>CM077157.1:90820145-92021695 GCA_039583875.1 Platanthera guangdongensis | reverse complement strand
ATCAGGATTCCAACAAACACAAACTGACCATATGCTAAGAAGCACTTTGCTGGACCCTCACCCACCATCGCCTCATTGCCCTGGCTTGCCCCATGCTTGACATTCTCAATCAGTCTCACAGAAGGGACTAGTCTCGCTGGGACACTCTCCACACATGACGTGTCGTCACAGGACAGAGCCAACTACCGACCACGGAGACAACAACCACCCTTGGCACATCACAATCCAAGACAAGTCCACCCTAGTCCCTCATTTGTACTGCAGCGTTCCGCGCACCAAGGAAACAATCTACCACCAATGCGGAGCTAACCTTGTCCACCAAGAAACCATCTCCCTCCATTGAGGAGCTAACCTCGTCCGGTTCCGACTACACGTACTCACTCGAGAAAAAGGGGAAAACATCACCATATTCAAAAATGGCATCTTGCCGCCACGGATCTCTACGAATCCTTAAAGCTCGTATGCAACATCACTGAGTTGGACTAACGGTCGCGACTACGGCTTCACACACCATGCCTAATCCACGAACGGAGCAGATCTCTAATGCAAAACATGTCGGCGACAGACTCAATCGACCCGGAGGTTCCTCTTGAACCTTGGCGACCTAAACCCCCTCTCATTTGAGTGTTTGTGCCCAAAAACTAGAAAAGAAAAGATGCTAAAACATGCATCCTAAAACCAAGAGGAAAAGTGTCGTTACCTTCCGACTCCTCTTCCTAGACATGGAAAAATAGCTGGATGAAAACCTTCGCAACGACCTAGCCTCCCCCGATCTGGACTCGGCTCGCGATTTGGAGCACCGAAACCTCTCAACAGTCGGATCTCTACTTCACCTTCTTCATTGCTCTCCCCTCTCTCTAGAACTTTAGAAGAGAACCACTCAAAAGAAATGAGGGTTTCTAAGGTTCCAAACCATGTATATCCCATTCAGGAACAAACCGCGGCCATTGGATCCCAAATTAAAGAAATGAACGACCTTGATTCGGTCCTAAATGCTAAAACTGGGCCGAATACGGCCTGCGACACGCCCGTGTCCAGGGCCGTGTCTCCCATTCGCCGTCAAAACCGACGCGCCTGGAACAACACACGGGCATACGACACGCCCGTGTTCGACCTAACACGCCCGTGTCCCAACTGACACGGCCGTGTGGTAGGCCGTGTGCCTCCATCAACACAGCCCCGAAAACAACCCGAGACTCACACGGGTACTGGACACACCCATGTCCTTGCCCGTATCTTACTCAACACGCCTGGGCTCCAGGCCATGTTCACTGTCTCGATACTTCGTCGAGCGAAGTTCGTCGACTGCCTGACAGGGCTTGGACACCCTCGTGTCCTAGGCCGGTGCCTGTCTCGACACATCGTCGACTCCCCGAGCCGATCGTCGACACGGGCTCGACACGCACTGAGACACGCCCGTGTCTCAGGCCGTGTTCTTTGCTCGACGATCGTCGACTCCAAAATCGTCGACCTCTCGACCAAATCGTCGACTGGAGCCTGACACGCCCTGGGACACGCCCGTGTCCCAGGCCGTGTGCCCCCTGCCAGAAAACCAATTTCCTTCTCGCTAAGACCCAAACTTGGCCAGAAACGTTGGTCGTCCCTCTACAAATTTTGGGGCGTTACAACTCTCTCCCCCTTAAAAGAATTTCGTCCCGAAATTACAAAGCAAAAGGGAAAACAACTTAAATGGTACCTGATTTGAAGAGCTCTGGATACTCTTCTAGCATGGCTTGTTCTTGCTCCAATAGTGCTCCTCAAGACCGCAGTTGTCCCATAGGACTTTCACAGTTTAACCACTTTACTCCGCAACTGCGAGTCTTCGAATCCTCTATAGTAATTGGACGGCTCGCGTCCTCAAGTCTTCCTCAATTGGAAAGATGCTGGCTCGATCATACATAACCTCCACCAAGGCTTTCCTCAAGACGGAGACATGGAAGACGTCGTGCAATCCACTCAGCTCCGCGGACAACGCCAACTGATATGCTGGTTCTCCACCCGTTCAACAACTTCAAAAGGCCCAAAAACATTGGACTCAACTTCTTGAGTCGGTGAATCCGTGAGATGCCTTTGAACGGCTTGATCTTCAAATAGACCCAATCACCTACCGCAAACTCCAACTTCCTGTGACGAGCATTAAAGTATTTTGCTTGCCGGTCTTGCGACACCTTCATACGCTCTTGAATGGTCCGTACCAACTCACAAGCGTTAATACCACCTCCTTTCCAAAAATTTTGGTGTCTCCCGCCTCTGTCCAAGACATCGGTGTTCGACACCGTCTCCCATACAAAGCTTCGTATGGCGCCATTTTTATACTTGCTTGATAACTGTTATTGTCGCAAATTCTACCATGAAGAGGTTAACACCCCAGATTTTGCACGATGTTCAGTGTGCAGTTCTGAAATTTTTGGGTTGCTTCTGGCAGGAGGCACACGGCCTGCGACACGGGCGTGTCGCAGGGCGTGTCGAGGCCGTGCCGACACTCGGCCCAAGTGTCGACACTTTCGCTCGACAAAGTGTCGAGAGGAGGCACACGGCCTGCGACACGGGCGTGTCGCAGGGCGTGTCGGGGCGTGTCGACACTCGACCCAAGTGTCGACACTTTCGCTCGACAAAGTGTCGAGAGTGGGGCACACGGCCTGCGACACGGGCGTGTCGCAGGGCGTGTCGAGGCCGTGTCGACACTCGGCCCAAGTGTCGACACTTTCGCTCGACAATGTGTCGAGACTGGGGCACACGGCCTGTGACACGGGCGTGTCACAGGGCGTGTCCCGCTTGGTCGACGATCTTCGCTCGACGTTTTTTTCCGCGGTGTCGACACAAAGCCTGTCGACGGGTGTCGAGACATGGCACACGGCTTGGGACACGGGCGTGTCCCAGGCCGTGTCACCTCTCGGGTTGGTGTTGGGGCCGTGTCGTTGGAGACACACGGCACGGCAGCCACACGGCCGTGTCGCTGGGGACACGGGCGTGTCGGATTGAACACGGGCGTGTCGAATGCCCGTGTCTGATTCCAGGCGCGTCGATTTGAGACGGCGAATGAGGCACACGGCCCTGGACACGGGCGTGTGCCAGGCCGTGTTCGGCCCAGGTCTTCTATTTTCCAGGCGAATCGCGGCCATTCTTTTTCTGGTTTTGGGATCTAACGGTTCAGGCCATCTCCTGGGAAGTTAAGTCCGATTTTAGGGTTGGAAACCCTCATTTGTTCTCCAAGTCCTCTCTTTCTAAGTTCTTGAGAAAAACTAGAGCAAGGAGAAGAAGAGAAGCCTTGGGCTGTAGGAAGGGTTTCGGAGCTCCAAATCGCGAGCTGAGTCTGGATCCGTGAAGCTTGGAGCGTTGCGAAGTTTTCCATCCGGCTATATTTTTTTTACCATGGCAAGGAAGAGGAGTCGGAAGGTAACGACATCTCTCCTCTCGATCTTTAGGATGCACGTTTTTAGCATCGTTTTCTTCTAGATCTTTGGGCACCAAACTCTCAATGAGAGGGGCTTTGGTTTGCCAAGGTTCAAGAGGAACCTCCGGTTGATTGAGTCCGTCCCCGGCAAATTTTGCATTAAGAGATTCCGCTTCGCTAGTGGATTAGGCATGGTGGTTGAAGCGTAGTCGCGACCGTTAGTCCGACTCGGTGATGTTGCATACGAACTTAGGGATTCGTAGAGATTTCCGTTGCGGCAAGATGTCGTTTGTGTTGTGGTGGTGATTGTCCCGTTTCCTTGAAAACGGTACGTGTAGTCGAACCCGGACAAGGTTAGCTCTCGTGGCGGTAAATGGTTTCCTTGAGGGACAAGGTTAGCTCCGTATGAGAATGGAGATGGTTTCCTTGGTGGACAAGGTTAGCTCCGCACGAGTTGGAGATGTTTTCCTTGGTGTGCGGGAACGCTGCGGTACAAAGAGGGATTGCAATGTGTTTAGTCTTGGTTGTGTTGTGCCAAGGCGTGGCTATGTCTCCGTGGTCGGCTGGCTATCCCGTGACATGTGCGTCATGCGTGGATAGTGTCCCGGCGAGACTAGTCCCCTTCTGTGAGACTGACGAGAATGCCAAGCTTGGGGCAAGCCCGGGTAAAGAGGCCATGAGCGGGTGGGGTCCAGCAAGGCTTCTTAGAATCGGTCAGTCTGTGGTTGTTGGAATCCTGACATGAGACGTCAGAGCTTGCAGGCAAGCCCGGGGCTAGGCCCACGAGCGGGTGGGGCCTTGGCAAGAATTCCATGTGGCGGCCTGTGCGCCGTGTGAGGGAGTTGTGTCTCCCTCAATGTTTGCGGCTTTATGCCAATTGGGGAAATGTGAGTACCCAAATGATGTGATGTTGTGCTAGATGCATACGCTGTAAGGTACCTTGGGTGAAGCCCGGGTGTTGCATCCATGTTGCATAAGTAGGCCATTTCTTTATATGCTCAACCAGTAGAGAACATGTTTGATGATTGAGACATCCAAGCTTGTTTTAATGCTCTTCTATTTATAGATGCTTATTTGCATATGAAGTGCTGACTTGCAGGTTGGAGGGTTCCCCGGGGTCCGTTAGGGGCGGCCGGGAGGAGATGTGTTGTTACACAGTTTGAGTCAGCCTTTGCTGACCCACGTTACTAATAATTTTTACAGGGCAAGGATCGCATGCAGAAGCTAGCACGCCGGCCAGAAAGGCCTAAGCCCCATGAAGTGTTTTTCCCTCTTTTGTAGCACTACATTTTGATGATGTTTGTTTGAGACTCTTTTGTCCGGCTTGCATGCCGAGGTAGACTAGGAGTGCTATGCACATTCATGTTTGATGTACTATTTTTACTTTTGGACATTTGATGTAAGGCCTTAAGGCCATTTGTTTACTCTTTTTGGTTAGTGGATAACTTCTAGTTGTGCTTGGTTTTCCGCTGTGTTGTGCAAGTGTTTTGAGTTTGGGTAGCTATATCAACTTATAATACTAAAGCTGTGGCGTTCGTATGTTGTGGGGCCCCGGCCGGACCCATATTATACGTCCACTACAGGGGAGGTGTTACATTTTGGTATCAAAGCGAGGTTAGATTCAAGGTCAGTGCGTAGAGAAGTTATCCACATAAGAGTAACGCGGGACCGTGAGTGTCCTTATGTTTTAGTCTTGAGATTGGAGACTAATCCCTTATTTCTTGTTTTCCTGAAGAGTGCAAGCAACGAGGCGGGCACTTCAAGAGCAAGGGATGATCTCTCGGCGAGCAGTGCTACTGCTCCAGGCCTTTTGGGCACGGGTGTAAACCCGGCCGACTTCTGCCGTATGCTTGCAGAAGCGATGGTGGCAGCCCAAGCGGCGGCTGCAGCCCAGGTAGCAACCCCTGCTACACCGGACACGGCGACGGCCGTGCCAGGCGGAGAAGCCAGGCGAGTGGAGCCTTTGGCAGAAAGGGTGGTGGTAGGACATGGAGACCGACACATGAAGTACTTCCTGAGTTTCCATCCCCCGTCCTTCAAGGGTGTTGGAACGCCAACGGATGCGGAGGATTGGTGGGTTCATATTCAAGAACTACTAAGGGTGGCAGAGACGCCAGAGGAAAAGAAAGCGGAGTATGCGGCGTTCATGTTGGAAGGAGACGCCAAGTTGTGGTGGGTGAGCCATAGCGGCCGCCTGTTCCCGGGACGCACCCCGTCAGTGGAAGAGTTTGGGGACGCTTTTCTTAAGAGGTATATCCCAGTTTCAACACGATTGGCCCTGCAGAGGCAGTTTCTGCATCTAATGCAGCGAGACAAGACAATGGATGAGTACGTGCAAGAGTTCACCCGATTGGGTCGTTATGCGGGAACGACAATGGCGGATGATGTAGAGAGGGATAACCTCTTCTACCAAGGGTTGAGGGAAAATCTGAGACAACCCCTCATCTCCATGAAGAGGGCGGGATTTAATGAGCTAGTTGAAGCCGCCAGGAGTTTGGAGAATGATCTGGAGCGAACCCAGCATCGAAAGGGTTTTACTCCCAAGAGTGGGGAAGGGAAGCCCTCCCAATCTCATGTAAAGTCTGATGGGAGTAGGTGGAGGAAGAAGCCTTACACTTCCAGATCTGGTGAAAGGAGCAACTGGACGCCTGGGGGTTCCCACTCTAGGGGACCACCGATGTGCTACAACTGCGGGAAGGTTGGGCACATAGCCCGTGCTTGTCAGCAAGGGGGAGCGGGGCAAGAGACAAAGTAGGAGCAGTCTGTGCGCTCGGGCCCCAGTGCTGCAGAGAAAGGATAGATGGCGGAGTCGAGCGCTTCTCGGTTCCAACCGGTGCAACCAAGGGCCTACAACCTTGGACAGCAAGAAGCGATCTGCCAGACTGATGTGGTGACAGCTATGAAGAGAATTTAAGTTTAAATTTTGTGCTTCATCCTTTTAGACTTTTGTGTAATGTCTATGTTGTAGGCTTCGTGTTAGTTTCCGGATACCCCGCTAGGGTATTATTTGATACGGGAGCATTGCACTCTTTTCTTACGGAGAGCTTCATCCGGAGAATAGGAGTTGAGTCTTTCTCGTCGGGAGCAGAGCTGAGAGTGCGCATGCCCAATGGGTCATCTATGACCACCGGGGCTAAAGGGCGCATTTGTTGGGAGCTAGACGGAGTTGTCTTCGCTCTGGAAGCAGCAGTGTTACCATTAGTAGAGTTTGATGTCATTTTGGGCATGGACTGGCTTGCAAAGCAGCGCGCCAGCATTGATTGTTTATCTAAGGTAGTGACTCTAAAGAGTAAAGGGCAAGCAGAAGTCAAATTTGAGGGCCTTTGTGGAGTGGCCTGTTCCCTGATTTCGGCCATGCAGTTGGTGCGGGCGGTTAACCAGGGTGGTGTAGCGCTTGTAGCGTTATTGGAGGTTCGTCTCTCCCAACTGTCTATTGAGGAAGTGCCTGTGGTGGCAGAGTTCAAGGATGTGTTTCCGGATGAACTTCCTGGAGCGCCTCCTCGGCGGGAGATCGACTTCTCGATCGAGTTAGTGCCGGAGGCTAGACCGGTGTCACGTCCTCCATTTAGGATGGCACCAAAGGAGTTGGCGGAACCTAAGGTACAGTTACAGGAACTGTTGGAGCAAGGGTATATTAGACCCAGTTCTTCACCGTGGAGCGCACCGGTGTTGTTTGTAAAGAATAAAGACGGTAGCATGCGCCTGTGCATAGACTACCGAGAGCTCAATAAGTTGACCGTTAAGAATAAGTATCTGATCCCTCGGATAGACGATTTGTTTGACCAATTGGTGGGGTCAGTGGTATATTCGAAGTTGGACTTGAAGTCGGGATACTATCAGCTACGAATTCGAGATGAGGACATACCCAAAACTGCCTTTGGTACAAGGTATGGACACTTTGAGTTTTCAGTGATGCCGTTCGGGTTGACGAACGCACCATCGGTGTTCATGGATCTGATGAATCGAGTATTTCGGGATTACTTGGATTCGTTTGTGGTTGTATTCATTGATGACATCTTGGTGTACTCCAAGTCGGAAGTGGAGCATGAGACCCACTTGAGAATTGTTTTGCAAGTGTTGAGGGAGAATGCGTTGTATGCAAAATTCCCAAATGCGAGTTCTGGTTGGAGAAGGTGGCATTTTTGGGCCACGTGATTAGTGGTGATGGGGTGGCAGTGGATTCAGCGAAAGTGGAGGCCATCAGAGATTGGCCGGTGTTGAGGACCATGGCGGAAGTCCGAAGTTTTCTTGGACTAGCCGGGTATTATAGGAGATTCGTGGAGAATTTCTCGAAGATAGCTCTACCCCTCACCTCTCTCACTCGCAAAGACCATAAATTTGTGTGGACCCAAGAGTGCAGTCAAGCATTTGAGGCCCTGAAGGAGAGGCTTATGATGGCTCCGATCCTGAGTTTACCGCAAGGGACCGATGGATTTCAAATTTTCAGCGACGCATCGGGATGCGGCTTGGGTTGCGTGTTAGTGCAGCATGGCAAGGTGATAGCTTTTGGTCTAGACAGCTGAAACCTCATGAGAGGAATTACCCCGTCCATGATTTGGAGCTGGCGGCGGTAATCTTCGCGTTGAAAATATGGCGACACTATGTGTATGGCGCAAGGGTGGAGATCTTCACGGACCATAAAAGCCTGTAGTATCTCTTGGATCAAAAGGACTTGAATATGCGGCAACGCAGATGGGTTGAGTTTCTTGGAGATTACGAAGTGGCGATTCAGTACACGCCGGGTAAAGCCAATGTGGTGGCGGATGCGTTGAGTAGAAAGTACTCGGGGCAAGGAAATTGGATCGAAGCTCATGATGAGCGGTTGGTACGGGAATGGGAGTCCCTTGGATTGAATGTGTTGCGAGAGGCGAGTCTAGCGTGGCTCGGTTGAACTGGATTGAAGTGCAAAACGACTTGTCCGATCGTATTCGGGAAGCGACTCGATTAGATGTGGAGTTTCAACCTTTTGTGTTGGAGGCTCAAACGGGCGAGAGCAGCACCTGGGAGATGATCGGGGGAATCTTGAGAAAGGATGGAAGGGTTTGTGTACCGCAGTTTGACAATCTCCGTGAGGTGTTGATGTTTGAGCCTCACTTCTCAAAGTACTCCATTCACCCGGGCAGTACAAAGATGTACTTGGATATAAAGAAATCCTTTTGGTTGGCGGGGTTGAAGCGAGATGTAGCTTTATATGTGAGTCGTTGCCAAACATGTGCCTTGGTGAAGGCCGAATGTCAGAAACCGGGCGGGTTCCTGAAGCCCCTTCCAATTCCTGAATGGAAATTTGAGGACATCTCCATGGACTTTGTGCATGGGTTGCCTAGATCGCAGCATGGGAATGATGCTATTTGGGTGATCGTGGATCGCCTAACCAAGGTGGCTCACTTCATCCCAAATCGGAAAGAGGACAGCGTGGAGAAGCTGGTGGAGTTGTATGTTTGCAACATTGTGCGACTGCACGGAATTCCTAAGAGCATAGTCAGTGATCGCGATGGACGGTTTACGTCCAAGGACTGGAGATTGGTTCAGAAGAGCTTGGGCACGAAGCTAAAGTTCAGTACGGCGTTCCATCCTCAAACCGATGGGCAAACAGAGAGAACGAACCGTACTATGGAGGATATGTTGAGAATGTGCGTTCTTGATTTTGGCAAGAGGTGGGAGGATCACCTCTTCATGGTAGAATTTGCGTACAACAATAGTTTTCAAGCGAGCATAAAGATGGCGCCTTACGAAGCTTTGTATGGGAGGCGGTGTCGAACGCCAATGTCTTGGGCAGAGGCGGGAGACACCAAACTTCTGGGAAAGGATGCGGTAGTTGACGCTTGTGAGTTGGTACGGGCCATCCAAGAGCATATGAAGGTGGCGCAAGACAGACAAGCAAAATATTTCAATGCTCGTCACCGGAAGTTAGAATTTGCAGTTGGTGATTGGGTTTATCTGAAGGTCAAGCCGTTCAAAGGCGTCTCGCGGATTCGCCGACTCAAGAAGTTGAGTCCAAGGTTTTTGGGGCCTTTTGAAATTGTTGAGCGGGTAGGAGAAGCAGCCTATCGGTTGGCGTTGTCCGCAGATTTGAGTGGATTACATGACGTCTTCCACGTCTCCGTGTTGAGGAAAGCCTTGGTGGAGGCTAGCGTGGTGATTGAGCCGGCATCGGTGCCGATTGAGGAAGACTTGAGGACGCGAGTCCTTCCAATCGCTATAGAAGATTCGGAGATTCGACAGTTGCGGAATAAAGAAGTTAAACTTGTGAAAGTTCGTTGGGACAACTGCGGTCGTGAGAAGTTCTCGTGGGAGCGAGAACAGGCCATGCTAGAAGACTATCCAGAACTATTTTTGTCAGGTACAATTTAAGTTTTGTACCTCGTTTGTTTTGAAATTTCGGGACGAAATTCTGTTAAGTGGGGGAGAGTTGTAACACCCCAGATTTTGCACGAGGTTCAGTCTGCAGTTCTGAAAATTTTTGGGTTTCTGGCAGGAGGCACACGGCCTGCGACACGGGCGTGTCGAGGCCGTGCCGACACTCGGCCCAAGTGTCGACACTTTCGCTCGACAAAGTGTCGAGAGGGAGGCACACGGCCTGCGACACGGGCGTGTCGCAGGGCGTGTCGGGGCGTGTCGACACTCGGCCCAAGTGTCGACACTTTCGCTCGACAAAGTGTCGAGAGTGGGGCACACGGCCTGCGACACGGGCGTGTCGCAGGGCGTGTCGAGGCCGTGTCGACACTCGGCCCAAGTGTCGACACTTTCGCTCGACAATGTGTCGAGACTGGGGCACACGGCCTGTGACACGGGCGTGTCACAGGGCGTGTCCCGCTTGGTCGATGATCTTCGCTCGACGTTTTTCCTCGGTGTCGACACAAAGCCTGTCGACGGGTGTCGAGACTTGGCACACGGCTTGGGACACGGGCGTGTGCCAGGCCGTGTCACCTCTCGGGTTGGTGTTGGGGCCGTGTCGTTGGAGACACACGGCAGGCCACACGGCCGTGTCGCTGGGGACACGGGCGTGTCGGATTGAACACGGGCGTGTCGAATGCCCGTGTCTGATTCCAGGCGCGTCGATTTGAGACGGCGAATGAGGCACACGGCCCTGGACACGGGCGTGTGCCAGGCCGTGTCCGGCCCAGGTCTTCTATTTTCCAGGCGAATCGCGGCCATTCTTTTTCTGGTTTTGGGATCTATCGGTTCAGGCCATCTCCAGGGAAGTTAAGTCCGATTCTAGGGTGGGAAACCCTCATTTGTTCTCCAAGTCCTCTCTTTCTAAGTTCTTGAGAAAAACTAGAGCAAGGAGGAAGAAGAAGAAGCCTTGGGCTGTAGGAAGGGTTTCGGAGCTCCAAATCGCGAGCCGAGTCCGGATCCGTGAAGCTTGGAGCGTTGCGAAGTTTTCAATCCGGCTATATTTTTTTTTACCATGGCAAGGAAGAGGAGTCGGAAGGTAACGACATCTCTCCTCTCGGTCTTTAGGATGCACGTTTTTAGCATCGTTTTCTTCTAGATCTTTGGGCACCAAACTCTCAAATGAGAGGGGCTTTGGTTTGCCAAGGTTCAAGAGGAACCTCCGGGTTGATTGAGTCCGTCCCCGGCATATTTTGCATTAGAGATCCGCTTCGCTAGTGGATTAGGCATGGTGGTTGAAGCCGTAGTCGCGACCGTTAGTCCGACTCGGTGATGTTGCATACGAACTTAGGGATTCGTAGAGATTTCCGTTGCGGCAAGATGCCGTTTGTGTTGTGGTGGTGATTGTCCCGTTTGCTTGAAAAGGTACGTGTAGTCGAACCCGGACAAGGTTAGCTCCTCGTGGCGGTAGATGGTTTCCTTGAGGGACAAGGTTAGCTCCGTATGAGAATGGATATGGTTTCCTTGGTGGATAATGTTAGCTCCGCACGAGTTGGAGATGTTTTCCTTGGTGCGCGGGAACGCTGCGGTACAAAGAGGGATTGCAATGTGTTTAGTCTTGGTTGTGTTGTGCCAAGGCGTGGTTATGTCTCCGTGGTCGGCTGGCTATCCCGTGACATGTGCGTCATGCGTGAAGAGTGTCCCGGCGAGACTAGTCCCCTTCTGTGAGACTGACGAGAATGCCAAGCTTGGGGCAAGCCCGGGCAAAGAGGCCATGAGAGGGTGGGGTCCAGCAAGGATTCTTAGAATCGGTCAGTCTGTGGTTGTTGGAATCCTGACATGAGACGTCAGAGCTTGCAGGCAAGCCCGGGGCTAGGCCCACGAGCGGGTGGGGCCTTGGCAAGAATTCCATGTGGCGTCCTGTGCGCTGTGTGAGGGAGTTGTGTCTCCCTCAATGTTTGCGGCTTTATGCCAATTGGGGAAATGTGAGTACCCAAATGATGTGATGTTGTGCTAGATGCATACGCTGTAGGGTACCTTGGGTGAAGCCCGGGTGTTGCATCCATGTTGCATAAGTAGGCCCTTTCTTTATATGCTCAACCAGTAGAGAACATGTTTGATGATTGAGACATCCAAGCCTGTTTTAATGCTTTTCTATTTATAGATGTTTATTTGCATATGAAGTGCTGACTTGCAGGTTGGAGGGTTCCCTGGGGTCCGTTAGGGGCGGCCGGGAGGAGATGTGTTGTTACACAGTTTGAGGTCAGCCTTTGCTGACCCACGTTACTAATAATTTTTACAGGGCAAGGATCGCATGCAGAAGCTAGCACGCCGGCCAGAAAGGCCTAAGCCCCATGAAGTGTTTTTCCCTCTTTTGTAGCACTACATTTTGATGATGTTTGTTTGAGACTCTTTTGTCCGGCTTGCATGCCGAGGTAGACTAGGAGTGCTATGCACATTCATGTTTGATGTACTATTTTTACTTTTGGACATTTGATGTAAGGCCTTAAGGCCATTTGTTTACTCTTTTTGGTTAGTGGATAACTTCTAGTTGTGCTTGGTTTTCCGCTGTGTTGTGCAAGTGTTTTGAGTTTGGGTAGCTATATCAACTTATAATACTAAAGCTGTGGCGTTCGTATGTTGTGGGGCCCCGGCCGGACCCATATTATACGTCCACTACAGGGGAGGTGTTACAAGAGGTGTCCTCCGACTTCTTCCCGAAGTCAAGAATGCACATTCTCAGCATATCCTCCATAGTACGGTTCGTTCTTTCAGTTTGCCCGTCAGTTTGAGGATGGAACGCCGTACTGAACTTTAGCTTCGTGCCCAAACTCTTCTGAACCAATCTCCAGTCCTTTGACGTAAACATTCCATCTCGATCGCTGACTATGCTCTTAGGAATCCCATGCAGTCGCACAATGTTGCGAACATACAACTCCACCAGCTTCTCCACGCTGTCCTCCTTCCGATTTGGGATGAAGTGGGCCACTTTGGTTAAGCAATCCACGATCACCCAAATAGCATCATTACCCTACTGCGATCTAGGCAGACCATGTACAAAATCCATGGAGATGTCATCAAATTTCCACTCAGGGATTGGAAGGGGCGTAAGGAACCCACCCGGCTTCTAACATTCGGCCTTCACCAAGGCGCAAGTTTGGCAACGATTCACATATAAAGCTATGTCCCTCTTCATCCCCGGCCACCAAAAGGATTTCTTCATATCCAAGTACATCTTTGTAATGCCCGGGTGTATGGAGTACTTTGTGAAGTGAGCCTCAAACATCAACTCCTCACGAAGTTTGCCAAACTGCGGTATACAAACCCTTCCGTCCTTCCTCAGAATCCCATTAATCATCTCTTAGGCGCTGCTCTCCCCCTTTTGAGCCTCCATCACTTATGGTTGAAACTCCACATCCAACCGAGTCGCTTCCCGAATGCGATCGGACAAGTCATTCTGCATTTCAATCCAGTTCAACCGAGCCACGCTGGACTTGCCTCTCGCCACACATTCCAAACTAAGGGACTCCCATTCCTGTACCAACCGCTCATCATGAGCTTCGATCCAATTCTCTTGCCCCGAGTACTTTCTACTCAAGGCATCCGCCACCACATTGACTTTACCTGCCGTATACTGAATCTCCACCTCGTAGTCTCCAAGAAACTCAGTCCACCTGCGTTGTTGTATGTTCAAGTCCTTTTGACCCAAGAGATACTTCAGGTGATGCGCCCGCGAACAGACTCTTACTGTGGTTGGTTCGGTGGGTCGATCGCCGCGGACTCGCTCGGGTAGGCAAGTGCACCTATCGCAAGTAGTACTCGATATTCGGGGGAATACCGAGGTCGTATTGTTTTCGGGGTCGTGTTGACTATTCTTACTCCTCCGGGAGGACTATTATTTTACTGAAACTAAGGTGGATTTTTTTACTTAATAAAAGACGGAAAAGCAAAGGAGCAAAAAAAAACGATTTAGAAAATATTCGATGAAGGGTTAACGCTCGGCATCGAATCGGATTAAGACTAAAATAAATTTTAATAATAAAAAGACTTAGTTTTCAAATTAATAATAAGGCAACTTGGCCGTGGAGGTTCCACAAATGTGAGCTCACCTAGCTATAGGGATATCGCTCACCTAAACGTTAAGACTATTCGACCGAACGTTAGTCCGACGAAGGATTCCTCTTAACGCCCGCTTTACGCTAAGAACCCCGCTATTGGGTGGGGAACCCAATCCGGTAGAATTACGCTTGTCCTCTCTCGAGGGTATGCACGCAACTCAATTTACCCAGGGGTGATCGGTCCATATGCACGGCCTCTCGGCTAGCTAGCATATGGACTACGAAAATAGGGCCCACACATCGATATGTGGTCCTACGCGTCGTAAACCCGGGGTAAACTTAAGTGCTTAAATTAAAATGAAAATAAAGAGCTTTAATTATTATAAATCATTTTAAATGTCACAATGCTCTTCGATGCCGAGGCTAATAGCGATTAGCCACACATCGGTATGGGGACGGCTTATAATTTAGTGAGGCGCGAGTTCGAAATTAAATGCTGAACGATTATAAGAAAGGGACATAAAAACAAATAACAACATTTAGAAAACTGAAAAGTTAGCTAAAAACAAGAACTCACGCACACGCCAAATTATAAATTAAACAGAAACTAAGTTACACATGAAAGAAATTTGCATATTTTAAACTTTGCGAGTCCCACTCAAACGAGTGGGGGCGGTAAATAAAAGCTGAAAATTGCAAGTCCTACTCAAACGAGTAGGACTGAAATGAAAACGAGTTCTACTCAAATGAGTAGGAGAAAATAAATGCGATTACAGGGCTATAAAGTCCGACCATTTAACTCAAGTGAGTAGGCGGAAAAATCAAGAAAGAAAAATTACAAACCCTACTCGAACGAGTAGGCGGGAAATAAAGTCCGGTCATTTAACTCAAGTGAGTAGGCGGAAAAATAAAGAAAGAAAAATTACAAGTCCTACTCGAACGAGTAGGACTGAAAATGAAAACGATGCGCCATTTAACTCTTAACGAGTAGGCGGAAATAAATGCACACAAACACACACACTCCAAATGAATTTCAATAATGTATTAAAATTTAACACCTACACTCACACACTCTACATAATTTGAATCAAAGCATAAAAGAAAGCATTAAAATTTAACATCTACACTCACACACTCTACATAATTTGAATCAAAGCATTAAAAGAAAGCAATAAAAAGAAAGCATAAAAATTTAACACCTACACTCACACACACTTCATGAAGATTAAGAAGAACAAAAGGAAATTTAGGCTCATACACTCACAAACACAAATAAAAAGCAAAATGAAAGTTACCTAAACATTAAAATTTTAACTTTTTCATGCTTAGATTTTGCCAAAAACAAATAAAAAGAGGAAATTTCAATTTTTAGAAGACAAAAGTTTTTCAAAACAAATTTAAAACCAAAGTTTTTTGGAAAATTAAAATGCCAACATTTTCATTCTTATGACTTTATGAAAGTGATAAAATAGGTGAAAAAGAAGATGAAAAGAACAAAAAGAGGTTTTACAATCCTAAAAGAAAACTAAGTAAAAAAGGGAACAAAATCACTTTTTGAATCTCTTTTATAAATTCATGAGAATAAAATCAAAATTCTAAGCATGAAGACAAGTTAAAGACATGTAAAGTAAAGTAAATTACACTCATACACACACACACACATTTCATAAATGAAGAACAAGGATGAAACCAAGGATAAAAAAGGGAGAAGAAGTGAGCCATACAAATGAATTTTCATGCTATATAGAGAGAGAAAATCTAACATTTTTATTGAAATTATCAAACTATTACAAAGCTAGAAGATAAAGCAAAATAAAACATGAAATAAGAAGGGGGAAATCTCCTTACATAGCACTAGTATCCACGGATTAAGCCCACAAAAAGACACTAAATTGGCACAAAAATCTGAACCCTTGGACCTTACAGAACTGGGCAATTTATAGGCAAAATATTCTAAGTACACGCCCTCGGTCACGGGCGTGTAGGGGGGGCGTGACAGTACTATTCATGAAGGCGGCTGGCGATTGGACAGGAAAGTTGACTTCGGGCTGAGTTCGCAGCAGTCACGCCCCAGGTCACGGGCGTGACTCTAGGCGTGTCGGGGAGGTAGAACCGGGCGCGGGTTGCGTCGAAAGTCTTTGTCAGCATCTTGTCGGGCCAGCTGGAAAGGTCACGCCCCAGGTCACGGGCGTGACGCTGGGCGTGTCAGTTGGTGTCGACACTCGACGAATGTCGAGCGGAAAGTGTCGAGTCGAAATCGTCGAGCGGAAATTGAGTCACGCCCCAGGTCACGGGCGTGACACTGGGCGTGACTGTTGGTGTCGACACTCGACGATCGTCGAGATGAATTCGTCGAGAGGAGAGGACACGGGCTTGGGTCACGCCCCGTGTCGGGTTACACGGGCGTGTCGCCAGGCGTGTCGAGCTTTTACTTCACAAATTTTCTGATTTCACGGGAAATGCGCAGTCACGGCCCGGTCACGGGCGTGACCAATGTGTCACGGGCGTGTACTTCCCAAATTTTGGCAGATTTTGGAATTTTTCTGCAAAATAAAATAAAACAAGTTAGAAGCAAATTTACAAGAATAGGAACATTTTATTGAACAAAAATAAGTAAAAACGACGAAAATAAATGAAAATGACTAAATTAATGTGCATAAAAATACGTATATTTACAGTTCATCATCAGGCTTTTATGATCCGTGAAGATCTCCACCTTTGCACCATACACATAATGTCGCCATATTTTCAAAGCAAAAATTACTGCCGCCAACTCCAAGTCATGGACAGGGTAATTCCTCTCATGAGGCTTCAGCTGTCTAGACCCAAAAGCTATCACCTTGCCATGTTTCACCAAAACGCAACCCAAAACACATCCTGATGCGTCACTGAAGATCTGAAATCCCTCGGTCCCTTGGGGTAGACTTAGGATTGGAGCCATCATCAGTCTCTCCTTCAGTGCCTCAAATGCTTGACTGCACTCTTGAGTCCACACAAACTTATGATCTTTACGAGTGAGTGAGGTGAGGGTTAGAGCTATCCGCGAAAAATTCTCCACGAATATCCTATAATACCCGGCTAGTCCAAGAAAACTTCGGACTTCCACCACGGTCCTCAAAACTGGCCAATCTCTGATGGCTTCCAATTTTGTTGGATCCACTGCCACCCCATCTCCACTAATCTCGTGGCCCAAAAACGCCACCTTCGCTAACCAGAACTCGCACTTTGAGAACTTTGCATACAACTGATTCTCCCTCAACACTTGCAAGACCACTCTCAAGTGGGTCTCATGCTCCACTTCCGACTTGGAATACACCAAGATGTCATCAATGAAGACAACCACAAAAGAATCCAAGTATTCCCGAAATACTCGATTCATAAGGTCCATGAACACAGATGGCACGTTCGTCAGTCTGAATGGCATCACCGTAAACTCAAAGTGTCTGTACCTCGTACCAAAGGCAGTCTTGGGGACGTCCTCGTCCCGAATTCGCAACTGATAATAGCCTGACTTCAAGTCCAATTTTGAGTACACCACCGACCCCACCCACTGGTCGAACAAGTCGTCTATCCGAGGAATCAGATACTTATTCTTAACGGTCAGTTTATTCAGCTCTCGGTAGTCTATGCACAACAGCATACTACCGTCTTTCTTCTTTACAAACAATACTGGCGCACTCCATGACGAAGAACTGGGTCTGATATACCCTTGCTCCAACAGTTCCTGTAACTGTACTTTGAGTTCAGCCAACTCCTTTGGTGCCATCCTAAACGGAGGACGTGACACCGGCCTAGCCTCCGGCACTAACTCGATCGAGAAGTCGATCTCCCGCCGAGGAGGCACCCTAGGAAGTTCATCCGGAAACACATCCTTGAACTCTGCCACTACGGGCACTTCCTCAATAGACAACTGGGAGAGGCAAACCCCCAATAACACTACTAGCGCTACACCACCCTGGTTAACCGCCCGCATCAATTGCATGGCCGAAATCAGGGAATAGGCCACTCCACAAAGGCCCTCAAATTTGACTTCCGCCTGTCCTTTGCTCCTTAGGGTCACTACCTTAGATAGGCAATCAATACTGGCGCGCTGCTTTGCAAGCCAGTCTATGCCCAAAATCACATTGAACTCAACCAATGGTAAAACCGCTGCTACCAAAACGAAGTCAACTCCGTCCAGCTCCCAACAGATGCGCCCTTTGGCCCGGTGGTCATAGATGACCCAATAGGAATGTGCACTTTCCGCTCCGCGTTCGCTGAGAAAGACTCAACTCCTATTCTCCGGATGAAGCTATCCGCAAGAAAGGAGTGCGATGCTCCCGTATCGAACAATACCCTAGCGGGGTACCCGGAAACTAATATGAAGCCTACAACATAGACATCACACATAAAAGTCTAAAAGTATGAAGCACAAAATTTAAACTTAAATTTCCTCATACCTGTTACCACATCGGTTTGGCGGATCGCTTCCTGCTGTCCAAGGTTGTAGGACCTTGGTTGCACCGGTTGGAACTAAGAAGCGCTTGACTCCGTCATCTTCCCTTTCTCTGCGGCACTAGGGCCAGAGCGCACAGTCTGCTCCTGCCTTGCCTCTTGCTCCGCTCCTCCTTGAGGACAAACACGAGCTATGTGCCCCACCTTACCACAGTTGTAGCACGTCAGCGGTCCCCTAGAGTGAGAACCTCCAAGCGTCCACTTGCTCTTCTCACCGGACCTGGAAGTGTGAGGCTTTTTCCTCCACCTACTCCCTTCAGACTTTCCCTGGGATTGTGGAGGCTTCCCTTCCCCTTGCTTGGGAGTGAAACCCTTACGATGTTGGGTTTGCTCCAGATCACTCTCCAATATCCTGGCAGCCTCAACTAGCTCATTAAAACCAGCTCTCTTCATGGAAATGAGGGGTTGCCTCAGATTCTCCCTCATCCCCTGGTAGAAGAGGTTATCCCTCTCTACATCATCTGCCATCGTCGTTCCAGCATAACGACCCAAACATGTGAACTCCTGCACATACTCGTCCACCGTCTTATCTCGCTGCATTAAGTACAGAAACTGCCTCTGAAGGGCCAACCGTGTAGAAACAGGAATTTACCTCTTTAGAAAAGCATTCCCAAATTCCTCCATCGACGGGGTGCGTCCAGGGAACTGGCGGCCGCTATGGCTCACCCACCACAACTTGGCGTCTCCTTCCAACATGAACGCCACATACTCAGATTTATTTTCTTCTGGCATCTCTGCCGCCCTCAAGAGCTCATGAATTCGAAGCCACCAATCCTCTACATCTGATGGCGTACTAACTCCCTTGAACGACGGGGGATGGAAGCTCAGGAAATACTTCATGTGTCGGTGTCCATGTCCGACAACCACCCTTTCCGCCAAAGGCTCCACTCGCCTGGCTTCTCCGCCTGGCACGGCCATCGCCGTGTCCGGTATAGCAGGGGTTGCTACCTAAGCTTCAGCTGCAACTTGGTCTGCCACCATCGCTTCTGCAAGTATGCGGCAGAAGTCGGCCGGGTTTACACCCGTGCCCAAAAGACCTGGAGCAGTGGCACTGCTCGCCGAAAGTTCTTCTCTTGCTCTCGACGTACCCGCCTCGTTGCTTGCACTCTTCAAGAAAACAAGAAACAAGAGATCAGTCTCTAATCCAAAGACTTAAACATAAGGACACTCATGGTCCCGCGTTACTCTTATGTGGATAACTTCTTTACGCACTAACGTTGAATCTAACCTCGCTTTGATACCAAATTGTAACACCTCCCCTGTAATGACCGTATAATATGGGTCCGGCCGGGACCCCACAACATAAAGACGTCACAGCTTCAGTATTATAAAATGATATAGCTACCCAAACTCAAAACTCAAAATACAACACAGCGGAAACAACCAAAGAGAGTAGAAGTTATCCTCGCCAACAAGAGTAACAAAATGGCCTTAAGGCCTTACAATAAGAGTGAATCCATACTCAAATAATACATAAGTCTTGAAAGTGCATAAGCACACCTAGTCTACCTCGACATGCAAGCCGGTCACCAAGGGCATCAAAACATACAATGTTATAAAGAGTAGAGCTACATCAAAAAGTTAACAATTCATGAGGCTTAGGCCTTTTTGGCCGGCAAGCTAGATCCTGCTTGCGATCCTTGCACTGTAAAAATTATCAGTAATGTGGGTCAGCAAAGGCTGACCTCAAACTGTGTAACCAACACATCTCCTCCCGGCCGCCCCTAACGGACCCCGGGGTACTCCTCCAACCTGCACGTTAGCACTTTGTATGCAATATTCATAAGCAAGAACAGGAACTAAAGAAACAGGCTGGGATGTCTCAAACATCATACATGTTCTCTACTGTTGAGCATATAATATTAGGGCCTACTATGCAACATGAATGCAACACCCGAGTTTCACCCAAGGCACCCTATAGCGTGTGCATCTAGCACATCATCACATCAATTGGGTACTCATCTTTTCCCCATGGGCATAAATCCACAAACAAAAGGTGTAACACAATCCCCCCCCCAACGACACACAAGCCGCCACATGGTACTCTTGCTAAGGCCCTACCCGCTCAAGGTCTTAGACCCGGGCTAGCCTGCAAGTTGCCCGGGCTTGCCCCATGCTTGGCATTCTCCTCAGTCTCACATAAGGGGACTAGTCTCGTCGGGACACTCTCCACACATGACGTGTACGTCACGGGATAGCCAGCCGACCACGGAGACACAGCCATGCCTTGGCACATCACAATCCAAGACAAGTCCACCCTAGTCCCTCATTTGTACTGCAGCGTTCCTGCGCACCAAGGAAACCATCTACCACCAATGCGGAGCTAATCTTGTCCACCAAGGAAACCATCTCCAGCCATTGAGGACCTAACCTCGTCGGGTTTCGACTACACATACTCAGTCGAGAAAAAGGGGAAAATATCACCACATCACAAACGACATCTTGCCAGTAAGGATCTCTACGAATCCTTAAAGCTCGTATGCAACATCACCGAGTCGGATTAACGGTCGCGACTACGGCTTCACATACCATGCCTAATCCACTAACAGAGCGGATCTCTAATGCAAAACATGTCGGGGATGGACTCAATCGAACCGTAGGTTCCTCTTGAATCTTGACGACCCAAACCCCTCTCATTTGAGTGTTTGGTGCCCAAAAACTAGAAAAGAAAAGATGCTAAAACATGCATCCTAAAACTGAGAGGAGAAGTGTCGTTACCTTCCGACTCCTCTTCCTAGCCATGGAAAAATAGCCGGATGAAAACCTTCGCAATGATCTAGCCTCCACGGATCTGGACTCGGCTCGCGATTTGGAGCACCGAAACCTCTCCAACAGCCGGATCTCTACTTCACCTTCTTCCTTGCTCTCCCCTCTCTCTAGAACTTTAGAAAGAGAACCACTCAAAAGACATGATGGTTTTTAAGGGTCCAATCCCATGTATATCCTATCAGGAACAACCCCCAGCCATTGGATCCCAAATTAAAGAAACGAACGGCCTTGATTCGGGCCTGAAATGCTAAAACTGGGCCGAACACGGCCTGCGACAAGCCCGTGTCCAGGGCCGTGTCCCCCATTCGCCGTCAAAACCGACGTGCCTGGAATAACACACGGGCATCCGACACGCCCGTGTTCGACCTGACATGCCCGTGTCCCAACTGACACGGCCGTGTGGTCGGCCGTGTGCCTCCATCGACACAGCCCCGAAAACACCCCGGGACTCACACGAGTACTGGACACGCCCGTGTCCTTGCCCGTGTCTAACTCAACATGCCTGGGCTCCTGGCCGTGTTCACTGTCTCGACACTTCGTCGAGCGAAGTTCGTCGACTGCCTGACACAACCTTGGACAAGCTCGTGTCCTAGGCCGTGTGTCTTGTCTCGACACATCGTCGAGCGAAAATCGTCGACTCCCCGGTCCAGTCGTCGACACGGGCTCGACAGGCCCTGAGACACTTCCGTGTCTCAGGCCGTGTTCTCTGCTCGACGATCGTCGACTCCAAAATCGTCGACCTCTCGACCAAATCATCGACTGGAGCCTGACACGCCCTGGGACATGCCCGTGTCCCAGGCCGTGTGCCCCCTGCCAGAAACCAATTTCCCTTCTCAGCTAAGACCCAAAGTTGGCCAGAAACGCTGGTCGTCACTCTATAAATTTTGGGGCGTTACATTGACACTCCGTGTCGACAGAGTTAAACACGCCACAAAGCGCCCCGCGCTCGATGATCGTCGAACCAATATCGTCGACCGTTGCCAGATCGTCGAACGGAGCTCTGTGGACAAATCGTCGAATGCAGCCAAATCATCGAACGGAAATTGCTGGCCCGATCGTCAAACCCACGGCCCGATCGTTGAACCCACGACCCGATCGTCGAACCCAGAACGCCGACCAAATCGTTGACCGCAGAATTGTGACCAGATCGTCGAGTGCTGCTCGACGATCGTCGAACCCAGAGTATCGATAGATCGTCGACCGCAGCATTGTGACCAGATCGTCGACCGCTGCTCGACGATCGTCGAACCCAGATTTCTGCCTGATCGATTTGCCAGAACTTTGCACTACCCCGACATGCCCTGGGATACGCCCGTGTCCCAGGCCGTGTACCCCTGCCAAGTTCCAAATTTGGTACAGAAACGTCACCCATCGCTCTTTTGAGTTTCGGGGCGTTACAGCTCTCCCCCTCTTGAAAGAATTTCATCCACGAAATTACATAAAGGAAAGATAAGTACAAAATTAAATTGTACCTTAGCGGAATAACTCCGGATACTCGTCAAGCATAGTCTGCTCTCGTTCCCAAGAGAGCTCTTCACGACCGCAATTGTCCCAACGGACTTTGACCATCCTGATCTCTTTATTACGTAGCCGCTTGACTTTCGAGTCTTCAATCCGCACGGGCTTGACCTTTATCATCAACCCACTATCCATCGGCACTTGATCAACCGCGATCACTTGCGAAGTCTCTTGCACCGCCTTTCGCAGCACCGATATATGGAATACATCATGTAAACCACTAAGCTCCACCGATAGCTTCAACTGATAAGCCGCTTCGCCAATCCGCTCCAGAACCTCAAACGGCCCAAGGTACCTCGGGCTTAGATTTTTCAAGCGCCGCACCCGCGAGACACCCTTGAATGACTTGATCTTTAAGTACACCCAGTCACCCACAGCGAACTCCACGTTCCTGTGCTTGGAATTATAGTACTTCGCCTGACGGTCCTGAGAGATTAGCAACCTCTCCCGAATGGTTCGCACCAATGAAGTAGCATCTTCCACCTCTTGACGTTTGTACAACTTTGACTCACCCGTTTCCAACCAAGACAACAGCGTGCGACATCTTCTACCATAAAGGGCCTCGAAGGGCGCCATTTGAATACTCGTCTGGTAGCTATTGTTGTACACAAATTCCACCAAATAAAGATTGTATTCCCATTGCATTCCAAAGTCCAAGACACACATGTGGAGCATGTCTTCCATAGTTCGATTGCCCCTCTCGGTCTGCCCATCCGTCTGCGGATGGAAGGCTGTGCTAAAACTAAGCTTTGTTCCCAACAGTTGCTGCACAAGCCTCCAATCATTGGATGTGAACCGCCCATCTTGGTCACTCACGATGCTGCGGGGCACACCGTGGAGCCGCACTATGTTATCCACATATAACTTTGCCAACTTTTCCACCTGATCATCCTTCCTATGCGAAATGAAATGCGACACCTTCGTTAGCCGATCTACGACCACCCAGATGTCATCGTTCCAATTTTGCGACCTTGGCAAACCGTGCACAAATTCCATAGTGATGTCGTCGAATTTCGACTCCGAAATAGGCAAGGACTTCAGAAATACTCCCGGCTTTTGGCACTCAGCCTTCACCAAGGCGCAAGTTTGCCACTTCGCCACGTAGAGCGCCACATCCATCTTCAAACCCGTCAACCAAAACAATTTCTTCACGTCGCGGTACATCTTTGTGCTCCCCAGGTGAATCGAGTACTTGGTATGGTGCGCCTCGTACAACAAATCCACCCGCAAACTGCCCATGCTTGGGACGCACAGACGACTGTCAATCCAAAGCAATCCATCCACAACTTCATATTGGGAATTTGACCCATCCAGAGCCTCTATCATGAGTTGCTTCATATGGCCATCCAAATCCAATGCCTGACGAATCCGATCAGCCAGGTCATATTGAACTTCAGTCCAATTCAAGAGTGCTTCAGCACTTGACTGCTTATCTACACAAACAATCTCCAACGCCTCCAACTCCCGAACCAACCGCTCGTCATAGATTGACAGCCAATTGGCTTGAGCTGGGGCCCGACGACCCAACGCGTCCGCAACCGCATTACCTTTACCAGGCACGTAGTGGATCTTGAATGTATAGTCCCCAGGAACTCCATCCATCTACGATGTCGCATATTCAGATCTTTCTGATCGATCAAATACTTCAGGCTCTTATGATCGGTGTAGATATCAATCTTCACACCGTACAAAAAATGCCTCCACAGCTTCAAGGCAAAAATCACGACCGCTAACTCCAAGTCATGGACCGGATAGTTCCTTTCGTGCACCTTCAGCTGTCTCTAGCCATATGCTATAACGCTTCCATGTTGTAACAGCACAAAACCAAAACCACTGCCCGAAGCATCGCTATAAATCTCATAACCTTCGGTCCCACTCGGCGAACTCAGCACAGGAGCCTTGGTCAACCAACATTTCAACTCCTCAAAAGCTCGCGCACACTCCGGCGTCCAAACGAACTTCTGCTCCTTCCTCGTCAAAGTAGTGAGAGGTAACGCTATCCGCGAGAAGTTCTCTACAAAGCACATATAATACCCGGCAAGCCCCAGAAAGCTCCGGACTTCCGCTACCATAGAAAGCTCAGGCCACTCCCGTATCGTAATAATCATCGCCGGATCGACTCCAATACCTTCCCCACTCACTATATGACCGAGAAATGCCACTGAGGACAACCAAAACTCGTACTTCGAGAACTTGGCGTATAATTGATTCCTCCTCAGCGTCTCGAAAACCAAATGAAGATGCTTGAAGTGATCTTCCTCACTCTGCGAGTACACCAAAATGTCGTCGATGAAGACGATCACAAAATGCTCCAAGTACTCCCTGAAGGTCCTATTCATCAAATCCATGAACACTGACGGCGCATTAGTCAACCCAAACGGCATGATCGTAAACTCGTAATGCCCGTATCTCGTATTGAATGCTGTCTTCAGGATATCACTCTCCCTTATTCGCAGCTGATAGTACCCGGACTTGAGATCCAACTTTGAGTACACCGTCGACCCGACTAACTGATCGAATAGATCATCAATCCCGGGGATCGGGTACTTGTTCTTTTCCGACAACTTGTTGAGTTCCCGATAATCAATACATAGCCTCAAGCTTCCGTCCTTCTTCTTAACAAAGAGGACCAACGCGCTCCAAGGCGAAGAACTCGGACGCACATACCCTTGCTCCAACAACTCTTGTAGTTGAACCTTCAGCTCCGTCATTTCCTCAGGTGCTAGCCGATATGGAGAACGTGACACAGGCTTTACACCTGGTACGAGCTCTATCATAAAATCTATCTCCCGCTGCAGTGGGGCTCCAGGAAGATCGCTGGGGAACACATCAGAGTAATCCAATACCACTGAAATACTGTCCAACGCGGGCTTAGGATTTGCAACCTCCACTAGTGTAAAGAACAGTTCTGCACCGGCACGAACCACCTTCACCACCTGAAGAGCAGACATCAACGTCTTGCTCGACCCCTTCAAGCCCGTGAAAGTCTTCTCACGATGTGCTCCCAACTTGACTTCCTTGCGACCGCAATCGATATAGGCTTGCTGCTCCGAGATCCAGTCCATGCCAAATATAACGTCGAACTCCACCAACGGTTGTAACGACGCTTGCAGATCGAACTCTTGATTCCCAATTCGAATCT
The DNA here is from genome assembly GCA_039583875.1 of Platanthera guangdongensis. Taxonomy (NCBI): domain Eukaryota; kingdom Viridiplantae; phylum Streptophyta; class Magnoliopsida; order Asparagales; family Orchidaceae; genus Platanthera; species Platanthera guangdongensis. Next base: position 91,995,987 of record CM077157.1, on the reverse strand, counting down.
TCACGCCACAGATTCTATCCGCGCGCATCGAACACCCATTGGGCAACAACACATCCAACTTGTCCTTCGCCATCAAAGAAGGTACTCCGATGTGCGATATAAATTCTTTGGACAAAAGGAGTGTGAAGCTCCCGTATCGAAGAGTGTTCTTGCTGGATTTTCACAAATCAAAATAAATCCTAAACAAGCAGTGGTAAGGTAACAAGCACATAACAAGTATTTAAAAGATTAACTTACTATAAATTTAAATTTTACCTGTCACCACATCCGCCTGTTTGATGGCCTCCTGTTGGCCAAGATTATAAACCATCGGTTGGGTCGGAGCATAATGGGATGCGGTTGACTCCACCGCCTTGCCCTTCCCTTCATAAGTTGCTCCCGGCTTTCTCTCGGACTTGGGACATCCGCTACAACTGTCACGGGCAAAGTGCCCCGGATTCCCACAAGTAAAACATGCACCCGGGGTCCGACCCATAGTCGCTCCAAACGCACCAGAAGAAGGAGCTGGACCCGAAGTCCTAGACTTATTAAAGAACATTTGATAGCCGGACTTTGAAGTAGTGGGAACTTTGAACCCAGACTTCTTATCACCAATGCTCTTCTTCGCTTGAACATTCTTCATATCCTTCTCCAAGGACCAGGTTGTGTTGACTACAGTCAAGAAACCCTGCGTCATCGGCCCCGAGAGTAGTAGCCTCAAATCATCTCTCAACCGTTCGTATAATCGATTCGTCTTGCCCTCCTCATCCCCGATGGTGGAGCTAGCATACCGACTCAGTCGAGTAAACTCGTGGAGACTTTCATCCACGCTACTGTCTCCTTGAACAAACTTCAGGAACTCATTCTCCAACGCTATACTCTGTGCCGAAGGGAGGTACCTAGCCAAGAACAGTCTCGAGAACTCCTCCATCGAGACATCTGTAAGTTGCCTACCTCTCAATAGATGCAACTCCAATCATTCCCACCACAATCTCGCTTCACCGTCCAGAAGGAACGTAGCAATGGTGGTCATTTGCCATTCTTCCATCTCCGGTTCTGTCAAGACTCTCTTCACCCTGGAGATCCAGTCTTCAGCTTGAGATGGGGTTCCCAACCCCGAGAATACCAGAGGATTAAAGCTCATGACATGCTTGAGCTGTCTCTCGGTTGCCCTCCTTGGCACCAACGGCTCCACTACTACGTGCTCCACTCTCCTCGGCTCAACCTCTGGAAGAGGTACCTGCTCCATCGTAGGAGCGGGCTGCTACATTTGCCTTGCAGGATGCGTATTGATCATGGCAACACTGCTTCAGCAACCAATCGTATGGTCTCAGCTGATGGAGGTGTTGCAGTAGCATCATTTGGTGCACTGCTAGCCTCAGAAACTCGACATTCCGACGGCCCAGCACCGATTCTGGTCACCTATAGTGGTACAAAACACCGTTAAGCGACCAAACAAAATTTCAAACAACAATTATAGGAACTCGCGGGTTCCCCAAACACGTGTATTTTCATTCCTAAGTGGACATTCACGGGGTATTTTGTTGTTATAACGATGACGCACATACATGTGCTCACCACCCCTTAAAAAGAATTCGCACACGAAGTCATTTTAAGCCTGACCGAAACCAGCAGTCTGATACCAAATTGTAACACCCCCGATCCATCGCATAGCATATAGCAGTAAGTCCGGCCGGGGCCCGACGCCATATACCACAGACAGACCGGGTGGTTACTCAATGGAATCCATTCAACAAATCCAACGTCCTACACAGAGCATTCTAGCGGAAGCAGTTTAAATAGTTGCAATTAAAAGAACCCAGCACCAAGCATGAATGTCCACTAACAAGCCAAAAAGGAATGAAGTACATACACAAATACTGGCCTTAAGGACTAACAAATGATTTACTCTAATTACATGTTTTCCATACCACGACACGTAGGCCGGTCATACATGAACAAAAGCAAGTAAACACTCCAATTAGGCCTTCAAGGGTCGGCTTCATAATTTGGGCTTTAGCCAGCTATTGATCGCTTGTTCCAGCAGCACCTACAAGCAACAAACCACCGCACGGTGGAAAACAAAAGCAACGGTCAGTAATGCTGACGAAATTATAACGATCCCGCCCCCATTGCGGGGCGGCGATGCTCCTTCCCTCCACTTATTAGCATAACCAAGCAGTATATAAATATACATTTCATCACAGGCGTAGGCTCACACGGCCAAACACCCCGTGCACTCAGGGCACATTCTCGGTGATCACGGTCAAAGCCCGCCGACTCACCACCATCCCTTTGGACGACCAAACAATAAGCAATTTGTCTTCCCGGCATGTGTCACGATAATTTAAACCATAGACCGCCGAAGACCCTCATCTATGCCAACGGCTCTAATCCGAACGACATAGAACGGGTACGGTTCCATCTAACCCGTGCTCACATCGCAATGTTAATTTAAAATATATGCACATGTCAAACTTCTCCAGAGTCCCATTTCCGTCGCACACTTCACATAACCTGGTTATGTTCAAGTTGGCTCCCAGGACACCATGTTGGCAAGATCACGCATCTGCCCAGGTTTTCGGGTACACCTTAGGGTTAATCCCCAAGGCTCCCTATTGCAATCTACCACGTAAAAAACCTGAAAAATAAACATTCGCACGGAGTATTCTCCGGCATTTATGCAATGCAACATCACCGATCCAGACCAACATGTCCGGATAGGCTTCACACATCATGCCTATGTCAGTTCTCAATTACGGACTCTACACAACGGGGACTGTACATATCTACCCGAAGGAACGCCTCTAACTCACCGAAAACTTGCGAGAGCGGGCTTCATATGCAAAGAAGGAGAGCTTCACATGCTCAAGTAGAGAATCATTACCCTAGCGTTCTTCCTTAGTGCCATGGAAATGTAAGCGGATGAAAAGCACCGCAATCTCCTTGCCTTCGTAGATCCGAAGTCGGATCGCGATTTGGAGCTCTAAAACTCCTCGAAAGACTGGATCTAGACTTCTTCTTCCTCCTTTGCTCTCCCCTCTCTCTAGGATTTAGACAGAGAACTTACGACAGAAAATAATGGTTTTGAAACCCTTCTCTCGGGTATAACCCTTTTGGGATAATCACAGCCGTCGGATCCCACAAAAAGGGATGCACGGATATGATCCAGGTCTGACCTGGATAAATAGGGCTAAGCACTACACAGTACACCAATAGGAGCAGGACATGTCCACGGACAATTAAATTGTGTCGGAACATTTAGCCAACTCCCACCAAAACCCCTGTGTCGACACTCCGTGTCGATAGAGTTAAACACGCCACAAAGCGCCCCGCGCTCGATAATTGTCGAACCAATATCGTCGACCTCTGCCAGATCGTCAAATGAAGCTCTCTAGCTAAATCGTCGAACGCAGTAAAATCATTGAATGGAAATTGTTGGCCCGATCATCGAACCCACGGCCGGATCGTCGAATCCACGACCCGATCGTCGAACCCACGTACCGATCGTCGAACCCAGAACGTCGACCAAATCATCGACCACAGAATGTTGACCAGATCGTCGAGCGGTGCGCGACGATCGTCGAACCTACAATATCGACAGATCGTCGACCGCAACATTGTGACTAGATCGTCGACCGTTGCTCGACGATCATCGAACCCAGATTTCTGCCTGATCGATTTGCTAGAACTTTGAACTACCCCGACACTCCCTGGGACACGCCCGTGTCCCAGGCCGTGTACCCCTGCCAAATTCCAAAATTGGTACAGAAACGTCACCCGTCGCACTTTTGAGTTTCGGGGCATTACACCAGAAGTTGGTTTTGGATCCACAATATCTGGGAACAGCAACTGCCAGCTGCTATATATTCTGCTTCAGTAGTTGATGTGGACACAAATGACTACTTCTTACAAAACCAATGACTAATCTCATACCAAGGAACTGGCAGGTTCCTGAGGTACTTTTTCTGTCCACCGTGCATCCAGCAAAGTCAGCATCTGAGTATCCAGTTAACTCAAATTCTAACTCAGTAGGATACCATAGGCCTATACTGGGACAACTCTTTATATACCTCAAAATTCTTTTTAGAAAAATTAGGTGAGATTCTTTAGGGTTCACTTGGAACCTAGCACAAAGGCATGTTGCAAACATGATATCATGTCTGCTATGTGTAAGATATAGTAGGGACCCAACAATGCCCATATATAACTTCTAGTCAACAGGTTTCCCATGTGGATTAGTGATGAATTGTAAATATACGTATTTTTGTGCACATTAATTTAGTCATTTTCATTTATTTTCGTCGTTTTTACTTATTTTTGTTCAATAAAATGCTGCTATTCTTGTAAATTTACTACTAACTTGTTTAATTTTATTTTTTAGAAAAATTCCAAAATCTGCCAAAATTGGGCAGTACACGCCCGTGTCATTTGGATCACGCCCGTGACCAGGGCGTGACAGCTCAAATTCCGTGAAGTTGTAATTTTCTGAAGTAAAAAAGCTTGACACGCCTGGCGCCACGCCCGTGTCCCCCGACACGGGGCGTAACAGCAGCCTGTGTCCCCTCCACTCGACGAATTCAGTTCAACGATCGTCGAACCCGAGACACGCCCAGAGTCACGCCCGTGCCCTAGGGCGTGACTAAATCTCAGCTCCACGATTTTATCTCGACACTTTCTGCTCGACGATTGTCGAGTGTCGACACCAACCAACACGCCCAGTGTCACGCTCGTGACCTAGGGCGTGACTTCACCAATTGGCCCGACAAGATGCTGCCGAAGACTTTTGACGCAACCCGCGCCCGGTTCTACCGCCCCGACACGCCCAGCGTCACGCCCGTGACCGGGGGCGTGACATCCGCGAACTCAGCTCGAAGTTAACTTTCCTGTCAAATCTTCGGTCGACACCATGGATAGTAGTGGCACGCCCCCCCGACACGCCCGTGTCGGCGGGCGTGTACTTAGAATTTTTTGCCTATAAATTGCCCAATTTGTAAGGTCCAAGGGTTCACATTTTTGTGCCACTTTTTATGTGTTTTGTGGGCTGCATCCGTGATTCCCATGCTATGTAAGGAGATTTCTTCCCCCTTTTTCTTTCATGTTTGTTTTTGCTTTAGCTTTAGCTTTGTAATATCTTGTAATAGTTTCCTTTAATCAATAAAAATGTTAGATTTTCTCTTCTTATTTGGCTTTGGAATGAACTCTTGTGCCCACTTTTCTTCTCATTTTATTCTTAGTTTCACCTTTGTTTTTCTCTTTATGAAAAGTGTGTGTGTGTGTGTATGAGTGCAACATATTTAATAGTAATGTTTTTAATTTATCTTCATGATAGGTTTTGTATTAGATTTCATTTCCAAGTTAGGGATGATAAGTTTTCCTCTTCTTCATCATGTCCTTTTCTAACAAAAATTTTTATGCTTTCATTCTTATGTATTTATAAAAGAGTTGAAAGTGATTTTGATGTTTTTTTTACTTAGTTTTTGTAGGATTGTAAAACCCTTTTTGTTATTTTCATTTTCTTTTCACTTTTTAATAGCTTTTATGAAAACATAAGAATGAAAATGTTCAAATTTTAATTTTTGAAAGGCTGTAGTTTTTGATTTATTTTGGAAAACTTTTGTTCTCTTAAAATTTTAATTCGTTCTTTTTATTTGTTTTTGGCAAAACCTAAGCATGAAAAAGTAAAAGTTTTAATTTTTCGGTAACTTTCATTTTGCTTTTAATTTGTGTGTGTGAGTGTATGAGAATAATGTTTTGATGCTTTGTTCAAATTATGTATAGTGTGTGAGTGTAGGTGTTAGTTTTTCATGCTTTATTTTTCATGCTTTATTTTATCGTTTTCTTTAATTATGTAGAGTGCGCGTGTGTAGGAGATATTTTTATGGCTTTCTTTCAATTCATATAGAGTGTGTGTGTTTGTGTGCATTTATTTCCGCCTACTCGTTAAGAGTTAAATGACGCATCGTTTTCATTTCCCGCCTACTCGTTTGAGTAGGACTTGTAATTTTCTTTCTTTATTTTTTCGCCTACTCACTTGAGTTAAATGGACGGACTTTATTTCCCGCCTACTCGTTTGAGTGGGGCTTGTACTCGCATTTATTTTCGCCTACTCGTTTGAGTTAAATGACGTATCTTTATCTCCCTGTAAATATTTGAGAAAGCCCTGTAATCGCATTTATTTTCTCCTACTCATTTGAGTAGGACTCGCTTTCATTTTAATCCTACTCGTTTGAGTAGGACTTGCAATTTTCAGCTTTTATTTCCCGCCCCCACTCGTTTGAGTGGGACTCGCAATTTCAATTATGCAAATTTCTTTTATGTGTAACTTAGTTTCTATTTAATTTATAATTTGGAGAGTGCGTGAGTTCTTATTTTAGCTAACTTTTCAGCTTTCTAAATGTTTGTTATTTTTTTATGTCCTCTTCTTATAATCATTTAGCGTTTAATTTCGAACTCGCGCCTCATTAAATTATAAAGCCGTCCCCATACCGATGTGTGGCTAATCGCTATTAGCCTCGGCATCGAAGAGCATTGGGACATTTAAAATGATTTGTAATAATTAAAGCTCTTTATTTTCACTTCAATTTAAGGACTTAAGGTTTTACCCCGGGTTAACGACACGTAGGACCACAAATCGATGTGTGGGCCCTATTTCTGTTATCCATATGCTAGCTAGCTGAGAGGCCGTGCATATGGACAGATCACTTGTATTTAAATAGAGTTGCGTGCATACCCTCGAGAGAGGACAAGCGTAATTCTACTGTATTGGGTTCCCCACCCAATAGCGGGGTTCTTAGCATAAAGCGGGCGTTAAGAGGAATCCTTCATTGGACTAACGTTCGGTCGAATAGTCTTAACGTTCAGGTGAGCGATATCCCTATAGCTAGGTGAGCTCACATTTGTGGAACCTCTACGGCGAAGTTGCCTTTTATTAATTTGAAAACTAAGTCCTATAATTTTTAAAAATTATTTTAGTCTTAATCCGATTCGATGCTGAGTGTTAACCCTTCATCGAATATTTTCTAAATCGTTTTTTCGCTCCTTTTCTTTTTCTGTCTTTCCTTAATTAAAACATCCACCTTACTTTCAGTAAAATAATAGTCCTCCCGGAGGAGTAAGAATAGTCAACACGACCCCGAGAACAATACGACCTCAGGATTCCCCCGAATATCGAGTACTACTTTCGATAGGTGCACTTGCCTCCTATAGCACGCCCGCGGCGATCGATTCACCGAACCAACCACAGTAAGAGTCTGTTCGCGGGCGCAATCAAGTTTTTGGCGCCGTTGCCGGGGACTCTCTTTTCGAGTTGCTATTTCGAATTCCGGAGTCTATTACTTTTACTTATTTTCTAAAAAAAAACTAAAAACTTTATTTTAAAACAAAAAAAAAGTTTATTTTGTTTTATTTTTGTTTGGGTGTATGACCCGTGGACAACCCTCCGAGTCTGAAGATTTTGACTTCGACCCTGAGATCGAACGCTCTCTTGCGTGTATTCGATCTCAACGCCGAAATCCTTCTTTAGGTCCCGAGGAATCTATCGGAGAACCTACTGTTGTAGTTATGGTCGCGCCTAACCCTGCCCCGGCGGTTGAGCGTACTATGTCTTATTATGCCCGGCCTAACCTGGATGATACTGGGTCGAGTATTGTTCGCCCTGTGGTTGCGAATAATAATTTTGAAATAAAGTCGAGTGTCATTCAAATGGTCCAAAACGCTGTGCAGTTCGATGGAATGCCTGATGAGGACCTGAATGTCCTCTTGTCCAATTTCTTGGAGATATGCGACACCTTCAAGATTAATGACGTCACTGATGACGCCATTCACTTGCGCTTATTTCCTTTTTCCCTTAAGTCCAAAGACAAGGCGTGGTTGCATGCCCTCCCACGAGGATGTATCACCACATGGGCTGAGTTGACGGAACGGTTCCTAACGAAGTACTTTTCGCCCGCAAAAACTGCAAAGTTGCGGGCAGACATTTCTTCATTTGTGCAAAACGATCCTGAGTATCTATACGAGGCTTGGGAACGGTTTAAGGAATTCCTCCTCCGGTGACCGCACCACGCGCTGCCAACGTGGTTGTAAGTTCAAATTTTTTATAATGGGCTTAATTTTCGGACGCGTCAAATGATTGACGCGGTTGCCGGGGGTACGCTAAACAATAAAACCCCCGAGGCCGCCCAGGCTTTATTCGAAGAGATGGCTATGAACGACTATCAATGGAACGTCCCGCGGGGACGCCCAAAGCCGACGGCTGGTCTTTTTGAATTGGATGCCACTGCTCTCTTGACCCTTCAAGTTGAAAGGTTAACAAAGCAGGTGGCGGAGATGTCTGCTGCCTCCTCTACACCGCCCTGTTTTATTCCCCCTAACGTCTGCGTGGCTGAAGAGTTTGTGGACTTCATGGGAAATTCGGGTCGTCCTCCCTTCAACCCCAACAACAACCCTTATAGTAATAACTATAATCCGGGTTGGAGGAATCACCTCAACTTCTCTTGAAGCAACCCGAATAATGCTCAGCGTCCCCCTATTTCTTATGCGCCCGGATTTCTGCATCCTCCTCCTCTTCCGAAACCCTCCCCGATGGTGGAAACTTTTTCGAAGTATATTGCGTCCAATGAGTCAAATATCCGGAACATCACCGGATCGCTAAAAACTCTCGAACAACAGGTTGGACAGCTTGCGAGGATGATGTCCGAGCGCGCACTCGGGGCACTGCCGGGAAACACGGAGCCCAATCCGCGGGAGAACGCCAATGCTATAACCCTCCGTAGCGGAAAGGAGGTGGTCGATCCAAAACGGACCGACCCTCAGGTACATATTTCACCTCCGGCCCCTCTTCCCCTTTCTTCGCTTACGCCGCCTTTACCAATTATAAAAGAAAAAATTATTTTAAACAAGGCCCTTCCATATCCGCATAAGTTAGATAACGAGCGTCAGGACGCGCAATATGAAAAATTTATTTTATTATTAAAACAAATTCACATTAATGTTCCTTTTTGCGAGGCTATCTCGCAAATGCCCAAATATGCGAAATTTTTAAAAGAACTACTTTCTAATAAACGTAAATTAGAGGATATTTCACATGTATCTCTCAACGCTGTCTGCTCGGCGGCCGTTACTAATAAATTGCCCACAAAACAAAATGACCCGGGACGGTTTTCCATCCCGTGCCTTTTTGGCGATATATTAGTAAAGTACGCCTTAGCTGATTTAGGGGCTAGCATTAATCTAATGCCGTTCTCGCACTTTTCGCGTTTAGGTTTGGGTACTCCTAGTCCTACGAATATGCGCATCCAATTAGCGGATCGCTCGGTTAAGTTCCCTATCGGGATTGTGGAGGACGTCCTTGTCCGAGTAGACAAGTTTACCTTCCCGGTAGACTTCGTCATCTTAGACATCGAGGAGGACGCCGAGGTACCAATAATACTCGGTCGCCCTTTTCTCGCCACCTCCCGCGTACTAATAAATGTTAGTAATGGTAGTCTTCTCCTCCGAGTAGGCGATGACCAAGTTACTTTCTCTATTAATCTCTCGATGGACAATTTGTCATCGAGCGATGATTTCTGCTACTCTTTAGATACCTTTTTTTGGAGATCGTTCTTCTCCCATTTTGGAGTCCGTATTTTTAAACGACGATATTTATGCGCTCGAAAATTTAAAATGCGATGAGTATACTTCTTTAGACTTGCCTTTCGAACCAATTGGTAAGAAAGACATAGGAATTAAAACCTCCCTAGAAGAACCGCCCATCCTAGACCTCAAACCTTTACCCGCATCGCTCAAATACGCATTTTTAGGAAAAGGTGATACGCTTCCCGTTATTATTTCTTCAGACTTGAGTGATTCAGAGACTTCCGATTTATTGGAAGTTTTATTTAAACATCGCCACGCAATTGCGTGGCAAATCTCTGACTTAAAGGGGATTAGCCCCTCCTTTTGCACCCATAAGATATTTCTTAACGATAATTGCCGCAAAACTATTCAGCTGCAGCGTCATCTTAACCCAAACATGAAAGACGTCGTTTAAGCCGTAATTATTAAGTTATTAGATGCGGGGATTATCTACCCTATTTCGGACAGTGCATGGGTTAGTCCCATGCATGTCGTGCCCAAGAAGGGCGGTCTTACCGTAGTGGTGAATGAGCATAACGAGCTCGTCCCAACTCGTACTGTTACGGGTTGGCGAGTGTGCATCGATTATAGAAAACTTAATGATGCCACCCGCAAGGACCATTTCCCTCTGCCATTTCTGGACCAAATTTTAGAGCGTTTATCCGGTCATACATATTATTATTTTCTTGATGGTTTATCGGGGTTTTTCCAAATCCCCATTTCCCCCGATGATAAAGAGAAAACAACTTTTACTTGCCCGTTTGGCACCTTCGCATATCGAAGAATGTCATTTGGACTCTGTAATGTGCCAGCTACATTCCAAAGATGTGTGCTAGCGATCTTTGGCGAGCTAGTAAAAGACATTATGGAAGTCTTTATGGATGACTTTTCTGTTTTCGGACGCTCTTTTCCAGATTGCCTTCACAATTTAGATCGTGTCCTTCAACGGTGCGAGTACACAAGTCTTGTATTAAATTGGGAAAAATGCAACTTTATGGTTCGAGGAGGTTTGTTCCTCGGCCATATGATTTCGTCTAAGGCGATAGAGGTGGATAAGGCCAAGATAGAAATTATAGAAAAACTTCCGCATCCAACAAACGTAAAATCTATTAGGAGTTTCTTAGGCCATACATGCTTTTATCGACGCTTCATTCAAGACTTTTCAAAAATAACAAAGCCGCTTACTCACCTCTTGGAAATGGAATCATGTTTCATCTTTAGTAGCGAATGCGAGTCCGTCTTTAATTTAATAAAACAAAAACTTATCACTTCACCAATTTTAGTGGCCCCTAATTGGTCCCTTCCGTTCGAAATTATGTGCGACGCTAGTGATATTGCCTTAGGTGCCGTTCTTGGCCAACTCATAGAAAAACATTTTCATCCTATTTATTACGCTAGCAAGATGCTCACTTCCGCACAAGTAAATTACACGACAACGGAAAAGGAACTCTTAGCCGTCGTTTTCGCTTTTGATAAGTTTCGCTCGTATATAACGCTATCTAAAGTTATCGTTTTTACCGATCACTCCGCGCTTAAATATTTATTAGCTAAAAATGATGCGAAGCCCCACCTTCTTCGATGGATTCTCCTCATACAAGAGTTTGTTTTTGGAGATCAGAGATAAGCGGGGAGCGGAAAATCTAGCGGCAGACCACCTCTCCCGTTTAGAAAATCCGGGTGCGGAAGCGCTCGTCGAATCTGAAATAAATGACAGATTCCCCGATGAACGCCTCCTTGCCATTCATAAATCTTCGTCATCTTCGCCTTAGTTCGCAGACTTTGCAAATTTATTAGTAGCGCGGGTGCTTCCAAAAGAGTTTTCAAGTCATCAAAAGAAGAAATTCTTTTCTGACTTGAAAAATTTCTTTTGGGAGGACCCATTTCTTTTTCGTATCTGCGCGGACCAAGCGGTCCGAAGATGCGTTGCGGGTGTGGAGTGCTTGCAAATTCTTAAGCACTGCCACGAGGGTCCAGCCGGTAGGCATTATTAAGCCAACCGGACCGCTCGGAAGGCGCCAGAGGCGGGCTACTTTTGGCCCACTCTCTTCAAAGACGCGCATAATTATGTGCGCGCATGCGATAGCTGTCAGCGGTCGGGTAACATCTCTCGTCGCGACGAGATACCCCAAAACATGTTTTTAGAGTGCGTAGTCTTCGATTTGTGGGGCATCGATTTTGTTGGCCCCCTACCTCCATCTTTCAAAAATATGTATATTTTAGTGGCGGCAGACTACGTATCGAGGTGGGCGGAAGCGCAAGCTCTCCCCACCAACGATGCGCGAGTCGTCGTTACATTTTTTAAAAAATTATTTTCTTGCTTCGGCACGGCTCGCGCAATTGTTAGTGATAGGGGAACGCATTTCTGTAACGCTCTTATGGCTAAGACGTTAGCTAAATACGGAGTCACGCACTAGCTTGTCACCCCCTACCACCCGCAAACAAGTGGCCAAGTTGAGGTAGTAAATCGAGAGATTAAGCGAATTTTAGAAAAAAACCGTTTCACTAAATAGGAAAGATTGGTCCGTTAAACTCGACGATGAGTTGTGGGCGTATCGGACGGCATACAAAACCGTCATTGGTTGTACGCCGTTCCGGTTAGTCTATGGCAAACCGTGCCATTTACCCGTAGAATTAGAGCATCGCGCTCTTTGGGCTTTAAAACTCTTAAACCTCGACTCCAACTTAGCCGCTCAGAATAGAAAACTACAACTAAACGAGCTCAATGAATGGCGTGCAAACATTTACGAGAGCAATAAATTCTATAAGGAGCGCTCTAAGTTATATCACGATCGAAAAATCAAGTCCCAAAAATTATTTTCTCAGGGCGATCTTGTCCTTCTTTACAATTCACGTCTTAGGCTTTTTCCGGGTAAACTAAAATCTAGATGGTCGGGTCCCTTCCTTGTTGAAGAAGTTTTTCCATATGGGACCGTACTCATCTCCCACCCGGACAAAGGTTCGTTTAAAGTAAACGGTCATCAGTTAAAGTCTTATATAGCAGGCGATCCAGTGATCGGTTTTAGCGAAACCATAACTTTCCTCCACATTATAAACCCGCCAAAATAGTCAAGCTACACGACTATAAATAAAGCACTCCTGGGAGGCACCCCTCGCTTATCTTTTTCGCTCTTTCCTTATTATCTTTGCTGTTTTTTCTAATAAACGCGGGGTTTCTGATCGGCCTCCCCTACGCGTTTCAGGGAAGCTTCTACCCCTTCTCTTTATTTTCATTATATATATTGTCTTCCCTCTTGTTCCGCATACTTACATTACAATATTGGGGATAATGTTGGACTTAAGTATGAGGGTATTTTCGTGCTTTACTTTCTGCACTTTAATTTTTCTGCATTTCAAAAATACAAAAAATACATATAACAACAAAACAAAAACAAAAAAAAAACATCTTAAAATGAAAAAAAAAATTTTAATGAAAAATCCAAAAAAATTTTATTTTCTTTTACTTTCTTTTTTCCAAAAAACTCAAAAAAATAAAAAAAACAACAAAACAAATTTTATGAAAAATATATTTAGTTTCACTTTGTAAATATTTTTTGTACATATTCTTTTTATAAATACTCTTTTCTCTCTCCTCCTTCCTCATTGTTGTAAAAACCTCTCTTTTTCTCCCATGTTTTTGTACATATAATGAAAATTCTCTTAAAAAATACAAAAAAAGATAATAGTTCAAAAAATTCAAAAAATTGAGAAAAACAAAAATACAAAAAAAAAGATCATAAATGAAAAAAAAAACAAAAAAAATGTTGATAAAAACTATAAAAATCAAAAAAAAATGTTTTGAAACAAATAAATCAAATATTCCATCCTTAACTTTCCTGCTATCCAAAAATTCTGTTCTGAGTTTATCTATATGTGAATACTATTAATTCTCTGTTTGCTATTCGTTTGTTAATTATTGAGTGAAAAATTTAAATAGCCGGGGTTAAATTTTAAAGAATTCTTTATGCTTTGTTAAAAATAGCTAACTCGTTTAAGGCACTACTTCTAATTTTCCATTGATAGGAGCACGTGTATTATGTTAGGAAATAATGAATATAGAATTCAATTATACTTACTTTTAGCTTTCTGAAACATTGAAACGTACAAATTATTAAGGTTGCTCTCAAAAATTTTTTAGGATTAAAAATCTAGTTTTCCTTTCTCCCCTTACCTTTCATGACCTACTTGGCATGAAAAATTTTATCCTTAAAAGATCCTATGTCAATTGGAATAAGATTTCGTTCCGTAAATATAAGCACCCAATAATTTTAAAAGATTATATATGGAGTAAGAGGATAAAATTCATTACTCCTACAAATATACATTGGGTTAATTTTATTCTTATGAAGTTGAAAAACAAATATCATATTAGAAAAATAAGATTTCGTTTTCCTAATAATCCAAAAGAAAAAAAATGGAGGTTCGAGAAAAAATTACCTCACCTCAAAAATCAAAACCCTCTTCATAAACCTACTACCCCCTTAGCTAATTACACGATTCTAGAATTAATTCAAAAATCTTTTTGAGAGCATAATTAGTAAATTGTATTATTTCTAGTAGCACTCGTATAAGCTAGAGTTCATATAATTCCAAACTATTTTCGTTAATCTAAACATTACAAATGTTGCCTTCTATTTGATTTCATCAAGAAGTCTTTTGGCCAAAACTTTTGCGCTATTTAAATCATCTACATAATTTTAGGACTTAACTCTTACACCCCATATATTTATTTCGATCTCTCTTATAATTGATTAAGCGGTAGCTAAACTTAGAGTTTTGTTTCTATTCCTTATAGATTCACCTCAAACTTTTGCTCTGGAATAGCAAAAGCCTAAGTATGGGGGTATTTGATGAATTGCAAATATACGTATTTTTGTGCACATTAATTTAGTCATTTTCATCTATTTTCGTCATTTTTACTTATTTTTGTTCAATAAAATGCTCCTATTCTTGTAAATTTACTACTAACTTGTTTTATTTTATCTTTCAGAAAAATTCCAAAATCTGCCAAAATTGGGCAGTACACGCCCGTGTCATTTGGATCACGCCCGTGACCAGGGTTTGATAGCTCAAATTCCTTGAAGTTGTAATTTTCTGAAGTAAAAAGCTTGACACGCCTGGCGACACGCCCGTGTCCCCCAACACGGGGCGTGACAGCAGCCCGTGTCCCCTCCACTCGACGAATTCAGTTTAACGATCGTCGAACCCGAGACACGCCCAGAGTCACGCCCGTGCCCTAGGGCGTGACTTAATCTCAGCTTGACGATTTCATCTCGACACTTACCGCTCGACGATTGTCGAGTGTCGACACCAACCAACATGCCCAGCGTCACGCCCGTGACCTGGGGCGTGACTTCACCAACTGGCCCGACAAGATGCTGCCGAAGACTTTTGACGCAACTCGCTCCCGGTTCTACCGCCCCGACATGCCCAGCGTCACGCCCGTGACCGGGGGCGTGACATCTGCGAACTCAGCCCGAAGTCAACTTTCCTGTCAAATCTTCGGTCGACATCATGAATAGTAGTGACATGCCCCCCCGACACGCCCGTGTCGGAGGGCGTGTACTTAGAATTTTATGCCTATAAATTGCCCATTTCTGTAAGGTCCAAGGGTTCACATTTTTGGACAACTTTTTATGTGTTTTGTGGGCTGCATCCATGATTCCCTTGCTATGTAAGTAGATTTCTTCCACCTTTTTCTTTCATGTTTGTTTTTGCTTTAGCTTTAGCTTTGTAATAGCTTGTAATAGTTTCCTTCAATCAATAAAAATGTTAGATTTTCTCTTCTTATTTGGCTTTGGAATGAACACTTGTGCCCACTTTTCTTCTCATTTTATTCTTAGTTTCACCTTTGTTTTTCTCTTTATGAAAAGTGTGTGTGTGTGTATGAGTGTAACATATTTAATAGTAATGTTTTTAATTTATCTTCATATTAGGTTTTGTATTAGATTTCATTTCCAAGTTAGGGATGATAAGTTTTCCTCTTCTTCATCATGTCCTTTTCTAACAAAAATTTTTATGCTTTCATTTTTATGTATTTATAAAAGAGTTGAAAGCGATTTTGATGTTTTTTTTACTTAGTTTTTGTAGGATTGTAAAATCCTTTTTGTTATTTTCATTTTCTTTTCACTTTTTAATAGCTTTTATGAAAACATAAGAATGAAAATGTTGAAATTTTAATTTTTGAAAGGCTTTAGTTTTTGATTTATTTTGGAAAACGTTTGTTCTCTTAAAATTTTAATTCGTTCTTTTTATTTGTTTTTGGCAAAACCTTAGCATGAAAGAGTAAAAGTTTTAATTTTTAGGTAACTTTCATTTTGCTTTTAATTTGTGTGTGTGAGTGTATGAGAATAATGTTTTGATGCTTTGTTCAAATTGTGTAGAGTGTGTGAGTGTAGGTGTTAGTTTTTCATGCTTTATTATTCATGCTTTATTTATCGTTTTCTTTAATTATGTAGAGTGCGTGTGTGTAGGAGATAGTTTTATGGCTTTCTTTCAATTCATATAGAGTGTGTGTGTTTGTGTGCATTTATTTCCGCCTACTCGTTAAGAGTTAAATGGCGCATCGTTTTCATTTCCCGCCTACTCGTTTGAGTAGGACTTGTAATTTTCTTTATTTATTTTTCCGCCTACTCACTTGAGTTAAATGGACGGACTTTATTTCCCGCCTACTCGTTTGAGTTGGACTTGTACTCGCATTTATTTTCGCCTACTCATTTGAGTTAAATGGCGTATCTTTATCTCCCTGTAAATATTTGAGAAAGCCCTGTAATCTCATTTATTTTCTCCTACTCATTCGAGTAGGACTCGCTTTCATTTTAATCCTACTCGTTTGAGTAGGACTTGCAATTTCAGCTTTTATTTCCCGCCCCCACTCGTTTGAGTGGGACTCGCAATTTCAATTATGCAAATTCCTTTTATGTGTAACTTAGTTTCTGTTTAATTTATAATTTGGAGAGTGCGTGAGTTCTTGTTTTAGCTAACTTTTCAGCTTTCTAAATGTTTGTTATTTTTTTATGTCCTCTTCTTATAATCATTTAGCGTTTAATTTCGAACTTGTGCCTCATTAAATTATAAAGTCGTCCCCATACCGATGTGTGGCTAATCGCTATTAGCCTCGGCATCGAAGAGCATTGGGACATTTAAAATGATTTGTAATAATTAAAGCTCTTTATTTTCACTTCAATTTAAGGACTTAAGGTTTACCCTGGGTTAACGACGCGTAGGACCACAAATCGATTTGTGGGCCCACATACAATTGTGTTGTTGATTCAAATCAACACATATATAAAAAAGAAAATGATATTAGGGCAACGAATAGAGAACAAATGCAGAAAATACAGAAAGAAAAATAGAGGCGGTTGGACATCTTCTTCTCCATTAAGCTTGAAAGCTCAAGTACAGCAGAGACAACCTAAAAGGCAATGGAAGATAGCTGAAACTCTTCAAGTTCAGCAAGATAGTTCTCTCCAGAACAGAGAAGCGTTTTCATCCATTTAGCAAGTTGATAGTTGTTCAGCCGTGCAGTAGAAAAGTGTTAGCTGTAGAAGAGGACTAATTCCTTATATAGCAAGAGTGCTGGACTTATATCTGCTCAGTCCAGCAAGGTAGACTCAGAGATTTATCTCCGAGTCAGTTGTTTTATTTTTCTTAAACATTATGTATTCACTTCCTATAGGATTCTGTTTAACTGAATCTGAGTGTAGGGCAATTTGTGCCTGAGGTAGGTGACTAATTAGTCACTGAGGTAGGTACCCTGTTGGGGTACCGAGGTAGGATCCAAGAGTGGATCTAAACTATAGGGATTAATTACCTTAGGTAGGAGAGGGTTGCTCTCTGAGGTAGGATCCAAGTGTGGATCTGAGGTAGCACTGTCCTCCCAGCCTAAGTGTTCGCACTTGTGCCTGAGGTAGGTGACTGGAGAGTCACTGATCGGTAGTTGATAAGTGTGTAACTGAGTTATAGTTCTTGGAGGAGGCTGAGTTGTAGGTACCTGGAAGGGTACTGAGCTGTAGGAGTGTAGCAGCACTCTGAGAGTAGGGTTATGTGCCTGAAGCTGTAGGGCTGAAGAGTTTGACTTGTATGCCTTAGAAATAAGGCTGAGGTAGGTGATCAGTAGATTACTGAGCTGTAGGAGCTCTGCAGTGCTCTAAGGTAGGAACCCTTATTGTTCTGAGCTTGGATTCTGTGAAGAATCTGTATATAAGGCTGAGGTCCCGAGGTGTAAGCTTTAAGGAGCATATTGGTGGAGTTTGTGCCTACTCCAACAAATCAGTTGGATATGTGGGAGGGAAAGTGGATGTACCCAATTGGGGAAACACTATAAATTTTTGTGTGTTTGTTGTGGTGCTTGTTTTATTTCTTGTTGCAGGATCTAAGGAAAAGCACTAGACAGATTAATTTGAAATCAGCAAAAAAACTAATAAAATTTCAAAGTCCTATTCACCAACCCTCTAGATGATTAGCTAACCTTCAGTTAAGCAACTTTCTTACACAATCATCATTGAAACAACCAGGAAATCAATATGAAATTAATAATAATCAAAGAGGAGTGAAGAATACAACTGATTCATGAAGACTCATCAAAGTTTCACTGTCAGAATCGAGGGTTGTCAATTCTCGTCCGAGTT
Organism: Platanthera guangdongensis; assembly: GCA_039583875.1. Taxonomy (NCBI): domain Eukaryota; kingdom Viridiplantae; phylum Streptophyta; class Magnoliopsida; order Asparagales; family Orchidaceae; genus Platanthera; species Platanthera guangdongensis. The sequence continues at coordinate 91,977,766 of CM077157.1, read as the reverse complement.
TGGGCTTCGACTGCCGTCCTGGGTCTAAAAGAGCTGTCATCTTCTTCCATGTTACTTGTATTCTTCGTCAACAGTCTTCGGTCATGTTATCCACAAGAGAACTCTCCGATTATAGCAATAATTTCTCCAATGTGGAGCTTGGAAGCATGTGGATGATGGAGGAGGCCATGAGGATTCCCTGGCTTAAGATTTGCAAAAAGAATGTGGCTGGAGCTCCTCCCAATGGTGGGCGGCGATGGAGAGGGAAAAGAAGCGAATTAGGTCTTTATAGATAGAGGAAGAAGAAGGTATCTCCAAATAGAGCGACATCCTTTGAGTGTTTGATCATACAATTATAATAACACAAGGGGGCCAACCTAGGAAGACAGGTACCTCATGTGTTTTTGAACTCGCACGAGCAAACTGCTCATGCGCGAACAAATCGCAAGGGGCTGGACGGAACACAATTTTATGCAATATAGGAAGGTCCCGCGTTTTCCTTCACGCACGATTGAATCCAATTGTGCATTAAGAAAAATGCACGACAGCTGCTCCCAGAGAAGAAACCTGAGCCATCGCATTCCTGAAACGATCATGCATTAAGAAAAAGTGCATGATCATGCGATGTCTCCAGAAAAGTATTTGGGCACTAAGGTGAACAACCCACCTGCACAAACACAACAGCCCTGAGAACATCTCCAGCACATGTAGAAATAAAGCAATAAAAGAAAGAAAAGACATTGGGAGAACCTTATGCTTACCACCAGCACGTGATGCACAATTGAACACCCCAACGGGCCTACAAAGTGCACTTTGTGTACTAAAGTGGTTCAAATAAAATATGAGAGAAAACATAATTAATGTGTAGTGTACATGAGTGAAAACTAGATTGGATGAGTATGAAAAATGCTATATAAATTGGACTCATCGCACTTCCAAACTTAATCATTTTGCCCGTCCTGAGCAAATCATCCCTCATGTGTATAAGAAAAATAAATAGCTGACATAGAAATTGTGACGGCAAATTACCATGCGAATTCGCTTGCTCACTCTCATAAAAATACAGTAGAAATGTTTTATTATGCAAAATAGTTTATACTTTTCTCAGAGCGTATCTATATTTTATTACTACTCAAAAATTGAATCACGTTGAATTGTCCAGTCACACATAGGGAGAAAATAAACTCATCGCTAATTTGAGCATTGCCAAAGATTGGGGCTCGGGACAACCTCAAAAGAAATCCATAAATGTCGGTGACTATAATATTACCCGTTCACACTATTTCCACAACACTAGTTTGATTCAAAGCACGAATTAGTAGGGATTTAGGTTTAGATGGGGCTTTAGGTTTAGTTGAGGTATACAATTTCACAACCCGCATTTCCCCAACGAGTACATCATATCAGAGTAAGAGGAACTACGTGTTATGATGCCACGTAGTGCAGGGGATAACTGCACACGCTCAGGCAAAGCCTCGACGCTTACTTAGTAGTTGAAAATCATCAGTTATATGCAAGAAAACCGTTTAGTTTGATGGTCATATCCCTCGGCCTTAGGGATCAAAACGTGTGTTTGTACGCGGCGGAAAATACTTTAATTTACTTATGACGATCTCCTATATGCATTCTAGATTTATAATAATATAAGAAATCATCATTTTTACGTTGTTTGGAAAATACTTGATTAGTTGGCCAAAACATGTTATGGATGATATACAATAGTAGGGTTTTTAGCTTTGTAAAATATATAATGCAACCTACCATAAAACTTTCCCAAGAGCAAGTAGACATCATCTCATTCAAATGATTCATAGTAGCAGTCTAGCATTCATATGTAGCAAGTAAAGAAAGCCACCAATGGGCGGCAACAAGGTGACACGAACCCATTGAGGCGTATGTATGTCTGTACAACAAAGTAAAGAACTACCTCGCTAAGTAAGCTCGGCTTGCTCCAAAGAGACTCTACCCAAGCGCTAGCCGCTCAACCGGCTACAACCTGCACCTGAGGCATTCAAGAAAGAACACCTCAGCAATCATCAAAGCTACAAAATAGAGCATTAAGTTCATAAAATATGACGAAGGGGCTTACCGACCCCGTAGCAAGTTTCATGTAAAGCGAGTGAAAAGAACAGGGTGGAAAACAAGTGTTAAACACTGCCAACCCAAAGTGTACAACGCACCAAGTGCGTGAAATGCTCATAAAGTCCTGCTCAACCCGTAGGTGCAAAAAGGCAACCTATTTGCCTATTCCATCATCTTTATAACACGAAACAACTATACTAATGAAACCTAAGCAGCGGTTAAGTTCGATTCCGCATGGGTCTTTTGGTGGTGGCCCTAAAGTGGAACGCACCAATAAAAGCCAGCCCAAATCGGGGCCAAAACGGTACTCTATACCACAAAACAAAACCCGGTGGTCACCAAGGCTGAAACCACACCACCCCTTATAGAATCCTCACACAACCGCTCCTTCCATGGTTCACAATTCGCCTCGCAAAACTCACCATAACCAAAGCTAAACACGTTTCATTTCATCGTCCTCACTCATGACCACAAATTGCCCACGTTATGTTTTGCCCACGTTATGTCACACTTGATAGAGTTTGGGTCTCTACTTCACCATAAGCGAACCCCACAAGTAACCACGCCGACTAAACACCACAAGATATCTAATCGTATGAATAAGAAAGGTAAATTATAGAGAAATATAAGGTCAAACATGGCAAAAAGTAGATGAACAATAAGTAAGCATATTTATTCATGGGTGCATAATAGCCAAAAGGTGAGATTCAAGACAAGATGAACAAAGCTAGCATCTTAGACAAAGTGCAATTTAATCAAGAAGAGTAAAGCTAAGGGGAAACTAGTTACACTTGCAAGAATCAAAGAACAAAAACAAGATTGGCAAGGGTGGAGAACACCGCTTGCCTGAACCGATACAACACCGCGACGGCTGCTCCTCTCTTTCCTTCCCTTTCCTTAGCTTTGCTCCCTTGAGTGCCCTTTGGAATGAGGAAGAAGATGATGAAGATGGTGGAGAAAGATGAAGTGAGGAGAAAATAAACTCTCTTCTCGGCTTTACTTCTTCTAGATAGAGCTGGACCGCTTGATCCAGAATCAGAGAAACGAACGACACAAAAAAACTGAAAAAGTCGATTTTCGGCCCTGTCACGCCCTGTGACACGCCCGTGTCACCGGGCGTGTACCTTAAGCGGCGCAGGATCCGACAATTTCCAGTTTATCCACAAGGTACACGGCCAGGTACACGCCTGTGACAGGTCGGTCATGCTCGTGACCTAGGGCGTGTAACCCGTGTCTCGACATTTCGTCGACCAAAAGTGTCGACACTTCGACATAGCGGGACACGCTCTGTGACACGCTTGTGTCACAGGCCGTGTACCCCTCTCTCCACACTCGACACCCGACACTCAACACTCGACAGTCGTCGAGCTAAATTCGTCGACCCAGCGGGACAGGGCCCGTGACACGCCCGTGTTACGGGCCATGTACCCCATTCATCGAGCTCAACTCGATGCCAACCAAATTCGTCGAGTCAAGGAGGTCACGCACCAGGTCACGCCCTGGGTCACGCCCCGACACGCCAGTGTCGGGGGGCTTGTTCCTCCCGTAACTTCGTCGAACAAAGTTCGACGACCCCAAAGCCAAAATGCATCCCGAGCCTGACACGCCCTGGGACACGCCCGTGTCCCAAGCCGTGTCACTCAAATAAATGACCATTTTTCACTGTTTTGAAAAGTGTTTCTTTTTCGTCCTAGACCATTTCTTCCTTAAGGACTTTTTACCCCTTTTTTGTTTTATTTACACCACAACTTCCATACAATCAACCCGTTTTAAGCAACCTTACCCGGGCTTGAAAAAGTGCAAGCATTCCCTAAGAGTCCTCACCGAGTCCCCAAATTGGACTCTGGATTTCTGGGGAATCGTGCAACTAGGCTACCAAAACAGCCACTCGCATGCCCGCGTTAAAACCATGCTCGAACAACGGTCAGAGCCAACGCAACGCCCATCAAGCGTATGAAATCACTCAACGAAAAATCCGGGGCGTTACAATCACTCCCCCTAACAAAAAGTTTCGCCTCGAAACTTTTCACAAATTTTGATATAAATTAAAGGAGTCATCAAACAAAAACACCAATTCACATACCAGCTTATTTACGGGAACAACTGAGGGTGAGCCGCCCTCATCGTTGACTCGAGCTCCCATGTCGCTCTTTCCACATTCTGATTTTTCCATAGCACCTTGACCATAGGAATCTTTTTTTATGCAACACGCGATCTTGGGAGTCCAAAATACGGATGTGCATCTCCACATAAGAAAGGTTCGGCGCCAACTGCGGCACAATATCCAAAACTTGCTTATCATTCCGCATACACTTGCGAAGTTGGCTGACATGAAACACGTCGTGAACACCAGGAAAGTTCACGGGTAATTCTACTTGGTACGCGGATGCACCAACTCGCGCAAGAATCTTGAAGGGACCCACAAATCTTGGGTCTAATTTGCGCTCTTTTCCAAACCTTTTAATTCTAACCATTGGGGAGACTTTCAGGAAGACGAAATCCCCCACTGCAAACTCTAACTCCGACCTTCGCCGGTTGGCGTAATTTTCATATCGCTCTTGGGCGATCCGGAGCTTCTCCCGAATAAGTCGTACGACAACTTCCATGTCCTCGAGCGGCTCTGGGCCCAACAAAGGCCGCTTGCCAACCTCTGCCCAAAATAGGGGAGTCCGGCATCGTCGCCCATATAAAGCTTCGAACGAAGCCATTTCCAAGCTTTCTTGATAGCTGTTATTATATGCGAATTCCATAAGGCGCAAACATTCATCCCATGCTCCGCCATACTCAAGAATGTAGCATCGAATCATATCTTCCACGATTTGATTTACTCGATCCGTTTGGCCATTCGTCTGAGGGTGGTTAGCAGTGGAATACCTCAAATCCATACCCAAACCCTCTTGTCGACTCTTCCAGAAACGAGAAGTAAATCGTGAATCCCGGTCTGAAATGATATTGACTGGCACACCATGCAGTCGGAGGATCTCGTTCAAATATAACTCCACTATTGTTTTCATCGGGTAGTTGATCTTAAATGGTATGAAGAGAGCACACTTGGTCAACCTATCCACGATCACCCATATGGAGTCATGTCCTCGTGGAGATCTTGGTAAGCCAGTAATAAAATTCATTGAAATGCTTTCTCACTTCCATGTTGGAATCTCCAATGACGTCAACTTGCCACCAGGCCTCCCATGATCAGCTTTCACCCGTGATGGTTAAAAATGCAAAATTATTTACGGTCATGCGGCGACCCGGCGGTTTTTTTTGAGAAAAAGGCGAAGTGATTTTATTTAGAAAACGGGGCGCGCGTATTTATTTATTTGGATATAAAACGGTTTAGATCGAGATTTAACGAAAGGAGGCAAGTGCACCTATCGTGAGTAGTACAGGATTTTCCGGGTGGAATATCGAGGTCGTATTGTTCTCGGGGTTGGTTCGATTATTTCTACTCTTCCCTGGAGGGGACTATTATTTTACCGATAATACTTGTCGGGTATTTATATATATAAAAGAAAGGCAGAAAACATAAAAAGAAAGCATAAAAAGAAAGCTTGAAGGTGGTGCCGATGAAGAGCTTAGCTCGATGGCACCGAAAAAACAATTGAACTAAAATAAACTTTAAATAAAAAGAGCTCCTAAATTTCTAATTAATTAAGGCGGAGACTTGGTCGTGGAGGTTCCACAAAAATGAGCTCACCTAGCTATAGGGCTATCACTCGCCTGAACGCTAAGACTATTCGACCGAACGTTAGTCCGACGAAGGATTACTCTTAACGCCCGCATTATACTAAGAACCCCGCTATTGGGTGGGGAACCCAATCCGGTAGAGTTGGCGCGCCTCCTCTCTCGAGGGTTAGTGCAGAACTCTCTTTGCCAAGGGGTGATCGGTCCAAATGCACGGCCTCTCAGCTAGCTAGCATATGGACTACGAAAATAGGGCTCACACATTGATATGTGGTCCTACATGTGGTTAACCCCGGGCAAACCTTAAGTACTTTTAATTAATTAGAAAAATTAGACCTTTAATTATTTTAAGCTATTTTATCTGTCCCAATGCTCTTCGATGTCGAGTGCTAAGAACGATTAGCCACTCATCGGAATGGGGACGGCTTGCGGGAAAAGCAGAAAATAAAGCAGTAAAGAAAGCAGTAAATGAAAGCAGGAAAATAAAGCAGAAAATTACAAGTCCTACTCAAACGAGTAGGACTGAAGAAAGCTGTAAATTGCGAGTCCCGGCGCAAATTCGTGGGCGGGAGAAAGAAAGCGGGTCCTACTCAAATGAGTAGGACTAAATAAATGCAACACAGGCACACACTCGACAGAAAGTAAAACTCACGCACACGCTCTCTCGACATAAATGAAAACACACACACACAAATCCTACTCAAATGAGTAGGAAAAATAAAGACATGCCATTTAACTCGAATGAGTAGGCGGAAATAAAGAAAATTACAAACTCACGCACTCTACAGAAAGTAAAATAAGCAAGCGCCATTTAACTCTTAACGAGTAGGCGGAAATAAATGCGCACACACACATGAGCGAAAAAATTAAGAAAAACTAAGTTGATGAAAAATTAAAATAACTGCATTTCTACCGCTAGAATGCGGTAGAAATGCGTAAAAAGCTGGAATAAAAATAAACCGGGCAAAAAGGTTTGCAAATAAACGCAAAATGAAAATTCCCGAAAAATTAAAACGAATACATTTCTACCGCTAGAATGCGGTAGAAATGCATAAAAAGAGAACGAAAAAAATAAATAAGGAAAAAGTTTTGAAAATAAATGCAAAAATATAAGTGTTTGGAAAAGTAAAATAACAACATATCTCCTCTTATAATGCTATAAAAACTCCTAAAAATTGGAAGAAAAGATAAAAGGACGAAAAATTCTACAAAACTAAAAAGTCTAAGTGAAACAAAAATGACAAAACCACTTTAAAATCATTTTTATAGTTTCATAAGGACGGGTTTTAGAACAAAAACTGAATAGCTATTATGAAGATGAAGACATCTACTTAACAATAAAACGAAGAAATAACATTTTACTCTCATACACACACACACACGTATAAAAAAGAATGAAAAAACTAAGTTAAAAAAAGGAATAAATAAGATTGTAAAGGGTGAGCACATAGATGAAGTCCAAAACATAGAAATGAGAAAAAACTACATTTTTATTATGTCCAAAAAACTATTACAAAACTAGTACAAAAATAAAAGAGAGAGAGAGAGAAAGAGAAAACCCCATTCCATAGGTTGGAAATCCATCTACGCAGCACCTCCCCTTACAAAATGGTTCAAAAAAAGGAACAGGAACTTAAGCAGAACAGTGGAATTTATAGACAAAAATTTACATGGGACACGCACTTGGTCACAGGCGTGACAGAGGGCGTGTCAGTACTATTTGCGAAGGCGGCCGACGATTTGACGGGAAAGTGGACTTCGGGCTGGACACATGTCTGTCTCGCAGTGGTCACGCCCCAGGTCACGGGCGTGACGCTGGGCGTGTCATGGAGGTGGATCTGGGCGCGGGTTGCGCCGAAGGTTTTCGGGCAGGTCTTGTCGGGCCAGCTGGAAAGGTCACGCCCCGGGTCACGGGCGTGACTCTGGGCGTGTCAGTTGGTGTCGACACTCGACGAATGTCAAGCGGAAAGTGTCGAGTTGAATTCGTTAAGCTGAGATTGAGTCACGCCCTAGGTCACGGGCGTGACTCTCGGCGTGTCGAGGAGGTCGACGATCGTTGAGCTGGAAACGTCAAGCGGGTGGACACGGGCTTGGATCACGCCTCGTGTCGGGTGACACGGGCGTGACCCCGGGCGTGTCATGCTTTGCTTCTCAAAAATTTTCTGATTTCACGGTTTTTGACGTATCACGCCCTGGTCACGGGCGTGACATGACAATTTTTGGCAGATTTTTCATTTTTTCTGAAACATAAAAATAAAGCAAGTCAGCAAAATTATTTACAAAAAGGAGCAATTTATTAAGCAAAAATATGTAAAAATGACGAAAAGAAATGAAAACGACTAAATTAATGTACAGAAAAATTGGTATATTTACAATTCATCAAATACCCCCATACTTAAGCTTTTGCTATTTCAGAGCAAAAGTTGGAGATGAACTTATAAGGAATAAAAGAAATCCTAAGTTTAGCTATCGCTTGAATTAATTAAAAGTAAGATCAAAATAAACATCCGGGGTTAAAGAATTAAATCCTAATTCATGAAATGTTATAAATAGAGGAATAGTTTAAAAAAGACTACTAGATAAAATAAAATAGAAAGCAAAAATTCATTATTGTTAGTTTAACAAAGATGGATTGTATTTATATAAAAAACCTTAGCTTAAAAGAAGTTAAAGGAAATAATGCAATTTAAAAATTATGCTCTCAAAAAAATTTTAAATTAAGTATAGAATCATTGAAATATGCTAAGTGGTTTGGTGGTTTATGAAGAAGGCTTGAATATTGAGGCGAGACAATTTTTTCTCGAACCTCCAATTTTTTTCTTTTTGGATAGTTATGAAAATGAAATCTTATTTTCCTAACACATAAATTTTTTTTCTTTCTTCATAATAAATAACCCAATGTATATGTGTAGAAGTAATGAATTTTATCCTCTTACTCCATAACATATAATCTTTTTAAATATTGGGTGCCTATGTTTTCGGAATAAAATCTTATTCTCATTTACATAAGATCTTTTAAAGGGATAAAGTAGGGGAAAACATGTCAATTAAGACACGAAAAAAAAATGGAAGTGGGTTTTTTTTCAAAAGGAAAAGTAGATTTTAATAAAAACGTTTTGAGAGCAACCTTTTTAAAATGAACATTCCAATGTTTCTAAAAGCAAAGAGTAGAAATAATTGAAATCCATGGATGTTATTTTCTAATATAAAAAACGAGCTTCTATTTATAAAATTAGAAGTGATGGTGAAAAACAAGTTCCCTATTATTAGGAAAAGACATAAAAGATTCTTTAAATCTTAACCCCAGACACTTAAATCTATCAAACTTTAATTAATAAACGAATAGTAAGCAAAAAATAACTAAAATTCGCATATAAATTAACTCGAAACTAGATTTTTGGAAAGCAAAAAGGGTTAAGATATGGTATATTCGAATTATTTTGTTACATAATTAACAAAACATTTTTTTGGAATTTTTAGAGTTTTTATCATTTTTTTTTTCTGATTATGATCTTTTTGTTGAATTTTTAGAGTTATTATCTTTTATATGAATTTTTGGTTTTTCTATTTTTTGATGTTTTAGTATTTGTAGATAAGTTATTTACAAGAAAAAGTAGAGAAAAAAATGTTATTTAAAGAAGATCGGGGGAAAGAGAGATTTTTACAAAAAATGTACAAAGTAAAAACTCGATTGCAGCCCCCGCGAACAGACTCTTATTTGAATGGTTGGTTCGATGAGTCGAACGTCGCGGGCAGGCAGAATGCAAGCTTTTACAAATAAGAAGATGGGGGGGGAGAGAGATTTAATTTTTGAAACATATTTACAAAGTTAAAAAAAAAAAATTTTGATTTTGAATTTTTTTTGTGTTTTATGATTTTTTTTTATATACAACAAGGAAATTTTTTTTTTATGTTTTAAGTTTTGTAATTTTTTTTGTATTTTCATTAGTACAGAATAATAAAAAAATGCAGAATTGGAAAACACCCTCATACTTAAACTCAACATTGTCCCCAATGTTGCAATCTAAGTATGCGGAACAGATAATATATAAAATATAATAAGTACAAAAATAAAAAGGGAGGGTAGGAGCTTCCCTGATGATGAGTACGGGGAGGCCCGGGTTGAAACCCTGCATTATTTAGAAGAAAAAGCAAAAAGATAACAGAAAAAACAAAAAAAAGATAAACTCGGCCTAAAATGTGCGGGCGGTAGGGAGCAAGTGCGTGGGCGACTCGAAGGTAGCTAAGGACTTAGCGACATGAGTGCTATAGAAATGCGCTCTCCTAACGCGCACAATAATGGAAGCGTGCCGAAGCAAAATGGAACGAAATAAAAGAAGTTAAATATATATACATTTATTAATAACAAATTATTAGATTTTTTTGGTGTTTTTAAGTAGATTGTTTTTTTTTGTAGTTGATTTTTTAGGTAGGTTTTTTAGTTTTTTTTTTCATAAAAATAATGAAAATATATGTTTTTTATTTATATAATATTATTATTTTTTTGTTAAGTTTTTCATTTTTTCGAATTTTTTAGTTTTGTTTGTTTTATAGTTTTTTTTTTCATAAAAATAATGAAAATAAAAAGTTTTTTTGTTAAGTTTTTTTTTTCATGTTGTGGGTTTTTAGTTTTTTTTTTAGTTTTATAGTTTTTTTTTCAAATATTAAGTTTTTAAGGTTTTTCAAAATTTTTTGTAGTTTTATAAGTTTTTCAATTTTTTTTTTGTTTTATAATGTTGTAATAATTTTTTTTATAGTTATTATTATTATTATTATCATTATATTTTTGTTGGACATTTTTAATTTTTGTTATATATATAGATATAGGTAAAATTAATAGATTTCCAGGGTTCAAAATAACGAAACGACAATCTCCCCGGCAACGGCGCCAAAAACTTGATGGTTAAAAATGCAAAATTATTTACGGTCACGCGGCGACCCGGCGGTTTTATTTGAGAAAAAGGCGAAGTGATTTTATTTAGAAAACGTGGCGCGCATATTTATTTATTTGGATATTAAACGGTTTAGATCGAGTTTTAACGAAAGGAGGCAAGTGCACCTATCGTGAGTAGTACAGGATATTCTGGGTGGAATATCGAGGTCGTATTGTTCTCGGGGTTGGTTAGATTATTTCTACTCTTCACTAGAGGGGACTATTGTTTTACCGATAATACTTGTCGGGTATTTATATATATAGAAGAAAGGCAGAAAACATAAAAAGAAAGCATAAAAAGAAAGCTTGAAGGTGGTGTCGATGAAGAGCTTAGCTCGATGGCACCGAAAAAACAATTGAACTAAAATAAACTATAAATAAAAAGAGCTCCTAAATTTCTAATTAATTAAGGCGGAGACTTGGCCGTGGAGGTTCCACAAAAATGAGCTCACCTAGCTATAGGGCTATCGCTCACCTGAACGCTAAGACTATTCGACCGAACATTAGTCCGACGAAGGATTCCTCTTAGTGCCCGCATTATGCTAAGAACCCCGCTATTGGGTGGGGAACCCAATCCGGTAGAGTTGGCGCGCCTCCTCTCTCGAGGGTTAGTTCGGAACTCTCTTTGCCAAGGGGTGATCGGTCCATATGCACGGCCTCTCGGCTAGCTAGCATATGGACTACGGAAATAGGGCACACACATCGATATGTGGTCCTACGCGTCGTTAACCCCGGGAAAACCTTAAGTACTTTTAATTAATTAGAAAAATTAGACCTTTAATTATTTTAAGCTATTTTATCTGTCCCAATGATCTTCGATGCCAAGAGCTAAGAACGATTAGCCACTCATCGGAATGGGGACGGTTTGCGGGAAAAGCAGAAAATAAAGCAGTAAAGAAAGTAGTAAATGAAAGCAGTAAATGAAAGCAGGAAAATAAAGTAGAAAGTTACAAGTCCTACTCAAACGAGTAGGACTGAAGAAAGCTGTAAATTGCGAGTCCTGGCGCAAATGCGTGGGCGGGAGAAAGAAAGCGGGTCCTACTCAAACAAGTAGGACTAAATAAATGCAACACACGCACACACTCGACAGAAAGTAAAACTCACGCACACTCTCTCTCGACATAAATGAAAACACACACACACAAAAATCCTACTCAAATGAGTAGGGAAAATAAAGACCTGCCATTTAACTCGAATGAGTAGGCGGAAATAAAGAAAATTACAAACTCACGCACTCTACAGAAAGTAAAATAAGCAAGCGGCATTTAACTCTCAACAAGTAGGCGGAAATAAATGCGCACACACACATGAGCGAAAAAATTAAGAAAACTAAGTTGACGAAAAATTAAAATAACTGCATTTCTACCGCTAGAATGCGGTAGAAATGCGTAAAAAGCTGAAATAAAAATAAACCGGGCAAAAAGGTTTGCAAATAAACGCAAAATGAAAATACTCGAAAAATTAAAACGAATACATTTCTACCGCTAGAATGTGATAGAAATGCATAAAAAGAGAACGAAAAAAATAAATAAGGAAAAAGTTTTGAAAATAAATGCAAAAATATAAGTTTTTGGAAAAGTAAAATAACAACATATCCCCTCGTATAATGCTATAAAAACTCCTAAAAAGTGGAATAAAAGATAAAAGGACGAAAAATTCTACAAAACTAAAAAGTCCAAGTGAAACGAAAATGACAAAACCACTTTAAAATCGTTTTTATAGTTTCATAAGGACGGGTTTTAGAACAAAAACTGAATAGCTATTATGAAGATGAAGACATCTACTTAACAATAAAAAGAAGAAATAACATTTTACTCTCATACACACACACACGTATAAAAAAGAACGAAAAAACTAAGTTAAAACAAGGAATAAATAAGATTGTAAAGGGTGAGCACATAGATGAAGTCCTAAACATAGAAATGAGAAAAAAAACTACATTTTTATTATGTCTAAAAAACTATTACAAAGCTAGTACAAAAATAAAAGAGAGAGAGAGAAAGAGAAAACCCCATTCCATAGGTTGGAAATCCATCTACGCAGCACCTCCCCTTACAAAATGGTTCAAAAAAAAGGAACAGGAACTCAAGCAGAACATTGGAATTTATAGACAAAAATTTACATGAGACACGCCCTTGGTCACGGGCGTGACAGGGGGCGTGTCAGTACTATTTGCGAAGGCGGCCGGCGATTTGACGCGAAAGTGGACTTCGGGCTAGACACGTGTCGGTCTCGCAGTGGTCACACCCCAGGTCACGGGCGTGACGCTGGGCGTGTCATGGAGGTGGATCTGGGCGCGAGTTGCGCCGAAAGTCTTCGGGCAGGTCTTGTCGGGCCAGCTGGAAAGGTCACGCCCCGGGTCACGGGCGTGACTCTAGGCGTGTCAGTTGGTGTCAACACTCGAAGAATGTCGAGCGGAAAGTGTCGAGTTGAAATCGTTGAGCTGAGATTGAGTCACGCCCTAGGTCACGGGCGTGACTCAGGGCGTGTCGAGGAGGTCGACGATCGTTGAGCTGGAAACGTCGAGCGGGTGGACACGGGCTTGGATCACGCCCCGTTTCGGGTGACACGGGAGTGACCCCGGGCGTGTCAAACTTTGCTTCTCAAAAATTTGCTGATTTCACGGTTTTTGACGTGTCACGCCCTGGTCACGGGCGTGACCAATATGTCTCGGGCGTGACATGACAATTTTTGGCAGATTTTTCTTTTTTCTGAAACATAAAAATAAAGCAAGTCAGCAAAATTATTTATAAAAAAGAATCAATTTATTAAGCAAAAATATGTAAAAATGACAAAAAGAAATGAAAACGACTAAATTAATGTACAGAAAAATAGGTATATTTACAATTCATCAACCCGCTTGCAGGTATGACATTCAGATACAAATTGCGCTATATCTCTTTTCATTTCATACCACCAGACAATTTGTTTCAAATCACGGTACATTTTAGTTGAGCCTGGATGGTAGGCCATACTTGAGCCATGTGCTTCCCTACACACCATATCGCGAATGTCTCCAACTGCGGGGATACAAAATCGACCGCGATATTTTAACGTGCCTGCACCATCAATAGCAAAATCTGGTAATCCACCTTTTTCAATCCGAAGAAATAAATGTAACAGATCAGGATCCTCCTTTTGATGTTGTCTTGCAAGCACCATCCGTGAAGGTTCTTCTACTGCCGAATGCCTTTGCGGTTCATTTCTTCCCACGGAAATATCCATCAATATAAATTCCTCCACTAGACAGTCGGCTGAAAGATTAAATAATTTACCTGTCTTCTGACTCAAAGCATCGGCCACCACATTAGCTTTCTAGGGATGATACTGAATTTCCACATCATAATCAGCTACATATTCAAGCCATCGCCGTTGGCGCAGATTAAGTTCCTTTTGTGTGAAGACGTACTTCAAACTTTTATGATCCGTAAAGACTTTACACTACGCGCCGTAAAGTAAGTGTCTCCAGAACTTCAATGCCAATATCACCGCTGCGAACTCCAAATCATACGTCGGATAGTTCTTTTCATGACTTTTCAACTGCCGAGACCCATACGCAATCACCTTTTTGTCTTGCATTAAAACACATCCAAGTCCAACGTGCGACGCATCCACAAAAACGTCATAATCTATCCCTTCTGTCGGTAATATCAACACAGGAGCGGTACATAACCTATTCTTGAGTTCAAGGAATGATGCCTCACACTTATCATTCCAATCAAATGCCACATTATTCTGGTTTAAGCGAGTCAACGGTGCAGCCAACGTAGCAAAACCTTTTACAAATCGGCGATAATAGCCGGCTAATCCCAAGAAGCTCTGAATCTCCTTGGGTATCTCCGGTCTCCTCCACTCCATGACTGCAGCAATCTTTTCGGGATCCACTGAAATTCCATGTTGATTAATAACATGACCCAGAAATGCAACCTGAGGCAACCAAAACTCGCATTTGCTTAGCTTGGTGAATAACATTTGGTCTCGCAAAGTGGCCAATACCAATCACAGATGCTGTTCATGCTCCTCAGCACTACGGGAGTAGACGAGAACGTCGTCAATAAAAACACCACAAACCGATCCAATTAGTCCTTGAACACCCGGTTCATCATATCCATGAAGGCTGATGGTGCATTGGTCAAACCAAACGACATCACAAGAAATTCAAAATGGCCATGTCTTGATTGAAATGCAGTCCGCGGAATATCAGACTCCCGAACCTTTAGCTGATGATAGCCCGAGCGGAGATCAATCTTCAAAAATACTGAACTGCCATGCAGTTGATCAAAAAATCATCAATTCTTGGCAGTTGGTACTTGTTCTTAATCATCACCTTGTTCAATTCCCGGTAATCGATGCAAAGCCGCATCGACCCATCTTTCTTCTTCACAAATAACACCGTTGCACCCCAAGGTGATGAACTTGGCCTGATAAACCCCTTTGCCAATAAGTCATCCAGTTGGGTACACAACTCTGCTAGCTCACGCGGGGCCATTCTGTACGACGCTTTCGCAATGGGCCGCATACCCGGCTCCAAATCAATGACAAACTCGACATCACGATCAGGTGGAAGACCAGGAAGATCAGTAGGAAAAACATCTGGAAATTCACGCACAACAGGAATCTCCTCCAAACGTGGCAAAACAGCACTAGTCCCCACAATTGAGACTAGACAAGCAAAACAGTCGGAAACAAACAACGTCCGAACACATACCGCCGAAATCCCTGGAGAATCCTGGCAAGAATCACCATAAACACTTCCCGGCTGACCATTGTCCTTGATAAAATCCAAGTGCTTTCCTTTGCACTGGATGACGGCATCATAGCGGGTTAACCAGTCCATGCCCACGATAACGTCAAAATCTTCCAAATCGATCACCTTGAAATCAGCCTTCGCTAAGAAATCCCCCAACAAAATGGGACAATCAAGAAGACCTCAGTTTGCAACCACAGAAGCACCGGAAGGAAACCTCACCAAAAAGGCATTTCTCGCTCGATCTGGTGTCAATGGTACCGATCCAGAAAGGTTCAAGCCACAAATTAATGGGTCGCGCCAGAATCGAAGAGAACAGGCGCCCAACGGTTCTTTACCTTAAAGTTTCCTAGAAGGGTACATACGTAGCTAAGAACTACGCGTAAGAGTCATAAACAAAACGTGAACTAGAGGAAGGAATCTAACCTGAGATAATCTGTGGTGACATCTGAACTTCCTCTGAAGCGATCACATTTAACTTCCCCTTTCCTTTGTCCAAATGCGGAGGCGGAGGCAAATCCTGGAGTGGCATTGGCTGCAGTACGGGCTGGTTTTGTGGGCACCTTGCCTTGAGATGTCCCTGTTTGCCACACTGAAAGCACACCTTGTCTTTGACCCAGCAGCGGCCCACATCATGACCTCTTCCCCCACAACCTGTACACTCCAAGTATCTGGTTGGCGCACCCTGAATGGCGTGCACCTGCTCCTTCTTTTGCATCCCCAACCGCTTGAAACATTTCTCAAATGGGTGTCCTGACCGGCCACAGAAGCTACACGTCTCCTTATTCTTCTTCCTTACGTTTGATTCTTGGGAGCTTTTCCCTCCCAACAGCTTTCTCTTATCCTTCCTCATAGCCTGCCCTCTTTGTTTTGCATTTTCTATAGCTTCAACCTTCAAAGCAGCCTCAACCACAGTGGTGTAACTCGTCGCTCCATAAGCGCTTGCGAACTGCTGAACATCGCTCCGGAGTTCGCCAAGAAATCTCTTTACTCGGTCAGCTTCCGTAGTTACCAAACTCGGAGCGAACCAACTTAGCTTGCTAAACTCACTTTCATACTCACTAACTATGAGTTTCCTCTGCTTCAGGTACAAAAAGTCATTCATCAGGCGGTCCCTTTCCACTGACGGCAGAAACTTGCGCCGTAACATTTCTTTGAAGGCTTCCCACGAACATACCGCCACTAGGATTTCCTTTTCTCGCAACCACCAACCTTTAGCTAACCCTTTTAGTTGATAGGCAGCAAGCATCACCTTCTGGTCCTCGGTAACGCCAGAATAGACAAACATCTCTTCCAACGTGATCACCCAATCATCCAAGATCACAAAGTCCGCTTTTCCATGATAGGTAGGTGGTCCAAGTCGCTGAAACTGCGAGATAAAAGTCATCGCAGGAGGAACCACAACTGGGGGTATCAACGCCACGGAAGGAGTAGAAACAGCGGGTCCTCTAACAATCTCTTGCACTCTTGGTGCTAGCCCAGACATCGCTGATGACATAGCTTGGAGCTGGGACTGCACATCCTGCACCTGCCTAGTCAAAGCCTCATTACTTTGTCGTAGGCTATCCATTAGGTCATTGTTTTGCGCGCCCAAAGACTCGCCCTCGGATTGGGGAGTCTGCCTTGTCACTGGACGCTTCGACATCCTATAAACACGTTCACCCTCATCAAGCTCAAACCCAACACAAACACACAACTACTATGTACAGAGAATACATGAATAAATATGAACATCAACTGCTAACTTGCTTTGAGAGTTTGTGAATGATGGTATGCCTCTCCTACGATGACTCACCGTCCTCCCACTAACTTGTGCCTAAACGATGAATGCATGAATTTATTTGACCCAAAACCACGAGTGTACAGGTGTCATCATGTAAATCTTTAGCTTGGCACGTTGTGCTCATGCAATATTATGTTATGCGTGTTGTGGTATGCATTCTAAAAAAAAGCCTTAATGCATGCCATGAGCGGTCGTATGCATCACAATGCTATGCATCCCATACTACATAGCATTGCATATAACGAATAAAAGAAAACTTGCTAGTCGCATCCATGTGGTGAGGTTATGCATCCCATACTACATAACCCTCACATGTTGCCCCTATGGTGGATCCATATACAACCATATATTATGCATCCCATACTACATAATATGCCCCGTATACTTCTGTTCATGTCATGAGTGTAGTCTTCGTGCTTTGGCCAAGACATATTGATGACACCTCAGTGTGTGTATGAGATGATGATGCCTAATAATGACTAAAAGGAAAGTTTGCCCGACCAATTGTCAAGCAAACCTCCCTCTGATACCAATTGTCACAACCCGCATTTCCCCAACGAGTACATCGTATCAGAGTAAGAGGAACTACATGTTATGATGCAACGTCGTGCAGGGGATAACTGTACACGCTCAGGCAAAGGGTCGATGCTTACTTAGTAAATGAAAATCATCAGTTATATGCAAGAAAAAAATTTAGTTTAATGGTCGTATCCCTCGGCCTTAGGGATCAAAACGTGTGTTTGTACGCGGCGGAAAATACTTTAGTTTACTTATGACGATCTCCTATATGCATTCTAGATTTATAATAATATAAGAAATCATCCTTTTTACGTTGTTTGGAAAATACTTGAGTAGTTGGACAAAACATGTTATGGATGCTATACAATAGTAGTGTTTTTAGCTTTGCAAAATATCTAATGCAACCTACCATAAAACTTTCCCAAGAGCAAGTAGACATCATCTTATTCAAATGATTCACAGTAGCAGTCTAGCATTCATATGTAGCAAGTAAAGAAAGCCACCAATGGGCGCCAACAAGCTGACACGAACCCATTGGGGCGTATGTATGTCTGTACAACAAAGTAAAGAACTACCTCGCTAAGTAAGCTCGGCTAGCTCCAAAGAGGCACTACCCAAGCACTAGCCGCTGAACCGGCTACAACCTGCACCTGAGGCATTCAAGAAAGAACACCTCAGCAATCATCAAAGCTACAAAATAGAGCATTAAGTTCATAAAATATTACAAAGGGGCTTACCGACCCCATAGCAAGTTTCATGTAAAGCGAGTGAAACGAACAGGGTGGAAAACAAGTGTTAAACACTGCCAACCCAAAGTGTACAACGCACCAAGTGCGTGAAATGCTCATCAAGTCCTGCTCAACCCGTAGGTGCAAAAAGGCAACCTATTTGCCTATTCCATCATCTTTATAACACGAAACAACTATACTAGTGAAACCTAAGCAGCGGTTAAGTTCGATTCCGCATGGGTCTTTTGGTGGTGGCCCTAAAGTGGAACGCACCAATAAAAGCCAGCCCAAATCGGGGCCAAAATGGTACTCTATACCACAAAACAAAACCCGGTGGTCACCAAGGCTGAAACCACACCACCCCTTATAGAATCCTCACACAACCGCTCCTTCCATGGTTCACAATTCGCCTCGCAAAACTCACCATAACCTAAGCTAAACACGTTTCATTTCATCGTCCTCACTCATGACCACAAATTGCCCATGTTATGTCAAACTTGATAGTGTTTGGGTATCTACTTCACCATAAGCGAACCCCACAAGTAACCACGCCGACTAAACACCACAAGATCTCTAATCGTATGAACAAGAAAGGTAAATCATAGAGAAATATATGGTCAAACATGGCAAAAAGTAGATGAACAATAAGTAAGCATATTTATTCATGGTGCATAATAGCCAAAAGGTGAGATTCAAGACAAGATGAACAAAGATAGCATCTTAGACAAAGTGCAATTTAATCAAGAAGAGTAAAGCTAAGGGGAAACTAGTTACACTTGTAAGAATCAAAGAACAAAAACAAGATTGGCAAGGGTGGAGAACAACGCTTGCCTGAACCGATACAACACCACGACAGCTACTCCTCTCTTTCCTTCCCTTGCCTTCGCTTTGCTCCCTTGAGTGCCCTTTGGAATAAGGAAGAAGATGATGAAGAGGGTGGATAAAGATGAAGTGAGGAGAAAATAAACTCTCTTCTCGTCTTTACTTCTTCCAGGACAGAGCTGGACCGCTTGATCCAGAGTCAGAGAAAAGAACGACACAAAAAACTGAAAAAGTCGATTTTCGGCCCTGTCACGCCCTGTGACATGCCCGTGTCACATGACGTGTACCTTAAGCGGCGCAGGATCCGACAATTTCCAGTTTATCCACAAGGTACACGGCCGGGTACACGCCCGTGACGGGTCGGTCATGCCCGTGACCTAGGGCGTGTAACCCGTGTCTCGATATTTCGTCGACCAAAAGTGTCGACACTTCGACATAGCGGGACACGCCCCGTGACACGCCCGTGTCACAGGTCGTGTACCCATCTCTCGACACTCGACACCCAACACTCGACATTCGACAGTCGTCGAGCTAAATTCGTCGACCCAGCGGGACATGGCCCGTGACACGCCCGTATTATGGGGCGTGTACACCATTCGTCGAGCTCAACTTGATGTCAACCAAATTCGTCGAGTCAAGGAGGTCATGCCCCAAGTCACGCCCTGGGTCACGCCCCGACACGCTCGTGTCGGGGGGCGTGTTCCTCCCGTAACTTTGTCGAACGAAGTTCGACGACCACAAAGCCAAAACGCATCCCGAGCCTGACACGCCCTGGGACACGCCTGTGTCCCAGGCCGTGTCACTCAAACAAATGACCATTTTTCACTGTTTTGAAAAGTGTTTCTTTTTCATCCTAGACCATTTCTTCCTTAAGGACTTTTTACCCCTTTTTGTTTTCTTTACACCACAAATCTTCCATACAATCAACCCATTTTGAGCAACCTTACCCGGGCTCGAAAAAGTGCAAGAATTCCCTAAGAGGCCTCACCGAGTCGCCAAATTGGACTCCGGCTTGCAGGGGAATCGTGCAACTAGGCTACCAAAATAGCCACTCGCAAGCCCGCGTGAAAACCATGCTCGAACAATGGTCAGAGTCAACGCAACGCCCATCAAGCGTATGAAATCACTCAACAAAAAATCCGGGGCGTTACATACAAGGACAAACAAGAAGGCTACGCACCTAACCCAAATGAGCTTGCACACAATCAACTATCCGAGCACAAGAAAATGCGAGTGTGCCACACCCCCAAACATGGACTTGACAATATTGGTGTGTACACTGCTAACTCTCAATATAAATTTTCATAAATATAATTTTCACTTTAACTTTTTCTCATTTCACATTTTTTTTTCCATAGATAAATTTCTTTTCAACATTTTTTATTCATTTTTCACACCTTTTTTTTCAGCACATATTCAAGAGAACACCTCCACATTCATAAATATGATCACAACATAAACACCCCTAACATAATAATAAAAAATGCAACTAAAGCTTTAATTTGGGTGTGCTACAAGGATTGGCTATTTGGCTTTGGTGTGATAATGTTTGATCTGAAACAAAAGTACAGGGTAGGCACAAAGGGGATAACTAGGATAGAGTGATAGGAGTAGTACAAAATCTCAAACAGGGCAAAATGATAGCCTACATCACACTCACGCGCTTGAACTAACCCATACCCATGCTTCAAGAATAGCTTGAGGCAAGTTCTTAGCCACTAAGAAAGATTATCCTTCATCCTGACTCGAGAAATACGAGTGTAATAAATGTCTACACATATCCCTACGCTACAGCTAGATTCACACCAGATTCACCATTTTTAAGTAGAATAAACAATATTACGCTAAAACAAAACGTATAAAACTATAAGCATAAAGAAAAATTAATTCGACTCGAATTTCTATACGATATGTGAGCACTCGACTAGGAGCACTATAGGAGTCAACATTTTACTCGGTCTTACAATCCTATGCCAACACAGCTATTTTCCCCAATTACAAAAAGAAAGGAATTAAACTCGAGATGTACTAGCAGATAAGCACGCGCTCATGTGGGTGTTGTGGTGTACAATGAATATGAACATCAACAATAAAACTAAAATAGAAACACTTCTAGCATGCTACGAAATGCGCACATGTATGGGTAATAATGCGATAGATCTCTCCCCAAGACTTAATCTAAACATTCCACTACATGATAAGCATTAAGAATAAAAGGAGATAGGGAGGAGAGAAGTTACCAATGCTCAAAAATGAGCATACTTGAAGATTGGCATTAATAATGCGAAGGAAAAATCCAAATCCGCACCTAAATGGATCACCACCCAACAAAAAGGAAGAAGCAAGCAAATGCAAATATATATAACTGTTAGAGGATTAAATAAAACAAAATAATAAAATTGAGTTGTGTCCCAGGAGCCCTTTTATTTACCATTCTTAAGGTGGAACAAATACCGGTATTAACAGTTTATCAAATTATCATAAAGAAAAAATAAGAAAGCATACTTATCATTATTACACATCCAAAAGAGAAATCAACTGTATGTTTATTTGAAGTAGTAGTTTGAAATGAATACAATGGATCCAAATATTCATCAGTAGTAGCAGCCAAGAAGATCAGAAGCTTTCCATCTCCAATTTTCATCTTTCTTCATCCTCTTCATTTCCTCCATTTGGCGGTCATCGATGAAGTATCGTTTACCACCGTGCACCCAGTCCATCAAGGAAAATATAGGCAATGATGATGATGTGGAGTAGGCGATGGTTTTAATCATTGCCAAATGCATTCCCTGCCAAGACTGCCACTTAAAATCACCCAAAAATCGGTCCACAAAATCAAGCACTTGTAGAGGAGTAGACAAAATATCAGAATCATTAGCAGGATGTCATGCAGGAATAATAAAATTATCAATATTATCATTAAAGTAATTATGATTAGGAAATAAAATGGACAAAGAACTAAAAATTAAAACAGAGGTGGTGTGTCCCCAGTTTCACTCCCAACAGATTCCCAAGCTTGACCACTATCAGTGTTATGGGAATCATAGTGAGATGCATTTGAAAACTCAAAAGCTTCAGTGGTGCGTGAAAGTATCTAGTTGTCTAACTAAATCACCTAGAGGGGGGTGGGTGAATAGGTGAGTTTTTCATCTTTTATGGAATAAAAAATTACTAACAAAGAAGCACATAGAAGCACACAAGTATTTATTGTGGTTCCCCAGAATGGGTACGTACACAGTCCCGCCTTGCCTATGTAGCACTTCGATCTAAATTCGGCTACTTCAATAAAACTGAGATTAAATAAATCTTACACCTCGGATCCTTAACTCATACAACTCGGAGACAATGCTCCTATAACTCGGAGATCCACACTCCTACACTTGGAGAACAACGTATCCTTCAACTCGGTCTAAAAAATGGATCTACAAACTCGATAGTAAACCTCATACAATAAGAAAAGTAGTTTTTACAATTTCTAGATTGAAAACAAATATAAAACTTAGATCTAAAAGAATTCAATCTTCTTCATTGAAAGTCTTTGTTTCAAGAGTAGCTATAAACCTACTGGGGGGTGAAAATTTTTCCTAGTCTTTATGACCTACTTTTTCTTTTGGTGTGATGAGTGTTCAATTATTAAGTTAGCTTTAAAACAATAAGACACAATACACCAGGATTTATAGTGGTTCCCCAAGGTAAGGGTACATCCACTTTCCCTCCCACCTTTCTAACATTGTGTTAGACAAGGCAATCTTCTCCAAATCTCAGCTCAAAGAGCTTACTACACAGATCCCTCAGGATCTCTCAGAATTCCTCCAAGTACTACCTTAGGACAAGGCCCTACAACTTAGGGTTAAAATCTCGTATAGCTCAATAATCCACAGATCACCTACGTTAGACCTAATCAAAAGTCATACCCCTCAGGCTTGGAGGATAGCCCTACGCTCAGAGAGAATAAATCTCGTACAGCTCAGATCTTATTCAGATCTTATATAACTCCCCCATCCGTCACATATAATATAACAGAAGGTCTGACTAGGGCCCCACACCTTATTCTATAGATAGATAGTAGAGTTATTTATTAAAATCATAATCCATAACAGCAACCTAACAAGTGTGCATTCTGGCGGAAGTATTTTAAGAATGTAATAAGAAACCAACCATATGAATGTCCACTATCGTAAAATAGGAATGATAAACCAAATAACATATATTTATGGCCTTAAGGCCATATAATGTTTTCTCAAATATTAATGTCTTACATACTTCGGTACGCAGGCTTTCCATACATGAAACAATTGGTAAAGAAAGGCAACTTCTCTTTGGACTTCAAGGGTCGGCTTAGCAACCATGGGCTTTAGCCCACTATTTCCCGCTCGGCTCACCAACACCTGCATGAAAACATTTCACCCAAAGGATGACAAACAAGGCAACTATCAGCATTAGCTGACCAAATTATAAGACCCCACCCCTCAATCGAGGTGGCAGTGCTCCTTCCTTGTAGGCATTAGCATATACAAATATTGGCAATCAGAATGTGTAACTTAAGCAACATTCACCACAGACGTTGGCAAGGCCATCCAACGTCTCGTGCTCTCGGGGCACATTATTAGTGCACAAAACCTCAAAAGGTCACACCTACGTTTCCTACGACGGTTAGTAATGTTTCAGCATTGTAGTCTTTTAGGGTCAAAGCCAAAAACAACGCCCATATGGCTACAACATAGTCATGATGATCCAACGGATACACACTTTAACTCATTCAAAGTCGATCGACATAGGGTTGGGTACAGTTTAGCCATTTCTCGGTGCTCAAATCGTCAGGCACACAAAGCCACGACACTTATCAGCATCCCCTTTCCTGTTCTTACTATTCATATCTTTGTTATGATCCTAACCTAGCACTCACGATAGCCTAAGCTGGGTCCTTCAGGCTCTCAGCTCTATGCAAAGGTCCCCAGTTCTTCAAAAGCCAGGCCTAACAAATAATGGCCCCCCAGGTCTCCGCGAGATAGACCTCACAAAAAAATGCTCATTCGGAACTATCACCGGCGGTAGCGCCATCACCGCGTGGTAGTGGACTAACTATTGTTTCTTTTCCTGAATGGGTTTTTTCCTGGAGAACTACTCCAGTACTCACTGTAGCCGTCTGCACATCCCGCGACTCTGAAATTTACATACTTACCATGGAGTCTTCTCCAACAGTCAGAACAATCATCACCAATCTACACCAACCTATTTGGATGGGCCTCACACAACATGCTTATATCGTACTTCGATTCTGGAATCTAAATGCAAAGACAATGGGCATACAATCGATCTACCCATCGAGAGAACTACTTCCACGTGTTCATAGAGCGTCTACCCTCACATGCCAAAACAAAGGACTCACATGTCCTAGGAAGAACATCATTACCATTGAAGATTGTTTTGGCACCATTGGAGAGATTCTAGTCAGATGGAAACGACCTCTACGGCTTTGTCTCCGTAGATCTGATCTCGTATCATGTATTAGAGCTCCGAAAACCCAACGATGGTGAGTTATCCTTCCTCTTCCTCACTCCCCCTTATCTCTAACCCTTAGAAAGAGAAAACCTTGGGATAAAATGAAGAAGAAACTCCCTAACTATCCTTATACCACCTACGATGACACCCCACCATCGGATATATATTAAAAATCAATGAACGACAACAATTTACTCTGGAATTCATTTTACGAGACCTACCGCCGCGAGGTAGAATTTTACTGCCATACGGCAGCTCAAGCGTTATCGTGTCCTACAAGCCACCATTCAAAACCTCCAATCATACGCTAACACCTAAACACGTCATAAATGCTCTTCTATCGCTCCACGATAACGTACTATCTCCAGAAGATTGCTGATTCTTCTCATAATTGGAGCAAAAATGACACAATCACAGATACCACCAGCGCTAGACATACTGCTGGGCGGTAGCTCACCGAGAGCTTTCCCAATTAAATCAGCCCTGCTACCAACACCTGATAACACCCTACCGCCACGCAGTAGACGAGGCTTCACGTCAACATGAAGCTTTTGAAGCTTTCAACGCATTCGACTCTTTGGAGTTACTGCTGCGTGGTATCTCTACTACCGTGGGGTACCTTGCGGAGAGGTACAACTGATAAAATAGTTTTGCTGCCGCCGACGTTAACCATACCGCCGAGCGGTATCTCACAAATGTCAATTCATGCCTCAGGAAACTTTGGTCATTAAAAATCTACCCCACATAAAGAATTTCGTCCCGAAATTACACCACACTGGAACTTGTGGAATTAACAACATTACAATGTGTACCTCAAATGAATAAGTTAGGGAACTCAACCCTGATTGTTTGTTCTGCTCCCAAGATAGTTCCTCTCGCCCACAATTGTAACAACGAACCTTTACCATCCAGATAGACTTATTCCCAAACTTCTTGACTTCCATGTATTTGATAGGAATGGGCTTGACCTTCATTGTAAAAACACCATCAATCGACATCTGATCCACAACAACCACATGCGTAGGCTCCAGTACTTCCTTCCGTAATACCGATAAGTGGAACACGTCGTACAAACCACTAAGTTCTGTTGAAAACTTCAATCGATAGGCGGCTTCGCCAATGCACTCCAATATCTCAAACGGCCCAAGGTTTCTCGGACTTAGCTTTTTCAACAGTCGAATCATAGATAAGCCCTTAAACGGTTTTATATTCAAGTACACCCAATTGCCCATGTTGAACAAGACATTTGTTATGCTTGGCTTTATAATACTTAGCCTGCATATCTTGAGCGATCAAAAACCACTCCCGAAATGTACGAACAATCGTGGTCGCATCTTTGAAATTATTCTGCTTAAACAGCTTTGATTTGCACGTCTCCAACCTGGACAAGGGAGTCCAACACTTCCTACCAAAAAGGGCCTCGAAAGGCGTCATTTAAATACTTACCTGGTAGCTATTGTTGTATGCAAACTCGATCATTAATAGGCGGTCCTCCCACCTCTTTCTGAAATCTACGGTGCACATGCAAATAATGTCTTTTATCATCTTGTTTACCCACTCAGTCTGACCATCCATCTACGGATGAAAGGCCATACTGAACTTCAGTTTGGTTCCCAACAGTTGATGTATAAGCCTCCAACCATTAGATGTGAAGTGCCTATTTCAGTCACTAACGATGCTATGGGGCAAACCGTGCAATCGTACAATATTATCCATGTAAAGCTTTGCCAGCTTTTTCACCGAATCATTCTTCCTATTCAGAATGAAGTGTGATGCCTTCGTTAAACAATCAATGATAACCCAGATGATGTCATTCCCATTCTGTGATCTCGACAAATCATGCACGAAATCCATAGATATGTTGTCGAACGTCCATTCTGGAATAGACAAAGACTTCAAAAATCCATCGGGCTTCTGACATTCGACCATCACTAAGGCGCGTGTCTGACAATTCGCCACAAATAAAGCTACTTTTTTCCTCAATCATAGCCACTAGAATAGATTTTTTATGTCTTTAAACATTTTTGTGCTCCTGAGAAAATTGAGTACTTGGTGACATGTGCCTCATACATCAACTCTTCAGGTATCTTGTCCAACTTTGGGATGCACAATCGACTATTCTTCCATAATAGACCATCATCAACGGTAAACTGGGCACTTAACCCATCCAAAGACTCTACCCTATATCATTTTTGAAAGTCCACCTAGTGTCAACTACCTTCACCTATGGGGGGGGGGGGGAATAGGTGACTTGCGGTATTTTTGCGGAATTAAAATTGTACCTGCACAAGAAAACAAAACACCACAGCACAGAAAGGACACAGGCAAATTATAGTGGTTCCCCGATTTGGGTACATCCACTTTCCCCCTTCGACCTATCTCCCAACCAGGGACGACTCGGTCACTTCACAAACAGGATTGAAATCCAATCCTTGCACTAACGGAAGGAACCCTTCCACACGTAGGAGTCACTACTCGCACAACACGGGTTGCACCCAACCCTTACAACTAGGAACCAACGTTCCTTTACAACAAAATTGAAAATAGAATGTACAAGAAATACAAATAACTTATGGAGACTAAGGTGTCCCTCTTCGTTCGATGACGTGTTCTTGAAGTCAACGAAGAGTCCACAACCCTAGATCTCACTTGGAGAGAATCTCCCCGAAACCGGCGGCGGCAAGAAGGGCGGCGGCTTGGTTCTCGGGATCGGCGGCGACAACGGCGTGCTGCGGCTGTACTTTGGAGATTTAATCTTTGTAGCAAAGCTAGCTAGGTCTTCCAACGGTCACACTAGGATCGATCGTCTTGATCGATTCGGAAGGGGAAGGTTTTCCCGGTCAACGAATCAAGAGATAAAGGATCTCTGGTTAGATGTGTGAGACGCTGTGCTTGGCTGAGCTTCTGCCGCCGAGAGATCTGGAAGAAACCACGATCAAAGTCGGCGATCTACTGGCACGAGCGGCGACGGCGGCGGAGCATATTTCACGATTTAGGTCAAGGTCGGCGGCTCGACTTCGTTTTTCTGTGTGTCTCTTTACTGTTCAAAATACGCGTGTATTTATACAGTAGAATACTCCTTTATAACCGTTATGGGTCCCACCAGAAGAAACCCTAAAAGCGGTTCAAAACAGCGTCTTAACATTTGATCCGGTCCAGCGGGATCCAGAAAATCGCCCAAGTCAAAATCGGCGAGAATCGAAGGTGATTCTCGACGAGTCGGCGAGAATCAGCCAGTGATTCTCGACGATTCGGCGAGAATCACTAGTGATTCTCGCCGAATCACTTGATGATTCTCGACGATTATGACTTAGCGATAGATTTGCACGCTTTGATGTAGCCGGATAGAGACGGCGAGAATCAGCCAGTGATTCTCGATGATTCGGCAACAATCACTAGTGATTCTTGCCAAATCGGCGAGAATCACTTGGTTATTCTCGTCGATTGTTACTTAGACGATTTTTCGTCTTTCCACCAATGAGCTGCTCTTTGACCCATCCTTGCTCCTTGTTTGCTCTTGCATTGTCACGACCCTGTACTTGAAGATAAGTACACTCCAATAGAGAGAGTACACGTAGGCCAACACATTGATCTGCTCAACGAGGGATTACGTCGCGCAGACCCGTGTATATTGACCTACTGCACCCTGTCATTGGTTTGTACTTTGCGTGGAATGACTGCAAGCACAACTTGAAGGATTTTATCAAATACATTGTGAATTCATCTTAGCTTGACAGGTGGCTTCCTCAAATCCAGGTAATTGTGGATACATTACCCAACAATCTCCCCCTATTTGACGAAGCCAAAATCCTACTAGCTAAGATGAATACCACCATCCAGATAATATATACAGCATATAGAATTTAAAGATACGGCACAAGAAAATAAATGCAAACAGATCAAAGCTTGAGTCAATCATAAATTCATATATATATATATATATATATATATATATATATATATATATATATATATATATATATATATATATATATTCCCAAAATTGTTCATATAACAATAAGAAAAGATAAATGTGTTCTTGAGAAAATGACAAGCTATAAACTTATGTCTACTTCTCTTTGGCTAGGTCATCCTTGTGTTTTTGAGCCAGGAACTTCTTTCTTTGCCTCTTAACGTACTCCTTGGGCTTTGGATAGTATCTGGGAGGAGGAGCTTTATCTATCGCAGTGTTGGTCCTGAAGAAGATGTTCCATTTAGCTTCATATGTCTTGTGCAGCTCCCACTCATGCTGGCTGTATACGTCGTTCTGATTGATTTACCCTTTTTCTTGTAGCCAGAACGTGTCCAAGATAATACTCTTTGATACCGGACTCCACTTTTCGTTCCTTACTTCATCCTCCTTCAATCTGATTTTCTTTTCAGCTTGCGTTTCCTTAGATGTCCCTTCTTGAGATTTTCTCTTGTCCCTAGCTTTTGCTAGGGCTCCTTGGTCAAACATGGCCATCAATTTTGCTTTAGAGGTGGCCCTAGCAGCCCTCTGAGCATCAGCTTCACTTAAAGGAACTTCTTCAGCACTTGCTCCCTCATCAGCCGCAATATTATTTTCAGGAGCAGGATTACCCTCAGGATTTTCAGGGATATTGGTGCCTTGCACCTGTTTGAGCATCCACCAGCAACTGTCATAAATATATATGTTTGACTGTTCAAAATTTTTGATTATGATTTCCTGAAGCTCGGTCATCTTAGCTGTATATTCTTGCTCCCCCTTTTTGGCTTCGACGGCAATGGAGTTTGCATAAGAATGCGGTGACTCATCAATGTGCTTTGTAGTCTTGGAGAACTCGGTAATCAAGGCTTGTTGATTGCTGTTAAGAGTCACCATGTTGGCATCAAATTTTTGGATGTTATTTGCCATGACATGAGCATTCTGATTAACGACTGCGAGTGTATCTGTGTTCTTTTTCAATCCTTCCATAAGAAGAGTTACAGCTTTGCCGGCTGCTGTATACTTGTCTTCGAACTTCTTTTCCATCAAATCCAATTTGTGATTAATTTCCACAACGTTCTTGAGCATTAGATTCTCAGATTTATTAATTCTTTTTAACACTTTATTTTGAGCTTGCTCAAAGGACACTTTGAGCTCATCCACTATACCTTGAATAACATTCACTGTGAGATTAGCTAGATCAGCTCGTGGCGGATGACCCTGAGGCATTCCTTGGCCTTGCCCTTCAGCAGATTCACTTGTAGAGCTGGACACTTACACAGTCTCTATAGGGGGAATATGTGCAGCCCCAGTAGATTTCTTAGAAGTACTTAGAATCCTCTGTTGAGAGGACTCCCCCTCCACTGTTGCACTAGTTTTCTCAGGAACTATCTCAGGAGCTTGTTTTTCAGATGGAACTTCAGTGTCGTCCTGAGGCTCCATTACGTCTTGTCTCTCATTTTCTTCTTCCTCATCCTCATCATCCATGATGTCATTCTCAACTGCATCATCTCCGGCTCCTAGATCATTCACGTTCAGGGCCGCCTCATTTTCCACCACATCTTCACTTTCTTCTTCCAGATCTGCAACTGCATCTCTAGCTATCTGAGAGATGCCAGATATGATATTAGCAGAAGCGGGTAGAGGCTCCCCCTCAATTCCTGCAATCAGTGCATCAGGAATTTCACTGGGAATACCCACGGAATCTGCTACGGTTCTGTCCTCGGCAGGAGATTCTTCTTATTCTACTACCACTCGGCATCGGGTACCACTGCGGCCTGCCCGATGCGTCGCTCCCATCTGTCAAATACGCTGGACTCCATTTTCTTCAAATAATGCAATGGAACTCCTTTACTCATGTGGAACTATCTCCGTTTAGCTGATTGAGATATAGGCTGATGATTCTTCCAAAACTTGGAGATCTGAGAATGTCCTTAATCTTCTCAAAAAGCATAACCCCCCAGTTGAATCTCTTTCTGCAGACAATCGCCACAAGGATCTTGAACATGTCAGCTGAGATGTGGTCATGTGAGCCGGGTTTGCATATCAGTACTTTCCCAATGATGTCGGACAAAAGTTTCCCCTCCTCATTCATTTCCTTTCGCTTTATCGATCTGGTCCCTCTAGCTAGTCCACAGAATAACAATGTCCTGGCTTTAACAGTAAGTCATTGTAGGGGTGAAGAGGTGGTTACCCAAAAGCGGAGGAGGTGAGAGTCGACGGAGATGACGGAAAACCTGGAGGAGCTCGCTTCCTTATTTGATCGAAGCTGCGGAGAAATACCTGGACGAGTCGAGAGGTCTACGGAAGGAAGAGTCGGTGGGTTTCCTATGGGATTTCGACGGAAGAAGCGGCGGGATTCCTGCGGGGTATCGACGGAAGAGGAGGCGGGATTCCTGCGGGATATCGACGAAAATGAGGAACTTCGACGGAAAAGAGGAATATGATGGGTCGACGGGATTCCTGCGCGATATCGATGGGTTTTCGTGCGAAATGCGAAATATGACGGATCGGCGGGAGTTTTTCTAAATCGAAATCGACGGGATTCTTCAATAGAAATCTATGGGTTAAGAGGCATGCCGGATTCTCGAAATCTTCTGATATTAAGACGGTTTAAAAATCTTCTATATATATATATTTCTTAATACCAATCTATTTAGGGTTTGAAAGGGGGTTTTCCATACATTTCTTGATGTCAATTGTACGTTTTAGTGATTTCCAATGACGTATCTTCTTTAATTTTCAGTGAACTGATTTATGCCTGTAGATGTTTATTCTCGAATCTACCAGTGAATTTATAGATAAATCTTTAATAATGTATCTAAGGGTTATTTTTACAGTGTTAACCTTTCCTTAGGTGTACACACATATATGTGTATATATATAAATATATATATGTAAATGTCAACACAATATGACTCAAGTATTGGAGCTGATCAAAAATACCTGGGATTATAAGATTTATCATTCAGCCCCTCTGGTTAAAGCATACCAGACGTTCAATTTGAGTATACCATTGTAGATAGTACTTCTGTTATTCCAGATACTTGTTCCAATGCATTCTTGAAACATCTTCTGTCTAGTTCCCATTATATTTACGGGAACCTAGACTACCCTGCAAAAGAGTGTTACCTTACCTCAGGAACCCAACATGTATTGGGTCCTAGGTTCTTATTAGCATGAAAACTCGAATGCCTTCCCTCAGAAATCCTGTCAGGAAGACTACCTCTGCCCAAAAGATGTGGATAAACCCTTGCCCTTGACACAGAGGGGTTGTGCCAACAGTCTATAGCAAAGTGTCCCACCTTGCCACAGCACCAACACGTGTGAATGTTGTACCTCCATTTCTGACCTGATCCAGTGACTGAGGTAGTCATGGTCCTAGGTCCAAACGGGATAGAGACGGATCTGCTCACAAAATTTCTTCTTCCACCATGACACTTGGAAGGGCGGAAGGAATGCATGTAGCGAGCGTCATGAGGCCTGGGAGGTGGTGCCTTCCTTTCAGTCAGCACCCTTCCAGAGGCCCCATGAGAACTAACTGCATGACTTCTAACCTCCCTTTACTATGTCCTAGGGTGGTGAGAAGCGCAGTGAGAGCTGATACCCGCAGATTCAAGCTGAGTTGGGGCAGTGGCCGAGAATACAAAGGGTTCAGAATGAGCCTTAGGTATTCTTTCAAGGGTGGCCATGACAGCCCTTGCACTATGGGTGTCTCCACATGAGGGCAGATCACCCTTGCAGTGACCACGGTTGTTCCTGTGATCATACCTGAAGGCATGATGAGTACCCTTCCAGCCAGGAGTGGGGTGTCTGAATACCGTTTCCCCATTTCTCCAAGAATTGATAATTCGGGAGATCCACCCATTTTCTTCCTTTCTCTTGATAGCATCAACCTTGGAAAAGTTGGATACTATCCTTTTCTCATTCTCTAGACTACTCTCTAGATCTGAGATTTTAGAGTCCTTGACCTTGTTGGATACCAATTGGAGAACCAACAAGATCTTCAGCCGAGCAATCTCCTAAGCTTGCACCTCAACAAGTAGGTTGTCTTTCTGAAGGGCTCTCTTCAGGGAATCAGGATTTTCTGAAGGGTGACAATTCCTGTCTTCAGGAACTTCAAGAGAAAAGGGGCAAGATGAAGAAGTTACCTGCTCTTCAGAGTTATTGTCACTATCGCCAGAGACCGTTGTGTCAGCTTCATCAGAAATGCTTTCCTCAATTTATTCTTCAGTCTCTGACAAGGACACCGGAGCTCTGATGCTATCCGATGGATCCTTGCCTTCATCTTCAGAGGCGAGGACCCCCACATAGGCTTCATCCTCTTGCTGACAGCAGATCCCTGCTTTCTCTGATCCCCCCATGAGATCTGAGATGGTTACCCAAATAGATTTGGTCGTCCCACACTTTTCCAATCTAGATCGAGAAGGTCCAGACCAGACATCCATGATGATCTGACGAATCATCTTGTCTAGATTAAATAATGAGAGTTCAGTCTCCGACATCTCAGTAATACACTTGGGGATTTGGATATCCTTTCCAGAGCCAGAGGTCTTCATAGGAATGAATGGACCCTCTTCCAAGATGAGAGATGCTAGAGGATCGATAGCCTCCAGGTGATAGGACACTCTCATCTTCCAGACGGGATAATACTCCTTAGTGCATGTGGGAAGTCTTAGTGGAGAGATCCCATGATCCAGCTCCATGCTTTTGACACTGGTGGCAGGATTCTACTCAAGGTGTTAACCTATTTGATGAGCAACCTCCCTCTGATACCACTTGAAAGTCCACCTAGTGTCAACTACCTTCACCTATGGGGGGGGGGGGAATAGGTGACTTGCGGAATTTTTGCGGAATTAAAATTGTACCTGCATAAGAAAACAAAACACCACAGCACAGAAAGGACACAGGCAAATTATAGTGGTTCCCCAATTTGGGTACATCCACTTTCCCCCTTCGACCTATCTCCCAACCAGGAACAACTCGGTCACTTCACCAACAGGATTGAAATCCAATCCTTGCACTAACGGAAGGAATCATTCCACACGTAGGAGTAACTAATCCCACAACACGGGTTGCACCCAACCCTTACAACTAGGAACCAACGTTCCTTTACAACAAAATTGAAAATAGAATGTACAATAAATACAAACAACTTATGGAGACTAAGGTGTCCCTCTTCATTCGATGACGTGTTCTTGAAGTCAACGAAGAGTCCACAACCCTAGATCTCACTTGAAGAGAATCTCCCCGAAACCGGCGGCGGCAAGAAGGGCGGCGGCTTGGTTCTCGGGATCGGCGGCGACAACGGCGTGCTGCGGCTGTACTTTGGAGATTCAATCTTCGTAGCAAAGCTAGCAAGGTCTTCCAACGGTCACACTAGGATCGATCGTCTCGATCGATTCAGAAGGGGAAGGTTTTCCCGGTCAACGAATCAAGAGACAAAGGATCTCTGGTTAGATGCGTGAGACGCTGTGCTTGGCTGAGCTTCTGCCGCCGGGAGATCTGGAAGAAACCACGATCAAAGTCGGCGATCTACTGGCACGAGCGGCGACGGTGGCGGAGTGGATTTCATGATCTAGGTCAAGGTCGGCGGCTCGGCTTCGTTTTTCTGTGTGTCTCTTTACTGTTCAAAATACGCATGTATTTATACAGTAGAATACTCCTTTATGACCGTTATGGGTCCCACCAGAAGAAACCCTAAAAGCGGTTCAAAACAGCGTCTTAACATTTGATCCGGTCCATCGGGATCCAGAAAATCGGCCAAGTCAAAATCGGCGAGAATCGAAGGTGATTCTCGACGAGTCGGCGAGAATCAGCCAGTGATTCTCGGCGATTAGGCGAGAATCACTAGTGATTCTCGCCGAATCACTTGATGATTCTAGACGATTATGACTTAGCGACAGATTTGCACGCTTTGATATAGCCGGATAGAGACGGTGAGAATCAGCCAGTGATTCTCGACGATTCGGCGAGAATCACTAGTGATTCACGCCGAATCGGCGAGAATCACTTGGTGATTCTCGTCGATTGTTACTTAGACGATTTTTCGTCTTTCCACCCATGAGCTGCTCTTTAACCCATCCTTGCTCCTTGTCTGCTCTTGCATTGTCACGGCCCTGTACTTGAAGATAAGTACACTCCAATAGAGAGAGTACACATAGGCCAACACATTGATCTGCTCAACGAGGGATTACATCGCGTAGACCCGTGTATATTGACCTACTGCACCCTGACATTGGTGTGTACTTAACGTGGAATGACTGCAAGCACAACTTGAAGGATTTTATCAAATATATTGTGAATTCATCTTAGCTTGACAGGTGGCTTCCTTAAATCCAGGTAATTGTGGATACATTACCCAACAATTTTATACTATGATTGTTGGGTATTGTATCCACAATAACCCAGATTTATATGAAGCCACCCTTGAACTAAGATGAATTAAGTTTTATTTGATGTATTATTTGAGTTATGTGTTTGTAGGACTTAATTGCCAAGTGTAGACCAATGTCAGTCTACAATGGGTCACCAAACATAGGACCATACAATGTAATCCCTCATTGTGTGATCCATGGTGTTGACTCATGTGTAGCCTCTCTATTGGGATACACTTCATTTTTCAAGCACTAGGTTTGTTCGAGAAAGACATGTTGTTGATTCCATTAAAGAAAGGAAAATCTTCATAAACCAAATATTTTCTATGTGTTTCACTCAAGTAGAATTATAGTACTCGAGTAGAACCCTTAGTTGTGCTCGAGTAAGTCCATTCTGGATTTCGAGTAAAGAAAATGGTTCTCGAGAAATTTGAATCTAGCTCTCTAGAGGCCAACTCCATTACTCGAGTAGACTTCTTCTCTTTCTCGAGTTGACAGATTTTTCTTCTTCAGAAATTTTCTAAGTATTATACTCGAGTAGTCAAGTTCACTACTCGAGTAGATGAGCACTTTGACTCGAGTAACAGAAGGAAAGTTCTCGAGTAGTATCTACGCCGCTCGATTAGTGAAGTTCCTGTACTCGAGAAGTCTGTCAACTTCTTGAGAAGTCTAGAACTAATACACTAGTAATCAATTTTATCTCCCTGAATTTTCTCCAAGTCTTATTCTCGAGATGTTCACTTCCACCACTCGAGTAACTTTGCTAGCACTCGAGTAACCCTCATTCCACTCGAGTGAAAATACATTTTGTTCTGAAATTTACTGAAGGGCTTCTTCTCGAGATGTATGATATTGACATCTCGAGAACCCATTTTAGTACTCGAGTAGTTATTCTTTCACTCGAGTAATCCAGTCATCTTTTCAGAAATTTTCGCTAAGTCCTAACAGATGTGATTTTCAAATGAATTGTCGTGATTGGGCCACGTGGCCATCATTAATGTTAATTATGACCGTTAAGGAGATCTTATATAAGGTCTTGTCATCCCGACTAACCCTAAGCGCATAAAAAGAAGCGTTCTAAGAATTCTAAATCGGCTATTTCTCTTTCCAAAATCGGACGCCCCCGCCGCTCATCGTCCTCATTGCCAAGGGTTATCGATCTAGAACGATTCAGACAAGTTGACTTGCAGATCAAGATAATCTTCCATCTATATATCCTATCTCTGATCTTGTCTGTCCAGAAATCTCAGATCAAGGATCCTGCCGCGTCTTCTTCAAATTTTCTGACTGTGCCACAAAGTTCAAAAGGAAGACCTAAGCAGCAAATTTTCCAGATCCGAGAAAAGATGCTGTTTGTATTTCTTATTTCAATTTATTCTTGTAGGAGATTATTCTCCAAGTGTAGGATTATTGTTCTCCGAGTTGTTGGAAGTTTTCATCTTTTGAGTGTAGATCCGTTTGGTGGATCGAGTTGTAGGAACATTGTTCCGAGTTGTAGGATTGGTTTTAATCCGAGAATAGTGGAGTAGCCGAGTCTAGTGCTTTGCTAGATCGGTGAGTGGAAATTGGATGTACCCAAAGTTGGGGAACCACTATAAATCTATGCATCCTCTGTGATTTCTTGGTTGTTATTCTGTGCTTAGATCTCTAAATTTTTATTCCGCAAAATGGCGCACAACTCACATATTCACACCCCTCTAGGTGATTTAGGTAGATAACTAATAACTTCAATTGGTATCAGAGCCAGGTTGATCATTAAAAGGTTAACACCTTGATCTGATCTGACCCAAGTTGTCTTTTGAGTTATCCAAGCATGGACAAGGCCAAGGATTTTGCTAAGCTTCCCTTCTGTACAAAGAACAACTTTCCCATGTGCAAAGAGAGGATTAAATTTTTCATCGAAGCTGTGGATCCAAGGATCTTCATGATTGTTGAAGAAGATTCTTATGTTCCTATGACCATCTCCACTATAGATCCAACAACAAGAATTTGATGGATCTGGACAAAGATGAGATTACACTTGTCTCTTTGGGCAACAAGGCAAAAATATTATCACAAGTGCAGTTATTGACTCTATGCTGCAGAACCTGATTCACTGCGAATCCGCTAAGGAAATGTGGCAGTCCCTCATCACCTTGATGGAAGGCACAAAAGAAGTTATGGATGACAGAAGATCCCTTCTAAATAAAAAATTTGAAGCATTCCGATAAGGACCCAAGCATACAATTGTAGATACTTTTGAAAACATCTTCAAGATAGTCAACAGCCTAAAGAGTCTTCGACCGAGTCTTCACCAACGGAGAACTGAATGAGAATTTCTTGAGATACCTGACTAAGGAATGATATAACAAGGTTTGTGCTATTCGGGAATTTGGAAAGCTAGCTGAGACTGATCCGCAAAATCTCTTCGGAAAGCTTATGTCATATGAGCTGCAAATTAATTCAAGAAAAGCTGAAGAAGAGAAGAACAGTTCTTCATCCAAGGAGAAGTCTGTAGCTCTTAAGGCAGACACCTCAAGGAAGTCCAAGGATGCCTCTCCTGCCCCACCATAAGAAGAAAGTGAAGAAGAAACCTCAGAGTCAAGTACCTCAGGCTCAGAACTATCTAAAGGAGAGCTCTCTCTACTCTCAAGACAATTCAAGAAATTCTTGAACAAGAAGAAGCAATGGAGAGGCAAGGATGCCGCATATAGAAGATCACGTCATGATGGTGATCGACACAAGAAAGGATCTAATAGCCAAGATATGTATAACTCTAAACAGAACAAACATATTTTTGCTAATATTGTTTGTGATTGCTGTAATAAGCCAGGTCATGTTATTGCTGACTGCTGATGTGGGTTAAACCTCCAAAAATTATTATGAGCTCGCGGAGCCACGGGTGGTTTTATTTAGAAAAAGTGGATGTGATTTTATTTAGAAAACGGGGCGCACGGATTTATTAATTGGATATAAAAAGATGAGATCGAGTTTTAACGAAAGAAGGCAAGTGCACCTATCGCGTGTAGTACATGATATTGCGGTGTGGAATATCGAGGTCGTATTGTTCTCGATGTCTGGTAGATTATTTCTACTCTTCCCTGGAGGGGACTATTATTTTACTGATATTTAACTTGTCGGGTTATATTTTTTATATATAAAAACAAAAAAAACAGAAAATAAAAGTAATTAAAAGGTGGAGCCGATGAAGAGCTTAGCTCGACGGCACCGAATAAAATTTGAACTAAAATAAACTTTTAATAAAAAGAGATCCTAAGTTTCAAATTAATTAATGCGGAGACTTGGCCGTGGAGGTTCGACTAAAATAAGCTCATCTAACTATAGCAATATCGCTCACCTAAACGCTAAGACTATTCGACCGTGCTCTCGTCCGACGAAGGATTTCTCTTAATACAACCATTATGCTAAGAACTCCGGGGTTAGTGTGAAACTCCCTCTACCAAGGGGTGATCGGTCCATATGCACGACCTCTCATCTAGCTAGCATATGGACTACGGAAATAGGGCCCACACATCGATTATGTGGCCCTACGCATGGTAAACCCTAGACAAACCTTAAGTAAATTTAATTAATTAGAAAAACAAGACCTTTTATTATTTAAAGCAATATTATTTGTCCCAATGCTCTTCTATACTGAGGGGCCGGCTTGCGGCGAAAGCGATAAAAAGAAAGCAGTAAATAAAGCAGAAAATAATGTATTAAAATAAAGCAGTAAATTGCAAGTCCTACTCAAACGAGTAGGACTGAAATGAAAGCAGTAAAAGAGCAAGTCCCGGCTCAAACGAGTGGGCGGGAGAAATAAAGCGAGGCCTACTCAAACGAGTAGGAGAAAATAAATGCACCCACGTACACACTACTGAAATTGAAAACTCACACACAGACCTTCCATTTAACTAAAATGAGTAGGCGGTAAATAAATGCTAGTACAAATACTACTCAAATAATTACAGACAAATGAAGAACTGCCTTTTAACTGAAATGAATAGGCAGTAAATAAAATCCTGCCATTTAACTCCTAGCGAGTATGCGGAAATAAATGCTAACACTCACGCACTCTCCTTGAAAGTAAAACACACGCACACAACAGAAAGTAAAACCACACATTCGCACACTCTAATGAAAGAAAATACATACGCACACACTACAGAAAATAAAACGCACACGTACAAGTCCCACTCAAATGAGTAGGCGGGACATTAAAGCACGTCATTTAACTCTTAACGAGTATGCGAAAATAAATGCAACACACGCACACACTCTTCAGAATTGAAAGAAAGCAATTTAAACTAACTCATACACGCACGCACACATAAAAAAATTGGAAAAACTATGTTACTGAAAATTAAAACAACTACATTTCTACCTCTATAATGTGGTTGAAATGCATAAAAAGTGAAAATAAAAATTAAAGGAGCAAACAAAGTTTGCAAATAAACACAAAGTGCAAGTACTCGAAAAATTAAAATGAATACATTTCTACCGCTAGAATGCGGTAGAAATGAATAAAATGAAGAAATAAAAATTAAACGTGCAAAAGTTTAAAGTGAAAATGGAAATGCTCGAAAAATTAAAACAACTATATAGTCATTCCTATAACTTCATAAAAGTGCGTAAAAAGTGAAAATAGAGTTAAAAGAACGAAAAAGTTTTACAACATAAAAAGAAAAATATAAGTTAAAAAGAAACGAAACCACTTTGAAAACATTTTTACGGATCTATATGAATGCAAATAAAGCAATAAAAATCCTAAGTTAACAAATGTAAGTAAAAGTACTAAGTATAAAAGCAAGAAAACTAATCTCATATACACACACACACATTTAAAGGAGAACGGAAACAAATGTTAAAACAAAAGAACAAATAAGATTGCTTAAGAGATTGCATATAGTTGAAGTCCATAACAATGTAAAGGGAGAAAATTTACAAATTTTATTGAACTAAACGGGAGATTACAAAGCTAAAAAAAAGGAGAGGGGGAGAAAATAAGTTTACATAGCTTTGGAAATCATCTTAAAGGTCGGCCCCTTAAGCTAAATGGTTCAGGAAAAAGGGAACAAAAGCTCAAATAGAAGTTGTCAATTTATAGACAATTTTTTGACGAACACGCTGTAAGACCACCCCCCCCCCCCCCCCGCACGGGTCTCAAAACAAGGCACGAAGGGGGGATCTTATGCCCGGAAAAGCCGCCTTGTGGTAGCAGTACCACACGGGCTAACCTGTACCACAAGACGCCTATTCCGCCGACTACAACAATATCAATAGAACATGGCAACCCAACAAAATATAATAAGCAAGAGAAGTCAAATCCACACAAAGTAATAAAGTCCAAATACATCAATAAAGGAGAAGCTAAAACATACTTCTACAATATATCAGAGTACGACTAAACATTGCCCAAACGGGCTACATCAGAGTATCAAAATACTAACATTCGTAACCGACGGTATCGATGGCACCGTCACTTCAGGCCTTGATGTCCTGGCCTGGATGTCCAGCTGCGTACTCTACGGCTGCTCTACCTGCGGCGTGACCTCCTAAAAAGGAAGACGTAGCAACCGTTAGTCGAAACGACTAAGTGGTTTCACATCCGCTCCCCCGGCGACTCCTCGGCACCGAGCGGGGAAAAGGAACAAGAGTACAATATATAATAAGCATAAAAGGGAACAAGCAGGTGACAATAAGGTAAGAGTAATAGTATCATAATCTAGCAAATATTTGAGAGCAATAGCAAACTAGCAAAAGGATTGTACTCTTTTTTTAGTTTTATGGTTTTTTTATGTATGCGCATTTATAATCTAGCAAAAGGATTTAAGTAAAGGTAACTTAGTTGTTTATTTTCACTTCTTTTTTTCATTTTTTTTTCATTTTTTTTGTTTTTGGTTTTAGTTTTTTTTTTAGTTTTTTTTAGTTTTTTAGTTTTTTCAAATTTTAAATTTTTAAGGTTTTTCAAAAAACATTTAGTTTGGTAAGTTTTTCAAATTTTTTTGTTTTATAATTTTGTAATTAATTTTTTTTATAGTTATTATTATTATTATTATATTTTTTTGTTAGTTGGCCAAACTATTTTTTGTTATATAAATATATATATATAGGTAAAATTAATAGATTTCCAGGGTTCAAAAATTACGACTCGAAAAATTCCCCGGCAACGGCGCCAAAAACTTGATAGTTAAAACTCCAAAAATTATTTATGAAGCGCGGCGCCCCGACGGTTTTATTTGAGAAAAACGCGGATGTGATTATATTTAGAAAACGGGACGCGAGTATTTATTTATTTGGATATAAAAAGGATGATCGAGTTTTAACGAAAGGAGGCAAGTGCACCTATCGTGAGTAGTACATGATATTCCGGGTGGAATATCGAGGTCGTATTGTTCTCGGGGTCGGTTCGATTATTTCTACTCTTCCCTGGAGGGGACTATTATTTTACCGATAATTAACTTGTCGGGTTATATTTTATATATAATAAAAATGCAGAAAATGGCAAAAATAAATTGAAAGCATGAAGGTGGTGCCGATGAAGAGCTTAGCTCAATGGCACCGAGAAAACAGTTGAACTAAAATAGACTTTTAATAAAAAGAGCTCCTAAGTTTCTAATTAATGAAGGCGGAGACTTGGCCGTGGAGGTTCCACTAAAATGAGCTCACCTAGCTATACGGTTATCGCTCACCTGAACGCTAAGATTATTCGACCGGGCTCTCGTCCGACGAAGGATTCCTCTTAACGCCCGCATTACGCTAAGAACCCCGCTATTGGGTGGGGAACCCAATCCTGTAGAGTTGACGCGCCTCCTCTCTCAAGGGTTAGTGCGGAACTCTCTTTGCCAAGCGGTGATCAGTCCATATGCACGGCCTCTCGGCTAGCTAGCATATAGACTGCGGAAATAGGGCCCACACATCGATATGTGGTCCTACACGTCGTTAAACCCGGGTAAAGCTTAAGTACTTTTAATTAATTAGAAAAATACGACCTTTAATTATTTTAAGCTATTTTATTTGTCCCAATGATCTTCGATACCGAGGGCTAAGAACGATTAGCCACTCATCGGAATGAGGACGGCTTGCGGGAAAAGCAGATAATAAAGCAGTAAAGAAAGCGGTAAAAGAAAGCAGTAAATGAAAGCAGGAAAAGAAAGCTGAAAATTGCAAGTCCCGCTCAAACGAGTAGGACTGAAGAAAGCTGTAAATTGCGAGTCCCGGCGCAAGTGCATGGGCGGGAGAAATGAAAGCAGTAAAACGCACACACGCAAGTCCTACTCAAATGAGTAGGAGAAAATATATGCGGGTCCTACTCAACCGAGTATGACAAAATAAATGCATTTCTACCGCTAGAAAGCGGTAGAAATGCATAAAAAGTGAAAATAAAAATTAAACGGGAAGAAAGTATTGCAAATAAAAATGAAAACGCAAGTGCTTGAAAAATAAAAATGAATACATTTCTACCGCTAGAATGCGGCAGAAATGATTAAAATGAAGACAGAAAAATAAAAGGAGCAAAAGTTTAAATGAAAAATCAAAGTGCACGAAAATTTAAAACGACTATATTATCATTCCTATAACTCCGTAAAAATGCTAAAAAAATGCGAAGAAAGGGAAAAGAATGAAAAAGATTTACCAAATAGAAAGAAAAAAAAGCTAAGTTAAAAAAAAGGAAAAACACTTTGAAAACGTTTTTACGGATCTATAAGGATGAAATAAAAACTATAAAAATCCTAAGCTATCAAAAGCTAATGAAATGAAAATATAACAACTACTTATACAAAAAAAGAAAACATAACATTTACTCTCATACACACACACACACGTATTAAAAAGACG
This sequence comes from Platanthera guangdongensis, assembly GCA_039583875.1. Classification (NCBI taxonomy): domain Eukaryota; kingdom Viridiplantae; phylum Streptophyta; class Magnoliopsida; order Asparagales; family Orchidaceae; genus Platanthera; species Platanthera guangdongensis. The sequence goes on along the minus strand of CM077157.1, from coordinate 91,934,846 downwards.
AAAAAAACTAAGTTAAAACAAAAATAAATAAGATTGTATAAGGGAAGAGTTGCATAAATCCATTCCAAAGCCATATGAAGAGAAAAAAACATTTTATTAAGTAAAAACACTGGTTACAAAGGAACAAAAATAAAACTAAAGAGAGGGGGAGAAATATCCCTTACATAGACCTTGGAATCATTCCAGCAGCCCAACATCTTATACAAAATGGTCCAAAAGGGGAATAGGAATTCAGACAGAAAATCTGAATTTAAAGACAAAAAATTTACAGGTACAAGCCCTCTGACACGGACGTGTCAGGGGGCGTGTCGACACTATTCATGATGGCGGCCGGCGATGTGACTGGAAATTTGACTTCGGGCTGGACACGTGTCGGTCACGCAGTGGTCACGCCCCAGGTCATGGGCGTGACGGTGGGCGTGTCAAGGAGGTGGATCTGGGCACGGGTTGCGCCGAAAGTCATCGCGCAGGTCTTGTCGGCCAGGTGGAGATGTCACGCCCCAGGTCACGGGCGTGACTCTGGGCTTGTCGGTTGGTGTCGACACTCGACAAACGTCGAGCGGAAAATGTCGAGTTGAAAATCATCGAGCGGGAAGAGGTGTCACGCCCTAGGTCACGGGCGTGACTCTAGGCGTGTCGAGGGGTCGACGAACGTTGAGCTGAAAACGTGGAGTGGGTGGACACGCGTTGGGTCACGCCCCGTGTCTGGTGACACGGGCGTGACCCCGGGCGTGTCAAGCTTTTCTCTTCAAAATTTGCTGATTGACGGGATTTTGACATGTCACGCCCCAGTCACGAGCGTGACCAATTTGTCACGGGCGTGACTTGCCAATTTTGGGCAGATTTTTGATATTTTCTGAAAAATAAAATAAAATAAGTTGGTATAATATTTACAAAAATAGGAGCATTTTATTGAATAAAAACAAGTAAAAATGACAAAAACAATTAAATTAATGTACATAAAAATAGGTATATTTACAATTCATCAGTGACAATAAGGTAAGAGTAACAGTATCATAATCTAGCAAATATTTGAGAGCTATAGCAAACTAGCAGGTATAAGAAACATCATGAAAGTAACTTAACTTATAAGAATGCCCATACAAACTTATAAGTTAAGGATAGGGTTACATAAAAGTAACTCATCGTATAAGAGTGCCCATACAAACTTATACGATGAGGATCTTGTTGTGCATTATTATGAAATGCTATGTATGATATGCAATGACCCACCCATGATCACACACATGCAATTGCTATGTCGACACATACTATAGTTCCCACTTTTCGAGCAGGTAGCTAACCTCTCAGACATCAGCCGCCGTGGCCTGACAGTGACAGTAGAACGGGCACTTCTACTACTAGGCGGGTATCCACACTACTTCACCTAGGCCTCCATACGCCTCAACGCTAAGAACACAACAGCAGATCCCATGCGTACTATGGCCCAGCGGGGTCTTGGGTAGATGTGCACCAAGAACACAGCCCGAACTGGCCTTGTATGACCCAGAAGGGGCCTCAGAAGAAAGCACGAGGACACAACCCAACCGTTCACTTGGCACGGAAGGAGCCCCTGGACATGAACACCGAGGACCAAGCCCAACCGCCCAAAGTCTAACTGTCAACTCCCGTCGGTGTGACGATCGGCGAGCCCGTAGACCTGCCACACTACCCTTAACCCAGGATTACGATACCGCGTGTCGACTCACACCTCATGCAATTTCACACCACCGTGGCATGGGAGGGGCCTCGGAAGAAGGCACGAGGACACAACCCAACCATCCATCCATACTCTATCCCAACACAAACCAAACAAGTGATGGTCAACACCGCACTTACATCCTTTTACAACACTACCTGTAGGGAGACGACACTCTAAGTATTGGACTACTATACCCATTCTATTAGTCAAACATACTCATGGACATAATTTATGCCTCTACATGACCTTCCAAATGATAACAACATAATATAACATGATGCGCATATAAAGATCTATCACTCTTTCCAAATGGTAACGACATATTATAAACATGATGCGTATAAGTAACACAATATCAATTTCTATCAAGTCAATTTATTTAAATAAGCTTGCTTCCCAATATGATTATATGAAATCTTATTAATATGCTTCATCAATCATGCAACTAAAATGTTTAGCCATATAGAGTTCATCCAAGCCAAGTTGCTAGCAATATTAATTCCACCGAATCCAAATCCATATTATATAAAGCCCAGAATTTAGATGCAGAGTAAATCTGGATTGCAATTTAACTGGAGATTCCTGAAGCTACATGAATTCGGTGAAGACGTATAAACCCTCAATGGAAAGGTCTTTCCATGGGCTACAACTATCGTATTCAGACCTCAGCCCAAATTTGATATTATCCTAATTGAAATCAGACTTGAAGTCTATTGCGTACAGAACACAATTTCTGCATGCAGGATTTATCGAACACCATTTTCCTTCATACTTTCCCATGGCTACAGACATCTCCTGAAGTCATCCAACCACTCGTTGGAAAGGTTTTTTCAAGGGCTTCAACTTTCGTGTTTAGCCGAAAGCCCAGATCTGGCCATATCATGCTTAAAAATGACCACGAAGTTCACTGCGCGCAGAATACAGATTCTGCACGCAACATAAGGCGGAATGAACGACATCAGTTCATCTTAATCCTCAAGGAAATCTTCCCAAATCATTCCAGAAAACCTCCTCCCTTATTCAACCTCAAGTGGCCAATACCCTTCATGAAACCATCTCCCATCTCCACATAGAAGATCAGAGAGGGTGTAGACGCCACTAAACAAGAGCACAAGCCCCGGATTGGCCTCACCCTAGAGAAAACATCTCCTCACATGTCAAGACTCTTTTGAGTCAACATCTAGCCTAAATATCTACAGATCTAGCACCAAGGGAGAGGGTAGGAAACTCACGTCATTTCCAGCGGTTCTATTTCCGTCCATAGACCTTGTGATTCTTCGCGGAAGCATACTCTCCTTTACGGCGATGGCGGAACTCCTTCCCTAGATCTTCCCCCATCAATTCTCCTTCTATAGAAGTTCTCTTAGGGATTAAGTGAGTGTGAAGACGGATAGGGTTTTCTCTTCCCCCTTATATATGAAAACTGACACGGGTAGGGACACGATCGTGTCCTTACCCGTGTCCTGCTTGGGCGAAACGGCAACGACAGTTTCTGTGTCGGTTCAATACTTGACACGGGTAGGGACATGCCCGTGTCCCGACCCGTGTCCCGAACCGTGTCCACATGACACGGCCGTTTTCCCTGTCCGTGTCCTTCTCTGGATACATTTCGACGATCTCATCACTTCGTCGATCTGGATCAAAATAGTCGACTGGAGCACACGGGTAGGGACACGCCCGTGTCGCTACCCGTGTCATATAATTCATCGGTCTCGACACATCTCGTCGAGTTCAACTCGACACAATGCCACACGGGTAGAGACACGCCCGTGTCTCTACCCATGTCACATTGACACGGGTAGTGACACGCCCGTGTCACTACCCGTGTCCTTGTCTGCACTGATTTCTCCACTCCTCTACAAGTGCAGTCCAATTCCCTGCACTTCCCAGGACTCGAGTCAACCCTCCTGACTCAAAAACACACACGAGGGGCCAAGAGCAATTCGGGATGTTACAAATCCTATAGATAAAATAAATGATTTCGTCCCCAAAATCAGGCTTAGGCTGTGGGGAGAAAAGCATAACAGGAAGTTTAACATATGCTTTTAAATAAAATTACCTTGAGCAAACAACTCCGAGTAGCGTTGCTGCATCAAATCCATTGGCTCCCATGTGTACTCCTCCTTCCCATGGTTGGACTATAGTACCTTCACCAAGGGAACACATTTGCGGCGCAATGTTCTTGTCTCGCTATCAACAATCCACACCATCTCTAGTCGCACAGACCTATCTGACGCCACTGCACCATCAGTAGTGGGAATATATTGGTCGGGCCGCAACAGTGCTTTTCGAAGCGACGACACATGGAACACGTCCTGGAGATTCTCTAGTTCTGGTGGTAACTTCAAGCGATAGGCCAACGGGCCAATCCTTTCCAGTATAGTATAAGGCCCAACATACCTTGGGCTGAGCTTTTTCACCCCACGCACCCGCGACACTCCATGCATCAGCTGAATCTTGAGGAACACTTTATCACCCACTTGGAACTCCACCATTCGATACTTCGCATTATAATACTTCGCCTGCCGACTTTGAGCCTCCAACATGAGATCCCGTACCAATCTGACCGCCGCATCAGTCTCATCTATATATTCAATTCCCAATGCCTTCGAATCTTTGTCTTGCACCCAAGATAAGGGAGTCATGCACCTTCTTCCATAAAGGGCTTCATGGGGCGCCATACTGATGCTCGCCTGATGGCCATTATTGTAGGAGAATTCCACCAGTGGTATGAGTCTTTCCCACAGTTCTCCTCTGTCCAGCACACACAACCTAAATAAATCCTCTAGTGTTCTGATTGTCCGCTCAGACTGCCCGTCCATCTGAAGGTGAAATGCAGTACTAAAGATTAGGCGTGAGCCCAAATACGCCTGTACCACCTTCCACTCCTTGGATGTAAACCGACCATCCTGATCCGAAATAATTGTCTTGGGAACGCCATGATACCGTACGAATTGCTCCACAAAAAGGCATACCAAAACATCCACGTGTGCTTCCTTCTTCATTGGAATGAATCGGGCCACCTTTGTCAGTTGATCAACAATAACCCACACTGAATCATTCCCGGAACGGGAGCGAGGTAGCCCATGGACAAAGTCCATGGAGATATCCTCGAACTTCCATTCGGGGATGGGAAACGACTCCAACAAACCATCGGGACTCCTGCATTCAGCCTTCACCCTTTGACAAGCTTCGCAATGTGTAACATAGTAACGAACATCCTTCTTCATTCCTGGCCAGCACATGGTCTTCCGTAAGCCGGCATACATCTTGGCAATACCCGGGTGTATAGAATATTGAGAGGAATGTGCCTCTCTCAAGATATCCTCCCGGATTTTGCCGCCCTTGGGAATATAGAGCCGGCCACGAAAATAAACGAGGCCGTCTTTTAGTGTGTACTCATCGGTGGTCCCATCTTCAATTGCCTTGATTGTCGGGGCCAAGGCTGCATCCATTCCTTGCTCCACCCGAATCCGGTCCCGGATATCACAAACTATGCTCATGCTTGCCAAATACTCCGTATACTCTGCCGAAGGAGCCTTGAATATTAGAGTAATTTCCATCTCCTCAATCATCCGAGCTAACTCCATACTCATCAACAGAGACTCTGGGCTAGAGCCTGGCACTTTTCTACTCAATGCATCGGCTACCGAGTTCACTTTTCCGGGGTGGTAGTTCATGGTGAACTCATAGTCGCATAGAAATTCCAACCACCACCGTTGTCTCAGGTTCAACTCCTTCTGAGTGTGGACATACTTCAAGTTTTTGTGATCGGAAAAGATCTCGCAGTGGACGCCATATAGATAATGCCTTCAGACCTTCAAAGCGAACTCCACTGCTCCTAACTCCAAATCATGAACCGGGAAATTGATTTCATGTTTCTTTAACTGCCTTGAAGCATAAGCGATTACGTGCCTGTGCTGCATCAATACCGCTCCCATCCCTTGATAAGACGCGTCTGTGTAAACCTGGAATCCTTCCTTTCCCGACGGAAGTGCAAGGATGGGGGCAGAGGTAAGCCTATCCTTCAGCTCTTGAAATGCTGCTTCACACTATGGTGTCCACTCAAATGGCACACCCTTCTTCATCAAGGAGGTAAGAGGAAGGGCAATCTTGGAAAATCCTTTTACGAACTTGCAGTAGTACCCAACAAGTCCAATAAAGCTTCGTATATCAGCCGCCGACTTCAAGGGCGACCACACCTTTACAGCTTGCACCTTTGGTGGATCCACTGTTAATCCTGCCCCACTGATCACATGCCCCAAGAAAGCAACCTCCTTAAGCCAGAATTCACACTTGATAAACTTGGTGTACAAGGAGTGCTCCTTCAATTTCTTCAACACCAAGGTTAGATGCTCGACATGCTCCTCCTCCGTCTTTGAGTAGTACAAGATGTCATCGATAAAAACAATGACGAAGATGTCGAAATACGGTTCGAACACCTTGTTCATCAGGCTCATGAAGGCCGAAGGGGCATTTGTGAGCCCAAATGGCATTACAGTGAACTCATATAAGCCATATCTTGAACTGAAGGCCGTTTTCTGGATGTCTCCTTCTTGTACCCTCAACTGATAGTATCCATAGCGCAAATCCAGTTTAGAAAAACAATGTGCTCCCACTAGTTGATCGAACAACTCGTTGATCAGAGGTAGCAGATAAGTGTTCCGCACCGTCAACCGATTGAGTTCCCGATAATCTATGCACAAAGGCAGGGTTCCATCCTTCTTCTTCACGAACAGCACAGGGGCTCCCCAGGGTGATGAACTGGGGCGAACGAACCCTGAATCCACCAGTTCTTGCAATTGAAGTCTAAACTCCACGAGTTCTTTAGGGGCCATTCTATACGGAGCCTTGGATACAAGTTTGGCACCTGGTACTAGATTAATCTGGAAGTCAACCTCTCTACGCGGAGGTAATCCTGGTAGCTTTTCAGGAAATACCTCAAGAAAATCCCGCACTACCCGTACATCCTTTAATTCCAATGCTTCTTCCTTCAACTCGAACTAGATCATAAAGACCTCGTCCCCCTTCATATGAGCTTTTACAACCTGGATGGAAGATAACATCATGCGAGGCGCAAAGCCAATACCTTGGAAGATGACGTCAGAGTCTCCATGTCTCAAATAGATCCGCTTATCCACACAGTCGATCCTCGCGAAGTTCCAGTCCAGCCATGCCATGCCAAAAAGGATGTCAAACTCCGGCATTCTCAGAACCGTGGCTGGTGTATTAAAGGCCTTCCCATTAATAAATAACTCCAACTCGCACTTGGTGGTTGCGATCATTTCCGAGCCGTTCGGAAGGCGTACACGTCGGGCTATGCCAGTGAAGTACTGTACACCATCCACATCTTTTATGAAATCCTCGGACACAAAGGAGTGTGAGCACCGGTATCGAACAACGCGTAGGCCGTCTTCTCGCCAATAATCACGGTGCCTAAGTACCAACAACCAAAACTTATTGCTAGGTGTCTAGTAAGTCTTAATCAATTCAAGTTAGACCATGAAAATATGTTAAATATTTAAACCAAACCTGCAATCACATCTTGGGGGTTCTGATTGGCCCGCGAACAGACTCTTACTCTGGTTGGTTCGATGAGTCGATCGCCGCGGGCTTACTAGGGTAGGCAAGTGCACCTATCGCAAGTAGTACTCGATATTCGGCAGAATACCGAGGTCCTATAATTCCCGGGAATGGGTTGATTACCCATACTGCTCTGAAAACACTATTATTTTACCGAAATAGAAGTTGAGGGTTTTAATTAAAATAGGAACGAAAATAGATTTAAGAAAAAAGTCGATGAAGAGATAACTCCTAGTATCGAATTACGTTAGGATTAAAAATAGATTTGAATAACTAGAGATCTAAAGTTTCAATTTAATTAAAGCGAAAACTTGGTCGTGGAGGTTCAAAATAATGAGCTCACCTATCTCTAGGAATATCGCTCACCTGGACATTAAGGCTATTCGACAGGGCTCTCGTCTGACGAAAGATTCCCCTTAATGCCCGCAGTACGCTAAGAACCCCGCTATTGGGTGGGGAACCAAATACGGTAGAGTTAGCGCGCCTCCTCTTTCGAGGGTTAGTGCGGAACTCTATTTACCCAGGGGTGATCTGTCCATACGCACGGTCTCTTGGCTAGCTAGCATATGGATAACAGAAATAGACCCCACACATCGATATGTGGTTCTACGCGTCGTTAACCCGGGTTATACCTTAAGTTTTTTTAATTAAATCGAAAAATTAGACATTTGGTTATTTAAAACATTTTATATCCCAAAGCTCTTCGATACCAAGGGCTAAAAGCAATTAGCCACTCATCGGAATGGGGATAGCTTATATGTTTGGTTAAGCGGGAGTGCTAAACAATTCGCTGAAAGGTTATAAAGAAAATAAGAGGAAAAGTAAAATACCCTAACATTAGAAAAGTTATTACAAATAAACACACCCGCACTCATTCAAACATATAACAAAAGATAGAAATAAAACTAAGTTACACATAAGAGAAAATTGCATAATTGAAATTTGCAGGTCCCACTCAAACGAGTTGGGGCGGGAAATAAAAGCTGAAAATTGCAAGTCCTACTCAAACGAGTAGGACTGAAATGAAAGCGAGTCCTACTCAAATGAGTAGGAGAAAATAAATGCGATTACAGGGCTTTCTTAAATATTTTCATCAAAATAAAGTCCGACCATTTAACTCCTATCGAGTAGACGGAAAATCAAATCCAGCCATTTAACTCAAGTGAGTAGGAGGAAAAATAAAGAATGAAAATTACAAGTCCTATTCAAACGAGTAGGACTGAAAATATAGTCCAGCCATTTAACTCAAGTGAGTTGGCGGAAAAACAAAAGCTACAAACACTTGCTTGAATAAAATCCAGCCTTTTAACTCAAATGAGTAGGCGAAAAAATAAAAACAACACACGCACTCTACTTGAATAAAATCCAGCCAATTAACTAAAATGAGTAGACGGAAAAATAAAAACAACACACGCACTCTACTTTAATAGTAACTACTAACGCACTCGACATAAATAAACACACACACACACACACTTGCATAATTAAACTTAGGAGCTGAAAAATATCTCATACACGCACATACTCGGGCGAGAAATAAGAAAAACAAAGTTATCGAAAAATTAAAATGACTGCATTTCTACTGCTGAAATGCAGTAGAAATGCATAAAAAGGCAAAATAAAAAAAATTTTGAGCAAAAAGTTTTCAAATTAAAGTGACAAAGGCAAGTTCCCGAAAAATTAAAAATTTTACATTTTTATAGTTAAATTTTGATAGAAATGCATAAAAGGTGAAAATAAAAATTGTTCGAGCGAAAATATTTTTTGTAATTACTTAAAATGAAAGTTGATGAAAAATAAAAATGACAATTTATACATTCTTATAGTCTTGTAAAATGGTTTAAAAAGTGGGAGTAAACTAAAAAGAAGCAATAGTTTTACAACTAAAACAAAGTAAAAGCTAAGTTAAGAGGGATGAAAAACACCTTTTTAAAGTTTTACAAGTTCAGAAGAACGTATTTTAAAGCATAAAAATCCTAAGTCTAACCAATTTTTAAGACTTTGAGAATGAAATCGGCCATAATAACGGCTATAAATTTTGTTATTATGATAGTAAAAAAAATGTTTTTCATTTTAAAACATAAATTTTGCAATTTTTAACTCATACACACACACACGTAATATGGAAATAAAATTAAAAGTACTTAGGATTGATGAAAAGGAGGCCTTCAGAGATTTTTCAAAGCATTATAAGGATGTAAAGAAAAGATTTTATTAACAAAAAAGGTTGATTACAATGCTTAAACAAACTTGAAAAGGAGGGGGACAGATCCTTACATAGCCCCAAAGCTAGCTCCAAACGGCAGCCCTTAGCATCAAAACGGTTCAAAAATTTGGAACCCTGAACTCATACAGTAGTTGCCTTTTATAGGCAAAAATTTCCAAGTACACACCCTGCGACACGGGCGTGTCGGTGTGCGTGTCAGCAATATTAAACAGCAGAATTCGGTGAAGTGACGGATTTGACGGCGATTTGAATTTGCGGACGAAAACGCGGTGGTCACGCCCCAGGTCACGGGCATGACGGTGGGCGTGTCGTTCGGCGATTAAAGGCATTGTTGACTTCGGGATTCGCCAGAGGCAGTTTATCGGGCCAGGTGGAGAAAGTCACGCCCCAGGTCACGAGCGTGACGCTGGGCGTGTCGGGTTGAGTCGACAATTGTTGAGCGCGATTCGTCGAGCTGGAAGCCTTGATCGTCGAACGGGATGGACACGGGATTGGTCACGCCCCGTGTCGGATTGACACGGGCGTGTGGCCGGGCGTGTCAACGATTGTCGGGCTTGAATTCTTCGAGCTGATTTCACAGGATTTTGAGCTGTCACGGGCGTGACCAATTTGTCACGGGCGTGACATGGCATGTTTTACATTTTTTTGATTTTTTTCCTGAAAAATAAACTAAAACAAGTTAGTATAATATTTACAAAAATAGGAGCACTTTATTTAATAAAAACAAGTAAAAATGACAAAAATAAATGAAAACGACTTAAGTAATGTACATAAAATAGGTATATTTACCATTCATCAAATACCCCCATACTTAAGCTTTTTCTATTCCAGAGCAAAAGTTTGAGGTGAACTTATAAGGAATAGAAAAAACTCTAAGTTTAGCTATCGCTTAATCAATTATAAGAGATATCTAAATAAATATACGGGGTGTAAGAGTTAAGTCCTAAAATTATATAGATGATTTAAATAGCGCAAAAGTTTTGGCCAAAAGACTTCTTGATATAATCAAATAGAATGCAATAATTGTAATGATTAGATTAACAATAATAGTTTGGAATTATATGAACTTTTATCTTATACGAGTTTTACTGGAAATAATGCAATTTACAAATTATGCTCTCAAAAAGATTTTAGAATTAAATCTAGAATCGTGAAATTGGCAAGGGGATTGATGTTGGTTTATGAAGAGGGTTTTGATTTTGAGGCGAGGTAATTTTTTGTCGAACCTCCATTTTTTTTTATTTTTGGATTATTAGGAAAATGAAATCTTATTTTCCTAATATCATTTTTTTTCAACTTCATAATAAAATTTATCCCAATGTATATATGTAGGAGTAATGAATTTTATCCTCTTACTCCATAACATATAATCTTTTTAATCTATTGGGTGCCTATGTTTACGGAATGAAATCTTATTCCCATTGACATAAGACCTTTTAAGGATAACAATTTTATCATGCCAAGTAGGGCATGATAAGGAAGGTGAGAAAAGAAAACTAGTTTTTTTACTAAAAAACAATTTTGAGAGCAACCTTAATAAATTGTAAGTTCCAGTTTTTCAGAAAGCTAAAAGTAAACATAATTGAATCCTATAGTCGTTATTGTCTAACATAATACACGTGCTCCTATCAATGAAAAATTAGAAGTAGTGCCTAAAACGAGTTCGCTATTTGTAACAAAGCATAATGAATTCTTTAAAACCTAACCCCGAATATTTAAATTTTTCAATCAATAATTAACAAACGAATAGTAAACTGAGAATTAATAAAATTCACATATAAATAAACTCAAAGCAAAATTTTTGGATAGCAAGAAAATTAAGGATGGTATATTTGATTTATTTGTTTCAAAATATTTTTTTTTTGTTTTTTAGAGTTTTTTCATCATTTTTTTGTGTTTTTTTTATTATCTTTTTTTTGTATTTTTGTTTTGTTTTACTCAAATTTGTTTTAGATTTTTAAGGTTTTGCGGAAAGTGCGAGAAAAAGAGACGGTATTTACAAGAATGAGAGAGAAAAGGAAGGGGGAGAGAGAAGATTATTTACAAAAATATTTACAAATATTTTTACAAAATGTAACTAAATATTTGTGGAATTTTTCGTTTTCTAATTTTTTTGAAATTTTGTTTTACAATTTTTTGTGGAATTTTTGGTTTAAAAAGAAAGGAAAAAAAACTATAAGTTTTTGGGATTTTTTTTTCATTTTCATATTTTTTATGTTTAAAGTGAAGAAAATAGAATTACAATGTAGAAAGTAGAAATACAGTGTAGAAAATAGAAATGTTAAAAAGAAAGCGAGAAAACACCCTCATACTTAAGTCCAACATTGTCCCTAATATTGTAACGTAAGTATGCAGAATAAAACAGGTAAGATAATATATACAAAGAAAAGAGAGGGGGGGTAGAAGCTTCCATGTCAGGAGGTGGGGAAGGCGTAGTTTAGGAACCTCACATTATGAAGAAAGATAGCAAAGAAAAAAGTAATGAGATAGCGAAAAAGATAAACATGGGGTGCCTCCCAGGAGTGCTTTGTTTATAGTCGTGTAGCTTGACTATTTTGGCGGTTTATATATCTACGAGGGTTATGGATTCGAAATTACTGCCCACAGGATCGCCTGCTATGTATAATTTTAAGCGATGACCGTTCACTTTAAACGAGCCTTTATCCGGGTGGGAGACGAGAATGGTCCCATATGGCCAAACCTCATCAACATTGAATGGGCCGTACCAGCGTGATCTATGTTTCCCGGGGAAAAGTCTAAGTCGTGAATTATAAAGAAGGACAAGATCGCCTGGAGAAAAAGTTTTTTGGGGCTTGAGTTTTCGGTCGTGATAAAACTTAGAACGCTCCTTATAGAACTTATTGCTCTCGTAAGCGTTTGCACGCCATTCATCGAGCTCGTTTAGTTGCAGTTTTCTATTTTGGGAGGCTAAGCTAGCGTCGAGATTTAAAAGTTTTAAAGCCCAAAGTGCGCGATGTTCTAATTCTATGGGGAGGTGACACGCTTTGCCGTAGACTAATCGATACGGCGTACAACCAATTGCGGTTTTGTATGCGGTACGATAAGCCCACAACACATCGTCGAGTTATCTTTCCTATTAAGTGAAACAGTTTTCTCTAATATGCGCTTTATCTCTCGATTTACTACCTCGACTTGGCCACTAGTTTGCGGGTGGTAGGGGGTGGCAAGTTTGTGCGTGTCGCCGTATCTAGCTAACGTCTTATCCACCTGGGTGTTGCAGAAATGCGTCCCCCTATCGCTTACAATAGCACGCAGAGTGCCGAAGTGATAAAATAGTTTTTTAAGAAATGTAACGACGACTCGCGCATCGTTGGTGGGGAGAGCTTGCGCTTCCGCCCACCTTGATACGTAGTCGACCTCCACTAAAATATACATATTTTTGAAAGACGGAGGTATGGGGCCAACGAAATCCATGCCCCATAAATCGAAGACTTCGCATTCTAAAAACAAATTTTGGGGCATCTCGTCGCGACGGGAGATGTTACCCGACCGCTGATAGCTATCGCATGCGGGCACAAAATTGTGAGCATCCTTGAATAGAGTGGGCCAAAAGAAGCCCGCCTCTAGCGCATTCCGCGCGGTCCGGTTAGCTTGATAATGGCCACCAGCTGGACCCTCGTGGAAGTGCCTAAGGATTTGCATGCAATCCATACTCGCGACACATCTTCGGACCGCTTGGTCCGCGCAGATACGAAAATGAAAAAGGTCCTCCCAAAAGAAATATTTCAAGTCAGAAAAGAATTTCTTCTTTTGCTGGCTCGAAAAGTCTTTTGGAAGCACTCTCGCATCTAAATAGTTCTCAAAATCTACGAACCACGGCGGGGAAGATGAACTAGAAGTTATGGCTAGGAGGCGTTCCTCGGGGAATCTGTCATTTATGTTAGATTCGACGAGCGCTTCCGCAACGGGATTTTTTAAGCGGGAGAGGTGATCGGCGGCTAAATTTTTCGCGCCCCTCTTATCCCGGATCTCTAAATCGAACTCCTGCAAGAGGAGGATCCATCGAAGAAGGCGGGGTTTGGCGTCCGTTTTCGCTAACAAATATTTTAAGGTGGAATGGTTTGTAAATACGATAACTTTGGATAGCGTAATATACGAGCGAAACTTATCGAAAGCAAATACGATGGCTAAAAGTTCCTTTTCGGTTGTTGTGTAATTTCCTTGTGCGGAAGTGAGTGTCTTGCTAGCGTAGTAAATAAGATGAAAATATTTATTTATACATTGGCTAAGAACGGCTCCTATGGCAATATCACTAGCGTCACACATAATTTCGAACGGAAGGGTCCAATCGGGCGCCACTAAAATAGGTGAATTGATAAGTTTTGTTTTATGAAATTAAAGGCATACTCGCATTCTCTATCAAAGACAAAATTTGATTTCTTTTCCAAGAGGCGAGTAAGCGGCTTTGTTATTTTTGAAAAATCTTGAATAAAATGCCTATAAAAGCCCGCGTGCCCTAAGAAACTCCTAATAGATTTAACGTTGGAAGGCGAGGGAAGTTTTTCGAAAATTTTAACTTTGGCCTTATCGACCTCCATCCCCTTAGACGAAATCATATGGCCAAGAACCAAATCTTCTCGAACCATAAAGTTACATTTTTCCCAATTTAAAACAAGATGCGTGTCCTCGCATCGCTGAAGGACACGATCTAAATTACTAAGACAGGACGGGAAAGAGCTTCCAAAAACAGAGAAGTCATCCATAAAGACTTCCATAATGTCTCCTACCAGCTCGCCAAAGATCGCCAACATACATCTTTGGAATGTAGCGGGCGCGTTGTAGAGGCCAAATGGCATTCTTCGATAAGCGAAGGTACCAAACGGGCAGGTAAAAGTTGTTTTCTCTTGGTCATCGGGGGAAATGGGGATTTGGAAAAACCCCGATAATCCATCAAGAAAACAAAAATACAGATGAGCGGACAAACACTCTAAAATTTGGTCTAAGAATGGTAATGGGAAATGATCCTTACGGGTGGTGTCATTTAGTTTTCTATAATCGATGCACACCCGCCAACCCGTAACAGTACGAGTTGGGACGAGTTCATTATGCTCATTCTCCACTACGGTAAGACTGCCCTTTTTGGGTACCACGTGAATGGGACTAACCCATGTACTATCTGATATGGGATAAATAATCCCCGCATCTAATAATTTAATAATTTCGGCCTTAACGACGTCTTTCATGTTTGGGTTAAGACGTCGCTGCGGCTGAATAGTTTTGCGGCAATTATCGAGAAGGAAAATCTTATGGGTGCAGAAAGACGGGTTGATCCCTTTGAGATCAGAAATTTGCCACGCAATTGCGTGGCGATGTTTAAGCAAAACTCCCAATAAATCGAAAGTCTCTGATTCTCTCAAATGTGAAGAAATGATAACAGGGAGTGTATCATCTTTTCCCAAAAAGGCGTATTTGAGTGAATCGGGTAGGGGTTTGAGTTCAAGGCAGGGCGGTTCTTCTAACGAAGTTTTAATTCCTATGTCTTTCTTACCAATTGGTTCGAAAGGCAAGTCTATAGAGGTATCCTCATCGCAGTTAAAATTTTCGAGCGCATAAAGATCGTCGTTTAAAAAAGTAGACTCAAAAATAGGGGAAGAACAATCTCCGAGATATGTGTCTAAATTATAACAAAAGTCATCGCTCGATGACGAGTCTCCTATGGAGGGATTAATAGAGAAAGTAACTTCATCATCTCCTACCCGAAGGAGGAGACGATCGTTACTGACATCAATTAATGCGCGGGAGGTAGCGAGAAAAGGGCGATCGAGTATAATTGGTACATCAGTGTCCTCCTCGATGTCCAAGATGACGAAGTCTACCGGAAAGATAAACTTATCAACTCGGACAAGTACGTCCTCCACTACCCCGACGGGAAACTTAACCGAGCGATCCGCTAGTTGGATTCGCATTTTAGTAGGGGCCGGAGTTCCCAAACCTAATTTTTGAAAGTGCAAGAACAACATCAAATTAATGCTCGCACCTAAATCTGCTAGAGCGCATTTTACTAATATATTGCCAAAAAGGCACGGGATGGAGAACCGTCCCGGGTCATTTCTTTTTAGGGGAAATGTATTAGTAAGAGCCGCTGAGCAGTCAGCATTAAGTGAAATATGCGAAATATTTTCTAATTGTTGTTTATTGGAAAGAAGTTGTTTTAAGAATTTCGCATATTTAGGCATCTGAGAGATTGCCTCGCAGAAGGGAACATTAATATGAATTTGTTTTAATAATAAAATAAATTTTTCATATTGCGCATCCTTACGCTCACTATTGAGCTTGTGCGGCTATGGCAAGGGCATTTTAATAATTTTTTCATTTAAAATTTGTAAAGGCGGCGTAATCAAAGAAGGGGGAAGAGGGGTCGGAGGTGAAATATGTACCTGAGGATCGGTCCATTTTGGATCGATCACCTCCTTTCCGCTACGGAGGGTTATAGCGTTGATATTTTCACGTGGATTGGGTTCCGTGTTTCCCGGCAGTGCCCCGAGCGCGCGCTCGGACATCATTCGCGCAAGCTATCCAACCTGGATTTCTAGGTTTTTAGCGATCCGGTGATGTTCCGGATATTTGACTCATTGGAAGCGATATATTTAGAAAAATTCTCCTCCATCGGGGAGGGTTTTGGAAGAGGGGGAGGCGGCAGAAATCCGTGCGCGAAAGAATTGCGCGGGTGATGCACATTATTCGCATTGCTCCATGAGAAGTTGGGGTGGTTCCTCCAACTCGGATTATAGTTATTGTTATAAGGGTTATTATTGTGGTTGAAGGAAGGTCGCCCAGCATTTCCCACGTAGTCTACGAATTCATTGACCACGCTGGCATTAGGTGGAATCGCCCAAGGAGGAGTGGTGGAGGCAGTAGACATCTCTGCCACCTGCTTTGTCAGCCTTTCAACTTGAAGGGCTAAGTGGGCAGTGGCATCCACTTCGAAGAGGCCGGCCGCTTGCTTGGGATGTCCCCGAGGGACGTTCCATTGGTAGGAGTTCATAGCCATCTCTTCAATAAGAGCTTGGGCAGCCTCGGGGGTCTTATTATTCAAGGTACCCCCGGCAGCCGCATCAATCATTTGACGCGTCTGATAGTTAAGCCCATTGTAGAATATTTGGACCTGCAACCACGCAGGCAGCGCGTGGTGTGGACACTTGCGGATGAATTCCTTAAAGCTCTCCCAAGTCTCAAAAAGAGACTCAGAATCGTTCTGCACGAACGAAGAAATGTCCGCCCGCAACTTTGCGGTTTTGGCGGGCGGAAAATACTTCGTTAAGAACTGTTCCGCAAGGTCGGCCCAGGTGGTGATACATCCTCGTGGGAGGGAATTCAGCGACGCCTTAGATTTTGATCTGAGGGAGAATGGAAAAGGCACAAACGAATGGCGTCATCAGTGATGCCATTGATCTTAAAAGTATCGCAAATCTCCAAAAAATTAGACAAATGAACGTTCGGGTCCTCATCTGGCTGTCCGTCGAACTGCACGACATTTTGGATCATTTGGATAACGCTCGATTTGATCTAAAAATTATTGTTCGCCACCGTCGGGCGAACAATACTGGACCCAGTATCGTCCAAATTCGGTCGGGCGTAATATGACATTGTACGCTCGACGACCACGTTCGGATTGGGGTCGGCCATAGCAACGGCAGAGGGTTCTCCGATGGATTCTTCGGGATCCAAAGAGGGATTTCAACATTGAGACCGAATACGCGGAAGCGAGCGTATGATCTCAGGATCGAAATCCAAATTTTCGAACTCCGATGGCTGTCCACTGGTCATACACCCTTAAATAGAAAGTAGAAAATTAACTCCTCTTTTTTTTGAATTTTGAAGAAAAGTTTTTAAGTTTATGTTTTTTTTTTAGTTTTTTTAGAAATAAAGGTAAAAGTAATAGACTTCGGATTCGGAATAACAACTCAAAGAGGTCCCCGGTAACGGCGCCAAAAACTTGATTGGCCCACGAACAGACTCTTACTGTGGTTGGTTCGGTGAGTCGATCGCCGCGGGCTTGCTAGGGTAGGCAAGTGCACCTATCGCAAGTAGTACTCGATATCGGCAGAATACCGAGGTCGTATTATTCCCAAGAACGGGTTGATTACTCCTACTGCTCCGAAAACACTATTATTTTACCGAAAAAGAAGTTGAGGGTTTTAATTAAAATAGGAACGAAAATAGATTTAAGAAAATAGTCGATGAAAAGATAACTCCCGGTATCGACTTACGTTAGGATTAAAAATAGATTTGAATAACTAGAGATCTAAAGTTTCAATTTAATTAAAGATGAAACTTGGCTGTGGAGGTTCAAAAAAATGAGCTCACCTATCTCTAGGAATATCGCTCACCTGGACATTAAGGCTATTTGACCGGGCTCTCGTCCGACGAAGGATTCCCCTTAATGCCCGCAATACGCTAAGAACCCCGCTACTGGGTGGGGATCCCAATGCGGTAGAGTTAGCGCGCCTCCTCTTTCGAGAGTTAGTGCGGAACTCTATTTACCCAGGGGTGATCTGTCCATACGCACGGCCTCTCGGCTAGCTAGCGTATGGATAATGGAAATAGACCCCACACATCGATATGTGGTTCTACGCGTTGTTAACCCGGGGTAAACCTTAAGTTTTTTAATTAAATCAAAAAATTAGACATTTGGTTATTTAAAACATTTTATATCCCAATACTCTTCGATACCGAGGGCTAAAAGCAATTAGCCACTCATCGGAATGGGGATAGCTTATATGTTTGGTTAAGCGGGCGTCCTAAAATATTCGCTGAAAGGCTATAAAGAAAATAAGAGGAAAAGTAAAATACCCTAACATTAGAAAAGTTATCACAAATAAACACACCCGCACTCATTCAAACATATAACAAAAGACAGAAATAAAACTAAGTTACACATAAGAGAAAATTGCATAATTGAAATTTGCAGGTCCCACTCAAACGAGTTGGGGCGGGAAATAAAAGCTGAAAATTGCATGTCCTACTCAAACGAGTAGGACTGAAGTGAAAGCGAGTCCTACTCAAACGAGTAGGAGAAAATAAATGCGATTACAGGGCTTTCTTAAATATTTACATCAAAATAAAGTCCGACCATTTAACTCCTAGCGAGTATGCGGAAAATAAAATCCAGCCATTTAACTCAAGTGAGTAGGCGGAAAAATAAAGAATGAACATTACAAGTCCTACTCAAACGAGTAGGACTAAAAATACAGTCCAGCCATTTAACTCAAGTGAGTAGGCGGAAAAACAAAAGCTACAAACACTTGCTTGAATAAAATCCAGCCATTTAACTCAAATGAGTAGGCGGAAAAATAAAAACAACACACGCACTCTACTTGAATAAAATCCAGCCAATTAACTCAAATGAGTAGGCGGAAAAATAAAAACAACACACGCACTCTACTTGAATAGTAAATACTCACGCACTCGACATAAATAAACACACACACACACACTTGCATAATTGAACTTAGGAGCTGAAAAATATCTCATACACGCACACACTCGGCGAGAAATAAGAAAAAAAGTTATCGAAAAATTAAAATGACTGCATTTCTACCGTTGAAATGCAATAAAAATGCATAAAAAGGCAAAATAAAAAAATGTTTGGGCAAAAAGTTTTCAAATTAAAGTGAGAAAGGCAAGTGCCCGAAAAATTAAAACGTTTACATTTTTACCGTTAAATTTTGATAGAAATGCATAAAAGGTGAAAATAAAAATTGTTCGAGCGAAAATATTTTTTGTAATTACTTAAAATGAAAGTTGATGAAAAATAAAAATGACAATTTATACATTCTTATAGCCTTGTAAAATGGTTTAAAAAGTGGGTGTAAGCTAAAAAGAAGCAATAGTTTTATAATTAAAACAAAGTAAAAGCTAAGTTAAGAGGGATGAAAACCACCTTTTTAATATTTTACAAGTTCATAAGAACGTATTTTAAAGCATAAAAATCCTATGTCTAACTAATTTTTAAGAGTTTGAGAATGAAATCGGCCATAATAACGGCTATAAATTTTGTTATTACGATAGTAAAACAAATTGTTTTTCATTTTAAAACATAAATTTTGCAATTTTTAACACATACACACACACACGTAATATGGAAATGAAATTAAAAGTACCTGGATTGATGAAAAGGAGGCCTTCAGAGATTTTTCAAAGCATTATAAGGATGTAAAGAAAAGATTTTATTAACAAAAAAGGTTGATTACAATGCTTAAACAAACTTGAAAAGGAGGGGGAAAGATCCTTACATAGCCCCAAAGCTAGCTCCAAACGGCAGCCCTTAGCATCAAAATGGTTCAAAAATTTGGAACCCTAAACTCATACAGCAGCTGCCTTTTTATAGGCAAAAATTTCCAAGTACACGCCTTCCAACACGGGCGTGTCGGTGGGCGTGTCAGCACTATTAAACAGCAGAATTCGATGAAGTGACGGATTTGACGGCGATTTGACTTTGCGGCCGAAAACGCGGCGGTCACGCCCAGGTCACGGGTGTGATGGTGGGCGTGTCGTTCGGCGATTAAAGGAGTTGTTGACTTCGGGATTCGCCGGCGGCAGTTTTTCGGGCCAGGTGGAGAAAGTCACGCCCCAGGTCACGGGCGTGATGATGGGCGTGTCGGGTTGGGTCGACAATTGTTGAGTGCGATTCGTCGAGATGGAAGCCTTGATCGTTAAACAGGATGGACACGGGCTTTGTCACGCCCCGTGTCGGATTGACGCGGGCGTGTGGCCGGGCGTGTCGATGATCGTCGGGCTTGAATTCTTCGAGCTGATTTCACGGGATTTTGAGCTGTCATGCCCTTGTCACGGGCGTGACCAATTTGTCACGGGCGTGATATGGCATTTTTTGCAGATTATGATTTTTTCCTGAAAAATAAACTAAAACAAGTTAGTATAATATTTACAAAAATAGGAGCATTTTATTGAATAAAAACAAGTAAAAATGACAAAAATAAATGAAAACGACTTAACTAATGTACATAAACATAGGTATATTTACAATTCATCAGGTTCCGTTCCTGCGCCATGCCAAGCGCGTACACCTGATCCCTAGCAGGGCCAGGGTTACGTCCTCGCGGTCTTCGTCCTCGACCACGCACGTGACCCCGCCCTCGAGGAGCTGCCGTGTTGGAACACCCTATTACTAATTTGGGTCAGGATCACTATGTTTTTAGGAAACCTATTTTTGACCTCCTGTATAGCTCTAAAGGTCAATTAGAATTGAGTCTAAGGGTTAGAAGTCTAGGTTTGGAAGCTGCCCTCAAGACCAAGGATTTTTAGTTTGAAGACTAAGTCATATCGTCGAGCTCAGTACGATGAATCATCGAACTCCAATCGACGATCGTCTAGCTCAACTTCGACGGATCGTCGAACTCCGTTCGACGATCGCTGAGCTCAACTTCAACAAATCGTCGAACTCCATTCGACGATCTGCGAGCTTAGTTCGACGATCTTGACTCAGTATTGTTTCTCTATCTCTGAGCTCAGTTCGACGATAGTTGAGCTCAGATCGATGATCTCTGTTGTTGTATAAGTCCAAATCACTGAGCTTAGTTCGACGGTAGCAGAGCTCAGTTCGACGATTTTCTGAAGAATTCAATGATATTCAAGATTCAAATTCAGAACAGTTAAGAAGTTATTCAGCAATTAATTCAGAAGATTTTCTAGCCGTTTTCATTTATTCTGTACCAAGTTTCAAGGGATTATCAAGGAATGTTTCTTTGGACTTTTCCCCAGAAGACATTTGCAATTAAGGATGCAATGAATGACAGGCTAACGACTATTCTTGATAGAGGATGATTTTCTATTCAGAACCAAAGAAAAAAACTCAAGATTTTTGAATCTCTCAAGAGAGACAACACAGACAAGAAGAACAAGAGACAATATTCTCTGGAACAACATCTTTCTCAACATAAACTATTCACAAGAGAAAGAGCTAAAAGAATTCATACAAGAACACACATCCAAGGAGATCAACCTTCTGAAATCTTCTGATCTCTTTTAATTCAAGTGTTCAAGGCCAACATCTTTCAAGACTCCAGACACCTAACATTTCAGCTGTTGCTGAAATCATCAATTGCTGGAGATCAATCTCTGAAGGCCTATCACCCTACAGCAAAGCTTCATTTCCTGAACATCTCAAGAACTCAGGGGGAGCTTTGACAACATCAAATCCACATAGTCTTCTCAGCTGCTTTGAGAAAGAGAAGACTTCCATAACTCTCTCATCCCCATCTCTGTAAAGGGTTTTTCAAAATCCCTTCAAAAGTTTGTGCTTGGTTTTTGAGCATCTTGTCAAAAGCTCATTTGGTGGCAAGACACCTGATCAAAAAATCGGATTTGGTTTTTGAGCACCTTATCAAATGCTCATTGGTGCCCAGGAAACTTGATCAACTCATCCTGTAGTGGATTCCTTCCTAGGATGGTAGAAGAGTGGATGTACCCAAGTTTAGGGCAACCACTATAGCTCCTTGTGTCTTCTGGCTTGCGTGTCTTTATTTTTGTTTCTGGTTGTGATTGATCTGTGATTAGTTTAGATCTGTGATTAATTTCTGTTGTAGGTTATTTTGTGATTAGATTTAATAGTTGCTTCCCTGTCCACTCAGATTACAACAATTGTTGTAAAAAGTTTTCAAGCACCATATACTCTATTCACCCCCCCTCTAGAGTATATCAGATTTAGCTGCACTTTCAATTGGTATCAAAGCGAGGTTGGTTAAACATACCACACCTTGGTGGTTGCACAGGCTAACACCTGAACCTAAAGATTCCTAGTTAGATCTGTTTTCTTTTGAGTTTATTATTAGATTTTGTTTTCACCAATCATGACCCAAAACAAAGATTATGCTAGCAGCAGACCTCCAGTGTGCAATCTATCCAAGTTTGCACTTTGGAAAGCAAGGATTAGATTATACATGAATTCTATTGACGAGGATATTTTTAACTCTGTTTTGACAGTTTGTCCAAGACCTCCAAAGAACACAAGTACAAATGTTGTTCCACCTCCATTAGGAACAGATGCTGACATAAAGAAGTGGAAGGTTGCAGATGCAAAGGATATGAACATCTTAGCCTAGAACATGTCTGATGACATCTTTCAAAAGGTGGCTGAATGCAATTCAGCAAAGGAAATTTGGGATAAGCTCACTGAAATAGTGTCAGGATCAGCTGATGAAAGAAAGGACAGGAGATCCCACCTCATATCTCAATATGAGAATTTCAAGAAGGGAGAAGCTGAGTCAGTTGGAGATATGTATAATAGACTCAGTCTGATAGTTAATGAACTCAAGACCTTGGATAAAGAGATCTCACTAACTGAACTTAATGACAAAATTCTAATGTGCTTCCCAAGCACTTGGGACTCAAGAATCTGGCCAATCAAGGATGCCAGAAGTTTTAATGAGATCACCACAGAAGCTCTTTTGGGCAAGCTCAAATCTTATGAGCTGCTAATAAAAAATGGAGAAGAAGAGCAGAAGGCTGCCTCACCAGCCACGAGAAAAGAGAAGACAATAACCTTCAAAGCAAATGAAGATCAGCCTGAAGACAAAGTCACAGGCAATGATGAACTTCTCAGTCTGTTGGCCAAAAGATTCTACAAGATGGCCAAAAAGGACTTCAGAAAGAGATCATACAAGGAGCATGATAACACAAGGTATGATTAGTCAAATAATAAGGAAATTGTCTGCTTTGGTTGCAGGAAATCAGAGCACATTGTACCTGACTGTCCAGAAAACAAAAACAAGGATAGAAGGGACAAAAAAGAAAGAAGAAAGGAGAAAGATTTCAAGAGGAATGGCAATGGCAAACCCTCCTCAAGCAAAAACAAACACACAAGAAAGGGATTTATTGCTGAATCCTGGAGTGAAACTGAAGAGGAATCAGAAGCCTCATCCAGCTCTAGTGATGATGAAGATGATGCAGAAGAGAAGGAGTTCTGCATGATGGCAATCAATGCCTCTCAACATAATTCAGATGAAGAAGAGTCAGAGTCAGACTCAGAGACTCAACTTGAAGAAGATCAGGTAATCAGTTCTTTTGATTTCAATTCAGAGGACTTTAAATCTGAGTATAAAGCATTATGTTTAGACTTGCTAAAATCTGAGAAGGAAATTATCTCTCTCAGAAATCATTTATCTGAACATAATACCTTAAAGTCAGAAAACCTCAAACTCTCTCAGGAGTTGGAGTGCTGTAGGGAGCAGATAGCTTCACTAAAAAATCCCTTAATGGGAGAAGCTTGAAGAATCCCTTAATGGGAGAAGTATCAAGATGATGGACATCACAAGCACAGTGAACTCCAGATTCAATAGTACACTGGACTTGGGTGCTTCAACCAGCCAACCTATAGTCCTAACAACCCCAATCAAGTTCATTTCTGATAAAGGGAAGGGAGTTGTAGAGGTAGCTTGGAAAAATTCTGATCTGCCCAAGAAAACTAAGTTCCAGCAGAAATCGTCGAACGGAGCTCGACGATCGCCGAATGCATATCGACGATCTCAGGCAAAATCGTCGAACTCAGGTCGACGATCTCTAATTCCTGAACTCTGCCAAAGTCGACCGTCGAACGGAGCTCGACGATCTGACCCAAGATCGTCGAACGCAGCTCCACGATCGTCGAACAGAGATCAGAGCTCTGGAAATTCCTTCAAGGGCAAATCAAAATCCAATCCTATGGGTCTTACATCCCAAATCTTTAACCCTTATACTGAATGGATAATACCTCCAAGGAGATATCATCCTGAAGGTTATAGGAGTCAACCTGGGATGTCTTTTATTTCTGAGTTTAAAGGTTATCAACCTAGGCCCAAGGTAAACTGGGTCAAAAACAAATGAATTACTTTATGTGCAGGTGAAGACCTATCCAACATCAAACCAGCAATGGTACCTCGATAGTGGGCGCTCTAAGCACATGACAGGAAGCAAGGAAAACCTCACATCCTTTAAAGCCAAGCTTGGACACAAAGATATTTTTGGTGATTCAAACTTTGGACAAACTAAAGGATATGGTGCAGTCCAAATTGAAACAGTAACATTCAAGAAGGTAGATTATGTGGAAGGACTGAAGCATAATTTAATAAGCATCAGTCAGCTATATGATGAAGGCTATCAGGTGACTTTCAGCAAAGCATTATGCAAGATCAAGTCAGAGGACAACACAACTGTGTTGACAGGTTAAAGGAAAGGTAACATCTATCTAGTAGATTTTCTTTCAACAGATGTAGATATTTGCCTGTTCAATTCTGTTTGTAGACCTAATATATTATGGCATAAGAGACTAGGACACTTAAACCTTAGAACTATTACTAGACTATCCAAGGACAACTTTGTTAGAGGACTACCTTCTGGCCCCTACAAGAAGGAAGGACTCTGCAGGCCTTGTCAATTAGGCAAGCAAACTAAAAATAGTTTTAAGTCACTTAATAAGAGTGATTCACCTAGGATCTTGTATCTATTACACATGGATATTTTTGGACCCATTACAGTACAAAGCCTAGGAGGGAAATCATACACCTTAGTAGTTGTAGATGACTTCTCTAGATTCACATGGGTGTTCTTTCTGAGGAAGAAGTCTGATAACTTCAAGTGTTTGACAGAGTTTCTCAAATGTATACAGATTGAGTTCAATACTCACATTGCCCTGATCAGAAGTGATCATGGGACAGAGTTTGATTCTCTTCTTATGCAAGAGTTCTGTCAAAGTGAAGGGATCAGGCACACTTTCTCAGCTCCTATAACTCCTCAACAAAATGGGGTAGCTGAAAGGAAAAATAGAACCCTTATTGAATCTGCCACTACATTGTTGTCAGGTGCTCACCTTCCTCTATCTTTTTGGGCAGAGGCAGTGAACACCTCCAACTATTATCTGAATAGAAGTTTGATACATAAACTAAAGGGCATGACTCCCTCTGAATTACTCAAAGGGAAGAAACCTAAAGTTGATTATTTTATAGTTTTTGGATGCGTTTGTTATATACATAATAATGACAAGAGATATTTAGCAAAATTTCAAGCTAAAGCTGATGAAGGAGTGTTTCTGGGATACTCCATGATCAGTAAGGCTTATAGGATTTATAATAAATCATCTCTAAAAATTGAGGAATCTGTTCATATATCATTTGATGAATCTAACATGTCTTTCAAGGAGAAGAACACTTCTAGCATAGATCCTTTGCAGGAACATTCTCTTATTGAAGACTTGAACAAGTTACAGGTTACTCAAAAAGTGGAAAGCAGTGAAGATGAAGAAAGCATTCAACATATTGAAGAAAAACAACTTGAAGAGCGAGTTGTTGTACCACAAGAGGAAACAACAACACATGTTGGTGAATAATCAACACCCCCTATTGATTTAGTAACATCAAGAGACCATCCAATTTCCCAAATAATTGGAGACATCTCAGCTGGTGTGCAAACCAAAAATTTGGTCAACCAAAACCGGTTGCACACTTGCTTCCTATCTCAAATTGAACTTCAGTCCATTCAAGATGCAGAGCAAGATCCACACTGGATCATTGCAATGCAAGAAGAGTTGCATCAATTTGAAAGGAACAAAGTGTGGGAACTAGTGTCAAAGCCTAAGGATCACTCCATTGTTGGAACAAAGTGGGTGTTCAGAAACAAATTGGACGATCAAGGAGTAATTGTAAGGAACAAGGCAAGGCTAGTTGCACAAGGATACTCTCAAGAAGAAGGCATAGACTATGACCAGACTTTTGCACCAGTTACAAGATTGGAAGCCATCAGAATCTTTTTAGCTTATACAGCACATAAAGGCTTCAAGGTATATCAGATGGATGTCAAAAGTGCATTTCTTAATGGAGACATCAAAGAAGAAGTCTATGTTAGACAACCTCCAGGTTTTATCTCTCCAACTTATCCTGATTATGTCTTTAAGCTGAACAAAGCATTATATGGTCTCAAGCAAGCTCCTAGAGCATGGTATGAGACCCTAGCATGCTTCCTTCTGGAAAATGGATTTATAAGGGGTAGAGTAGACCAAACTCTTTTCATTAGAACCCATAAGTCCCATACCCTACTAGTACAGATTTATGTAGATGATATTATTTTTGGTTCTACTGATTCAAAATTGTGCAGAAGGTTTTCCAACCTAATGCATTCTAAATTTGAAATGAGTAGCATGGGTGAGCTATCCTTCTTTCTAGGATTGCAACTCAAACAACATGTTGAAGGCATCTTTATTTCTCAAACCAAGTATGCAAATGAATTGGTCAAGAAATTTGGCATGTCTGAAGCATCTTGTATGAAAACACCTATGCCTACTAATGCTGTATTGGATGTTGATGAACATGAGAAACCTGTTGATCAGACAACATATAGAGCAATGATTGGCTCTTTACTATACCTTACAACCAGTAGACCAGATATAATGTTTGCTACATGTATATGTGCTAGGTTCCAAGTAAGCCCTAGAGAGTCACACCTAACA
The DNA here is from genome assembly GCA_039583875.1 of Platanthera guangdongensis. NCBI lineage: Eukaryota > Viridiplantae > Streptophyta > Magnoliopsida > Asparagales > Orchidaceae > Platanthera > Platanthera guangdongensis. The sequence continues at coordinate 91,907,879 of CM077157.1, read as the reverse complement.
CTAGTTAAGAGGATTCTCAGGTATGTTAAAAGTTGTCCAAAACTAGGTATCTGGTATCCAAAAGATTCAGCATTTGATTTAACTGGATTTTCTGATGCTGATTATGCTGGATGCAGAATTGACAGGAAAAGCACCAGTGGAACTTGTCAGTTCCTTGGTGACAGACTTGTCTCTTGGTTTTGTAAGAAACAAACTTCTGTGTCAACTTCAACTGCTGAAGCTGAATATATGGCTGCAGGCAGTTGTTGTTCACAAATCTTGTGGATTCAAAACCAACTCCTAGACTATGGCTACAACTTAGAGAAGTCTAAAATCTTTTGTGATAACACCAGTGCTATTTCTATAGCTCAAAATCCAGTCCTCCATAGTAGGACAAAACACATAGAGATTAGGCATCACTTTTTAAGGGATAATGTTGAGAAGAATAAAATTGAACTTCAATATATCTCAACTGATTTGCAAAGGGGAGATATTTTCACCAAACCCTTGGATGAAAGGAAACATAGCTTCTTCCTAAATCAGTTAGGAATGCTAGATGGAGGAGATCTAAAATAATATCCAAGATTTTAAAAGTTTAAAAATTGACCAAGACTAGACAAACATCTTGATTTTCCTTAGTGTCTAGAGTGTTTTTCTGGTCTCTAAACTGCGCTCGATGATTTTCCCCCAGATCGTCGAACGGAGATCGACGATTTCCGAAATCGTCGACCTGAGTTGAGCACTTCTCAGATAGTATGAACTATCTCTTCCGGTCCACGATCGTCGAATGGCGCTCGACGATTTTGTTCTCTGAACGATCGTCGAACAGAGCTCGACGCTCTCCAATATCGTCGAACAGAGATCGACGATATTGAAGACTCTTCAGATTCTTTTATAAGCCCCGATCGTCGAACTTAGTTCAACGATCTTTCCTTTTCTGTGTCGAACCCTAATATAAAATTCATTTTTCGCCGTCGTTCTCCTTTTGCGCTTTCGATTTCTCTACAAAACTTCTCTTTCCCTCCAAACATCTCTACACTTGGTCGTTTTGTTTGTTGATTTTTGCAGGTATCCATGGTCGTTTTTGTTGCTGTTCTTGCCGCAATGAAATTCGATGCTGGATTTGACATTGACATGGAGTCCTTCAGCACTACTGATCAAGTATTTCAAGATATTTTGGAATTGTTCAAGGAGCAGAAACTTGCTACCATCATGTCCACCAGGATCAAGCTGCCTGCTGATGAGATTAAGGAGTGGGTCTACACTGCCCACAACCAGGATCACAACACAATAGTTGGTTCAATTTCTCGCACCCAGGTACCCTTGACTCCAGCAATTCTGACAGTTGTTTTTGAGCAGAGTTCTGGAAGAGATTCTGCTGAGTTGTCTGGAGAGGAATTCTCTGATTTGCTTGCAAGAATGGGTAACTCTGAAGCTAACCCTAGCAAGCTGCTGAAGAAGAACCTAGCTGTGGAGTACAGGTTCTTGGCTGATGTAGTTGGGAAGGTTTTGCTGGCCAAGCACTCAGCACATGATACTATTTCTAGGTATCAGCTGTGCTTAATGGGAGCCATTGTGGACAAGAAGCAGTTGAACTGGGCATAGGTCTTCTTTGACCTGATTAAAAAGAAAATTAAGAAGAACTTTGTGAATTTTGGGAAGATCCTAGGGCTCTTCCTTCAGAACAGATGCCCTACTCTGCTTATATCTTTTGGGATACATATTAATGCTTCAAAAAGATTGTCCTGTGCCCTATTTGGCAAATGGGACAGGCAGATCACCAAACCCAGCAGGCCCTCTTCAAGCACACCTTCAGGCACCAGGACTGTAATAGTCACTTCCCCTCAAGTCTCTGCCCCTGCAGATGACTTTCCTGCTGCTGCTTCTCCTCCTACTCCAATTCCATCTCCTCCAGTTCCATCCACCATTCAAACTCCATCCACTATCATCATCTCCAGCCCTTCTCCAACATCAATACCATCTCCAATTCTAACTCTACCAGTCACAGAAGAAATCTTCCATCCATTATATTCCTACCCTCAACCAGACATTGCCACATCATCCACCATTCCATCCTTCAATCTTCTTGATGATTCCTTCATGGATGATTCACCCTCATCTCCTCCTGAGCTACCCTCCTCATCAACTTCCTATCAACAACTTCTACAAGCCATTATTGATCAACCCACCTTCACACCCTCTATCTCCATCCCACTGTCTTCCATCTCTACTATACCCACACCTCAACCATCATTTCCCCCATACACCAGCTCTCCACCAGCATCACCAATTGCTCATCCATCCCTCTCTACCTCTGCTCCAGTCACTGCTGAGCAAGTAGACATTCCAGCCCTAGCTGACCAGTTATATGAACTGCTAGCCCCCAGGCTATCTCTTCTAATGGAGACCTCCTTGGCTCCATTACTTCAGTCAGTGGCAGCTCTTTCTGCCAGGCTATCCTCCCTATTTCCTCAGGAAATCCCTTCATCAGTGTGCCTTAATCAAGCCTTATCTGAATCCAGGCAGGGGGAGATGCCTAATGAAGTTGTGAGATTGCATGCTGTTGTTTCTTCAATTGTTGTTGTTGCTGCTGCTGCAGTTGTTCCTCAAGCTCCAGTTTCAACCCCTCAAGTTGCTGTCTTTTCAATAGACCTCAGGTCTCTGCTATCAGTGTTTGATTCAGCTTACTTCAATTGTCTTCCAGAGAGAGTTACTATCCAGCCATCAGAGGATTTGTCCAAGGCCATTGTGCCCTTCTCTAGCCGTGACATCAGCATTATTCATTCATTCATAAATACAGTTTTTATTGCTGAGCTGTCTGGTTCCACTATTGCTGCTGCCCCTCCTGCTACTGATATTGTTGATGTTTCTGTTGCTGCAGCTGTTATTGTTGATACTGCTGATGAGTTAATCTCTAAGGATATGTAGATGACAGAGGCATATGAATTTGAGCCTGCTGCTATCGCTGATGATATTGATGCTACTGAACCTTTTATATCTGAAACTGATGTTACTGATATTGTTGTATCTGAAAATGTTTTATCTGTATCTGCTGCTGCTCCAACCACTGCTGCTTCAACCCAGCTTCAGAAAGAATTGATGAAAAAGATTGATGCTCTATATGATGAGCAAAGTTCCGAGTGTGATGAATTCAGGACTGATTCTGATGACTCCTCTGCCACTATTGCCAGGAAGAGAAAGGCAAGGAGCAAAGCCATAAAAAGAGTGCCTCCAGCCAAAGTCAAGGACACTAATGACATACCATATTACATTCTTCATGAATGCCCCATAACTGAGCATTGGATGCAATACTCCAAGAACCAACTTAAATCTATGAAGAAGAAGAGTAAGTATAAGAAAGGATCTTCTCAATTTCATCATCCTCATCCTCCTCCACCACCTCCTCCTGATGCAGGTGCAGGTGGAAGCTCAGCTGCTCAACCTCATGATAAAAGCCAAACCCCCTATCAGCCTCATGCAAGATCTTATCATAGGGGAAGCCAGTCCAGAGGCTCTCAATTTAGAAGAGGAAGTTATAGAGGAAACCAGAGGGAATTCCAAGTTTATTCAAAAGGTTATTAAAGGCAACATCCTTACTCCATGGAAGGACAAACCTCATCAGACACAACATCAGGTCCTTTTCCCTACAAGTTAAAAGAAGTAGTTTCATCCAGACCTCCTCAGGATAATCCATCCAATAGATATGAGCCACCAGTGCCCTTTGAAGATCCTGAAAATAACCCAACTGCTTGGACTGCCAGGATGAAAGAACTAGCTGCACTGGACCAAATTAAGAAAGCCAGAGAGCAAGGCAGAGATTCCTGCAACATTACTACACTGTCTGAACAAAGAAAGAAAGAATTGGAAAGATATGGCTCAAGCAAATTCTTTGACTCTGATAGATATATGGAGCTGCATCATGAAGCTGTAGTTCCAAGGCCCAAACATCAAACTTCTCTAGGTGCAGCAGATGACAGAAGGTCAAAGAAAGAAGCTCTTAACCCCAATAGAGAAATCAAACTTATAAAGAGCAAGGAGAAGAAATAATTATGTAAGGTGACAATCATTCTGATTTCTGATTATTGTCTGGGATGATATATATCTGTGGTTCTGCAATGTCCTGCTTATTGCTTTTCTGTTTTGTTGCTTTGTATGTTGTTATTTAATTTCTGCAAGTTCTGTAAATAGTAGTCCTAACCCAAATAGGGGGAGATTGTTGGAACACCCTATTACTAATTTGGGTCAGGATCACTGCTTCTTTAGGAAACCTGTTTTTGACCTCCTGTATAGCTCTAAAGGTCAATTAGAATTGAGTCTAAGGGTTAGAAGTCTAGGTTTGGAAGCTGCCTCAAGACCATGGATTTTCAGTTTGAAGACTAAGTCATATCGTCGAGCTCAGTACGACGAATCGTCGAACTCCAATCGACGATCGTCTAGCTCTACTTCGACGGATCGTCGAACTCCATTCGACGATCGCTGAGCTCAACTTTAACAATTCGTCAAACTCCATTCGACGATCTGCGAGCTCAGTTCGACGATCTTGACTCAGTATTGTTTCTCTATCTCTGAGCTCAGTTCGACGATAGTTGAGCTCAGATCGACGATCTCTGTTGATGTATAAGTCCAAATCGCTGAGCTCAGTTCGACGGTAGCAGAGCTCAGTTCGACGATTTTCTGAGGAATACAATGATATTCAAGTTTAAAATTCAAAACAGTTAAGGAGTTATTCAGAAATTAATTCAGAAGATTTTCTAGTCGTTTTCATTTATTCTGGACCAAGTTTCAAGGGATTATCAAGGAATGTTTCTTTGGACTTGCCCCCAGAAGACATTTGCAATTAAGGATGCAATTAATGACAGGCTAACGACTATTCTTGACAGAGGATGATTTTCTATTCAGAACCAGAGAATAAAACTCAAGATTTTTGAATCTCTCAAGAGAGACAACACAGACAAGAAGAACAAGAGACAATATTCTCTGGAATAACATCTTTCTCAACATAAACTGTTCACAAGAGAAAGAGCTAAAAGAATTCATACAAGAACACACATCCAAGGAGATCAACCTTCTGAAATCTTCTGATCTCTTTTGATTCAAGTGTTCAAGGCCAACATCTTTCAAGACTCCAGACACCTAACATTTCAGTTGTTGCTGAAATCATCAATTGCTGGAGATCAATCTCTGAACGCATATCACGCTACATCAAAGCTTAATTTCCTGAACATCTCAAGAACTCAGGGGGAGCTTTGACAACATCAAATCCACATAGTCTTCTCAGCTGCTTTGAGAAAGAGAAGACTTCCATAACTCTCTCATCCCCATCTCTGTAAAGGGTTTTTCAAACTCCCTTCAAAAGTTTGTGCTTGGTTTTTGAGCACCTTGTCAAAAGCTCATTGGTGGCAAGACACCTGATCAAAAAATCCGATTTGGTTTTTGAGCACCTTATTAAAAGCTCATTGGTGCCCAGGACACCTGATTAACTCATCCTGCAGTGGATTCCTACCTAGGGTGGTAGAAGAGTGGATGTACCCAAGTTTAGGGGAACCATTATAGCTCCTTGTGTCTTCTGGCTTGCTTGTCTTTATTTTTGTTTCTGACTGTGATTGATCTGTGATTAGTTTAGATCTGTGATTAATTTCTGTTGTAGGATATTTTGTAATTAGATTTAATAGTTGCTTCCCTGTTCACTCAGATTACAACAATTATTGTAAAAAGTTTTCAAGCACCATATACTCTATTCACCCCCCCCCCCCCTCTAGAGTATATCAGATCTAGCTGCACTTTCATGCCGGAGGGAGAGTAGGAGGGACGTTCCCAAATAGCTGCGGGCAGAAACGTCGGATGTGGCCCGGCTGGATGCATTCGAAGCACACCAGACCATGATGCCCTTCAGGTTGTTGAAATTACTGAGGCTGTGGTGGTGGAGGAAACGCAGGCGGCTGCGGAACCAGATGCTCCACTCTATAGTTCTGGTGGACACGCCCTCCACCTCTTTGATTTCTTCTTCCTCCTCTGAAGTCTCGCCTCCTTCTATTCCATGGGTCGTCTTCCATCACGTCCTCCGCAGGCCTCTTACTGCATCCCAACTGATCCGCCTCCAATCTTTTCGCCATATCAATGATCTCTGCCAAGCTACCATCCGCTATAAACAAAAGGTACTGCCTTAGGGGATCTCGCAGCCCTTTGTAGAAGCGCGTGGCATAACCTCTGTCATCCAACTCGTAAGAATCCGCAAACCTTGCGAGATGCTGGAATTCTCGCTGGTATTCCGTAACTGACTTTGTGATAATACGGTTTGCAGTCAATTTTATTAGGATATTTTCGGGGTTTTAGAGCAAATCATGTCTTGTAAAGTACTTGTTTTGATTCCCCTTTGTATATATTTTTGTCGCTAATGTTTTTTTCTGCTTTTTGCAGGTTTTCATGGCTTTCAGCAGAAGTTTGCTGTGACACGCCCCCCGGTCACGCCCTACCAGGGCGTGTACCTAGGGCATGTAACCCAGAGGAATGAAGCAATTGGTCCGAAAATGCATTCCGTGGAAACTTTGTGTACACGCCCTCGGTCACGCCCGTGTCACACCCGACACGGGCGTGTACTAGAGGCGTGTCCCCAGCTTCCGAGGAATCGCCGCAGCGCGCTCGTTTTTCCCGCTCCACCGTCGCACCGGAAGTGTCACGCCCCAGGGTCACGCCTGACCCGGGCGTGACATATGGGCGTGTACTTCAGCAATTCCGCCCGTCACCTCCAGCATTCAATTTCCGCTCAACAAAGTCACGCCGCAAACAACACGCCCCAGGTACACGCCCTACCAGGGCATGACCTGTGGGCGTGTACCGCAACAACTTCGTCAGAATTCAATTCCTGCCCGAAAGAGTCGCGCCGAATGTGTCACGCCCCAGGGTCACGCCCGACCAGGGCGTGACAGGGGGGCGTGACCCGACCCGAAAAATTCTATAAATAGAGTCCAACTCCAGGGGTTTAGTGACACCTTTTGCTTTGAGAGGGGAGGTTCTGTCCTTTGTATTTCTGAACTTTTAAGCATGTCTTTTCATTTTTAGTTCGTACCTCTATCTTTATGCTTCCCTGTATTAGTTCGTAGCTTCGTTCTGTAGTATAGTGTTAATGATAGCGTAGTTTACCTTTCCATGCACTTGTAATCGCTGGTTTTCATGTTGTAAGATCCCTGTTTCTATTAATAAAAAGTGTTGTTTTATTTTACGTTTCTGCTCCGTTTTTATTATTCTTCTTCTACTCATCCCCCCTCTTCCTCCTCACCATGATTAACTAATCCTCCATGTACTCGATCTTAATGATCCGAGGTTCGAGTGATTAGGTTATGATGCTTGGAATCTTACCTTTTCTTTTTAGGGTTTAGCTTTGACTTACTCTTGATTTATCATGGGTTGGAGGTATATCATCGATATATACTCTCCACCTTTGCTTTCATTCTGGGCTAGCCGAGAGGCCGAAAGTTTGAAATGAGCACTCAAGAGTAAAGGGAGTTGTTCGCACCCCTCGAGAGAGGCAGACGTTCAAATCTCCCGGATTGGAGTAAAATCCATTAGAGGGGTTCACCGCATAAAGCGAGTTTTAGGCCTCCGATTTAGGCGAAAGTCGGTCGGACCTTCCTAAACTCAGTTAGGCACGACCTTCGAGAGAAGCGTGTCAATATTCATGGAACCTCCACGGTCAAGGACCTTTACCCTAATTAGCTTAGGTTTATTTATCGTATTTTTCTTACCACTCTTGCTGAGGTGATTTCTGATCGAGTGCATTTTCCCCTTCATCGTTACTAAGCTCAAGTTAATCGCTCTTTTAGCTCTCTTTAACTTTTCATGCAAGTAGCTCTCTTTCATTGCAAGTAGTTCTCTTCCTTTAGCACGTTTAGCTTTCTTCTAAAAAAACTTAATTTTTCCGTCGATAAAATAATAGATTTCGTGTGAGTAAGCTTACTCAACTATTCCCGGATTTCAATACGACACTTGTGTCCCCTAGCTGCATTTCGATAGGTATACTTACCTTGATGAATTGTTAGTTTGGTTATTTTCTCCTTGCAGATATCTAAGATACAATCAAATTTTTGGCGTCGTTGCCGGGGAAGCAACGCTCGTTGATAAATTGAAAACGCGAATATATTAATTTTATCACTTCTCTTTCTCAGCCTCCTTCTTAAATTTTTTCCGCCTACTCACTTGAGTTAAATGGCTGGATTTTGTTAAGTGTGCGTATTTTTAATTTTTCCGCCTACTCACTTGAGTTAATTGGCTGGATTTATTTCAAGCAAGTGTGCGTATCTTTTATTTTTCCGCCTAATCACTTGAGTTAATTGGTAGGCTTTATTTCAGTAGAGTGTGTTTACTTTCTGTAGAGTGGGTGTGTTTTAATTTTCTGTCGAGTGCGTGAGTGTAGCTTTTATTTTCCGCCTACTCGCTCAGAGATAAATGGCTGGATTTTAATTACCGCATTCTTAATAGAAACCCACATCACAAAATTTTCTACACCACCTAACTCTCTCGAAAAGGGCAAAGTGGCTCTAAATGCCACTATCTTGTCTAGTACCTTGCGAACCCTTCACCGGGTAGCCCTTGGGAAGTTCGGGAGTTAAAACATAAAAAAAATCTATTTCAAAAAAAAAAAATTTCCAACTTCATTAGCTCTTTTACTTTTTAGTCTTGCTTCTCCTCTCCTCTTCTAGTGTATGACCCGCGGAAGTCCGTCGGTTACTTTGGACCTGGACCACGAAATTGAGCGTACTCTTCGGAGAAGATCGCAATTTCAAGGCCCTACTACCCAAGTGCCGGTTGAGGATTCCGAGTCATTTTCTACCTTAAGAATGACAGAACCCAACGTGGACGAAGTCGTGCAAAGGCCTATATCCTACTATGCACGACCAAATCTCGAGGGTACAGAATCGAGTATAGTTCGCCCTGCAATAGCAAATAATAATTTCGAACTGAAGCCTAGCATAATTCAAATGGTGCAGCAGTATGTGCAATTTGACGGGCTTCAAGATGAAGATCCGAACGCACACCTAGCCAGCTTTCTTGAGATTTGTGACACCTTCAAGATAAATGGTGTCACAAATGATGCTATTAGGCTAAGATTATTTCCTTTCTCTCTTATACTTAAGGCTAAGCAATGGCTAAACACCCTTCCTAAAAATAGCATAACTACTTGGACGCAATTAACTGAAAAATTTTTGGCCAAGTATTTTCCGCCTGCTAAAACTGCAAAACTTAGAAATGACATTTCTGCCTTTGGACAAATAGACTCTGAGACCCTTTACGAAACCTGGGAAAGATTTAAAGAATTATTAAGACGATGCCCACATCACGCTCTGCCTGTATGGTTGCAGGTGCAGACATTTTATAATGGGCTAAATCAAAGCACGAAGCAAATGATAGACGCAGCTTCTGGCGGTACTTTAAACCATAAGACACCGGAAGCAGCTCTTGAGCTGTTTGAAGACATGGCCATGAACACTTACCAGTGGAATGTGCCTAGGTCCCGCCCAAACAAACCTGCAGGTCTCTTTGAAGTGGACAACGTCTCCCAACTCGCACTGCAAGTCGAAATATTAAGCAAAAAAATTACGGAGATGACTGCTGCCTCCGCCCCTCAGGTATGGGAATCTGCAACTCCTCCCGCCGAACATTTGGATTATGTAAATAATATGCCTAGAACTGCTTTTAATAATTTTTCTGCTGCGAATTATCATTCTCCTGGTTTTAATTTTCCGAATAGTTATAATCCTGCGTTAAGAAATCATCCGAATTTTTCGTGGAGCAATCCATCGAATGCTGTGTGCCCGCCACCGCAAAGTGATTTTTCTGCACCACCACCACCTCCTCAAAGCTTTCCAAAACCTCCAAATTTGGAGGAAATATTTTCAAAATACATGAATGCTAATGACGCTACGATTAGAACGTTAACCGGAAGTGTTAAAAATTTAGAAAATCAGGTAGGACAGCTCGCTAAAATGATTTCTGAGCGACCCGTAGGGTCTCTTCCTTCCAATACCGAGCCCAACCCGAGAGAGCAAGCGAAAGCTATAACTCTTCGGAGTGGTAAGAAAGTTCCCGGTATGATAAGTGAAGAGCCCGAGGCAATCTCCGCTTCCGCTTTAAAAAATCAAAGCTCCGTTCCCGTTTTAAAAATTCCACCCTCTGCCGAAGAAAGTATCACTCCTATTTTAGAACAACAACTCACTCCACCACCCACCTTTAAAAACAATCCATCCCCGCCATACCCTTCCGAACTTAATAAACAACGACAGGATGATCAATACACCCGTTTTTTAGAAATGTTTAAACAAATCCACATAAATCTGCCTTTCCACGAAGCCATATCCCAGATGCCTAAGTACGCAAAATACCTTAAGGACCTCCTAACCAACAAGAAGAAGTTAGAGAACCTTTCTCATGTCACGTTAAATGCCGCGTGCTCGGCGGTTTTGACAAACGGATTACCGAAGAAAATCAGTGACCCGGGTAGTTTCTCTATCCCGTGTGTCTTTGGTGATCTCTTTGTCAAACACGCTTTAGCCGACTTAGGTGCGAGTATTAATCTTATGCCCCTCTCGTTGTTTAAAAAGTTAGGAATTGGTAGTCTCAACCCCACACGCATGAGTATCCAGCTAGCCGACAGGTCAGTCAAATACCCGTTAGGAATAGTGGAGGATGTCCTAGTCAAAGTTGACATGTTCATCTTCCCGGTGGACTTTGTCATTTTGGACATCGAAGAAGACGTCGAGGTTCCCCTGATCCTTGGCCGACCCTTCCTTGCCACCTCCTGAGCTATCATTGACGTAAGAAATGGTAAGCTCTTCCTTCGAGTGGGCGACGATGAGGTAACTTTCTCTATCACCCCCTCAATGAAGAACACACTAGCTAATGATGACTCCTATTTTTTCATGGATACCGTAAGTGAAGAATCCTTCTCTCCCACCTCTGATTTTGAAAATGAATTTTCCAATTTTTGTTCCTCTCCTCCTCTTCCAACTGAATCTCTACACCTAAGTGAAGAATCCTCCACCCGCCCCTCTGATTTTGAAAAAGAATTTTTTGATTTCTGTTCCTCTTCTACTTTTCCAACTGAATCGCTGCACGAAGCCGCCATGGCCGCTAGCAACACCCCTTTTAATTTTACATATAAAAAAGTGTACGAGGACATAGTTTTTGAAAAAGAACAAATTTCCAAAACCTCGTATGATGACCCCCCTACCTTGGAACTAAAAGAACTACCAGAGCACCTTCAATACGCTTTCTTAGAAAAGGACTCCAAGCTGCCTGTCATAGTTTCAGCCTACCTCACGGATGCACAAAAGGATAAACTTCTTTCAATTTTACAAAAGCATCGCCAAGCTATTGCTTGGCAGATATCTGATATTAAGGGCATAAGCCCATCTTTCTGCACTCATAAAATCTTAATGGAAGATAATTCACGTAACTCTATACAACCTCAGCGCCGTATAAACCCAAACATGAAATACGTAGTTAAGGGCGAGGTTATGAAATTGTTAGACTCAGGAATTATCTATCCTATATCCGACAGTAAGTGGGTTAGCCCAGTACAGGTAGTACCAAAGAAGGGAGGGATAACGGTCGTAAGTAATGAAAATAATGAATTAATCCCGACTCGGACGGTGACCGGATGGCGAATGTGTATAGATTACCGTAAGTTGAATGACGCCACCCGCAAGGATCACTTCCCCTTGCCGTTCATTGATCAAATTTTAGAACGACTTTTCGGACATAGCTTTTATTGTTTTCTCGATGGCCTCTCGGGGTATCTTCAAATCCCCATCTCCCCCGAGGATCAGGAGAAAACTACGTTTACTTGTCCCTTCGGCACCTTCGCCTACCGAAGAATGCCGTTTGGATTGTGCAATGCGCCAGCTACATTCCAACGATGTATGCTCGCCATCTTTGACAAGTACGTAGAGAGCATTATGGAAGTTTTCATGGATGATTTCTCCGTGTTCGGGAATTCCTTCGATAGTTGCTTAGAGAACCTTGAAAAAGTCTTAGAGCGATGCGAAGAAACTAACCTCGCCCTAAATTGGGAAAAATGTCATTTTATGGTGAGGGAAGGGTTAGTTTTGGGACATAAAATTTCTGAAAGGGGTATTGAAGTAGACGTTGCGAAAATAGAAGTTATCGAGAAACTGCCGCCACCTACGAACATAAAAGCCATAAGAAGTTTCCTGGGTCATGCGGGTTTCTACCGCCGCTTCATAAAGGACTTTTCCAAAATCACCAAGCCCCTTACCCATCTCTTAGAAAAAGACGCCTCATTCATCTTTGATGACCTCTGTCTAGCTGCCTTCAATTTAATAAAATAAAAATTAGTTAATGCGCCAATCATGATAGCTCCGGTGTGGGATCTTCCATTTGAAATAATGTGTGATGCGAGTAGTTATGCGGTGGGAGTCGTACTAGGTCAACGTATTTCCAAAAACATCCACCCCATTTATTACGCTAGTAAAACACTCACATCTGTACAGGAAAATTACACCACAACCGAGAAGGAGCTATTAGCTGTAGTATTCGCTTATGACAAATTTCGCCCTTATATTACTCTTTCGAAAATTATTGTTTTTACGGACCACTCGGCCCTCAAATATCTTCTCTCTAAAACGGATGTCAAGCCTCGCTTGATTCGCTGGGTCTTACTCCTCCAGGAGTTTGACTTAGAGATCCGTGATAAGTGAGGTGCCGAGAACTTGGCCGCCGACCACCTTTCGCGCCTAGACAACCCGTTTATAGAACAATTAGATGAAAATTTTTTTCATTACTATTTCCCTGATGAGAAGCTTTTCATAATTAACACATCTACTTCTCCTTGGTTTGCCCGCATCGCCAACTATCTAGTGGCCCGTGTGCTCCCAAAAGAGTTTTCATCTCAGCAAAAGAAGAAATTCTTTTCTGAGCTAAAAAACTATTTTTGGGAGGACCCGCATCTTTTTAAAGTCTGTGCAGACCAAGTGATCAGAAGGTGTGTTTCTTTTGATGAAGGATTAGATATTATTAAACATTTGCATGAAGGACCGACAGGTGGGCACTATCAAGCTGCTCGCACCGCTCACAAAGTGCTAAGCGCGGGTTTTTACTGGCCTACCCTGTTTAAAGACGCGCATGCCTTTGTGAGTAGGTGTGATAGTTGCCAATGGTCGGGGAATATTTCGAATAAAAATGAAATGCCACAAAATTATTTCCTAGAGTGCGAAGTTTTCGACCTCTGGGGGATTGATTTTGTCGGCCCTTTTCCTTATAGCTTCGGGAATAAGTACATTTTAGTTGCCGTTGATTATGTTTCGCGTTGGGCCAAAGCCCAAGCTCTTCCTACGAATGACGCCCGAGTCGTAGTTAATTTCCTAAAAAAATTATTTTCTCGATTCGGTACGCCGCGCGCTATCGTTAGTGATAGGGGTTCCCATTTCTGTAACGCACAATTTTCAAAAATTCTAACTAAATATGGCGTTACTCATAAGCTTTCCACTGCCTACCACCCCCAAACTAACGGACAAGTCGAAGTAGTCAATAGGGAAATAAAAAGAATTTTAGAAAAGATTGTTTCAACATCTAGAAAAGACTGGTCAGCCAAATTAGACGATGCTCTATGGGCCTACAGAACAGCGTACAAAACCGCCCTCGGATGTACGCCATATCGGTTGGTTTACGGAAAGTCGTGTCATTTACCCGTAGAATTAGAGCACCGCGCCTTTTGGGCCTTACGATTTTTAAACTTGGATCCCCACTCCGTCGGCGATTTTAGAAAATTTCCACTTAACGAACTCGACGAGTGGCGCTCTTACGCGTATGAAAATAACAGACTTTATAAAGAGCGGACGAAGCGTTTACACGATCGACATCTTAGGCACCCAAAAATCTTTAAGCCGGGCGACCAAGTGCTTCTTTATAATTCTCGTTTATGTTTATTCCCGGGTAAATTAAAATCACGTTGGTCTGGGCCTTTTACTGTTTTAGAAGTCTTTTCTTATGGTACTGTTTTGATTTCCCACCCTGATAAGGGTACTTTCAAAGTGAATGATCAGCGTCTTAAACTATATTTCTGTGATGATGTCAGTCTCAACCCTGTTAACTCTATCTTTCCGGTCCTGACATTTGATTAATCTGAACTTTATTTTTCTCAAAAACTTTGACTTTTTTCGAACTTTATTTTTTAAACAATATTTGGGACATTATTATTTTGATCCGTCGAGCTCAAACGACGCTTTAAACAAAGGGCGCTCTTGGGAGGCAACCCAAGTTATCTTTTTCTGTTTTCTTTATTTTCACTTTTTGCCCCGAATGGCTCCGGCAAGCTGAAACTTTTGCGATCGCCTGCTCCAACGGTTCTGCTTCCATGACAAAGTCCGCCAGACGACGTTTCATGAAGATCCACAACACAGGCATGGAGGAGCGGCATCACTCAACTTGCCCTGCATAATAAAACCGAGGAAGTACATGTTTTTCAATTCTGTCTTTCCTTTCTGTCCTTTACTTTTCTCTCGTTCTCCGACCTCCTTCTCCATTGAGGACAATGTAGATTTTAAGCTTGAGGGATATGAGTTCCTCCTTTTTGCTTTTTGTAAATATCCAACTAAATCCAAAAATATTCAAAAAAACAAAATTATTATATATATATATATATATAGCTGCATTTTGGTATTTCAATAAGTACCCCATGTTTATGATTTGTTTTTCTCAAACTTCTTTATAAACAACGTAGTTAATTATAATTTTTTCTAATCATTTTTTTAATCATATTTCACAAGTAAAATGTTGGCCATGCTGTGTTTCTAATTCACGGTAGCATGTTAAGGTAAAATATTTCTCTAAAACGTGCATTTCTATTATGGTTTTCTGTTCTTTATTTTCTTTACTTTCTATAAAAATCTATCATCCATTATTTTCCTTTTCGTCTTTAGATAATTTTTGTAAGAACAAATTTTGAATAACGTAGTAGATATGAACGATCCAAGTCACATATTATTCTTATTTTCAAGATAATTTCATCAATCTTCTTTTATTATCTCGAACTTGCTTTTTGAAATTTATCGACTCTATGTTTTAAATAAATTTTAAAAAAAAAGCGTGAAAATGATTTAGGCCATTTTTGTTTACGTTTGAGCTTTCCTGCCAACCTAAAATCTTTTACCACTAGTTAGCCGCTTTTGAGCCTTTTTTTCCAAATTCATTTGATAACTCCACACAGCATTTCATTTTCACCAAAGCCCAAATTCCTAGCTATCTAATCACGCTAATTTTTTTTGATAGGAAATTTTGTGTTATCTTTGGAGACAATCAAGTCTTTGGAGAAATTGTTGAAAAAAGTGTACTCAAAAGCAATGCATTGAAAAAAAGAACAAATAAATGAAAATAATAATACAAAAAAAGGAGGATAAATAATTATAAAGAAAAACAAAAAAATAAATTTATTTATACATATTTTGTTTAAAATAAATTTATTTTTTTTTGAAACTCGTTGTTTTGGTTTAGTGTGATTTTTAAGCCTCCATGTTTATATTTGAATTCCACTCCTATGCATATTCCTAAACCAAACGTTTCGGTCCTATTAAGTCCTTTTTATTCACGCCTTTTTTTTAATTTTATTTAACAACTACGAAAAGAAGAAGAGTAAATCAGTTTTAGTTTTAGATTTAAACTTAGATTTTTGTTATTTAATTGATATAATTATAATGCGTTGCTTGGATCTAGTAATAACTCAATACGTTCTTTTCATTGTCATTGTCTTGCTCAAATCTATTTAAAGAATTTCATCAAAATTCTGGATGATTTATTTTTATTAAGTAAAGTTTATAAAAGTTAAACCATACCTAAATAATTGTTTTAGATTTACGTTTTACATTCTCCCTGCCAAGAATTTCGCATAGTACTTGTGTGAGTATGATTAAAACTTTTTGAATTAGTCACTTTTTATGATTAGCTTGTCTTTATATATTTGCTTGGGGACAAGCAAAACTTAAGCTTGGGGGAATTTGATAATACGGTTTGCAGTCAATTTTATTAGGATATTTTCGGGGTTTTAGAGCAAATCATGTCTTGTAAAGTACTTGTTTTGATTCCCCTTTGTATATATTTTTGTCGCTAATGTTTTTTTTCTGCTTTTTGCAGGTTTTCATGGCTTTCAGCCGAAGTTTGCTGTGACACGCCCCGCGGTCACGCCCTACCAGGGCGTGTACCTAGGGCGTGTAACCCAGAGGAATGAAGCAATTGGTCTGAAACTGCATTCCGTGGAAACTTAGTGTACACGCCCTCGGTCACGCCCGTGTCACACCCGACACGGGCGTGTACTAGAGGCGTGTCCCCAGGTTCCGAGGAATCGCCGCAGCACGCTCGTTTTTCCCGCTCCACCGTCGTATCGAAAGTGTCACGCCCCAGGGTCACGCCTGACCCGGGCGTGACATATGGGCGTGTACTTCAGAAATTCCGCCCGTCACCTCCAGCATTCAATTTTCGCTCAACAAAGTCACGCCGCAAACAACACGCCCCAGGTTCACGCCCTACCAGGGCGTGACCTGTGGGCGTGTACCGCAACAACTTCGTTAGAATTCAATTCCTGCCCGAAAAAGTCGCGCCGAATGTGTCACGCCCCAGTGTCACGCCCGACTAGGGCGTGACAGGGGGGCGTGACCCGACCCGAAAAATTCTATAAATAGAGTCCAACTCCAGGGGTTTAGTGACACCTTTTGCTTTGAGTGGGGAGGTTCTGTCCTTTGTATTTCTGAACTTTTATGCATGTCTTTTCATTTTTAGTTCGTAGCTCTATCTTTATGCTTCCCTGTATTAGTTCGTAGCTTCGTTCTGTAGTATAATGTTAATGATAGCGTAGTTTACCTTTCCATGCACTTGTAATCGCTGGTTTTCATGTTGTAAGATCCCTGTTTCTATTAATAAAAAGTGTTGTTTTATTTTACGTTTCTGCTCCGTTTTCATTATTCTTCTTCTACTCATCCCCCCTCTTCCTCCTCACCATGATTAACTAATCCTCCATGTACTCGATCTTAATGATCCGAGGTTCGAGTGATTAGGTTATGATGCTTTGAATCTTACCTTTTCTTTTTAGGGTTTAGCTTTGAATTACTCTTGATTTATCATGGGTTGGAGGTATATCATCGATATATACTCTCCACCTTTGCTTTCATTCTGGGCTAGCCGAGAGGCCGAAAGTTTGAAATGAGCACTCAAGAGTAAAGGGAGTTGTTCGCACCCCTCGAGAGAGGCAGACGTTCTAATCTCCCGGATTGGAGTAAAATCCATTAGAGGGGTTCACCGCGTAAAGCGATTTTTAGGCCTCCGATTTAGGTGAAAGTCGGTCGGACCTTCCTAAACTCAGTTAGGCACGACCTTCGAGAGAAGCGTGTCAATATTCATGGAACCTCCACGGTCAAGGTCCTTTACCCTAATTAGCTTAGGTTTATTTATCGTATTTTTCTAACCACTCTTGCCGAGGTGATTTCTGATCGAGTGCATTTTCCCCTTCATCGTTACTAAGCTCAAGTTAATCGCTCTTTTAGCTCTCTTTAACTTTTCATGCAAGTAGCTCTCTTTCATTGCAAGTAGTTCTCTTCCTTTAGCACGTTTAGCTTTCTTCTAAAAAAAACTTAATTTTTCCGTCGATAAAATAATAGATTTCGTGTGAGTAAGCTTACTCAACTGTTCCCGGATTTCAATACGACACTTGTGTCCCCTAGCTGCATTTCGATAGGTATACTTGCCTTGATGAATTGTTAGTTTGGTTATTTTCTCCTTGCAGATATCTAAGAGACAATCACTTTAATCCCTGCTTTAGTAGAAGAAACCTCTACTCGAGCTCATCTCGGGCCGATGTAGGGATAAAGTGCTCCAAGAAAGCACCAGAGAATTCACCCCAACTTATCTCCGTATAGACTCGGCCATGGAAGGTAGAGCCCCTAAGGGACTTCCACCACCTCTTAGAATTTAAGTCCAAGACGGAAACCGCCAATGTCACTGCCATATTGGCCGGGCAACGGATACCAGCCAACAACTCCTGTATCGTGTCTAGCCATTCCTCTGTATGTACGGCTGACTCCGTCCCAAGGTAGGCGGGAGGGGAGAGAGCTCGAAAGGTGCTCAGCCAGTTGGAGCTCGGGTCCTGTTGTTGCACCGGGGGCTGCTGCGCCCTAAAAGCATCGAGGATGGCAGTGAGCGTCAGCCCCAACTCAGATTGTTGGAACTGAGTGGGAGTGGGTAAAGAGGGCGCAGGAGTGCCTCCCACCTGCTCAACGAATGCTAGAATCTACACATAAAACGCAAACGTAAGGTCAGGTTGGCTAATCTTAAGGTCAAAGTTGGACATACTTAGCGTGAATTACATATGGTCACACCACTGCTTCCGCTAAGTCAGTTTGTCCCCAAACTGAATAATCAAACGGGGGTGGTACCATTGTTGAATGACTTCCTTAGTTTAGGATAACCTCCCTCTGATACCAATTGTAAGACCCCCCCCCCTCCCGGGTCTCAAAACACGGCACGAAGGGGGGATCTTATGCCTGGAATAGCCTCCTTGCGGTAGCATTACCACACGGGTTAACCTGTACCACAAGATGCCTATTCTACCGGCTACAACAATATCAATAGAACATGACAACCCAACAAAATATAATAAGAAGGGGAAGTCAAATCCACACAAAGTAATAAAGAACAAATACATCAATAAAGGAGAAGCTAAAACATGTTTCTACAATATATCAGAGTACAGCTAAACATTGCCCAAACAGGCTACATCAGAGTATCAAAATACTAACATCTGTAACCGATAGTATCGATGGCACCGTCACTTCAGGCCCTGACGTCCTGGCCTAGCTGTCCTGCTGCGCAGTCTGTGGCTGCTCTACCTGCGGCGTGACCTCCTAAAAAGGAAGATGTAGAAACTGTTAGTAGAAATGACTAAGTGGTTTCACATCTGCTCCCCCGATGACTCCTCGACACTGGGCGGGGAAAAGGAACAAGAGTATAATATATAATAAGCATAAAAGGGAACAAGCAGGTGACAATAAGGTAAAAGTAACAGTATCATAATCTAGCAAATATTTGAGAGCAATAGCAAACTAGAAGGTATAAGGAACATCATGAAAGTAACTTAACTTATAAGAATGCCCATACAAACTTATAAGTTAAGGATCGGGTTACATAAAAGTAACTCATCGTATAAGAGTGACCATACAAACTTATACGATGAGGATCTTGTTGTGCAATGTTATGAAATGCTATGTATGCTATGCAATGACCAACCCATGATCACACACATGCAATTGCTATGTCGACACAGACTATAGTTCCCACTTTTCGAACAGGTAGCTAACCTCTCAGGCATCAGCCGTCATGGCCAGGCGGTGACAGTAGAACAGGCACTTCTACTACTAGGCGGGTATCCACACTACTTCACCTACGCCTCCGTACTCCTCAACGCTAAGAACACAACAGTGGAGCCCATGCGTACTATGGCCCAGCGGGGTCTTGGGTAGATGTGCACCAAGAATACATCCCGAAATGGCCTTGTGTGACCCGGAAGGGGCCTCAGAAATAAGCACGAGGACACAGTCCAACCGTTCACTTGGCACGGAAGGAGCCCCGGGACATGAACAATGAGGACCAAGCCCAACCACCCAAAGTATAACTGTCAACTCCTATCGGTGTGACGATCGGCAGCCCGTAGACCTGCCACACTACCCTTAACCCAAGATTACGACACCGCGTGTCGACTCACACCTCATGCAATTTCACACCACCATGGCATGGGAGGGGCCTCAGAAGTAGGCACGAGGACACAACCCAACCATCCATCCATACTCCATCCCAACACAAACCAAACAAGTGACGTTCAACACCGCACTTACATCCTTTTACAACACTACCCGTAGGGAGACGACACTCTAAGTATTGGACTACTATACCCATTCCATTATTCAAACGTACTCATGGCCATAATTTATGCCTCTACATGATCTTCCAAATGATAAAAACATAATATAACATGATGCGCATATAAAGATCTATCACTCTTTGCAAATGGTAACGACATATTATAAACATGATGCGCATAAGTAACACTCTATCAATTTCTATCAAGTCAATTTATTTAAATAAGCTTGCTTCCCAATTTGTTTATATGAAATCTGATTAATAAGCTTCATCAATCATGCAACTAAAATGTTTAGCCATAAAGAGTTCATCCAAGCCAAGTTGATAGGAATATTAATTCCACCGAATTCAAATCCATATTATATGAAGCCTAGAATTTAGATGTAGAGTAAATATGGATTGCAAATTTAACCGGAGATTTCTGAAGCTACAGGAATCGGGTGAAGACGTGTAACCCCTCAATGGAAAGGTATTTCCATGGGCTACAACTATCATATTCAGACCTCAGCCCATATTTGATATTATCCTAATTGAAATCAGACTTTAAGTCTGCTGCGTACAGAACACAATTTCTGCATGCAGGATTTATCGAACACCATTTTCGTTCAGACTTTCCTATGGCTACATATGTCGCCTGAAGTCATGCAGCCACTCGATGGAAAGGTATTTTCAAGGGCTTCAATGTTTGTTTTTATCCTAAACCCCAGATCTTGCCATATCATGCTTAAAAATGGCCACGAAGTTCGCTGCGCGCAGAATACAGATTATGCACGCAAATTAAGGCAGAATGAATGGCATCGGTTCATCTTCCTCCTCAAGGAGATCTTCCCAAATCATTCCAGAAAACCTCCTCCCTTATTCATCCTCAAGAGGCCAATACCCTTCACGATACCATCCCCCATCTCCACATAGAAGATCGGAGAGGTTGAAGACACCACTAACCAAGAGCACAAGCCTCGGATTGGCCTCACCCTAGAGAAAACATCTCCTCACATGTCAAGACTCTTTTGAGTCGACGTCTCGCTTAAATATCTACATATCTAGCACCAAGGGAGAGGGTAGGAAACTCACCTCATTTCCAGCGGTTCTATTTTCGGCCATAGACCTTGTGATTCTTCGCGGCGGCATCCTCTCCTTTACGGCGATGGAGGAACTCCTTCACTAGTCTTCCCCCAGCAGTTCTCCTTCTACAGAAGTTCTCTCATGAATTAAGTGAGCGTGAAGACGGCTAGGGTTTTCTCTTCCCCCTTATATATAAAAACTGACACGGGTAGGGACACGCCCGTGTCTCTACCCGTGTCATATAATTCGTCGGTCTCGACACATCTCGTCGAGTTCAGCTCGACACAATGCCACACGGGTAGAGACACGCCCGTGTCTCTACCCTTGTCACATTCACACGGGTAGTGACATGCTTGTATCACTACCCGTGTCCTTCTCTGCATTGATTTCTCCACTCATCCACAAGTGCAGTCCAATTCCCTGCACTTCCCAGGACTCGTGTCAACCCTCCTGACTCAAAAACACACACGAGGGGCCAAGAGTGATTTGGGACGTTACACACGCCCTGTGACACGAGCGTGTCAGGGGGCGTGTCTCTACTATTCAAATGGCGGTCGATGATTCGAATGGATATTTGACATTGCGGTTGAAAATGCGGCGATCACGCCCCAGGTCACAGGCGTGATGGGGGGGGGGGGGGGGGGTTGGGCGTGTTGGGGAGGTTGAATTGGGCGTCGTTTGCGTCGAACATCGTCGACGGCAATTTGTCGGGCAAGGTGGAGTAGTACACGCCCGTGTCACATCTTGACATGGGCGTGTCGGGAGGTATCGACGATTGTCAAGTGGAAAATATCGAGCGTGGTGATCACGGGTTTCGGCACGGGGAGTATCAAATGACACGGGCGTGTCGCTCATGGGACACTAGCGTGTCCTTGTCGGGTCGACGAACGTCGAGCGCAAAATGCCGAGCGCGGTGACATGGGTTAGGTCACGATCGTGTCACATTTGACACGGCCGTGTGACAGGGTGTGTCACACTTTTTTTCTTCAAAAATGTCGATTCACTAAAATTTGACGGCACACGCCCGGGTCACGGGCGTGACCTAATTTACACGAGCGTGTCACATGCATTTTTTGCAATTTTTCCTGAAATTTATAGGAAACAAAAATAAAGTTAAGTTAGAAATATTTACAAAAATAGCAGTTTATTGAACAAAATTAAGTAAACATAATGAAAATAAATGAAAATGACTTAATTAATGTACATAAAAATACACATATTTGCAACTCATCAAATACCTCCATACTTAAGCTTTTGTTATTACAGAGCAAAAGTTGGAGATGAACTTATAATGAATAAAAAAAATCCTATGTTTAGCTACCGTTTGAATTAAATGAAAGAAAGATCTAAATAAATATCGGGGGTATTAGAGTTAAATCCTAAATTATGTCAAAAATTTAAATAAATGAAGTGTTTCAGCTAAAAACTTCTGATATGATCGAATAGATAGCAAAAAATTTTATTTGTTAGACTAACAAAAATAGATTGGATTTATGAAAACTTGAGCTTGTAAGAATTACAAGAAATAATTTAATTTACAAATTATGCTCTCAAAAAGATTTTAATATTAAATCTATATTATTTTTGAAATTGGCGGAGTAGGATATCGTGGTATATGAAAAAAGCTTTGGTTTAGAGGCGAGGGTATATTTTTTCGCTCGAACCTCTAATGAAAAAAAAAATTTGGTTTGAAAATGGATGTTAGGAAAACGAAATCTTAATTTCCATAACATAATATTTTTTTAACATCTTTATAATAATCCAATGTATATATGTATAGGAGTAATGAATTTTATCCTCTAACTCTATAATATATAATCTTTTAAAATATTGGATGCCTATGTTTACGGAATGAAATCTTATTCTCATTGACTAGGATCTTTTAAGGATCGAAATCATGCCAAGTATGACATCAAAAAATGGTGATAGGTGTTTGGTAAAAAATAAAACTAGGTTTAATAAAAAGTTTTGAGAGCAACCTTTATAAATTAAACGTTCCTACATGTCGAAAAAAGCTTGAAGTAAACATAACTTAAAATCTAAGATTGTTATTTTTTAATAAAATAAATGTGTAACTATTTAGATAGGTTAGAAGTAGTGCTGAAAACATGTCTCTGTCTAAATAAAAAAAACATACAAAATTTTTTTAAAACTTAACCTCATATATCTAAATCTATCGATCTCCAATTAATAAACGAATACTAAACAAAGAATTAAAAGAATTCGCTTATAAATTAACTCGCAACTAAATTTTTGGAGAGCGAAAAGGGTTAAGAATTGAGATATTTGATTTATTTGTTTCATAATTAACAAAATAGTTTTGGATTTTTTTAGAGTTTTCATAATTTTTTTGTATTTTATTATTTTTTTGATTTTTAGAGTTATTTTGTTTTTTAGGATTTTTGGTTTTTTCGAAAATTTTTACATAAAAAAAGTATAAGGTAAAAACTCGAAGGCCCGCGAACAGACTCTTATTCAGGTGGTTGGTTCGATGAGTCGAACGTCATGGGTTTGCTAAAAAGAGAGTTTTACAAATAAGAAGATCGGGGGGGGGGGGGAGGTGGGAAGAGAAAGATTATTGTTTTACCAAAAATATTTACAAAGTAAAAGAAATTATTTTTAACCTTTTGTTTTATATTTTTTTTGAATTTTGGGGTTTTATGATTTTTTTTTGAAGTTTTTAGATTATTAAAAAAACAATGAAATTTTTTTTTGAGATTTTAATTTTTTTTTTTTGCATTTTTTTGTATTTTTTTGCGAAGTACAGAATATAAAAAATACAGAATAAGAAAACACCTTCATACTTAAACCCAACATTTTCCCCAATGTTATAATTTAAATATGCGGAACTATAATAGACAAAATATAATAGGCACAAAAACGGAAAAGAGAGGGTAAAAGCTTCTCTTAGACGAGTTCGGGGAGGCTCGGGGTGATACCCTGCATTATTTAGAAGAAAAAAAACAAGAAGCAAAAAGATAACAAAAAGGCGAAAAAGAGAAATTTGGCCAAAAGGTTGTGGGTGGTAGTGGGCAATTGTGTGTGTGACTCGAAGCTAACGTCTGAACTTTTGAGCGTGTACAGAAATGCGATGCCCTAGCGCGCACTAGAGTGCAAAGTGTGCTGAAGTGAACCAAAATAAGTATAAACAAAATCTATACATTTTAATAACAAAATATATATGATTATTAATATTATTTTTGTTGTTGTAGATTTTTTTTATTATTATTATTTGGGTTTTGTGTTTTTTGATTTGTTGTGCCGTTTTAGTTTTTTAAGTTTTTGTGGTTATTTTAGGGTTTTAGAGTCGGTTTTTTTATTTTCTTATTTTAAGAGTTTTTAGTTTTTAGATTTTTTGTTATTTTTGTGTAGTGTTAGTTTTTAGTAGAAAATGACGTCATTTCAAAAAATGTTTTATAGATAATATTTTAAGAGTTTTTTTTGTTTTTTTAGTTAAGAATAACAAAAAAAAATTCTTTTTTTGTCTTCAAGTTTTTCTTTGTTTTTTTCACTTTTTTTTTGGGTTTTTAGTTTTTTTAAAGTAGTTATTATTATTATTAGTAGTAGTAGTAATTTTTTTGTTGGACATTTTTTAATTTTGGTTATAAATATATAAAAAGGTAAAATTAATAGTTCTGCAGAGTTTAAAATAATGACTTGAAATTTCCCCAGCAACGGCGACAAAAACTTGATGTGGGTTAAAACTCTAAAAATTACTATGAGCTCGCGGCGCCACGGGTGGTTTTATTTAGAAAAAGTGGATGTGATTTTATTTAGAAAACGGGGAGCACAGATTTATTAATTGGATATAAAAAGATGAGATCGAGTTTTAACGAAAGGAGCCAAGCGCACCTATCGCGTGTAGTACATGATATTCCGGTGTGAAATATCGATGTCGTATTGTTCTCATGGTCTGATCGATTATTTCTACTCTTCTCTGGAGGGGACTATTATTTTACTGATATTTAACTTGTCGGGTAAAATTTTTTATATATAAAAACAAAAAAAATAGAAAATAAAAGCAATTAAAAGGTGGGGCCGATGAAGAGCTTAGCTCGATGGCACCAAATAAAATTTGAACTAAAATAAACTTTTAATGAAAAGAGATCCTAAGTTTTAAATTAATTAAGGCAGAGACTTGGCCGTGGAGGTTCCACTAAAATGAGCTCACCTAGCTATAGGAATATCGCTCACCTGAACGCTAAGACTATTCGACCGGGCTCTCATCCGACGAAGGATTCCTCTTAACGCCCACATTATGCTAAGAACCCCGCTATTGGGTGGGGAACCCAATCCGGTAGAGTTTGCGTGCCTCCTCTCTTGAGGGTTAGTGCGGAACTCCCTTTACCAAGGGGTGATCGGTCCATATGCATGGCATGTGGGCTATCTAGCATATGGACTATGGAAATAGGGCCCACACATAGATTATGTGATCCTGCGCGTTGTAAACCCAAGGCAAATCTTAAATAAATTTAATTAATTAAAAAAATAGGACCTTTTATTATTTAAAGCAATATTATTTGTCTCAATGCTCTTTGATACTGAGTGCTAAGAACGATTAGCCACTCATCGGAATGGGGACGGCGTGCGGCGAAAGCGATAAAAAGAAAGCAGTAAATAAAGCATAAAATAAAGCAGTAAAATAAATCTGTAAATTGCAAGTCCTACTCAAACGAGTAGGACTGAAATGAAAGCAGTAAAAGTGCAAGTCCCCGCTCAAACGAGTGGGCGGGAGAAATAAATCGAGTCCTACTCAAACATGTAGGAGAAAATAAATGCACCCACGCACGCACTCTACTGAAATTGAAAACTCACACACAGACCTGCCATTTAACTCAAATGAGTAGGCGGTAAATAAATGCTAGTACAAATACTACTCAAATAATTATAGACAAATAAAGATCTGCCATTTTACTCAAATGAGTAGACGGTAAATAAAATTCTGCCATTTAACTCCTAGCAAGTAGCGGAAATAAATGTTAACACTCACGCACTCTCCTTGAAAGTAAAACACACGCACACAACAGAAAGTAAAACCACACATTCACACACTCTAATGAAAGAAAATACACACGCACTGCAGAAAATAAAACGCACATGTACAAGTCCTACTCAAACGAGTAGGCAGGAAATTAAAGCACGTCATTTAACCCTTAACGAGTAGGCGAAAATAAATGCAACACACGCATGCACTCTTCAGAATTGAAAGAAAGCAATTTAAACTAACACATACACGCACGCACACATACAAAAAATTGGAAAAACTAAGTTGTTGAAAATAAACGCAAAGTGCAAGTGCTCGAAAAATTAAAACGAATACATTTCTACCGCTAGAATGCGGTAGAAATGAATAAAATGAAAAAATAAAAATTAAACGGGCAAAAGTTTGAAGTGAAAATGGAAATGCTCGAAAAATTAAAATGACTATATAGTCATTCCTATAACTCAGTAAAAGTGCGTAAAAAGTGAAAATGGAGTTAAAAGAACGAAAAAGTTTTACGACATAAAAAGAAAAATCTAAGTTAAAAGGAAATGAAAACCACTTTGAAAACATTTTTACGGATCTATAGGAATGCAAATAAAGCTATAAAAATCCTAAGTTAACAAAACTAAGTAAAATTACTAAGTATAAAAGCAAGAAAACTAATCTCATATATACACACACACACACACACACATTTATAGGAGAACGAAAACAAAGGTTAAAATAAAAGAACAAATAAGATTGCTTAAGAGATTGCATATAAATGAAGTCCATAACAATGTAAAGGGAGAAAATATACAAATTATATTGAACTAAACGGGAGATTACAAAGCTAAAAAAAGGGGAGGGGGAGAAAAAAAGTTTACATAGCTTTGGAAATCATCTTAACGATCGGCCCCTTAAGCAAAATGGTTCAGGAAAAAGGGAACAACAGCTCAAATAGAAGCTATCAATTTATAGACAAATTTTTTTGACGAACACGCTCGCTGACACGGGCGTGTCGGTGGGCGTGTCTCTGCTATTCCAATGGCGGCCGATGATTCGACTGGAGATTTGACATTGCGACTGAAAATGCAGCGGTCACGCCCCAGGTCACGGTCGTGACAGGGGAGCATGTCGGGGAGGTTGAACTGGGCGTCATTTGCGTCAAAGCTTGTCGGCGGCGGTTTGTTAGGCCAGGTGGAGGAGTACACGCCCATGTCGCATCTTGACACGGGCATGTCGGGAGGTGTCGACGGTCGTCAAGTGCAAAACATCGAACGCGGTGATCACGGGCTTCGGCACGGGGCGTGTCATATGACACGGGAGTGTCTCTCATGGGACACGGTCGTGTCCTTGTCAGGTCGACGTACGTCGAGCGCAAAATGTTGAACGCAGTGACACGGGTTAGGTCACGGCTGTGTCATATTTTACATGGCCGTGTGACAGGGCATGTCACACTTTTTTTCTTCAAAAATGTTGATTCACTGGAATTTGACGGCACACGCCCTGGTCACGGGAGTGACCCAATTTACACGGGCGTGTCACATGCATTTTTTTGCAATTTTTCCTGAAATTTACAGGAAACAAAAATAAAGTTAAGTTAGAAATATTTACAAAAAAGAAGCAGTTTATTGAACAAAATTAAGTAAACAAAACGAAAATAAATGAAAATTACTTAATTAATGTACATAAAAATTCGCATATTTGTAACTCATCAACTGCCCCCACAAGAGGGAGGGTGCAAAAAGAGAGGACAAGAAATCTTCTTACAATAAGAAGAGAATAGAGAGAAGCCTTGTAGCCAAGTAGGGCAAGACTCTTAGTGATTCTGACTCATCTAAGTCAAGTGAAGTAGAGGAAGCCTACTTCGGGCTAATTGCTCAAGTTGATGATGATCAAGAACCCCAGTTCACTGGGAAGGTAACTGATCATGAGGATAGCACTTCCGACGATGAGTCTGAACTCATGGCCCAGTATAAGGAGTTGATCAAGGCTTACGACAAATGTCGAAGAGTCGTGAAATCTCAAGCAAAAGAGATAAAGCCTTTCAAGGCAGAAGAGAGCACTTTGAGAGAGGAAGTCGCTAAGACGGACTCACTAAGAGAGAACTTCAATGGTGTCATTGAAGAATACAATAAATCTCTCAAGCACCTAGACCTAATAGAGAAGATCATAAAAGAACTGGAAGGACAACATGAAGTAGAAAAGAAACTTGTTGAAAGTTTCTCAAAGCCCAAGACAGTCCTTCCTTTCGTTGCTGAATTCTCAGCTAAGGCCAAAGGTGCTGGGCTAGGCCATGTTGAAGCTCCTAGTAAATCTTCTAGGAGGAATAAGGCTTAGAGAAAAAATAAGGCGGCCAAGAAGGCTTTGGCCAAATAGAAGGGGAAAGATCCTCAAGATCGGACTTCTTTTAAGAAGGTCATATTTCCATCGAACGAGTTTGATCTTGACTAGTCCTATGGTCACTTTTCTATGCCTACTTATGTAGAGCACAAGTCTTGTTACCAGGGATGGACTCGTCCTCGTAACTTTGGTGAAAGTGTCTTTAAGGCATCCTATGAAGAAATTACTCTTCAGAGTTATGACCCTTATAATCATGGTAATAACATTAAGAAGGCACCAAAGGTAAAGCCTATTATAGAAAAGTCTCTCAAGGAGAAGAAGACATGTGATTGCGATCACCATGAAGCTTCTTCCTCCAATAATGATGCCCCTGCTAGACCACATTCTCAAAAGGTCAAGCGGGAGAATTTGAGGCAAAGATACAATAGGTTTGACTGTTGGTGCTGTGGTAAAATTGGTCACTTTGCCATTAACTGCTGGTTTAACTCCGGAAATTATATGAGTCCTCAAGTTATCAATGTGAGGAAGACCACTCATAATGCTAATACTCGTAGGGGGAGTGCTCTAACTAAAGACCAAGGACCTTAACGTGTCTGGATTCCTAAGGCAAGTTGATTTTATAATTGCAAGTATGTCCAAATGCCACCAAAACTCCTATCTGGTATTTGTACAGTGGATGCTCTCGGCATATGACTGGGACAAGAAGCCTTCTTCAGAACTATTCTCTAGTCTTGAACGGGCCAAAGGTCATCATTGGAGGTTAAGACCGAGGAATTACAAAAGGATATGGTATGATCACTAATGGTTGTGTATCCTTCTCAGATGTGGCTTATGTTGAAGGATTGGAACACAATCTCAAAAGTATATGCCAGCTCTGCGATAAAGGATACGTTGTTGAATTTCATGCAGATAAGTGCTTGATAAAATCGATTGACAATATAGAAACGATTCTATCAGGCACTTGAAGCCAAAATATATTTTGTTTGAATTTTATTTGTATAGACTCTTCTACACCAGTATGCTTTTTGGCTAAAGATAGTGCATCTCTTGGTGACCAATGACACAAGAGAGTAGCACATATTAATTTCAAAACTACTAATAAATTATTTTCTCTGAATTTAGTGCATGATGCTCCAAATGTCAAGTACGCTAAAGATAGAACTTGTCACGCATGTGTAAAAGGCAAGCAAATAAGGGCTACCCTTAAAAGCATTGTTGGCAAAGATTCTAATAGATGTTTACATCTACTTCATATGGACTTGTTCGTTCCACTGTAAGTTAGAAGTTTGGGAGGTAAGAATTATACATTGGTTATTGTTAATGATTACTCTCGCTTTACGTCGGTGATCTTTCTGAAATACAAGTCAGATACCTTTGATATCTTTACTAATTTTATCACGCAAGTCCAGAATGAATACAACTATTTCGTAGTCATAATTAGAAGTGACAATGAAACAGAGTTCAAGTTTGGGGCCATGACAGAATTTTGCGAAAGCTTAGGTATCTTTCATGAGTTTTCCTATCCTCATACTCCTCAACGGAATGGAGTAGCTGAGAGAAGGAATAGAACACTCATAGAGGCCTGTAAGACCATGTTGAGTGATGCCTCACTACCAGAATACTTCTGGGCTGAATCTGTCAACACTGCATGCCACGTGCAAAACTGAGAACTCATAAACACGAACCACAATAAGACACCTTATGAACTTCTAAAGGGAAGGTAAACGATTGTTGCATATTTTAGAATCTTTGGTTGTAAGTGCTTTGTCGTTAACAATGGCAAGTATCACACAACCAAATTTAGCGAAAAGAGTTTTGAAGGTATTTTTGTAGGGTATAGTAGCCATAGTAAGGCATATAGGATATGTAATAGAAAAACTCTGGTTGTAGAAGAATCCATTCATGTTGTATTTGATGAGATGAGCTTACTGCAAAGCAACTCTTCTAGTGTGTTCATTGAAGATGAAGGTTGAAAGATGAAAGAACTTAACTTGTGTGAGCGGACTAAAGAAAAAGGTGAAAAGTTCATCAAGATCACCACACCAACCCCGATTGGAGAGGTTGATGATCAAGATGAAGAAATCATCTAAGTTGATGTAGTCACTCCGGTGATTGAAGACACTCCAGATACAAGGACTCTAGAGCTCAGACAACTAAAGGATCAACCAATGGACCAAATCATAGGTGATACTCAAGATGGTGTCGGAACTCATAGAGGTACAACTAATGAGAATCTATATTTTAGTTTTCTCTCACAGGTTGAACTGAAGAAGTTTGAGAAAGTAAACTCAGACGCATCATGGATAATGACAAAGATAGAAGAACTAAATCAGTTCAAGCGTTGTCAAGTCCGGAAAATTGTAACAAGACCCAAAGGTAAGAATGTCATCAGGACAAAGTGGGTGTACAACCCCGTGTTCGCCGAGCGGGTCTCACCAGGGAGATCGAGCGAACCGGCCCCGCAGCCCACACCCGTGCAACAAGCAGGCATGCGGCAAAGGGGTGTTCCGCTCCCGCCTAGTTCGAGCGAGCGAGCCGAGAAAGATGACTCCCCACCCCTCCCGCTCGCTCGGAGAATCGTCGGCCACAGCAGGGGGCGCCAATCATCGAGCCGGTACTCGCGGAGGGGCTCGGCGACCTGCGACCTGCGAGCCGATCGGAGGGTCGCAACCGCCACCAGCCCGCCCCTTATTCGCGACCTGGTCGCCGGTCCGCTTCAGAAGAGGACTGGTAGGTCGCGGCAGCCCGACTCGCGTTCGCCTAGGAAGGATAGGCAGGCTGCTGGAGCCGGGTCGCACCCGCCTCCCGCGGAAGGGAATTGGAGGCGAGCTGACTCCCCATGGTTGCGAATAGCTCCTCCAAACAGCGGAGCCACTCTGTTGGCAGACCAGGTTGGACTGCGCATAGCTGCTCAGGACAACAGAGTCTGGCTATTGGCAGACCCAACCCAGGGCTTTTTGGTATTTTCAGGTCAGTTCTTCTGGTTATTGGCAGTTGAGTTTCCAAAAAACTATAAATAAGACCCAAGGGGTACCTCAGATGATACGCTTTGAGTGCCTCCCTACTCCCGTTTTCAAGTGCTTTCTGAGGGTACCTTAGCTCGGCTTCTGGCTAAGGACGGCAAGCGCTCAGAGATCTTCTGGGTTTGTGGTGGGACCTCCCTGCAGAGCCCTTGGGTCTGTTTCTTCTTGCTTTCTTCGTTGTTTTTCTTGCAGGAGCAAAGTAGGCGCGAGACCACCCCTTCCCCAAGGGTCGAACTCCACAAGAGGCCGGATTCCGGTTTCAACATTTTGGTGCGGTGAGCGTGGACTGTGGTCAGTGCAGAAAAGCTTCGGCGAGCTCAATGACGGGAGGACAAGGATCTGACAGGCATGACTCACCCCCCCCCCCCCCCCCCCCCGCTCTCGCAATGGTGGGGATGTTGGAGGACTTCAGGAACGAGGTACTGGGCCTCGTCAAGTTCGCACTCGGCGCACGGGCCGAGTGCTCGACGCCGGCAGCCCAGATCGTGGCCGCCCCCTCTTTGGGTGACGACGCTCCTGGCTGGCGAGTTGGGAAGGAAGTGGCCGAGGAAGGCCGAGGGTGCGAACTCCCGGGGCGCGAGCTCTTCCCTGGCTCAGCAGTACGAGGCAGGTTCGGCGAATTGGGCTCGCGAGACTCGCCGGCTCGCCCAGTGGGGGGCGGGGGGGGGGGGGGGGGGGGGGGCAGCCCATTCAGTGAGCTGGTCTCCTCAGCTCCCGTCCAAGATGGGTTCAGGGAACCCGAGATGTCCTACTACACCGGAAAGGGGGATCCAGTCCAGCACGTCCAATGGTTCGAGGATGTGGTCTCCATCCGTCAGATGTCGGATGGATTCAAATGCCGACTCTTCGTCATCACCCTCCGGGAGAAGGCAAGGGAGTGGTTCCACCAGCTGCCGGCTAGTTCCATCTACTGCTTCGAGGACTTGCACCGAGGGTTCATGCTGAGGTTCACTACTTCGAAGAAGAGGAAGAAGGAGTCTGAGTCTTTGTTCCACATTAAACAAGGAGTGAACGAGACGTTGGGGAGCTACGTGGACCGATTTCAGGAGGAAGTTACTCAGGTCTAGGAGATGTCGGTCCATAGTCTGATGATGGCCTTTACCCTAGGCCTGCAGCAGGGGTTCTTCCTAATGGAGTTGAAGAGAGTTCCCCCTCTCTCCTACGAGGAGTTGATGGAGAGGGCGACGAGAGAGGTCGATGGGGAGGCGTCGAACCCGGAGTTTGCAAGAAAGCTAGCCAGGTGGGCCACCGAGGAAGAGAAAGAGTCGAGAGGAGGAAAGGCATAGGAGGAGAGAAGAGGGGAACCTAGGCAGAGGGAGCAGAGGCAGCTCCAGTGGCAGCAGCAGCCGAGGTGGGGGCACCAGGAGCCCGACTGTCGGCTGGGCTGGAGACTTGAATGGCAGGGGCAAGGGCCACCGAGAGGCTACTACGGAAGGGGTCACCATCAGGGGAGGCAAGATCAGTTCCACCCTCCGGGCTAGAGGCAGGGCCAGAGGCCCCGGCTCTCCGATCAGGAGGAGGCCATGGCCATAGCTTTGGGAGCAAGGAGGGGGATCATGAGGAGGAGGAGAAGGGAGGTCAGGGTGGAGCTGCCCTATTGCGACTTCCATCAGGAAGAGGGGCACGCAACGACAATGTGCCTGGAATTCTTGGAGATGAGAGGGAATAGGGAGCGACAGCAGCAGCAGCAGCAGGAGGCGCGACAAGAAGTGAGGATCGAGTAGGTCCTGCCTCAGGCGGAGGAGGATCGTTACGAAGATTAGGTAGATGTTGGGACCCGAGGAGGGATCGGAGTAATCCACGGGGGAGTAGGGATCAAGGCTACCCGCAAGGCAAGTCTCCACACCATGTACCGGCGGAGCATCGCCTCTACATCCCAAACCCCGCCACCGGAGGAGAGGATCACCTTCTCCAGGAGTGATATGCCAGACCACGAGGATCCGTTCTGTGATGCGCTGGTCATCAAGGCCGCCATCGAGAATTTCACTGTCTCTCGGATCCTCGTGGACAACGGGAGCTCCGTCAAGGTCGTCTTCAAAAAGGCGTTTGACGCGATGAAGGTGGAGGCTAAGAGGGTGCTGGAATCAGACGGGCCCTTGTTCGGGTTCTCAGGAGAAAGGAAGGAAGTAGAGGGAGGAGCTGGCCTCCATGTCACCTTATGGCGGCAGTCCCGAAACTGCAAGTTCATCATTGTGGACGCCCCCAGCAGCTACAGCGCCATCTTCGGGAGGCCTCTTATCAGCGCCTTCCACTGCGTCCCCTCGTCTTTCCATCAGTGTTTGAAGTTCAACGCTGAGGGGGTCCAGGTCAGGGTCAGGGGGGACCCAAAGGTGGCTGGGTCTCCAACGTCGTGATGGTTAAAAAAGGAGACGGCCGATGGAGAATGTGTATCGATTTTTCCTTACTTAATAAAGCTTGTCCTAAGGACGGTTATCCTTTGCCTCGGATCGACGCGCTGGTTGATTCAACCGTCGGATTTTCTGTAATGAGTTTTTTAGATGCCATTTCAGGTTACCAACAGATCAGGATGCACCCCCCGGACATCAAGGATGTCTCGTTCATCACAGGAGATGGCTGCTACTGCTATAAGATGATGCCATTCGGGCTGAAGAATGCTGGGGCCACCTACCAAAAAATGATGGATAGGGTCTTCAAGGAGCAGATGGGGAGGAACTTGGAGGTGTATGTGGATGACCTCATGATCAAAATTCGGGATGTGGACTCCCACCTCCGGCACCTGGAGGAGACCTTCGCCACCCTGCGCAGATACAAGATGCGGTTGAATCCCCTGAAATATGTCTTTGGGGCCAGCAGGGGAAAGTTCTTGGGACACCTCCTCACCCCTGCGGGGGTCGAGCCCAACCCAGATAAGGTCCGGGCTATCTTAGAGCTGGGGTCCCCGCGGAATGCGAAGGAGGTCCAACGGCTGACGGGGAAGCTAGCAGGGCTGAGTCGCTTCCTTTCTCGGGCAGGGGATAAATGCTCCCCCTTCTTCAAAACGCTGAGGGGTGGTCAGAGGTTTTAATGGACCAAGGAATGCGAGGAGGCGTTCCAGGCCCTCAAGGTGCAGTTGACACAGGCTCCGCTGCTCCAAGGGCCGAAGGAGGGGGAGGATCTGTTCTTATATCTCGGGGTCGGGGTAGAGGCTCTGAGCTCTGTCTTGGTTCGCAAAGAGGGAAAGAGACAGATCCCTATTTATTACGTCAGCCGGGTCCAGAGGAAGGTCGAGCTCCGGTATCCGATCTTGGAGAAGCTTGCATTCGCCCTAATCATCTCGGCTCGACGGCTGCAACCTTACTTCCAGGCACACTCAATCCGAGTGGTTACCGACCATCCCCTCCGCAACATCTTTGAGGGGGTGGAGCATTCAGGCCGGCTGGCTAAATGGTCGGTAGAGCTGAGCGAGTTCGATGTCTCCTTCGTTCCGCGGCTCTCGATCAAAGCTCAGGCGATGGCCGACTTCTTGGCCGACTATGTGGTGGAAGTAGCGGAGGAAGAGCTCACCCGCCCGACTCCTTGGAAAGTGAGGGTGGATGGAGCCTCAGGGAGGCATTCCCTTGGAGTGGGGGTGGTCCTAAAAAGCCCTCAAGGGACTCGAATAGAGCAGACGGTGGTGGTGCACTTTCCAATTACCAACAACCAGGCCGAGTACGAGGCCGTGATAGCAGGGCTGCGCCTGGCCAGGGAGCTGGGGGTGCTAGATGTGGAGGTCCTAACTGACTCCATGGTGGTGACTTCTCAGATAAACGACGAGTTCGAAGCAAGGAAACACACCCTAAAGTCATACTTGGCCAAAGTTAAGGGGGTCATAGGCACCTTTCAGTCCTTCTCCATCCGACACGTGCCAAGGGAAGAGAATGAACAAGCCGACCAGCTAGCAAATCATGGTCCCCGGGGGGGGGGGGGGGGGCACCATCACCGACCTGTTCTTCCCCTCCATAGAAGAAGGGGAGCTCATGGAAATCGACCAACAAGCTTCGTGGATGGATCCAGTAGTAGTTTTCCTCTCCACGGGAGAGTATCCGGAGGGGGTAAACAGGAAAAGCTAAGGCACAAGTCAGCTTACTACCTCCTCAAGGACGGGCAGC
This sequence comes from Platanthera guangdongensis, assembly GCA_039583875.1. Classification (NCBI taxonomy): domain Eukaryota; kingdom Viridiplantae; phylum Streptophyta; class Magnoliopsida; order Asparagales; family Orchidaceae; genus Platanthera; species Platanthera guangdongensis. Next base: position 91,872,507 of record CM077157.1, on the reverse strand, counting down.
TATACAGGAAGACCCTCTCCGGGATGCTGGCTCGCTGCGTGGCCGAGGGAGAGGCATAGAGGGTCTTGGAGGAAGTCCACTCTGGGGAATGCGGAAGTCATTCCGGGAGTCGGACCCTGGAGGGAAGGATAGTCAGGCAAGGGTATTTCTGGCCCACCCTGGGCCGAGACGCCGCAGAGTTCGCAAGAAGATGTCATAAGTGCCAGTTGTTTGCCCCTCTTCAGCTACAGCCGGCCAAATGACTCAAGAGTATCACGGCCCCCTGGCCCTTCGCAATCTGGGGAATGGATTTGGTTGGACCGTTTCCCCAAGCCAGCGGTCAGAGAAGGTTCCTCCTAGTGATGATCGACTACTTCTCGAAGTGGATGGATGTGAAGGCGTTGGCCAAGGTGACCTCCCAAGTGATCAGGAACTTTGTTTGGGGGGAGATCATCTGCCGCCATGGGCTGCCCCAGGCCATCGTCACAGAAAACGGGCCTCAGTTCGCTAGTGCCGAGTTCACCAGCTTCAGCGAGCAGCTCGGAATTGACCTCAGGTTCGCCTCGGTCCACCACCCCAGGAGTAACGGGCAGGTGGAGGCCGCGAACAAGATCATCATCAACCTCCTCAAGAAGAAGGTGGAGAATTTGAGGTGGAGCTGGGTAGAGCAGCTCCCCGCAGTTCTTTGGGCCCTAAGAACCACCCCTAACACGGCTACATTGGAGACCCCCTTCAAGCTCTCCCATGGGTGCGAGGCGGTGCTCCCCGTAGAATTTGAAGTCGAAACGCCGCGAGTCGGGGCGGCCAAAGTGGGCCGAGAGGAATGGCAAGCCGAGAACGAGGAGGAGCTGAGGCTCTCCCTAGACATGGTGGAGGAGCTGAGGGACCTTTCCGCCATCCGACAGGAGGAGGTGAAAAGAAGGATGGCCAAATACTTTGACAAGCATGTCAGGGTCAAGCAGTTCGTGGAAGGAGACGTGGTGCTGAAGAAGGTGGATGCGGCAGAGAGGTCAGCATCCGTAGGAAAGCTCAATCCCAGCTGGGAGGGACCATTTATTGTAAAGGAAGCCCTAAAGTCAGGGGGCTACCGACTCCAAAATGTGGAGGGTGGACCCTGAGTCACACCTGGAGTGGAGACAACTTGAAGCGTTTTTTCCCCTGAGGTATGTAAGTGACACTCTCATTATATTGAATTTCTTCATACGCTCCAGTACGGTCATAGCCAACCTGTGTAGAAAATTGGAATGTATTTGGACCACGAGAAGATCCCGCTGCCAGGCTCTCACCTAGCTTGCAGGGCCGGAAGTCACTCGGTGTCATCCTTGGCCTCGAGAAGATCCCGCTGCCAGGCTCTCACCTAGCTGGCACGGCCGGAAGTCACTCGATGGAATGTATTTGGACCCCGAGAAGATCCCGCTGCCAGGCTCTCACCTAGCTGGCAGGGCCGGAAGTCACTCGGTGTCATCCTTGGCCTCGAGAAGATCCCGCTGCCAGGCTCTCACCTAGCTGGCAGGGCCGGAAGTCACTCGATGGAATGCATTTGGACCCCGAGAAGATCCCGCTGCCAGGCTCTCACCTAGCTGGCAGGGCCGGAAGTCACTCGGTGTCATCCTTGGCCTCGAGAAGATCCCGCTGCCAGGCTCTCACCTAGCAGGCAGGGCTGGAAGTCACTCGATGGAATGTATTTGGACCCTGAGAAGATCTCGCTGCCCGGCTCTCACCTAGCTGGCAGGACCGGAAGTCACTCGGTGTCATCCTTGGCCTCGAGAAGATCTCGCTGCCAGGCTCTCACCTAGCTGGCAGGGCCGGAAGTCACTCGATGCAATGTATTTGGACCCCGAGAAGATCCCGCTGCCATGCTCTCACCTAGCTGGCAGGGCCGGAAGTCACTCGGTGTCATCCTTGGCATCGAGAAGATCCCGCTGCCAGGCTCTCACCTAGCTGGCAGGGCCGGAAGTCACTCGATGGCAGAAGTCTGCGACCCAGAGCGAATCACGATGTCGGGCTCCCACCTAGCCGGCAGAACCGAAAACTACGCAAATGGTGTTAATAAAGGATTAGGATCTGATGACTCGGGTGAACAGCGAACAGCCTCGCCTCGCCTGGTCCACGAGTGGCCTCAGCAGCAGAGGCCGTGCCGCTGATACAGGTCGCCCACAGTGGGACGACCCGCCGGGCCTCCTATAACTCCTAAGCCGAATCTGTAGGCATACGACCTCGTTGACGTAACGCGAGGTGAGCGACAGCGAGCGTGGAAACGGGAAAAATTACACCACGCAATAACCACAGGCAGACGTAAGTAACGAGTGGGGGAGCATTTGTAAAAGCGTTTACAGACGAAAATAAAAAAGTATAGGAGCGTCCCGCGCTTACATCTCAAATGACAAAAAGAGCATAATGTTTACATCTAATAAACAAACGTCAAAAAGCGGGCGCGACGCGAGATCCGGGGCGGGAAGTCCTAGATGGGCTGGAAAGACTTATCCCCGGGATCCGGCACAGGGAGGAACAGTGCCGGCACCACGTCGCTCGCCGAGAGATCCGCGGCCTCGCTCTTGAGGAGATCCGCACGCCGCAACATCTGCATCGTATACTTCACGGTGCTGACGGCATTCTTCTGCATCAACACTTCCAACTCATGGTCGGAATGATGCTCGAGCAGGAAGCCCCTGTTGCCAGGCGGAGGGGCAGCAGCGGCAGCCTCCAGCTCGTGCACTCGCGCCTCCAGCGCCGATTTATCCTGACCCAGGGTGGCGATCTCGGCACCCATCCGGCTCGCCTTCGCCGCATCCTGAGTAAAGGAGAGAGAGTCATAAGGTGAACTCGCGAGAAGTGGCTGTTATCGAAGGTGAACACGTACCACCCCGCCCAGGTACTGCGCGAGGGTCTCCTCCGCCGCGCCCGCCTGTCTCCTTTGAAGATCCGCGTCCTCCTGAGCAAGCTTTCGGGCCTCCTCCCTCTCGTTCGCCAACTTCTTGAGGGAGGTGGCATTCTACTCCACCTGGGTGCAGCGCCTCCCAACCATGTGGGCTAGCTCAAGGCCGCGCAGCTGGGCCCGCGCGCTCTCGTGAACCAGTACTCGCGTCGCCTCTTTGTCATAGATGGCGGCGTCCTCTCGCGAGTACAGGCCGAATGAAAAATTGTACGCCTCCCCGCCGATGGTGTCCTGCTCCAGCCAACTCGGCAACAGAGTCGAGACCACCGCGCGATTAGACTCCTTGTCCCATGACAGAAGCGGGACGCCGAGCTCGTCCATGTATTTCTCGCCGTAACCAAAGTTGAGATGCCCTCTCGGCACCGGCCTCGCGGTGGTTTGTGACCCGTCCGACGGCCTGGAGGTACCTGCCGCCCCGGCGCGGATGTCGCTGGTCGAAGCAACAATGGGGGTGGGGGGAGCCCTCAGTCGGTAGATCAGCCGGGGCCTTGCCTTTCCTCTGCCCCCCGGCTAGTTGATGACCCGTAGACTTCTCCGTCTTTGGCGGGGGAGAGGGCTGCTCGCGGCCCAGCCTCTTCTTGGCAGGGATCGACGGGTCCTCGCGCTGAGCGGCGTCGGCGGCCTGAGCACGAGCGAGGACCGCGGAGGCGACCCGAGCACTCTCATAGGGGGGATGGAGGGGCACGTCTCGCTCGCCTGCTGAAAAAGGGAAGTAAGACCTAGGACGCAAATGTAGGATCTTGTGGCGCCCTTAGAGGGGGGGTGAATAAGCGCTCATTAAAATTTTTCAACTTTTTATAAAATATAAGACTAGCTACTACGAATGAGACAAATCTATGAAATGAAAAACAAGATTATACTTCTCCAAAATGAAAATGTAAAATGATTCCAATAAAGCTTGAAATCAAGGCTTACAACGATAATAGTTTTTATTTTTTTTTCACCGATCCTTCTCCCAAGAACCGATAGGCTATAGTCAATATCTCCCTAGATATGACTACTAGCCTCCCCCTAGATCAAACCTATGATCTAGACGCTGCACAACTCGCTGCGATTTACTCCTAAGCGTCACACGGACCTAGACACCACACACAGGGTGGTGATTTGCCCCTAAGCCACACACGGACTTAGACACCACACACAAGATGATGATTTTCCCTACCCAATTACAAAGATAAAGAATGAAAATGAAAGTACAATAGTAAAACTTAAAAACTCCCTCAAAATCACGAGCTCTGAAGATGATGGTGGACCAACGAGAAGATCTCCAATCTTGAACACACGGTCGTATCTCCTTCGCTCTTGAGATTTCAACGGACCAAGGGAGTTCGTCTGGAAACGGAGATGAAGGCTCTAAAAATTCTCTGGGAAAACAAATCTCTGTGTAGTGTAACTCTTCCCTGAAATTTTTGGCCGTATATATCATTTCACGCTATCGCCGGCGGTAGCGTTAACGCCCCGCGATAGGGATTGCTCTCCGTTGCTTGACACGTGGCACACGTCGCGCTTATTTTCAGATCTGAGCGGAGAACGTGACGATCGTGGGATATCGCGCGGCGACATCGGTATCGCCCGGCGATATCGCTGATCTTGACTGACTTCGTGCGCGGCAACGTGCGGATTAAGGCTGACGTCAGCAGGAACTGATTATGCTATCGCCCGCGTTATCGTTATTGCTAGTGATAGCGCATTTTTCCTTTTCATCAATGTCATGCTCAGCCTTTCTTTTATACATAAAAATGCTGTTATCCCTGCACATTTAAAACACATACCAAGATCAAATACATCCGGGATTTGTTATTCTCAAACTAAGAAGCGCGGAACGCATGCTCCAACAATCTCCCCCTTTTGATAATAACAAATCCACTAAGAAAGAAATTGCATGAGATCAGGAGAATGTGAAAACAATTCTAATAATCAATGTGAATCAAAGTGCATAACTAATTATAATAAACTCCTCATTTAATAAATGTTGCTCCCCCTATATTGTCCCCCTATTCAAAAAAAAAATAGTTACTCCCTAAATGTACTAAGCAATTTATTTCGTACTGAATCTCCCCCTTTTGGTATTAGCAAAAGATGGTGTAAAGAAAACGAGGTGGAGATGCGGAAGCTGAAAGAAGCTGAGTGAGTAGAAATAGAATGGAGAAACACGAGTAGTATGATAGAGACAGGAAAAACCATGGAATAGTGTTACCTGAAGATTTGGAAGTGTATCAAAAATGTAGGTTATGGAAAAAATTAATTTAAGAGTTGAATTGAAACATTGAAAAATTGTCAGGTGAAGATATCGAAAACAGGAAAATTGATGAAATGGAAGAGAAGAACTATGACCGGTCCAATTCTCATGAGAAGAAATTTTATAAGTGATAATGTTGTGTACATGTGAAGAGTGATTTAGTATACATATTCCTTAAGAAATAATGTTACAGGAAGGTTTGCAAGATATGGATACAAGAAACTAACACCGTTACATAGATAAGCTCATGTCATAAAGATTTTTCTTTTTAAAACAATGGCCAAGTTGGTTTGCACAAGACACTTTACAATCCTTGTCAAGGTGCTCAACCTCACAATGCTCATTAAGACTTATCAAGAGGGTGAGTAGAGCTTGATTGGAGTATCCTAGTCATGGAATAGTGTTTTGTTTCTTAAATATTTTGCATTCTTTTTTGTAAGAAACTTTGACTTAGGACTCCGAATTCACTTGTATTGCAAACCCCAAAAAAAGGTTTTTCAGAATGGCCATCAGTTTGGAAAATCAATGTGAATGAGTCATAAATGAAAATGTTAGCGTTGTATGCGAATCTTTGAAACAAACCAATAGCATGTAAGAAGAAACTTAAGGATGTGTAAATATCAGCTCGTGTCAGTGTGAGCACATTATCAAGCATAAAATATTACTCATACTTAGAGGCATGCGGAAACAAGTCTATTCAAGTTCCAGTCATCAATGATACAGGTAGATATCAAGAGCATGACAAGTTAAAAACAATGTTCAAACAATTGATAAACTAATGATCACACAGGTACTATGTATTGTATTCTGATAAGCATCCAAAACTTTACGATAATACTAGAAACAGGTTTTAAAAAAAAATTGGCAGAATTTTTGGAAAGTTGCTAAAAGAAAATACACTATCGCCCGCGGTAGCGATACCGCGCGACGATAGCGGTTTTTAATATTAAAGGCGAAAAAACCGAAGGGGGCTGACTCATTTCCTACTTTGACCGACCTTGGGCTGTTTGGCATTGTCTTCTTCAGCGGAAACCCTCAAAACTCCAAAAGGTAAGGCCTATATCCATCTTTATGGTGATGTTTTTCTTCAAAAAAAATATAGATCTGCAATCTATAGCATGAAATGAGATAGATCTAGGAAAAAAAATTGATTTTGGTCATAGATTTTGTTAAGAGAAAATTTTTGAAGAATATACCATTTTGATGCAAAATCCTTTCAAAAAACGAGTTATAGGGTATAGATCTTCGAGATGTATGGAAGTTGAGTAATTTTTCTGAACCTAAGAGAGAAAATATACCGGTCATTTAAAAAAAACGAAGTTTTTCTACTATCGCCCGGCGTTAGTTCTGTCGCTGGCGACAGAAGAAAACTTGGAAAATTTAATTTTTTGAGTTAACACGATATTTTAATTATGTTTTCAGGAAATGGCATCATCATCCCGCGCAAGAAAGAGTACCAGCCGCAATCCTCATGCATCATATCAAACATACCCGGGAATTGAGAATGCGTCAGTTGGGATCGCGAAACTTTTGGATGAATCACTGCCACCACATATCTATGAACTACTTGTTGAGTCAGGTATAATGTCTCTCGTTGTACCGAACACGTTTAGCTCCATCTTCGTAAGAGATGTTTATAATAATTTGGAAGACCCTAAATATACGGGGTTAAATGGAGGAGTAAGGTCTCGAATCCAAGGAGCGCAAATAGATATTACTCATGCTGATTTGAGACGAGAATATAGTCTTGCCACTTGTGAGGATCATTTTATTGATATAGTAGAGAATTACCGTAAGGATCGTGATTGGAGTTTATTGAACCAAGTCCTTCATGGAAAAGAAAATAGGAGTTTGATTCAAGACGTCTCATCACTCTCTCGCGATGCATTTGTGATTCAAGACATATTAAGGAACACGGTTATGTTGAAATCCGGTGACACAAAGAAGATCACGGCTCAATTGAGCTTAGTGATGTATTATGTATTAGAGAGAGTCAAATTTGACGTGGCGGATTTTGTGTTATCCATCATATGATATACATATAAAATGAAGCATCCCCTTAGGAGGAAACTGAATACACTTCCTTTAGGAAGTGTTATTCAAAGGATCGTATATCAAAAATATGATTGGATAAATCAGGAGTTCTACATTGATGATTGTATCCCGGCGATACATACCGTAGAACCAGCTAGAGGTCCATCTCCTAGGGCTGCCTCGTCATCAAGACAACCACTCCAAAGAGGAGGTTCTTTGCGTGAATCTATTGAGGATCTAAGAGAGACAGTGGAGGAGATGAAAGAGGAACAAAGGCGTAGTCATTCTGGTTTTCGCAAATTCATGAAATTTCTGGTAAAGGGACTGAAACTAAAGCCAACTCCGGAAGAAGAACGAGAATGGGGGAGTCCAGTCGAGGATCCTCCACGACATTCGATAAGGCGGACGCGAAGGCCTAGAGAACCAACTCCGACTTCCAGTGAAGATGTGAATGTGTCTGCTGAAGAGAACATGGATGAATGATTTTTATGATCAGTGATGTAATATTTTATGGTTTAATGTATCTGTGATATCGCCGGCGATAGTGCTGTTGCCTGGCGATAGTGAAGCTCTTTTAATTTGTGGTTCTGTTGTTTGTACTCTCTGTTTCAGTGTTATCCTATGTGCTGCCTAGTTTTATGTTATGTTTTCTGTAATGTTTATGTGTTGGCTAGTTCTTAAATTTTATTTATAATTCTAGGATTCCAAGTTCTAGTCTTAGCATTGAAAAGCGTGAATCATTAAGTGGTTTTGTGAAAATATCTGCTATTTGAGAATCGGTACCAATAAAATTTATTTTAATATGTCCTTTCTTTATGTGATCCCTAATAAAATGATGACGAACATCTATGTGTTTGGATCTAGAATGTAATACGGGATTATTTGTTAAATCGATAGCACTTTTGCTATCACATTTTAATTCAACATTATTTTGGTATACGCCAAAATCTTCTAGTGTTTGTGTCATCCAAAGTGCTTGAGCACAACAACTACCAAGTGCAATTTATTCGGCCTCAGTAGTGGAGAGGGCAACAGAATTCTGTTTCCTACTCGTCCAAGAAATAAGTGTTGGGCCGATAAAGTGAGAAGTGCCACTTGTGCTCTTTCGATCTAATGAACACCCCGCATAATCAGAATCAGAATATCCATGTAAAATAAAAGAGTCATTATGAGGATACCATAAGCCTAGTTTAGATGTTCCTATAAGGTACCTAAAAATACGTTTCACCGCTTTTAAATGTGATTCTTTTGGATTAGCTTGAAACCTAGCACATAAACAAACGGCGAACATAATATCGGGTCTAGAAGAAGTTAAAGACCCAATCATACTTCTATAAAGGGTTTGGTCAATTGAAATACCACTTTCATCTTTTCCCAATTTCAATGAAGCGCTCATAGGAGTATTTGCATGCTTAAGGTTATCAAATCCAAATCTTTTTAACATATCATAAATATACTTGGATTGGCAAATAAAAATACCATCATGTTTTTGCGTAATTTGAAAACCTAGAAAATATGAAAGTTCCCCTACCATGCTCATTTCAAATTCATTTTTCATAATTTGAACTACTTCATTGCATAACTCTTCATTAGTGGCTCCAAAAATTATATCATCAACATAAATTTGCAAAATAACTAAATCATGATTAATTTGCTTAATGAAGAGTGTAGAATCGGCACATCCGATTTTATAATCGTGCTTTAATAAGTATTGAGTTAAACGATCATACCAAGCACGAGGCGCTTGTTTTAACCCATAAAGTGCTTTATCTAATTTATAAACATGATTTGGATATTTTTCATTAATAAAGCCAGGGGGTTGTTCTACATAAACCTCTTCTTTTATATACCCGTTTAAAAATGCAGTTTTGACATCCATTTGATATAATTTAAATCTTTTAAAGCAAGCAAATGCAAGAAATATCCTAACCGCTTCTAGTCTAGCAACGGGTGCAAAAGTTTCATCATAGTCTACCCCTTCAATTTGTGCATAACCTTTTGCAACTAATCTGGCTTTATTTCTAACAATTCTAGAATCACTATCCAATTTATTTTTAAAAATCCACTTTACTCCAACTACAGGATGATTTTTGGGTCGTTCTATAAGATTCCAAACCTTATTACGTTCAAATTAATTAAGTTCTTCGTTCATAGCTAAAAACCAAAATTCATCATTTAAAGCGGTGGAAACATCTTTTGGTTCTATTTCAGAGACAAAGCAAAGGTTTGAAAATAAAACATGTAAAGAAGAACGAGTACTTACCCCTTTTTGTGGATCTCCAATAATAAGCTCCTTCGGATGATCCTTTGAAAATATCAATTCCCTTGGAGGGACATGTTGTTCTCTTTCTTCTTCTTCTTTTCCTTCTTCATTCCTTTCATGTTCTTCATCATCATTTTCCATCAAAGGTAGGGGTGTATCTTCTTTTCCTGTAGTTTTCTTATCTACACATGGAACAAACTCATCAAACCTAACATGAATAGATTCTTCAACTATTTTCGTTCGTTTATTAAAAATTCTATAAGCTTTACTAGTTGAAGAATACCCAATGAAAACTCCTTCATCACATTTTTCATCAAATTTTCCTAAGGAATCTTTAGAATTTAAAATAAAACATTTACACCCAAAAACTTTGAAATAAGAAACATTTGGTTTTTTATTAAAAATTAATTCATAAGGAGTTACTTTTAAAATAGGGCGAAGCATTACTCTATTAATTACATAACATGCAGTACTCACCGCTTCAGCCCAAAAAGATTTTGGTAAAGAAAATTCAGATAACATCGTACGGGCTAGCTCTTGAAGAATCCTATTTTTCCTCTCCACTACACCATTTTGCTGTGGTGTGCATGGAGCGAAAAATTCATGTTTAATTCCTAACTCCGTACAAAAATAAATAAACTTTTCATTTTCAAATTCCCCTCCATGATCCGAACGTATGCGTTTAATTTTTAACTCAAATTCATTTTGAATACGCAAACATAATTTAGAAAATTCTGAAAACGCATCGGATTTTGAGATTAGAAACAAAGTCCAACAAAAACGTGAATAATCATCAATCAATACAAATGTATACTTTCTACCTCCTAAGCTAGAAATAGTGATTGGCCTAAATAAATCCATATGAATTAATTGGAGTGGCCTAGTTGTAGAAATAATATTTTTACTTTTAAAAGATGATTTTGTAAATTTCCCTTTTTGACAAGGCTCACATAATGAAGACAAATTTCCATCTAGCAATGGTAAACCTTTGATTAATTTATCTTTTGAAAGTTTTTTAATTAACTTTGCACTAGTATGTCCAAGTCGCCTATGCCATAATTCTAACTCATCATTTTTTGATAAAAAACATTTTAAAGTAGAATTTGAAAAATCATAAAATTTAATCATATATACGTTATGACATCTAGGGGCAGTAAAAACAATTTCATTTGTTTTGGAATTAATTATTTTGCATAAATTTGTAGAAGATTCAAACAGAACATTTAAACCCTTATCACATAGTTGGCTAATAGAAATCAAATTATGTTTTAAACCTTCTACTAACAAAACATTTGAAATTGAAAAACTTTCGTTACCCACAACACCGATGCCGATGATTTTTCCTTTTCCATTATCTCCAAATGTAACGACTCCTCCTTTCTTCATCTCCAGGCTAAGAAACTTCTCTTTATTGCCCGTCATGTGCTTTGAACAACCTGAGTCCCAGTACCACACGTCTTCTTTGTCCTTAGCCTGCCAACACACCTAGAAAGAGGATGTGAGTAAAGATCTGGCTACCCAAGTGGTTCCACCCATAATATAGGTAGAGGCCTTAGGAATCCAGATTTGCTTAATTTTACTTTTTCCTTTCTTCCAGCACGAGTCCGTGGTGTGACCAAATCTATTGCATTTGGCACATGTAATGTAGCAAGAAGAATATAACTTCTCTGGACTTTTACTGTGAGAAAAGGTAGTATCAGTTAATTTATTATTATCATAATTTTTAAAATTTGACTTTCTGGATTTCTCGCTATCGCCGGCGGTAGTACCTATCGCCGGGCGATAGCTTCCAGTCGTGTATCCGAGTCCAAATCTTCCAGATCCGTGACATTGGTAACCTAAGATCATATCTAGTGATCTTTGGCCCAATCCAAATTTTTTCATGGCTAGTGTTAGGTCATGAATCTGCTTTCTCATTTCATTGTTCTCGGATACTAGATTTACACATCTACGTTCAAAAGCTTTCTTTCCTTCATGGACTTTGGAAATAGAAGATTTCAGATCTCTCTCTAAAATCTCATTCTTTTTATTGAGAATTTTTATTTCTGAATGAGATTTGGAAAGAGATTCTTCAAGTTCTTTTATTCTTCCCATAAAGTGATCACACTCTTGGCAAGAGACTTTTTCTTTTCCAATAGTCTTATTTTCATTTAACAATTTTTTGTTTTCTTTAATTAAAACTTTATTTTCAGTTTTAAGAATATCATTATCTTTTAAGCTTTTTTCAAGATATTTGCAAGTATTTAAAAATTCAGAAAATAATTCATCATAAGTTGGAGGAGTTACCTCAGTGTCGCTTTGGACACTGCACTCGTCATCAGATGTGACGCTTTTTCCCATTAGGCACATATTGGCCTCCTCCTCCTCGCTTGAGCTTGAACTGCTTGCACCCTCAGAAGTAGTATCATCCCATGTTTCAGCCTTCAGGACCTTCTTCTTCCCTTTGTGCTTCTTTTCTTTAAGTTCTTTCAAATACTTTGGACACTTGCTTCGAATGTGTCCTAACTTCCTGCAATGATAGCATTCCGGTGGGGGTCTCTCTTCCTCCTCATCGTCGTCATCCTTTTGTTTTTTCTTTCTAAATGTCTCCTTCTTAAAATACTTTTTAAAAGCATTTCTCCTATCCGGATTTCTCATAAATTTTTTAAACTTTCTTACAAAAAGACTCTCCTCATCATCTTCTTCATCCTCAGAATTACTGCATTCTTCTTTCTTAGATCTTAGAGCCAACCCCTTCTTCTTAGGCTCCATGTACTCTTGTTGTTGAATTTTCAATTCAACTTCATGAGTTTTCAAGTTCCCAATCAGGCTTTCAATATTCAGAGATTTAAGATCATGAGATTCAGAAATGGCCGTCACTTTGGGATTAAACTTAGGGGGGAGAGATCTAAGAAGTTTTCTCACCAAATCACCATCTGAAAAAAGTTTTCCAAGCACTTTTGAGTCATTCACTATCTTGGTGAATCTGGTGTACATTGAGTCTACGTCCTCATCCACTTCCATCCTAAACTTTTCAAATTCCGATTCAAGTTGAAACAGCTTCGAGTCCTTCACCTGCGAGGTACCTTCATGAGTTACTTCAAGTAAATTCCAAATCTCATAAGCATTACTACAAGCACAAGTTCTATTAAATTCAGTCCTATCTAATGCACAAAATAATGCATTCATGGCTTTTGCATTATTTTTGCATCTTAGTTTATCCTGATCATCCCATTTATCTTTTGGTTTTTCCATTTCTACATTGCCTACTGTATAAGTGGGATGAACATAATTAGTCTCTACCATATTCCAAACCTCAATATCAAGAGAAATAAGAAAACACTTCATCCTAGTTTTCCAGTAATTATAGTTAGATCCAGTGAATAATGGAGGTCTGCTAATTCCTTGCCCCTCAGAGAAAGCATGGTCATGCTGCGCCATAATTCCTGGTGGTGAAACTGTATTCGGAATAACCAAGCTCTGATACCACTTGTAGGATCTTGTGGCGCCCTTGGAGGGGGGGTGAATAAGGGCTCTTTAAATTTTTTCAACTTTTTATAAAATATAAGACTAGCTACTACGAATGAGACAAATCAATGAAATGAAAAACAAGATTATACTTCTCCAAAATGAAAATGTAAAATGATTCCAATAAAGCTTGAAATCCAGGCTTACAACGATAATAGTTTTTAGTTTTTTTTCACTGATCCTTCTCCCAAGAACCGGTAGGCTATAGTCAATATCTCCCTAGATATGCCCACTAGCCTCCCCCTAGATCAAACCTATGATCTAGACGCTGCACAACTCGCTGCGATTTACTCCTAAGCCTCACACGGACCTAGACACCACACACAGGGTGGTAATTTGCCCCTAAGACACACACGGACTTAGACACCACACACAAGGTGATGATTTTCCCTACCCAATTACAAAGATAAAGAATGAAAAAGAAAGTACAATAGTAAAACTTAAAAACTCCCTCAAAATCACGAGCTCTGAAGATGATGGTGGACCAACGAGAAGATCTCCAATCTTGAACACACGGTCGTATCTCCTTCGCTCTTGAGATTTCAACGGACCAAGGGAGTTCGTCTGGAAACGGAGATGAAGGCTCTGAAAATTCTCTGGGAAAACAAATCTCTGTGTAGTGTAACTCTTCCCTGAAATTTTTGGCCGTATATATCATTTCATGCTATCGCCGGCGGTAGCGTTAACGCCCCGTGATAGGGATAGCTCTCCGTTGCTTGACACGTGGCACACGTCGCGCTGATTTTCAGATCTGAGCGGAGAACGTGACGATCGTGGGATATCGCGCGGCGACATCGGTATCACCCGGCGATATCGCTGATCGTGACTGACTTCGTGCGCGGCAACATGCGGATTAAGGCTGACGTCGGCAGGAACTGATTATGCTATCGCCCGCGTTATCGTTAGCGCCAGTGATAGCGCGTTTTTCCTTTTCATCAATGTCATGGTCAGCCTTTCTTTTATACATAAAAATGCTGTTATCCCTGCACATTTAAAACACATACCAAGATCAAATACATTCGGGATTTGTTATTCTCAAACTAAGAAGCGCGGAACGCATGCTCCAACAGTAAAGAGCGAGACAAGAGTAGTGGCGAGTGGCAAACCTCCCCCAGGCAGGACGACAGCATGGTCGTCGAGGTTGCGGTGCAGGTACGCGACCTCGAAGTTCTTCCCGGAGAAGAACCCGCACAAGTCGGCTTCATGGCCTCCCAGGCTTGGCGGGCGGCAGCTCGCCTCGCTGAGCTGCACTGGCGAGTAGGGAACGTTGCCGAAATCCCCCTTGACGAACAGAAATTTATTGAGCCAGTTGTGACTCTTGTTGACGGTCTCCCGCACCTTGAGGTGGGCGCTGGAGAATTAGGCGGTGCCATCCCGGTTCGCACGGAAGGAAAATAGTTTGTGGAAAACCGCGAGATTAAACTCGATCTGCTCCTCCCGCAGGAAGCAGGCGAACCCAACCATAACAGCTACAGAGTTCGGGGTCATCTGACCTATGACGACCCCGAAGTACTTCAGTACCTGACGAACCTCTGGCCAGAGGGGGAGGCGAAGACCCACCTCAAAGTGGTCCAGGGGAATGGCGAGCTCGTTCCCGGATAGATCGTTGATCTTCTCCCCCTCCCCGGGCAATCTCGCCGAGAACCCAGCCGGGATGTGGTCACCTAGGGCCTCTAAGTATTCGCGCTCTGAGATGATAGCGCAGGGAAAATTGTGCTGCGAGAAGGTCCAGGCACATTTACTTCGCCCGTCAGCCTCGCCGCCGCCACCGCCCATTCCGCCGAATTACCGCCGTTCAAGCGAGACAGACCCAAGGGGTGAGCGAGAATCATGCTTTGCAGAGAGCAGGAGGCGGGTGAGTAATTTGAAGCGATGGAGGGATAAGAACCGGCCATGCCTATTTATAGGGAGAAAGAAAGGGCGGGAATTTTCCCGCCAACGGGAGAGGTGCGAGTAGCAAAAATCGAGCCTGACGGTTCGACTCCCCAATGCGCGGCCACAGCGCCAGGACCATTTAGCAGCAGGTCTCGCTTGACCGCATTCGCGCGAAGAATGAGCGGGCAAGTCTCAGCCCGAGCCCGCCCAGGATCCCGAGCGAGTCGGGGAGACTCGTGGCAGGCGAGCTCCTCGGCTCGCTCCCGCTACGATTGGAATGGCGTGTTGAGCGAGGCCGTCCCCAGACCTGCCCTCGCCCCAGGAAGTGGACGAGGGGCGGACGCGAGTACCCTCGAGCCCGCCTCAAGGAAGATAAAAACAACAACATGATAATTTTGGCATGCATCAGAGATCAAAAAATCAGGCCCATAGGCGGGCGAGGAGAGTCACAAATTATTGCGAATACAGAATGAGGCTTTGAAATAGTAGAAACTCCGTGGTATCCCGCAAGCGGGGGGAAGAAAGGCCGGATCAGTACTGGATCCACTTCCACCTGCCCCGCCGTTGCGTTCCTAATCGCGGCGGCACGCGAGGATAATGGTAATCGCGCACCGCCACCAGCTCCTGTTGAGCCAGGCCGACTTGTTCCGAGGCATTCCTAAGACACTCCTCGGCTCGCGTAATGTGCACGCCATGCAAAGTGACCTCGCCACCTTTTGCTGCGCGCGGGGCTCCCTCCAAGGCCGCGAGCCGAGCCTCGGTGTCGGCCTTGTCTTGATCGACCCTCTTCACGAGCTCTTGAAGCAGTAGCGTGTGTTTTTGGAACAGCCGCGTCACCTTCCTCTTCATCCCCACCGCATCGGTCGGGTCACCAAGGTAATCAAAAATACCCTCCACGTCGGGCGGAGGCGAATACCCTTCCCTCATCTCAGTTTCGGAGGAGACCGTGTTGTAGCCTACAAAAGGGGGATTCAGAAGGAGCGAGTGAGAACAAGGCAAACGCTGAGTACAAGCTTAGCAGGGGTTGGCACGTCGTCCACGCCGATGGAAGGACGAGAGGAGACCAGCCGACCCTGAAAGGCTTCTCCCTCGATGGTCTCAAGAGATTTTCCCAGTCCGTGGGGAGCCGGCGAACGAGAGGTTTTCGGAGGTAGGCGGTCCAGACCTGGGGGACTAGCGACCCTCTCAGACGACAAGGGAGGGGGCGATCCTCCCCCCGGTCCTCCTCGCCCTCATGAAGCGGTGCCTGCAAGACGAGGGGGTCAGAGACATTGCAACAAACCAAGGAGGAAGGTCGCATACCTCAGGGGAGACCTCATCGCCAGCCGCCGAGCTAGAACCCGGGAAGTTGTTCGTCGGGGACCGCCTCATGATCTTCCCCTTCACCGGCCTGAAGAGTGGGTCGGGGGACCCACCCGCTAACCAAGGGGCAGTCTCGAGGGCCTCCTCCCGAGTCTTCTGGCCCGCAGCCGCCAAGCAAGCTCGCACTTCTTCGCTGACCGACATCAAGGAACTGCAGTCTGTTCAAGAAAAATGAGAGGGTCTTGGGAGACCCCCCTGGGCTCGGTGGTATATTTATAGTCGAATAGTGGGGGCCCACCAGAAGATTCCCTGCCAGCTCAGCACAGTACTCGCCGAATACACGGGTTGGATGATTCTTTCCGAGCTTGTATCAAGCTCAAAAAGAGCAGGGATTGTGTACAACCCCGTGTCTGCCGAGCGGGTCTCACCAGGGAGATCGAGCGAATCGGCCCCACAGCCCACACCCGTGCAACAAGCTGGAATGCGGCAAAGGGCTATTCCGCTACCGCCTAGTTCGAGCGAGCGAGCCGGGCGAGACGACTCCCCACCCCTCCCGCTCGCTCGGAGAATCGTCGGCCAGAGCAGGGGGCGCCAATCGTCGAGCCGGTACTCGCGGAGGGTCTCGGAGACCTGCGACCTGCGAGACGATCGGAGGGTCGCAACGGCCACCATCCCGCCCCTTATTCGCAACCTGGTCGCCGGTCCGCCTCGGCAGAGGACTGGCAGGTCGCGGCGGCCCGGCTCACGTTCGCCCAAGAAGGATAGGCAGGCCGCTGGAGCCGGGTCGCACCCGCCTCCCGCAGAAGGTAATTGGAGGCGAGCTGACTCCCCATGGGTGCGAATAGCTCCTCCAAACAGCGGAGCCACGCTGTTGGCAGACCAGGTTGGACTGCGCATAGCTTCTCAGGACAGCGGAGTCTGGCTGTTGGCAGACCCAACCCAGGGCTTTTTTCTATTTTCAGGTCAGTTCTTCTGGTTATTGGCAGTTCAGTTTCCAAAAAACTATAAATAAGACCCAAGGGGTACCTCAGATGGCATGCTTTGAGTGCCTCCCTACTCCCGTTTTCAAGTGCTTTCAGAGGGTACCTTAGCTCGGCTTCTGGCTAAGGAGGGGAAGCGCTCAGAGATCTTCCGGGTTTGTGGTGGGACCTCCCTGCCGAGCCCTTGGGTCTGTTTCTTCTTGCTTTCTTCATTGTTTTTCTTGCAGGAGCAAAGTATGCGCGAGACCACCCCTTCCCCAAGGGTCGAACTCCACAAGAGGCCGGATTCCGGTTTCAACAGTGGGTCTACAGGAACAAGATGGATGAGGATGGAATAATCATAAATAACAAGGCCATACTCGTCGCCAAAGGATATCACCAAGATGAAGGAATCCACTTTGACAAGACATATGCTCCAGTGGCAAGGCTGTAGGAAATCAGGTTGTTCCTAGCATATGCCACTCTTAAGGGCTTCATTGTTTATCAGATGGATGTGAAGTCTGTCTTCCATAATAGAGACATAAAGGAAGAGGTGTATGTGGAACAACCTCCAGGTTTCGTTGAATCTAACTTTCCTGACTATGTTTATTTGTTATCTAAAGCATTATATGGTTTGACAAAAGATCCTCGAGCTTGGTATGAGACGTCGTCTAGCTTTATTCTTGAGAACAAGTTCACAATGGGAAAGATACATAAGACATTATTTCTTAGGGAAATAAAAGGCGAGATTTTGCTAGTTCAAATCTATGTCGATGATATTATTTTTGGCTCTACTGACGATAACCTCTGCAAGAAGTTTTCAAAACTTATGTAAGGGAAGTTTGAAATGAGCAGTATGTGAGAGCTGAAGTATTTCTTAGGGCTTCAGGTGAAACAATCTGAAGATGGAATTTTAATCTCGCATATAAAGTTCACCAAGGAGCTAATTAAGAAATTCGGAATGGAGAATGAAACATCTATGAGGACTCCAATGGGTACAGTTGTGTCTCTAGACAAGGATGAGAAAGGGAAATCTTTTGATGAAACCAAGTACAGAAGCATAATTGTATCCTTGCTCTACCTTACTGCCAGTATACAAGACATAATGTTCTCAACATGTATATGTGTTATATTTCAAGTGAACTCTAAGGAGTCTCACTATGCTGCTGCAAAGCAGATTTTGAGATAGCTTAAAGGTACGCCAAATCTTGGCTTATGGTACCCAAGTAGTAATGATAGCGAACTAATTGGATTTTCAGATGCAGATTTTGCAGTTAGCAAAGATGACAGGAAGAGCACTTCCGGGACTTGCCAATTTCCTAGGAAGAAGGCTCATTTCCTGGAGTAGTAAGAAGCAGAATTGTATTGCAATCTCAATTGTCGAGTCAGAGTATATCTCTGCGGGCAGTTATAGTGAACAGTTTCTACGGATAAAGAACCAGTTTGAAGAATATAATGTGAAGTTTCAAAACATTCCTTTGTTTTCCGACTCCTCCATTGCGATTGCAATAGCCAACAACACAGTCTCTCATAGATCTACAATTTGTTCCAACTGACAGGCAGATTGCAGATATATTCATGAAGCTGCTAGACAAGGCCAAGTTCTCGTTCTTCAAAAAAGAACTTGGAATGCTCAACAAAGAAGAATAGAGAAGGAGGACTCAAAACATAGCTCAGATATCAAGGAATAACTTCAAAAGTCGAAATTTCTCAAGTTCACACTTAATTTCTCGAGTAAGAAAATGACTACTCGAGTACTTCCTTAGACTACTCGAGAACTCAGCAAGTCACTCGAGTAATAAAACTCGAGTAATGAGTTTCCTCTAGAGAAGTATGACGATATTACTCGAGTACCATCATTCTCTCACTCGAGTACTGCCGGTCCACTCGAGCAATAGGAAGACAATTTCTCAAATTCTAATCAAATCTCTTTATTCGCAACTTGAAGCTTATACCGCCAACTTCTAAGGTATGTTCGATTAATTACTTCCAAAATCATCGATAGTTAGGGTTATATAGATAGAAAAACCAGATTCCATTTTTCTACACAATTTCAAAATCCCTCTCTCTCGACAAAGAAAGAAAGTCTTTTCATCTTCCGCCGCAGTCGCAGAGCACGTCGCCGTCTTCTCCCCACATTCAATTTCTCTCGCCTCTCTGGGCATTGGCACTGTCTTCCAAAATTGGGATTGGTAGTGAACTCGTTGTCTTCGGTATTGCCGAACTCTCAGATAATTTCCGAAATCTTCTCATTCTTCTCGACGCCGCCGGCTTGACCTTCATTCTCCAGCAGCCCTATACGATTCTTTTCCCTGATGTTGAAGAGTTTTTTAAAAATATCAAAGTAAGAAGGAATGATAAGGTCCTTAAGTCAAAAGTAAAGATAATTAAGATCAAGCTTACCAAGGCCTCTGTCTCCACACTTCTTCAGCTACCTGTAGTTGATGAAGAAGATGCTCTAACTCATGTAGATGCTGATAGAGCTTGTAGGTTTTGTGGACTTTCAACAGAAGTTATTTCCATTCATTGTCCAGATCTCAACCCTGAAAGCAAATTCCTGGTGGACATTATTGGAAAGATTCTCCTTTGTAAGACAAGTTCTATAAGGGACATCTCATATGAACTGTTTGATATAATGACTGCCATAATCTACAGAAAAAGATTCCAATTTGGCATGATGATTCTTGATAAGATAAGGGAGAGCACCAAGGCTCCTAATTTTGCCACGATGATCTCTCTAATACTACATGAGATAAATCCAGATGCTTTTGATTTCTCCAAAGGAACCACTCTTTACCATATGAAGAAAGTATCAATATCTTCTATTCAGAGATAGGAACTGACATTATTGAATCATACCCAGCCTGCTATAGCTCATGAACATCCAACTGTAGAGGACAGGATTCCATCTCCCTCTCAACCTCATATTGCTAGCACATTTTGTGCAGCAGCTGAGGGGGTGATGAGTACAATTATGATAGGCTTTTTACTAGCATAATTGTAATCATGTCCACTATTTTATACCTCCCTTTATAGTAATTTTGCGAGAATCGTTAAGAATTTACTTTATCATGAGTATAAGAGCATAGTTAGGAGTTTCTATTATTTTATGTATTAAGCTATCTATTTATTCCTTCATTTTTCTAATGCAGGTATTGCTAAACAGTGGAGCTAAAAGCCTTGGAGCAAACAGAGGAGTTCACGAATTCAACATGGCTGAGGACAGGACAAGAATTGGGCGCACACTGGTAGGCACACGACAGTGTCCCTACCCATGTCCTATCCGGGATGGAACAGAAAAACTGGAATAAAAAGATAAAGCAGCACACGGGTGGGAACACGCCCGTGTTCCTACCCATGTCCTTTTTGGGATAAATTCAACTTCTGCTGCCAACCAACCCGTGTGCGAAGAACATGATGGACAACACGATCGTGTCTGTACTCGTGTCAGAGGACATGGCCCATGACCAGACATGCCTACTCATGTGGAACCACCTTTGAACCGTCAACACGGCATGTGACACAGCCATGTTGGAACTCGTGTCTGACCCTGTTTGCTAGAAGACAATAAAAACCTGTAGGAATATTAGAAGGGGACTTTTAGATAATTCTCATTTGCAGAACTTCTGGAGCACGAAAGTGGAGCATCTAAGAGAAGGAGGAATTGAAGTAGAATTTCATATGTCTTTGATCTTTCATGAACCTCTTTTAATCTTTCCTTTCTCTTGATGATCTAACTTCATTAATTTTTATTTCACATAAAACTTTTATTTGAACAATTTAGTAATCATGTATGTTATTGTTTTCATCAAATTTGTGTTATTTTATTCGTATGTAGTCTTACAAATGAAGAGATTTATCCTAGTTATGAATTTCGTATTTGTTTTACATGAATTCTGACTTTTTAGATTGAGAAATTGGAAGGTTGTGATGATGTTTATATGTTCATATTTATTTGTTATTTCTCGTTGCATTTCAATTTGCATGATCGAGAGATATGTTGATTGGATAATTATAATACGGATAAATGGATTCATGGTATTTTAGAGATAGGATTTCATGAATTTATGTAATAGATAGGGTACTTTATTTTAATTCAAATTTGAGGGTCATAAATTATTCGAGAGAAAATTAACTAACTTAGGTTTATATTTTGAATTGCTCGAGAGATAATTTGATAACTGTTTAACCCTTACAATACAATACAATGAATTTGATAATCTTATTATTACCTGATTACATAGAGTGGAGTTA
Source organism: Platanthera guangdongensis (assembly GCA_039583875.1). Lineage (NCBI taxonomy): Eukaryota > Viridiplantae > Streptophyta > Magnoliopsida > Asparagales > Orchidaceae > Platanthera > Platanthera guangdongensis. Next base: position 91,851,160 of record CM077157.1, on the reverse strand, counting down.
ATGAGCGGTTATTTTCATGTGAATGCTCTTAGACTTTCAGCTTTTTATCTTCTTTAATCCTCCAATGTTAATTTATCCAAGTAGTCATAGTTAGGTTAATCTAGGTTAAAAATCAGTTTTAATTATAGGTATGATAATAGAGTGAGGGTGAGTACAAGTATTTGAAAAGACCCTGTAGAATACAACACGAGATGTAGATTTCTCCTATATTATATTTGATAGGTGCACTTGCCTGAATGTTAATCAATCTAGTTTATGCCCATCTACATAGTTTATACTAGAGTGCAGAATGAATCCGCATCAAGTTATTACTTGATAAAAATAACCATCAAGTTTTTTGCACCATTGCCGGGAGCCATTTTCATATTTTGAAAGCTTAAACTTTATTAATCTACCAATTTTTATATATTAACATATAACTGTAAATTATTTTATGGAATAATTAGATCGCTTAATCTCTGTTTTGTAGTCTGTTAGTCTATGACCAGGGGGAGAAATTCTGGGCTAGAACCATTTCATCCTGACCCAGAGCGAATTATTCATAACACTAACCAAAGGGTTGTGGGAACTAATACCACAGATATTTCAAACGGGCTTTTAGAAGAGGAAACACTAAACCAAGGAGAGCATCATCCGAAAAATTTGGATAACATGGCAAACCAGAATGAGCAAACCATGTCTGACTTTGCTAGACCTAATCTCCAGGGAACTGGGTCAAGCATCGTTAGACCACCAATAGTCACCAACAATTTAGAATTGAAGCCTAGTGTTATACAGATGGTTAAACAGTATGTCCAATATAATGGCCTGCAAGATGAAGATTCGTACACATACTTAGCCGGATTTTTGGAGATATGTGACACATTCAAGATCAATGGCGTTTCCAATGATGCCATTCGATTGAGATTGTTTCCATTCTCACTAAGGCATAAGGCAAAGTAGTGGCACAACTCATTACCTAGAGGGTCGATTACTACTTGGGATATGATGGTTGAGAAGTTTTTAATGAAGTATTTTCCACCGGCGAAGACTGCAAAGCTAAGGAATGACATCTCTACGTATGTTCAATTGGAATCTGAATCATTGTATGATACATGGGAACGATTCAAGGAATTCTTAAGGAGGTGTCCCCATCACGCACTACCTTCATGGATTCAGATTCAAACTTTTTTATAATGGTCTAAATCCAGCCACTAAACAGATGATCGATGCGGCTAGTGGAGGCACCTTGAACAATAAGACACCTGAAGCGGCTTAATAATTGATATAAGACATGGCAATGAACAACTATCAATGGACTACCGTAAGACAGAAGCCTAATAAGCCTACAGGAATGTATGAAGTGGATGTTGTCACTGCCTTAGCCATTCATGTGGAGAAGCTTCACCAGAAGATGGATAACATTTCCTTAGCATCACCCTTGATGTTACCTCAACAATGGGACCCTTCATTTAGTGGAATGTTGGGTTGTGAATCTCAAGTGCAGGAACATGTTGACTATATGGGCAACAACACCAGACCTCCTTTCAACCAAACAAACAACCCGTTTAGTTCTACATACAATCCTAGATGGAGGAACCACCCCAATTTCTCTTTGGGAGGACAAGGAAATCAAGGCAAGCAACCTGTGTTTGGACAACCACAACAATCGGAACCAAGGAAGCCAACATTAGAAGATGTACTTTCCAAGTTCATGAAAACTACTAATGTAGCCTTTCGCAATCAAGTGGGTTCAATTCGTAATTTGGAGAACCAGATTGGTCAGCTCGCAAGGATGGTATCTGAAAGGCAACAAGGAACACTTCCAGGTAATACTGAGACAAACCCGAGGGAGCATGCAAAAGCAATCCAGTAGAGGAGCAGAAAGGAGTTACAAGACCAAAGGCCTACGAAGGAAGTGCCCCAAGAGGAGTCTAGTGGCGAAGGACCGAGCGAGATGAACGTGCAACCAATGGAGTATCCACCACCAATACCATATCCAGCAAATCTTAACAAGGAGCTCATGGATGCGCAGTATGGTAAATTCTTATCTATGTTTAAACAATTACACGTCAATTTACCTTTTTCTGAAATCATTCAAATGCCCAAGTATGCTAAATTTCTTAAGGACTTAATCTCAAATAAAAGGAAAATAGAATAATTATCTTTAGTAACACCTAGTGAAGAATGTTACGCTATTTTGCAAACTAAATTACCACAAAAACTTAAGGATCCTGGTTCATTTTCAATTCCATGTTTAATCGGTGATTTACAAGTAAATAAAGCTTTAGCGGACTTAGGAGCTAGTATAAACATAATTCCTTATAAACTATATTTGAAACTAGGTCTAGGAGAACTTAGCCCAACTAGAATGAGTATTCAATTAGAAGATCGATCGGTTAAGTACCATAGAGGAATAGTAGAAAATGTAGTGGTTAAGGTAGATAAGTTTATATTTCCTACCGATTTTGTTATTCTAGATATGAATGAAAATATCGAAGTACCACTCATACTAGGCCATCCATTCTTAGCTACATCTAGAGCACTTATTGATGTTTTTGAGGGTAAGTTAGTTTTGCAAGTCGGGGAAAATGAAGTTACTTTTCAAATTGGAAATACAATGAAACAATCCTTAGATAATGATGATAATTGCTATTTTTCTCATGGTGTTGATAATTTTATGACTTCTATGAATTCTAATTTATATTATAGGGATCCTTTAAAAATATGCATCACTAACTGTTATCTTGAAGATGAAAAAATGAAGATATTGTTGAACATTTATTTTTTCTAGATAATTGTGTTTCGATGAATAGAACGACTGAGTATAGTTTGATTACATAAGGAGATCGTGAAGGTCTTAAGAATAATACTAAGGATCCACCGATAGTAGAACTAAAAAAATTACCGGATCATCTTGAGTATGCATTATTAGGAACTAATTCTTCTTACCTAGTTATTATCTCCTCTAATCTTTCCAATACTGAAAAAGCTAAATTAATAACTGTGGTGAAGAAATATAAAGGTGCAATAGCATGACAAATATCTGTTATAAAAGGTATTAATCCTAGTTTTTGCACTCACAAGATCCTTTTGGAAGAAAACTATAAACCTTCTATTCAACCGCAACGTAGGCTAAACCCAAATATGAAAGAGGTAGTTAAGGCTAAGATTGTTAAGTTATTAGATGCTGGAATGATATACCCTATTTCAGATAGTTCATGGGTTAGTCCTGTACAAGTCGTTCCTAAGAAGGTTGGTCTAACAGTGGTAGAAAACGATAAGAATGAATTAATTCCAATGCGAACAATAACAGGTTGGCGTGTCTGTATTGACTATATGAAGTTAAACGATGCCACTAGGAAAGACCATTTCCCTCTTGCTTTCATTGACCAAATATTAGAACGCTTATCAGGACATTCTTATTATTTTTTTGTAGATGGACTTTCTGGATATTTCCAAATTCCTATAGCACCAGAAGATAAGAAGAAAACAACATTCACTTGCCCATTTGGTACCTTTGCTTATAGACGAATGCCATTCGGTTTTTGTAATGCATCCGCCACTTTCCAAAGGTTCATGTTAGCCATCTTTAATGAATATGTTGAAGATATTATGGAAATGTTTATGGATGATTTCTCTGTTTTTGGTGACTCGTTTGATTTTTGTTTGAATAATTTAGAGAAATTTCTTAGGAGGTGTGAGGAAACGAACCTAGTGCTAAGTTGGGAGCATTGTCATTTCATGGTACAGATGGGTTAGTACTTGGCCATAAATATCAAGCCAAGGAATTCAAGTAGATATAGCGAAAATTGAAACCATAGAAAAGTTACCACCACCAACCTTCATTAAGGCAGTGAGATGTTTCTTAGGACACGCTGGATTTTACCGCCAGTTTATTAAAGACTTCTCTAAAAATGCTAAACCACTTACTAGGCTTTTAGAAAAAGTCACACCTTTTATTTTTGAACAAGAGTGTCTACATGGCTTCGAGTCCTTAAAATAAATATTAATTAATTCTCCTATTATGAACGCACCTAATTTTACTCAGCCATTCGAGATCATGTGTGATGCTAGTAATTTTGCAATAGGAGCTGTTTTAGGACAACGCCGAAACAAACACTTTCAACATATATATTATGTTTGCAAAACATTTTATAATGCATAGGAGAATTATACAACTATGGAAAAAGAACTTCTAGGAGTGGCATTTGCCTTTGATAAATTTAGAACATATTTAACATTGTCTAAGGTGGTAGTATACACAGATCACTCTGCCCTTAGATATTTTCTAGCCAAAACGGAAGCAAAGCCACATTTAATCTGTTGTGTTCTTTTATTGCAAGAATTTGATTTGGAAATTAGGGATATACGAGGAGCAGGAAATTTAGCGGCGGACCATCTCTCACGTTTAGAAAATCCACTACGAGCAATGTTAGATGAATCTGAGATAAGGTCCTTCCAAAAGAATCTTCATATCAGCAGAAAAAAGAATTTCTCTGACTTGAAATATTACTTCTGGGAGGACCCCTTTCTTTTTCAGATATGTGCAAATTCCGTTATACGAAGGTGTGTATCAGCAGAGGAGGGTTGGAAAATCCTGGAGCAGTGTCATTCAGGTCGTGCTGGTGGTCCGTATGGAGCAAATCACTCAACAAAAAAGGTTCTTGACTGTGGTTTTTATTGGCCCCTTCTATTTAGGGATGCCCAAAGGTATGTGTTTTCATGTGATTCTTGTCAGAAATTAGGTATTATTTCTAAATTACATGAAATGCCGCAAAACTTTATTCTTGAATGTGAAGTATTTGATGTGGGGGATTGACTTTATGGGACCGTTTCCAGTTTCTTATAGGAATAAATATATTTTGGTAGCTGTAGATTATGTATCAAAGTGAGTTGAAGCACACACTTTGCCTACTAATGATATTAGAGTAGTAATCCGATTTTTGAAAACTTTATTCGCACAATTTGGTACGCCACGTGCAATTATTAGCGATAGGGGTTCACATTTTTGTAATCTACAGCTAGATAAAGTATTACAAAAATATGGAGCTACACATAGGATAGCCGCTCCTTATCATCCACAAACTAGTGGTCAAGTTGAAGTTTCAAATAGAGAACTTAAGAGGATCATAGAAAAGTTTATAGAATGGAATAGGAAGCAATGGTCTAGCAAACTAAATGATTGTTTGTGGGCATATAGGACCGCCTTCAAAACACCTATAGGGTCCACCCCCTATAGATTATTCTATGGTAAATCATGTCACCTGCTTATAGAATTAGAACACAAGTCATATTGGGCAATACGCTCTTTGAATTTTGATACTAATTCTATAGGGGAGAAATGAACACTTCAGCTTAACGAATTAGATGAGTGGAAATCAATGACTTACGAGAACTCCCAGATTTATAAGGAGAAGACCAAACTATTCCATGACTGTCACCTTCGCAAACCCAAGACATTCTAAAAAGGTGACCAAGACCTCCTTTTTAATTCCCGACTTCGTTTATTCCCAGGGAAGTTAAGGTCTAAGTGGTCTGGACGCTTCCAAGTCAAAGAAGGCTTTCCCTACGGCACCGTCGAGCTAACCCACCCTGAGAAGGGTGATAGTTTGTTTTTTATTTAAGCTATTAGAGTTTTGTTTTTGTCTTTATTGTGCAAATCTTCTCTTATTAGCTTATATGTCCCCTCCCCTTGTATTTATTTATGCCACTAAAAGTTTTTGTGCTCTTTTGTAGGTTTTCTTAATTTCCACCCAAAATGACCTGACACGACCACCAACACAGCCGTGTCATGGTGCGTGTCACCTGTTCCCAAAGAATCAACCACTAGAGGAAAGTCCAGAGTTCATCCCGACCAGGAAATGGCCTCCAACACGGCTGTTTCGCTGGCCGTATCAAGCTGGTCGTGTCAACATGAGCCGTGTCACCAGGAGCCGATGACTTTCCAGCGAAGGACACGACCACCAACACGACCGTGTCGCCAGGCGTGTCGCCACCACATCAACACATGCAACCCGCCATTAATGCACCCCCGTCGAAGCTGATCAACCTCAGAGGACATGGCCACCAACATGGCCATGTCGTTTCCCGTGTCAGTATGGGCATGCCCGCCGATTCGACATTGCAATGATCATTTCCAGCCAGAACCAGATCCCAAAGTCAACCAGCACGGGACAGGGCCACCAAAACGTCCGTGTCGTTGGCCGTGTCATTCCCTCTTGAATTTCTATAAATTCAGCCCCTCCCCCTTGTTTCAAAGAGAGTCCTGGAGTGTGTAAGGAAGTGCTGCCCTTTTGTTTTCTGATGTTTTTCATCCTTTTTCTCTTTCTCTCTCTCTCTCTCATTCTCACTTTAGTTTATTTAATTCGAGTTTAATTTAAGCTTTTGTATTAGCTTTTGTAATTGCTTTAGTTACTACTTGTAGGGCTAGAATAGGATTTTACTTTCCATGCACTTGTAATCTTTTGTTTTCACGTTGTAAGATCCTTATTTTCATTAATAAAGAAGTGTTGTTTTCTCTTCCCTTTCTACATTGTGTTCTTATTGCTTCACTAATCATCCCCCCTCCTCCACTTCACCATGAGTAACTAATCCTCCTTGTACTCGATCTTGATGATCCGAGTTTCGAGTGATTAAGTTATGATGCTTTGAGTTCACCTTCTCTTTTTAGGTTTTAGGCCTTGAAATAATCTTGATTTATCATGGGTTGGAGATATATTATCGATATATATTCTCCACATTTGCTTTCATTCTTAGCTAGCCCAGAGGCCGATAGTTTGAAGTGAGCACTCAAGAGTAAAGGTAGTTGTACGCACCCCTCGAGAGAGGCAGACGTCCAAATCTCCCAGATTGGAGTAAAATCCAATAGTGGGGTTAACCGCATAAAGCGAGCTTTAGGCCTCCAATTTAGACAAGAGTCGGTCGGGCATTCCTAAACTCAGTTGGGCATGACTTCGAGAGAAGTATGTTCAAGCTTTAGGAACCTCCACGGTCAAGGACCTTTACCCTATTAAGCTTACGTTTATTTATTGTGTTTTTAATCGACTCTTGCCGAGGTGATTCTTGATCGAGTGCATTTCCATCTCATCGTTATAACCCTTCAGTGTAATCGTTTCTTTTATGCTCTCTTTTCTTAAGCGTTGGCCAGGCCATCAAGTTTTTGTCATTTCTCCTTTTTATACAATATTTCCTTTAGTGCATTTAGCATTCTTTTAACCCTAGATTTTCCGTCGATAAAATAATAGCCTTCGTGTGAGTACGATTACTCAACAGTTCCCAGATTTAAATATGACACTTGTGTCCCCTTACTACAGTTCGATAGGTATACTTGCCTAGTTGGATTGCTAGTTCGGCTTCTCTCTTTTCTTAAGAGAAAGGCCGGGACACCAAAGGGCGATTTTAAAGTCAATGGGCACCGATTAAAACTTTACTACTATGCACTTCCTCAAGATTTCGCTCGTCAAGAAACATGCCTCCGTATAGACTAGGATTGCGAATAATGTAGTAAATTTTGTTTTAAGTTCATAAAATTTTGAGTAAAATTTTAGTTAATGTTAATCCAAAAATTCTTTAATAAAATTCACTTAGGAGGAATTTTAATTCTAGGGGAGCACACGGGTAACCACACGCACGCGTGCATTACCGTGTCCATAACATACCCTTGGACCCAGCCATGTCCCATATAAAACCAGGAGTAGGAAGCTTCCATCCAGAGCACCACACAGGTGCACACACACCCATGTGTGTGGTCGTTTTGTTAGCCAGCATTTTGCCCATAAGCACCCAAGCAGGACACGGGTAAACACACACACACGTGTTTATGCCCGTCTGCCTGTACACGGGTCATCACCTGGCCATGTTCAAACCCGTGTCACTGTTCGACGAGGTCTTTCCCGAGAAGGACACGGGTAGTCACCCGGCCGTGTTCTGCGTCGTGTCTCTAGTCAACGATGTTCTTCCCGAGAAGGACTCGGCTTGACACCCAGCCATGTTCAAACCCATGTCGCTATTCAATGATGTTCGTCCCGAGAATGACACGGGTACCCACTCAGCCGTGTGATTAACAGTGTGAATTTTAATGCACTCTGCCTGAGCAGGACACGGGTTGATACACGACCGTGTTGGTGACCGTATCCACCAGATGCCCTGCTTTCCCGTGAAGTTTGACCACACGTCCTGTCAATACCCGTGTTCCACGCGGGTAAGATTCCTTAACACGAGTCCACACATGGCCGTGTGTGAACCCGTGTTCGCCTTCTTTAAATAGGATCGTGTCCTAGTCATCTCAATATTCCTCCCCTGATTTCCAGCTTCACTTCCTGCACAGCCCCTTGTCTCTTGATCCGATAGAGGTTTTAGCCTTCAATGTGTGTGGATTCGCTTCCTCTCGTAGCCATCTATACTCCTAGGTAACAATTTTTGGTTTATTTTTTTACTCAACTTCTTCTTTCTCTCCACTCTCTTCTCCAAATTCTTGCTCTCCCCCTTTAATTTTTTCTCTCCTTTTTCTTCTTCATCATTTAAAAAAACAAAAAATCCTTGTATTTGTCCACAGATCATGTCTTTATGATGAACCCAAGGCGGTCATTGTCGTCGCCCAGATCTCCAGGCATTATCTACAGAAAGACGCGATGCCGCTGCGCCGCTAGAGTTCACGGATCCTGCACACATCAACCGCTACAACCGCCTCCAGTCGAAAAAATATCAAGACATCTGATCGATTGACTGGAGCGTCCTAGAGGAAATAAATTTAGCTAGAGATGTTAGAGAGTTAATATCTATAATGGGGTGGCAGCATTTTTTTGCTATTGAGGAGTTAGGATTTAAGGAACTCATATTAGAGTTCATGTCGTCTTTTTATTTAAATCTTAGACATTCTCTTAATGAGCATGCAAATGCGCAAGAGGGTGTCATCTCTTTTCGAGTAGTGGGCACTATGTATACAATCTCCCTTCTCCAATTCACCCAATAATTAGGGGTGTATGAGGACTCGTTCCTTTTTAGTGCCGCCTACCCCGAGCTTTATATTGACCTCCCCACTCGAGACCATGCCGGCAACATCCAGGCCCGACTTTCTTTTGATTATAGTCCATATGAGGCCAATATGTCTAAGGCCTCCAAGTTGCATTCTCCCGCCCTCCACTACAAACACCACCTCCTTAGCCATACCTTGAACGGCATGTGCGAAATCTCTAGCATGTTTAGTAGGCAGGATGTGCTATATCTTTATAGCATGTCATCATGTTACCCCATCCATATGGGGTATATGCTCGCACAGTTCATCCTTCACCAGGCTGAAAACTCACTCATAGGGTATATCTGTGTAGCACCCTACATTACCCGCGTGGCGAAGAATATGAACATTTTCTCGTCCCTTCCCCCGATCACAGTGGTCGCGAAGACCGTGCCTATCACCATGGCCAGTCTTTGATCCCTCGGCCTCGTCACTGCCCGTCATGGCCGGGGTGGCATTATATACTCCCTTGCGAGGCGTGGACTGCATGCGAATGAAGGCGATTATGATGAGGTGGATCCTGGTCTCGATGAGCCTCTAGTGCCTCCGACCTGCTCTACTTACTCTCAGGGTGAGTCTTCTGCCGCTCCTCCTCTAGCGCGTTCTCAGTACTCGCGGGATTTCCAGCACTTCTTTGAGACCGAGCTCTCACCGCACTTGCAGCATATAGAGGCGTCGCAGAAGCAGACTGAGGATGCCATCCTTCATATCAGGGACCACTTGGGGATCTCTCCAAGACCACCGACATCTCCTGGCCAACCTCACTACACCGACGATCAGGCTGATCCTCCAGCCTCCTTTTGACATGTATCAGTGTATTTTAGTAGAATTTATTTGTATCAGTGTATTATCAGACATAATATATGTTATCATATTTGCTCCTTTTTCATTCGTGTGCTCTTTTATTTTCATGGTAGTCAGTTCTTTATTTATTGGTGAAATTACTCTCTCAGCTCTTTAGATTATAATGAGGACATTGTAAATTCTAAGTCTGGGGGTGGATGTTTTTCAATTCTATAATTGCTGTGATTGACATGATTACAATTTGTTATACTTTTGCTATCATAGTACTCAAGGTTCTTATACCCCCCCCCCCCAAATTTTTTTTGTTACTCCTTTAAGCTCTCATTAATTCACTCATTTGGGATTATAAAAATCTAACTTAACTTCGCACGCTGATTAAAATGAATTGATGTAGACTCCTTGAGTGTTCAAATTTGTTGATTCGTAATTATGTATAGAAATTCATTAGCCTAGTTTTATCTATATAATTTATTTTTAAGATTAGTCTTTTACATTATTAACTATCAATCACTCTATTTTAGAAAATATAATTATCTATAATAAAGTGAGTAGATGAGTGTAATATTTTTATAACTTTGTATTAGTGAATCAAAATAAAGAATACTCTCTATTGATGTCCAGAACTTACCCTCTAGTGATCCTCAAAACTTTTGCATAGGTTAATTAGTGAGTGCAGAAATGACTTATGCCTCCTTTTGGATAGCGTGAGCCTTGCAAAACCAAAACCTTAAACATTATACCCTTACAGACCCAATTTGGACCTAATCCCTATGCTTTTTGATACTCTACCACTAAAATTCACCAAGGCCAAATCCTTACCTATTAGCACACCTATCATTGAGATATTCTTGGAATGAGTTTGTTCATAGTGATATGTGACCTGAGTGCGTGTATACTTGCACCCACTTGGAATGATCCCTACTACGAACCCTTGAATAAAAACATAGTGATATATGGCCTGAGTGCGTGTATACTTACACCCACTTGGAATGATCCCTACTATGGACCCTTGGTTAAGAAAAATAAAAATAGAGAGTTTCCATCAAAAATGTGGGATGTATAATAATTGAAAAGTCTGGGGGTGCTTTTATAACATTGATGTATGTTAAGGTATTTGCATAACAAAAGGCTCAATCGTGATTTAGGTGTGATAAAAAACCCATCGAATTTATCTTTGATTACCCCACCTACAATCGCCTATCCTAAGCCAAAAAGGTAACACCATAGTACAAGTCCTAAGGATCCAACCTTACTAATTCTAACAAGTGTCGTGGAGAGGGTGTGAAAAGGTAAGCTCATGACTATCAATATTGGTACTTATAAGTTTTGAAATACAAATACATATCTTATTGAGATTGTTATTTTCTCCTCACAATTGTTATGGATGACTATACTTCTATTTCTAAGAAAGAGTGAAAGATAGTTAACAGATATATTGGAGGAATTTTAAGATAAAGTTATATTTAGGAAAGTCTGCTATATTATTTCTTATACAATTACATCATCAAAGTTCTCTTTAAATTCATAGCAACCAATGTGCAGAAGCAAAATGTTTTAATGGTAACCAAAATATTTGAATTAGTTTGCTTAGGGACATGCAAACATCTAAGTCTGATGGTATTTGATGAGTACAATTATGATATGCTTTTAACTAGCATAATTGTAATCATGTCCACTATTTTCTACCTCCCTTTGTAGTAATTTCGCGAGAATAGTTAAGAATTTGCTTTATCATGAGTAGAAGAGCACAGTTAGGAGTTTCTATTATTTCATGTATTAAGCCATCTATTTATTCCTTCATTTTTCTACTGCAGGTATTGCTAACAAGTTGAACTAAAAGTCTTGGATCAAACAGAGGAGTTCACGGATTCAACATAGCTGATGACAGGACAAGAATTGGGCACACACGGGTAGGCAAACGCCTGTGTCCCTACCCGTGTCCTATCCTGGATGGAACAGATGAACTGGAAGAAAAAGACAGAGCACCACACGGGTGGGAACACGCCTATGTTCCTACCCGTGGCCTTTTCCGGATAAATTCAACTTCTGCTGCCAACCAACCCGTGTGCGAAGAACACGATGGACAACACGGACATGTCCGTACCCGTGTCAGATGATACGGCCCACGACCAGACACGCCAACTCATGTGGAACTGCCTTTTAACCGTCAACACGGCATGTGACACGGCCGTGTTGGAACCCGTGTCCGACACTGTTTGTTAGGAGACTATAAAAACCTGTAGGAAAATTAGAAGGGGACTTTTGGATCATTTCCATTTGGAGAACTTCTGGAGCACGAAAGTGGTGCACCCATGAGAAGGAGGAATTGAAGGAGAATTTTGTATGCCTTTGATCTTTCATGTATCTCTTTTAATCTTTCCTTTCTCTTGGTGATCTAACTTCATTTATTTTTATTTCACATGAAACTTTTATTTGAACAATTTGGTAATCATGTATGTTATTATTTTCATCAAATTTGTGATATTTTATTCGTATGTAGGCTTACAAACGAAGAGATTTATCCTAGTTATGAATTGCTTATTTGTTTTTCATGAATTCAGACTTTTTATATGTTCATATTTATGTGTTATTTCTCTTTGCATTTCAATTTGCATGATCGAGAGATATGTTGATTGGATAATTATAATACAGATAAATGGATTCATGGTATTTTAGAGATAGGATTTCATGAATTTATGTGTTAGATAGGGTACTTTATTTTAATGCAAATTTTAGGGTCGTAAATTGTTTAAGAGAAAATTTACTAACTTAGGTTTAGATTTTGAATTGCTCGAGAGAGAATTTGATAACTGTTTAAGCCATACAATACAAAATAATGAATTTGATAATCTTATTATTACTTGATTACATAGCATTGAGTTAATTAGCGGTTATTTTCAAGTGAATGCTCTTAGACTTTTGGCTTTTTATCACCTTTAATCCTCCAATGTTTATTTATCCAAGTAGTCATACTTAGGTTAATCTAGGTTAAAAATCAGTTTTAATTATAGGTATGATAATAGGGTGAGGGTGAGTAGGAGTATTTAAAAAGACCCTGTGGAATATGACACGAGATGTAGATTTCTCCAATACTATGATTGATAGGTACACTTGCCTGAAAGTTAAATCATTCTAGCTTATGCCCATCTACATTTATACTAGAGTGTAAAATTAATCCGCATCAAGTTATTACTCGTTAAAAATAATCAGGGGGAGCCTGCTCCTTCTATTCAAGAAGAAAGAATACCTACTCCACCTGCTGTTGCTTCTCTCCCTCCAACCACTCCAGACGGAACTCCATTAGATACTCAAGTTCAAGAAACCATACTCTCTACTGCGGAAGACATTAACCAGATGATAGAAGAACTAAGCTATGAAGAGCCTCTTCCTCCCCTCCAAGTAGACCAACCTGCTGAACCATCCAGGGAACCAACTCCAATACCATCACCATCTCATACTCCATCTCCAAGATCCCCTGTACTGCAATCTCCTACTGTTGACAAAGAGAAAGATGAGACCATATTGATTTCTGATGAGAAAGAGCAGTGTCCAGAACCAGCTGAAGCTCCTTTGAAGAGCTTGGACTTTACTCTTCTCATCATCATTTGTGATGAAGGAGACGTTCTGCTTTACACTAACAGAGCTCAGAGCTCAGTGATCATTGAAGAGATTACTCCATGGAATGCTCCTCCACCTCTAGTTCCTCATACAGCTACACCAACTCCTATAGCCAATGATCTTCTATATAAGATAAAACAGATGTTGATGGACCAGAGAAAATATTTTGATGACTCCTTGAAGGTTGTTCAAGAGAAAGTTACTGCTCTTGAAAAAGAAATGAGCAGAGGATTTGCAGAAATTCAGCACAACAATGATGAGCTGAAACAGTTATTCAGAATATGTGGAAAAGCACTGGACCATGTTAACCCCGAAATCGGAGATCCTTCCCAAGGGTACCAGCTCGCTAGTCGCAGCCTGCGCCGGGTTCCACCTAGAGGTCACGACGTCTTAGGATGGGCGGACAGGTTTTTCTGTCCGCTCATACCGCACGGCTTGGGAGGTCTCAGCTGTCTGACCGCCCAGGCCGCGCATTGTTCCTTTATTCAGCAGGGGCTGTGGACTGCTTCTTCAGTCCGCCCCTGCAGGCTGCGTGCCATATCAGCTAAGCCACAAGTTTGTCGCAACAGGTGCCCCTTTGTCGGACTCAAATACCTATCCGCACAGGCTGGCAATAAGCCACGTACTTTGCAGGAGTTACTCCTTCATCCTGCTTCTGTAGGTCAATCAAACCACCACACTGTCAGGCGGCCTGCCTCCAGGCCGCCCACCTCGCTAGAATGTGCGACCTTCCTGGTCACCAAGCCCAGGCCGCCCAGCAGGTGCGGCAATTTCCATTCAACAATGTCGCGGACTCCAACAGCATGGGTAACCTGCTTCTTCAGTCCGCCTAAGGTGCGCAGACGCTCCAACTCTCCAGCTACCCACAAAGATCAGCGGACATATCCCGTTCACTGCGAGCTGGGTGGACTCGAAGTGCAGTCAAACCTTCCAGTCTGCCTACATTGATGAACCCCAGCTCCAGCTTCAGCATCCAGACGCCTAGTTCAACAGTATAGGTGGACTCAGTTTATTAGCGGAGGAATCCGCGGATTCCTCTCGTAGTACACCACTCAGCCTCCAGCACCCGCTTTACAGCAGCGAGCAGATATCCTTCAGCTCGTACCCTTTGTGCGTGCTCGCTCAGCTCAGTAGCGACGGACTCATTGCGCAATCTGCAACTCAGCCTCTAGCACCAGCTTCCCAACAGCGGGCAGATATCCTTCAGCTTGCATCCTTAGCGCGTGCTCGCTCAGCTCAGCAGTGGTGAACTCATTGCGCAGTCCGCTACTCAGCCTCCAACACATGCTTCCTAGCAGCGGGCGGATATCCTTTAGCTCGCACCCTTAGCGTGTGCTTGCTCAGCTCAGCAGCAGCAGACTCATTGCGTAGTACTCCACTCAACCTCCAGCACCCGCCTCCCAGCAGCGGGCGTGGTCCCTCAGCCCGCACAATCTTAGAGAGGGCTCGCTCAGCATAGCAGGCGCAGACTCTTCCCAGTCCGCCATCAGCAGAACCATTTCCAGAAGGCAGTTCCAGTTCGCGCGACCTATTGCGGACTCGGCGGACTCCATCCACTACTCGCACAAGTTACTGTCTCACCGGGGGTAACGTCAACGAAAGTCGTTTCCTTCTTGGACCTATAAATAGACACCCATGCCTCTCATTTGAGGACAATCTCATCACTCTCGCGCTCGAGGACTCCCGGCGACAAGCTCAATTCTTCACCTCCTGTGGACTTCTTCTCTCAGTCCGCGCCCTCTCTTCTTATAACCGCGCGGCCTGCCGGCCTCAATTCCCAGTCCGTGCGGCCTCCTCTCTGGCACCTCCTTTCATTAGCCGCCAGCTTCTGTAGTGTATCCTTTATTTGCTTTCTTGTAAAAGTGTAATACAAGCTGTAATAACTTAATATTAATCAAAGGAAAGCCCATCGCAAGAGTGGCATTTAAGCAGCGACGGTCGAAGTCTGCTGTTGCCGCTGCTAGCGGCCACCTCCCTTCTTCTCAGCTCAACTCTCTCGGCATCAACCTTCAATCACCACCGTCAAAGTAACCATCTTCTCAATAGCTCCTGATCAACCTTTCCAACCATCTCCGTACTCTGGGCAACTCCCTTCTCTCCTCTATCCCCGCAACCCTTGAACAAGAGTTTGCTCCACTCTCGAGCAACCAGAAGCTTCCTCTTCTTCTCCTTTCCATCCCTGCAACCCTCTTCTTCACCTAGCTTGTGAGATCAAACAACCTGTTAACTAGGCGGTGTCGTTTTCACGAATCAACAGTTAACACGCGACCTTCAAATCCAAACAGAAGGTGAAAATCGAAAGTTAGCGATGTCAGATCGTCGTTCAGCCGAGAACCTTGCTCAATCAAGTCCCAGAGATGATCCTCTCTGGGAGTCCTTCGGGAAATCGTGTCGTGAAAATGCTCAGCAATTTCAAGTAATCAACCAAATGCTTGTTGCAATCACACAGCGATTAGACACGCAACCTATAGCAGCTCCAGTTGCTCCAGCTACTCCGGTCAATCCAACACCAACATTGGAGCATCAACTGGCTTATCCTCCAACTTACCCACAGGTTTATCCTTCTTATACAATAACCTTTCCGTAAGGGCCGGCAGCCCCTTTGCGACCTCAAGATGAAGAGTTTGCAGCTCATCAAAACTTCTTTCGGGAAGCAGCCCCGGGAAGTCCTGCAAGATTTCTCAACTTTCAGGGATGTCATCCTTACCCATTAGCTCCTGTCTTTGCTCCTGCAGCAACTTTTCCCTTTCATCCTCCATCTTCATTTGCAGTTGCAACTTATGCTCCCTTTTATCCTTATGCTGTAGGAGAGCAGGAAGAGCCTTCGCCATTTACAGAGAATGTTCGTCATGAACCTACTCCAGCTAATTTCAGAGAGCCACGGTTATCAATCTATACTGGAGAGACTGATCCAATGAAGCATCTTCAAGCTTTTGAATCAGCCATAGCTCTCAAGACACTTTCAGATGCTACCAAGTGCAAACTCCTTATGATGACATTTGATGGACAAGTGAGGGATTGGTTCTATGGCCTTCTCCCTCAATCCATCACTTCCTTTGCTGATCTGTGAAGGGAGTTCTTGCTCAGATTCTCTACTTTCACTAAGAGAAAGGGGGGTCCAGAAACCTATTGGATCCCTAGTTAGATTTGGGCTAGGATCACTAAGCTAGGATGTTTGACCCAACATGTATAGCCAGGGTTATGTATGAGTTCTAGAGTATAGGCTATGTCCTTAGAGTCAACACTACATGGACCACCCATCAACAGACTGCAGAAGACTCAAGAGTTAGAGAAATTTCAAAGACTCAGAAAATGAGTTTGACGTTCGTCAAACTTAGGTCGACGAATGTCGTGCTCTGCTCGACGAAATCAGAGACAATTCTCTGAGCTCGGCTCGACGAACTTGGTACTCAGGTCGACGATTTATGGACACCATATTTCAACATTTCAAGTCCAAAATTTCTCTCCAAACTCCACTCGACGAACTTAGTTCTCAAGTCGATGATCTCAGGGTATTCTACTTCAACATCTTAATCCAAAAGCATCTAAGTATTCTAAGTCCAAGATCACACTCCAATCGACGAACTCACCATCTCAGCTTGACGAACTTAGACCACAGTCTTGGCAAGATTTATCAAGTAGCAGTTAGAAGCTCTCAGCTCGATGAAACTAGTTCTCAAGTTGACGAACCCAGTTCTGAGGTGGACGATTTCTGGACATGTTACTTCAACATTCTTATGTTCAAGAAACATGGAATTTTAAACTCCAGTCGATGAAGTTATACTCTCAGCTTGACGATCTGGATGCACATAATTGACAAGGGTCTAGAGAAAGCAGTTATCTGTTCTTAGGTCGACGATCTTGTATCTCAGCTCGACAAACAACTATTATCTGGTCGACGAACATGACTTCTCAGCTCGACGAACTCTGGACTCAGCTTGATGAATTCTGTTATCTGTTCGACGATTTTTGTGCAATTCCAGACTTGGAAATTTCCCTCCTCTGTCCCTTTTCTATTGCAATAATTCCTGAGTAATCAATGCTTAAATATTCTCTGAATATTACCGTTAGACGCAAGCATTGGTTACGTTCTTCATCAGGATTATTGCTTGCCATTTTTCCATGAGACAATTGGGGAAATAAATCAATGCAAATATTCTCCAGGTCGTCAGCATTGAATGAAGGAAGAAATCAAAATTTGGAAGGAAGATTACACAAAAATATAAAAAGGATTTTATTTTTCTTCCTTCAGCAGTAAGCATACACAAGACAACAATAAGGGTTTTCTTCCTTCTTCTCAGGAGAACACAGAGAGCACAATAGAGTAACAACAATCATACAGTAACAGAGAACAAGAAGCCCTAGCCCTTGACCAGAGATAGAACAGCAAGCTGAAGAAGAAGAAGAACCATTTAAATCAAGAGTCTTCTTCTGTCTTCATCCCAGGATTCTTCAAAGGACAATAATTACTATATCAGTCAAGAAGCACATGGATACCTGCTGGTCAAGGCTGAAACACTGAAGGCCTACTCACCCTGAAGCAAAGCTCCATCCTTCTTGAACAAATCTATATCTCAGGGGGAGCTTTGTTAAAATCAAGATCCATTAAAGTCATCTCAGTTGTATTTGAGAAAGAGAAGACATAATCACTCTCTCATCCCCCGCTGTATAAAGGGTTCTTAACTCCCTTCAAAATTTATTCCTGGTTGCAAGTCACCTTATCAAAAGACTTGAGGATTGGTTTTTGAGCACCTGATCAAAAGCTCATTGGTCGCCGTCACCTGATCAAAAACCTGAGTGGATTCCTACCTGGGTGGTAGAAGAGTGGATGCACCCAGGTTAGGGAACCACTATAAAATTCATGTGTAGTCTGGTTGTACTTTTTCTTTTATTCTTGCTGTGGCTGTGTGGCTTAGGTTTGTTGTGCTTGTGATAGTTAGTACCTATGATAGATTATTTTATTTTAGGACTAAGTTTTTTTACAGCAAAAGTTTTCTAAGTTTTTCAGGATACTCTATTCACCCCCCTAGAGTATTTTAGATCTAATGCTTACTTTCAATTGGTATCAGAGCAAGTTTCCTTTGGTTGTACAAGTTAACCCCTTGAACCAAAATGTCCTGTGTTAGATCTGACCTTTACTTCTATTAAGTTTATATTCACAGCATGGCACAGAACAAAGACTATGCAAGCACCAGACCCCCATTGTGCAACCTAAATAGGTTTGCCATCTGGAAGGCAAGAATTAAATTATATATGAATTCTATTGATGAGGATATCTACAATTCCATCTTGACAGGTCCTCCTCAAGCTACTGCCTCTACATCTACAGCAGATTCAAGCACAAATGCAGTTCCACCACCTAATTGGACTGAAGCCCATAAGAAAGCTAAAGTTGTTGATGTTAAACTGTGAATATTCTGGCCCAAAAAATGTCAGATGACATCTTCTAGAAAGTGGCTGAATGCACATCAGCCAAGGACATTTGGGATTCCCTTCATCAAATGGTGGCTGGATCTGCTGATGAAAGAAAAGACAGAAGATCCAATCTCATATCACAATATGATAACTTCAAGAAGATGGAAGCAGAATCTGTTGCAGATATGTACAACAGGCTGAGCTCAATCATCAATGAGCTGAAGACCTTGGACAAGGACATCACCCTCACTGAGATGAGTGATAAAATCCTTATGTGCTTCCTAAGCTCATGGGATTCAAGGATCTGGCAAATCAAGGAGGCCAGAAGATTAAATGAGATTTCCACTGAATCTCTTTTAGGAAAGCTCAAGTCCTATAAGCAGCTCATTAAATCCAGATAATCAGCAAAGCAAAGGACACCTCCACCAGCTAGGAAGGAACACAACCTGACATTCAAGGCTGCTGAAGAGATAGAAACTTCAACAGTGAATGAAGAGTTAAGAGGTAGTGTGTTTTGGCTGCAGGAAACCTGGACACTTCATCTCAGTGTGTCCAGAGAATCAGAAGAAAGAGAAAATAAGAGAGAAGTATACAAGAAGACAACAAAGTTTAAGGCCTTCCTTCAGCAAATACAAGAAGAAGGAGAAAGGCTTTGTAGCAGAAAGCTGGAGTGAAAGTAAGGATGAATCCACATCTTCGGGTTCCAATGAAGAAGAAGAAGAGGCATGGTCCAAGGAAGTATGCTTCATGGCCATAGATGCCTCCAGAAGTCAATCAGATGAAGAGGAAGAATCTGAAAATGAAGAAGCATAAGAAACAGAAGCTGATCTGGTACTTTTGTCTTTTGATAATAATTCTGATGCTTTCAAATTTGAATTTAAAACCATATGTATTGATTTTATAAACTCTGAGAAGGAAATCAAAACACTTAGAGAAAGACTAGCTAATCAAGAAAATATAATTTCTGAAAACACTAAGCTGAAAGATGAACTTACACTAGCTAATGAACAAATCATTGCTTTTAAAAATAGAGCTATGTGAGGCCAAACAACTTGAGAAATCTCTCAATGGGAGAATCCTTAAGCTGATGGAAATCACAAGAATAGTCAATGCCAGACTAAATAGCAAGCTGGGCTTGGGTGCATCATCAAGTTTACCACTCATTCTCAAGAAGAACATAGTATCAACCCCCATTAAATTCGTGTCAGCTAAGAATAAAGAAGTAATGAACAACAATCAAACTGAAATCACACATAAAAATAAGAAAAATCAAAATCAGAAAACCTTAGACAAAAATAAAGTTTAGCAAATTTCGTCGAACTCAGATCGACGAAATGTAGCAAATTCGTCGAACTCAAGTCGACGAAATCTGAATGCAAATCTATATAATAATCATTTGTCTTACTACGATCGACAAACTGTGTATGGTTCGTCGAGCAGAGGTCGACGAACTTGGGGCACAGAAAATGACTATGTTCATTTTCTGAGCAGAGATAGACCATCTCATCCCATTTCGTCGAACTCAGGTCGACAAAAGCACAACATTTCGTCGATCCCAGTCAGACTTAATAAAAACTATAACTATAACAGCAATACTAATCAAACTAGGAAACCCTTTAACCCACTTGCTGATTGGATAATTTCACCTAGAAGATATGACCACTTAGGATATAAATCACAACCTGAATTCTCTGTGTTATCCGGCTTTTTTTATCAGCAAAACAAAGGACCGACGGTAACCTGGGTCAAGAAGAATTAATTATTTTTTTCTGCAGGTGAAGAGTTGTCCAGTTGTAAATCAACTATGGTATCTGAACAGTGGATTCTCCAAGCACATGAGTGGCAGCAAGAACAACTTATACAATTACAAGTCCAAGATGGGACTAAAGGTCATCTTTGGTGATTCAAAGTGTGACCAGTCTGAAGGCTATGGAGAAGTAAGGATTGGAGCAGTCACATTCAAGAAGGTGACTTATGTAAAAGGACTCAAGCATAACCTCATCTCTATCAGTCAATTATGTGATGAAGGTTATCAGGTACACTTAACTCTACATCCTGAATTATTTCTAATAAAGAAAAATAAAAAGTTATAATTGGAAATAGACAAGGAAACATATACTTAGTTGATTTTCTTTCTGCCAATTCAGATATTTGTCTGCTTAATATTGTTTGCAATCAAAATGAATTATGGCATAAACGTCTAGGACATGTAAACATGAAAAATATTGCTAGGCTATTTAAAGACAGTCTTGTAAGAGGCTTACCTTCTGGTCCCTACAAGAAGGAAGGCCTTTTGAAAGGGAAACTAGATCTGATATACTCTAGAGGGGGGGTGAATAGAGTATATGGTGCTTTAATAACTTTTAAAAACTTTTACAACAATTGTTGTAATGTGTGTGAGCAGGGAAGCAAATATAAATCTATCACAGAACTAAACTATGCAAAAACTAAGCACAGACAAATCAAGGCCAGAAACAAAAAGAAAAACAAGCAGAACCAGATGACACAAGGAAATATAGTGGTTCCCCAAACTTGGGTACATCCACTCTTCTACCACCCTAGGTAGGAATCCACTGTAGGATGAGTTGATCAGGTGTCCTGGGCACCAATGAGCTTTTGATAAGGTGCTCAAAAACCAAATCAGATTTTTTTGATCAGGTGTCTTGCCACCAATGAGCTTTTGACAAGGTGCTCAAAAACCAGATTCAAACTTTTGAAGGGAGTTTGAAAAACCCTTTACAGAGTGGGGGTGAGAGAGTTATGGCAGTCTTCTCTTTCTCAATCAACTGAGAAGACTAAGTGGATTGATGTCAAAGCTCCCCCTGAATCCTTGAAATCTTCAGGAAGAAAAGCTTTGCTGAGGGTGATAGGCCTTCAAAGATAGATCTCCAGCACAAGATGATTTCAGCAAGCTGAAATATTGAGAGTCTGGAGTCTTGAAATGATGTTGGCCTTGAACACTTTGAGAGCTGAAGAGATTTGAAGATTGCTTGATCTCTTTGATGAGTGTTCTTCAGAATTCTTCTTGACAGAAAATTTTGAAAGAGTCTCTGTATACTGAGTTGTGTGTCCTCTTCTTGTCAATCTCTGTATTTCACCTTTTTTTCATTCAAAAAGATTCTGTCTTTTATTCTCTGTGCCAGAATAGAATATCACTCTGTCAAAGATAGCCGTTGGTCTGCATTGATTACAGCCTTAATTGCATAATTTCTTCTGAAGGAAAGTCCACTGAATTATTCCTTGAAAAATCCCTTGAAACATGGTCCAGAAGTAAATGAAAACGGCTAGCAGATCTTCTGAATTAATTACAGAATAACTTCCAATTGATTTGAATTTGAATTCTGAAAGATAACTGAAAATGTCGAACTGAGCTCTGCTATCGTCGAGCTGAGCTCAGCGAACTGGAAAATTCAAGCAGCAAAACAATCGTCGATCTGAGCTCAAAGATCGTCGAACTGAGCTCAGAGATAAAGATCCAGTACAGAGTCAAAATCGTCGACCTGAGCTCACCGATCGTCTAATGGAGTTCGACGATATTGTGAAGTTGAGCTCAGCGATCGTCGAGTGGAGCTCGACGATATTATGAGGTTGAGCTCAGCGATCGTCGAATGGAGCTCGACGATCTTCAGAAGTTGAGCTAGACGATCGTCGACCGGAGTTCGACGAAACATCGTGCTGAGCTCGACGATTAGACTTGGTCTACAGAAAAACTTGGTCTTCAGGGCAGCTTCCAAACCTAGACTTCTATCCCTTAGACTCAATTCTAATTGACCTATTAAGCTATACAGAAGGTAAAACACAGATTCCTAGAGACATAGTGATCCTGACCCAAATTAGTAATAGGGTGTTCCAACAATCTCCCCCTATTTGGGTTAGGAAAACTATTTACAGACTTTGGAAAATCAAATAACATCATACAATCAGAAAAGCATAAAAACAACAGCAGCTAGACACATTGCAGAAACATCACAGAGATATATATATAACATCCAGATAACAGTCAGAAAAACCAAGGATTATCACCTTACAGAGTTACTTCTTCTCTTTGCTTTTAACCATCTTGATTTCTCTGTTAGGATTCAGGGCTTCTTGTTTGGATCTGGTGTCATCTGCTGCACCCAAATAAATTTGCTTTGAAGTCCTGGGAACTACAGCAGCAGGATGCAACTCCATGTATCTGTCTGCATCAAAGAACTTGCTGGAGGCATATCTCTCTAATTCCTTCTGTCTTTGTTCTGACATAGTAGAAATATTGGAAGTGTCTAGGCCTTGTTCTTTGGCTTTCTTTATCTGGTCTAATGCAGCCAACTCCTTCATCCTAGCAGTCCAAGCAACAGTGTTCTTCTCAGGGTCCTCAAATGGTACAGGTGGCTCATACCTGTTGGAAGAAGTGTCCTGAGGAGGCATAGCAGACACTGTCTCTTTTAGCTTATAGGGGAATGGACCAGAAGATGTATCAGAAGAAACATGTCCTCCCCTGGAGTAAGGGTGCTGCCTGGAATGCCCTTTAGAATATACATGAATATCTCTTTGACTTCCCCTGTATCCTCCTCTCCTGGAATAAGAACCCCTAGGCTGGCTTTCCCTTTGATATGATCTGGCATGGGGTTGATAGGGAGCCTGGCTTCTAGATGGGGCCTGACTTGCAGAGCTGCCACCTGCACCTGCATCAGGTGGAGGTGGTGGAGGAGGATGAGGGTGCTTGAACTGGGAGGAGCCCTTCTAATACTTTCTTTTCTTTTTCATTGCTTTTAACTGATTTTTAGAGTACTGCATCCAATGTTCAGTAATTTGACAGTTATGCAGAATATAATATGGAATATCATTATCATCTTTTACTTTGGCAGGTGGAACCCTTTTCATAGCCTTGCTTCTAGCCTTCCTCTTCCTGGCAATAGTGGCAGCAGAGTCATCAGAATCTGTCTTAAACTCATCAGAGTCAGAACTCTGGGCATCATATATAGCATCTATCTTCTTCATAAGATCTTTCTTCAGTTGCATTGCAGCAGATGATGCAGAAGCAGAAGGGGCAGCAGAAACAGATACATCAGCAGATATAACAACAGATTCAGCAGCAGATACAGGAGCAACAGCAGAAACAGCACTAGTAACTTAAGGAGTGAGGGCAGCAGCAGCTTCAGGAACAACTACAAAATCTGCAGCAGGCTCAACATCAATGGCCTCTGTCATCAGAAATTCCTTGGAAATGGGCTCATTAGAAGCAACTTGAATTTCAGCAGGAGGAAGAACAACTTCAGCATTAGCATCAACAAATTCAGAAGCAAAGGCAATCCTTTCTTCATCAGCAGCAGCAGCAGTAATCACTAAGAGTACAAAGGAGGAAATAATGCTGGGGTCACAGCCAGAGAAAGGCACCAATGCCTTAGAGAGGTCTTCTGAGGGCTGGACAACAATACCTTCTGGTAAACAACTGAAAAAGGCAGGATCAAAGGCTGAGAGCAAAGACCTTAGGTCTATTGCCAGAACTGGAGTAGGCACAGCAACTAGAACAGCAGACACAAAAACAACAGCAGCAGCAGCAGCAGTATCAACAGCAGGAGCAGAAGCAGCAGCAACAGCAGCATGAAGGCTGGCTTTATATGGCATCTCCCCCTGCCTGGATGCAGATACAGTTGTATCAAGGCACACTGCTGGAGGTGCTGCCTGAGGAATGAGGGAGGAAAGCCTGGCAGACAGAGCTGCCACTGACTGTTGTAGAGGAGCTAAGGAGGCCTCCATGAGAAGAGAGAGCCTAGGGGCAAGTAGCTCATACAAATTGTCAGCTAAGGCTGGCAGATCTACATGCTCAATGGCAAGAGCAGAGGTAGAGGGTATGGGGATGGCTGAGGATGCTATAAGTGGAGGGCTGGATGGTGGAGGGATGGATGGCTGAGGTGTGGGGATTGTGGAGATGGAGGACAAGGGGATGGATATGGATGGAGTGAATGTGGGTTGGTCAAGGATGTGGTGGAGGAGATCTTGGAAAGATGTTGAGGAGGAGGGTAATTCTGGAGGAGAAGAGGGGGAATCATCCATGTAGGATTCATCCAGAAGGGTGAATGATGGTATGGATGGAGAAGAGGTGACATCTGGAGGTGGATATGAGAACAATGGGTGGAATTGGTCTACTGGTGGTGATGAAGTGGTTGCTGGAGATGGAATTGATGTTGGAGATTGGCTGGATATGGTAATGGTGGATGGAACTGGAGTGGTGGATGGAGCTGGAGGTAGTGTTGGGCATGGAGGAGGAGAAGAGGCAGCACCAGCAACAGCCAGGTCTTCTGCATGGAGCTGGAGGTAGTGTTGGACCTGTGGGGGAGTGACTCTTTGAGTCCTGGTGCCTGAAGGAGCAGTTGAAGAGGGCCTGCTGGGTTTGCTAATCTGCCTGTCCCACTTGCCAAATAGGGCATAGGTAAGTCTCTTGGAGGCATTGATGTGCACTCCAGAGGAGACCAGCAGAGCAGGGCACCTTGCATGAAGGAAAACTCCAAGAATTCTTCCAAAATTTACAAAGCTTTTGTTAATCTTTTTCTTTATCAGGTCAAAGAAGACCTCTCCCCAATTCAAGCTTTTCTTATCTACCAGAGCTCCCATGAGGCAGAGCTGATGTCTGGAGATGTTATCATGTGCAGAATGCTTTGCCAACAGCACCTTGCCTAGAACATCTGCCAGGAACCTGCACTCAACTGACAAGTTCCTCTTAAACAACTTGCTAGGGGTTCCCTCTGGATGACCCATCCTGGCAAGTATATCAGAAAATTCCTCCCCAGATAATTCAGCAGTTTCATCTCTATTTCTCAAACCAAAGACCTCTGTTAAGACTATGGGGGTCAGAGGTACCTGTGTTCCAGCAATAGATCCAACTATGGTGTTGTTGTCAAGGTTGTGAGCAGTATAGACCCATTCTTTTATTTCATCTGAAGCAAGCTTCATTCTAGTGGTGATGAGGGCAGACAAGTTCTGATCCTTGAATAAATTCAAAATGTCCTGGAAGATTTGATCAGTAGTGTTGAATGAGTCCAGATCAATATCAAATCCTGCATCGAACTTCATGGCGGCTAGAACAGCGACTGATACGGCCATTGTACCTGCAAAACTTAACAAACAAAACGAACAAGCGTAGAACTGTTTGGAGGGAAGAAAATTCTTGCAGAGAAATTGAAAGCGCAAGAGAGAACGACGGCGAAAAATGAGTTTTATATTAGGGTTCGACGCAGAATTGGAAATATCGTTGAACTCAGTTCGACGATCGAGGCTTCTAAAGGAATCTGAAGAGACTCCAACATCGTCGATCTCCGTTCGACGATCTGGAAAGGCGTCGAGCTCCGTTCGACGATCTTTTAGGGAACCAAATCGTCGAGCGCCGTTCGACGATCGTTGACCGGAAGAGATAGTTCATACTATCTGAGGGGCGCTGAACTCAGTTCGACGATTCTGGGAATCGTCGATCTCCGTTCGACGATCTTTGGGGAAATCGTCGAGCGCAGTTCAGAGTTCAGAAAATTCTAGACACTAAGAAAAATCAGAATTTTGCCTAGTCTTGGTCAATTTTTAGCTTTCAAAATCTTGGATATTATTTAAGACTTCCTCCATCTAACATTCCTAACTGATTTAAGAAGAAAGTGTGTTTCTTTTCATCCAAAGGCTTGGTGAAAATATCTCCCCTTTGTAAATCAGTTGGGATATATTGCAATTCAATTTTGTTCTTTTCAACATTATCCCTTAAGAAGTGATGCCTAATCTCTATGTGTTTTGTCCTACTATGGAGGACTGGATTTTGGGCTATGGAGATAGCACTTGTATTATCACAAAAGATTTTAGACTTCTCTAAGTCGTAACCATAGTCTAGGAGTTGATTTTGAATCCACAATATTTGTGAACAACAACTGCCTGCAGCCATATATTCAGCTTCAGCAGTTGAAGTTGACACAGATGTTTGTTTCTTGCAAAACCAAGAGACAGGTCTATCACCAAGGAACTGACAAGTTCCACTGGTGCTTTTCCTGTCAATTCTGCATCCAGCATAATCAGCATCAGAGAATCCAGTTAACTCAAATGCTGAATCTTTTGGATACCAGAGACCTAGATTTGGACAACTTTTAACATACCTGAGAATCCTCTTTACTAATGTTAGGTGTGACTCTCTAGGGCTTACTTGGAACCTAGCACATATACATGTAGCAAACATTATATCTGGTCTACTAGCTGTAAGATACAGTAAAGAGCCAATCATTGCTCTATATGTAGTCTGATCAACAGGTTTCCCATGTTCATCAGCATCCAATACAGCATTGGTAGGCATGGGTGTTTTCATACAAGATGCCTCAGACATACCAAATTTCTTAACCAACTCATTGGCATATTTGGTTTGAGAAATAAAGATGCCTTCAGCATGTTGTTTGACTTGCAATCCTAGGAAGAAGGATAGCTCACCCATGCTACTCATCTCAAATTTAGAATGCATCAGGTTAGAAAACCTTCTGCACAATTTTGAGTCAGTAGAACCAAAAATGATATCGTCTACATAAATTTGTACTAGTAGGGTATGGGACTTATGGGTTCTAATAAAAAGAGTTTGGTCTACTCTACCCCTGATAAAACCATTTTCCAAGAGAAAGCATGCTAGGGTATCATACCATGCTCTAGGAGCTTGCTTGAGACCATATAATGCTTTATTTAATCTAAAAACATAATCAGGATAAGTTGGAGAGATAAAACTTGGAGGTTGTCTGACATAGACTTCCTCTTTGATGTCTCCATTTAAGAAGGCACTCTTGACATCCATCTGATAAACCTTGAAGCCTTTGTGAGCTGCATAAGCTAGAAATATTCTGATGGCTTCCAATCTTGCAACAGGTGCAAAGGTCTGGTCGTAGTCAATTCCTTCTTCTTGAGAATATCCCTGGGCAACTAGCCTTGCCTTGTTCCTTATTATTACTCCTTGATCATCCAGTTTATTTCTGAATACCCATTTTGTTCCAACAATGGAATGATCCTTTGGCTTTGGCACTAGTTCCCATACTTTGTTCCTCTCAAATTGATGCAACTCCTCTTGCATTGCAATGATCCAGTGTGGATCTTGCTCTGCATCTTGAATGGACTGAGGTTCAATTTGAGAAAGGAAGCAGGTGTGCAACAGGTTTTGGTTGACCTGATTTCTGGTTTGCACACCAGCTGAGATTTCTCCAATTATTTGGGTAATTGGATGGTCTCTTGATGTTACTAAATCAACAGGGGGTGTTGATTATTCACCATCCTGTGTTGTTGTTTCCTCTTGTGGTACAACAACTGGCTCTTCAGGTTGTGCTTCAATGTGTTGAGCATTCCCTTCTTCTTCACTGCTTTCATCCTCTTGAGCAACCTGTAACTTGTTCATATCTTCAACTAGAGAGTGTTCCTGCAAAGGTTCTATGGTAGAAGAAATCTTCTCCTTGAAAGACATGTTAGTTTCATCAAAAGAAACATGAACAGATTCCTCAATTTTCAATGATGATTTATTATAGACCCTATAGGCCTTGCTGATCATGGAGTATCCCAGAAACACTCCTTCATCATCTTTGGCTTGAAATTTTGCTAAATATTTCTTATCATTATTGTGAATGTAGCAAATGCAACCAAAAATCCTGAAATAGTCAACTTTAGGTTTCTTCCCTTTGAGTAATTCATAGGGAGTCTTTCCCTTCAGTTTATGTATCAGACTTCTGTTCAGCACATAGTTGGAGGTGTTCACTGCCTCTGCCCAAAAGGATAGAGGTAGATGAGCATCTGACAACAATGTAGTGGCAGATTCAATAAGGGTTCTATTTTTCCTTTCAGCTACCCCATTTTGTTGAGGAGTTCAAGGAGCTGAGAAAGTATGCCTGATCCCTTCACTCTGACAGAACTCTTGTATAAGAAGAGAATCAAACTCTGTCCCATGATCACTTCTGATCAGGGCAATGTGAGTATTGAACTCAATCTGTATACATTTGAGAAACTCTGTCAGACACTTAAAGTTATCAGACTTCTTCCTTAGAAAGAACACCCAAGTGAATCTAGAGAAGTCATCTACAATTACTAAAGTGTAGGATTTCCCTCCTAGGCTTTGTACTGTGATGGGTCCAAATAGATCCATGTGTAACAGATACAATGTCCTAGGTGAATCACTCTTATTAAGTGACTTAAAACTGTTTTTAGTTTGCTTGCCTAATTGACAAGCCTTGCAGAGTCCTTCCTTCTTGTAGGGGCCAGAAGGTAGTCCTCTAACAAGGTTGTCCTTGGAGAGCCTAGCAATAGTTCTAAGGTTTAGGTGTCCTAATCTCTTATGCCATAACACATTTGGTCTACATACTGAATTGAATAAGCAGATATCTATAGTAGTTGAAAGAAAATCTACTAGGTAGATGTTACCTTTCCTTTTACCTATCAACATAGTTGTGTTGTCCTCTGACTTGATTTTGCATAAGGTTTTGCTGAAGGTCACCTGGTACCCTTCATCACATAGCTGACTGATGCTGATTAGGTTGTGCTTCAGTCCTTCCACATATGCTAACTTCTTGAAGGTTACTGAACCAATCTGGACTGCACCATATCCTTTAGTTTGTCCAAAGTTGGAATCACCGAAGATAACTTTGGGTCCAAGCTTGGCTCTAAAGGAATTGAGGTTGTCCTTGTTCCCTGTCATGTGCTTCGAGCACCCACTATCCAAATACCATTGCTGGTTAGATGTTGGATAGGTCTTCACCTGCACATACAATAATTCACTTGTTTTTGACCCAGTTTACCTTGGGCCTAGGTTGATAACCTCTAAATTCAGAAATGAAAGACTTCCCTGGCTGACTCTTATATCCTTCAGGATGATATCTCCTTGGAGGTATAATCCATTCAGTATAAGGGTTGAAGGTTTGGGATGAAGAACCCTTAGGATTCAATTTTGACTTGCCTTTGAAATAGTTTCCAGAGCTCTGACCTCTGTTCGACGATCTTGGAGCTGCGTTCGACGATCGTGGGTCAGATCTTCGAGCTCCGTTCGACGGTCGACTATGGCTGAGGTCATGTATATGGGATCGTCGACCAGCGTTCGACGATCTTGGCTGAGATCGTCGATCTGCGTTCGATGATTTGTCCTGAGATCGTCGAGCTGCGTTCGGCGATCGTCGATCTTCATTCGGCGATCGTCGATCTCCGTTCGACGATTTGTGCTGGGACTTAGTTTTCTGAGGCAGATCAGAATTTTTCCTGGCAACCTCTACAACTCCCTTTCCCTTGTCAGAAATGAACTTGATGGGAGTTGTCAGAATAATAGGTTGGCTGGATGAGGCACCCAAGCCCAGTGTATTGTTGAATCTTGAGTTCACTGTGCTTGTGATGTCCATCAGCTTGATGCTTCTCCCATTGAGAGATTCTTCAAGCTTCTTGGCCTCAGAGAGCTCACTTTTCAGTGAAGCTATCTGTTCCCTACAGTTCTCCAACTCCTGAGAGAGTTTGAGGTTTTCTGACTTTAAAACATTTTGTTCAGATAATTGATTTCTGTGAGAGATGATCTCTTTCTCAGATTTTAGCAGGTCTAAACATAGTGCTTTAAATTCAGATTTAAAATCTTCTGAAGTATAATCAAAAGAACTGATTACCTGATCTTCTTCAGGTTGAGTCTCTGAGTCTGACTCTGACTCCTCTTCCTCTGAGTTGTGTTGTGAGTCATTGATTGCCATCATGCAGAACTCCTTTTCCTCTGCATCATCCTCATCATCACTAGAGCTGGAGGAGGCTTCTGACTCCTCTTCAGTCTCACTCCAGGATTCAGCAACAAATCCTTTCCTTGTATGCTTATTTTTGCTGGAAGAAGGTTTGCTATTGCCACTCCTTTTGGAGTCTTTCTCCTTTCGTCTCTCTTTTCTTTCCCTTCTGTCCTTGTTCTTGTTCTCTGGACAGTCAGGAACTATATGCCCTAATTTCCTGCAACCAAAGCAAATAATGTCTTTGTTATTGCCAATGGACTTGTCAGACCTTGGCTTATCCTGCTCCTTGTATGATCTTCTTCTGAAGTCCTTTCTGGCCATCTTATAGAATCTTTTGGCCAATAAGCTGAGAAGTTCATCATTGCATGTTCCTTTTTCTTCAGGCAGATCCTCAGTTGCCTTGAATGCTATGGTCTTCTCCTTTCTTGTGGCTGGTGAAGCAGCCTTCTGTTCTTCCTCTCTGTTCTTGATGAGTAGCTCATAAGATTTGGGCTTACCCAACAAGGCTTCAGTGGTGATCTCATTCAGACTTCTGACATCTTTAATTGGCCAGATTCTTGAATCCCAAGTGCTGGGAAAGCACATTAGGATCTTGTCATTAAGTTCTGTCAGTGAGATCTCTTTGTCTAATGTCCTCAGTTCACTGACAATTAGACTCAGTCTATTATACATGTCTCCCACTGACTCAGTCTCTCCCTTCTTGAAGTTCTCATATTGGGAGATGAGATGGGATCTTCTGTCCTTTCTCTCATCAGCTGAGCCTGAAACTATTTCTGAGAGCTTGTCCCAAATCTCCTTGGCTGAATTACATTCAGCTACCTTTTGAAAGATGTCATCTGACATTATCTGAGCTAGAATGTTCATAGCCTTGGCATCAGCTACTTTCCACTTTTTGATGTCAGCATCTGTTCCTGATGGAGGTGGAACAGCATTTGTGCTTGTGCTTTCTGGGGGTCTCGGACACACTGTCAAAACAGAATTAAAAATATCTTCGTCAATAGAATTCATGTAGAGTCTAATCCTTGCTTTCCAAAGTGCAAACTTAGACAGATTGCGCACTGGAGGTCTGGTGCTAGCATAATCTTTATTTTGGGCCATGATTTGTGCAAACAAAATCTAATAATAAAATACAAAAGAAAACAGATCTAGTTTGGGATCTTTGGGTTCAGGTATTAGCCTGTACAACCAATCAGGTATGGTATGTTTAACCAACCTGCCTCTGATACCAATTGAAAGGGAAACTAGATCTGATATACTCTAGAGGGGGGGGGGTGAATAGAGTATATGGTGCTTTAATAACTTTTAAAAACTTTTACAACAATTGTTGTAATGTGTGTGAGCAGGGAAGCAAATATAAATCTATCACAGAACTAAACTATGCAAAAACTAAGCACAGACAAATCAAGGCCAGAAACAAAAAGAAAAACAAGCAGAACCAGATAACACAAGGAAATATAGTGGTTCCCCAAACTTGGGTACATCCACTCTTCTACCACCATAGGTAGGAATCCACTGCAGGATGAGTTGATCAGGTGTCCTGGGCACCAATGAGCTTTTGATAAGGTGCTCAAAAACCAAATCAGATTTTTTGATCAGGTGTCTTGCCACCAATGAGCTTTTGACAAGGTGCTCAAAAACCAGATTCAAACTTTTGAAGGGAGTTTGAAAAACCCTTTACAGAGTGGGGGTGAGAGAGTTATGGCAGTCTTCTCTTTCTCAATCAACTGAGAAGACTAAGTGCATTGATGTCAAAGCTCCCCCTGAATCCTTGAAATCTTCAGGAAGAAAAGCTTTGCTGAGGGTGATAGGCCTTCAAAGATAGATCTCCAGCACAAGATGATTTCAGCAAGCTGAAATATTGAGAGTCTGGAGTCTTAAAATGATGTTGGCCTTGAACACTTTGAGAGCTGAAGAGATTTGAAGATTGCTTGATCTCTTTGATGAGTGTTCTTCAGAATTCTTCTTGACAGAAAGTTTTGAAAGAGTCTTTGTATACTGAGTTGTGTGTCCTCTTCTTGTCAATCTCTGTATTTCACCTTTTTTTCATTCAAAAACATTCTGTCTTTTATTCTCTGTGCTAGAATAGAATATCACTCTGTCAAAGATAGCCGTTGGTCTGCATTGATTACAGCCTTAATTGCATAATTTCTTCTGAAGGAAAGTCCACTGAATTATTCCTTGAAAAATCCCTTGAAACTTGGTCCAGAAGTAAATGAAAACGGCTAGCAGATCTTCTGAATTAATTGCAGAATAACTTACAATTGATTTGAATTTGAATTCTGAAAGATAACTGAAAACGTCGAACTGAGCTCTGCTATCGTCGAGCTGAGCTCATCGAACTGGAAAATTCAAGCAGCAAAACAATCGTCGATCTGAGCTCAAAGATCGTCGAACTGAGCTCAGAGATAAAGATCCAGTGCAGAGTCAAAATCGTCGACCTGAGCTCACCGATCGTCGAATGGAGTTCGACGATATTGTGAAGTTGAGCTCAGCGATCGTCGAGTGGAGCTCGACGATATTATGAGGTTGAGCTCAGCGATCGTCGAATGGATTTCGACGATCTTCAGAAGTTGAGCTAGACGATCGTCGACAGGAGTTTGACGAAACGTCGTGCTGAGCTCGACGATTAGACTTGGTCTACAGAAAAACTTGGTCTTCAGGGCAGCTTCCAAACCTAGACTTCTATCCCTTAGACTCAATTCTAATTGACCTATTAAGCTATACAGAAGGTCAAACACAGATTCCTAGAGACATAGTGATCCTGACCCAAATTAGTAATAGGGTGTTCCAACACCTTTGTAGGGCTTGCCAACTAGGGAAGCAAACTAAATCTAGTTTTAAATCAGTTAATAAAAGTGATTCACCTAGGGTCTTGTACTTCCTACACATGGATCTCTTTAGACCCATTGATGTACAAAGCCTAGGAGGGAAATCCTATACTTTAGTCAATGTAGATGACTTCTCAAGATTCAATTGGATGTTCTTTCTAAGATCTAAGTCAGATATCTTTAAAGTTCTTACAGATTTTCTCAGGACCATACAGATTGAGTACTCTACTCATGTTACATTGATCAGAAGTGATCATGGTACAGAGTTTGAGTCTCTTCTTTTGCATGAGTTCTGTGAGAAGGAAGGTATCAGGAACTGCTTCTCAGCTTCTAGGACTCCCCAACAAAATGGGGTAGCTGAAAGGAAGAATAGAACCTTGATTGAAGCTGCAGGCACATTACTTGCATATGCTTACATACCACTATCCTTTTGGGCAGAGGCTGTAAGCACAGCAAATTATGTACTGAACAGAAGTTTGATACATAAACTAAAGAATATGACTCCCTATGAATTACTTAAAGGGAAGAAACCTAAAATCACTTATTTTAAAGTATTTGGATGTGTATGCTATATACATAATAATAACAAGAAATATATTAGAAAGTTTGAAGCTACGGCTGAAGAGGGAATTTTTCTACGATATTCCCAAGTAAGCAAAGTTTATAGGGTGTTTAATAAATCATCTTTAAAAATTGAGGAATCTATACATGTTACTTTTGATTAAACTAACATGTCTTATAAGAAGAAAGAGATTTCTAAAAGTAATACTTTGCAGGTACCTCACTTGTGTGAGAAAATGGGTGAATTAAACCTTCCACAAGAAGCTACAACACCCTTTTAGGACCACCCTCCCTCCTGAATCCCATAATACGACACGAAGGGGGGGTCTTATGCCCGGAACAGCCGCCTTGCGGTAGCATTAGCACACGTGCTAACCTGTACCACAAGACGCCTATTCCGCCGGATACAATCAATATCAACATACATATGCCAACACAACCAAATATAATAAGAGAAGTAAAATCCACACCAAGTATATAGTCCAAATACAACAAATAAGAGAATCTAAAACATGCTTCTACAATATCAGAGTACAACTATAAAAATTGCCCAAACGGGCTACATCAGAGTAGCTCAACACTCACATCCGTAACCGACGGTAGTGACGGCACCATCACAACAGGCCCGGTCTTCCTGTCCTGGCTGTACTGCTGCAAAGTCTGCGGCTACTCTACCTGCAGGGAGACCTCATAAAAAGGAAGACGTAGCAACCGTTAGTCGAAATGACTAAGTGGCTTCACATCTGCTCCCCCGGTGACTCCTCGGCACCGGGCGGAGAAAAGGGCAATGGTGCAAAGTACAATAAATAGTGTAACAGGTACAAGCAGGTGGTAATGGTATAATAAGATTAATAGCATTTTATTATAGCAGTTCTACATAAAACTAACAAACCATCAAGTACAAGTAACTACAACATGAAAGTAACTTAACTTATAAGGATGCCCATATAAATAAGTTAAGGATCGGTTTGTATAAAGTAACTCATCGTATAGGAGTACCCATACAAACTTATATGATGAGGATCTTGTTGTGCAATGTTATGAAATGGTATGTATGTTATGCAATGACTCAGACATGTTCAAGCACACACAATTTCTATGTCGACACAGACTATAGTTCTCATTATTCGAGCAGGTACCTAACCTCTCAAGCATCAACAGCCGTGGCCAGCCGGTGACAGTAGAGCAGGCATCTCTACTACTAGGCGGGCATCCACGCTACTTCACCTAGCCCTCCGCACGCCTCAAATCTAAGAACATAATAGTGGAGCCCATGCGTACTATGGCCCAGTGGGGGTCTCGGGTAGATGTGCACCGAGAACATAGCCGCGAACTGACCTTGTGTGACCTGGAAGGGGCCTTGGAAGAAAGCACGAGGACACATCCCAAACATTCACTTGGCATAGAAGGGGCCCTGGGACGTGAACACCGAGGACACAGCCCAACCGCCCAAAGTCTAACTGTCAACACCCGTCGGTGTGATGATCGGCGAACCTGTATACCTGCCAAACTATCCTTAACCCAGGACTACGACACCGCGTGTCGACTCACACCGCATGCAAATTCCACATCACCATGTCTTGGAAGGTGCCTCGAAAGTAAGCATGAGGACACAACCCAACCATCCACTGGGCACGGAAGGAGCCCCGGGACGTGAACACCGAGGACCAAGCCCATCTTTCCATTTATACCTCATCTCAACACTAACCCAACTAGTGACGGTCAACACCGCACTTACATCCTTCAACAATACTACCTGTAGGGAGACTACGCTCTAAGTATTGGACTACTAAATTTCATTTTAACCATCAAACATACTCATGGCCATAGTTTATCCTTCTATATGTCATTCCAAATGATTTCAACATAATATAACAAAATGCGCATATATAATAGTCTACCAATTCCTAACAAGTCATTTCATTTAAGTAAGCTTGCCTCACAATTCAGTTATATGAAATACAATTAGTAATCTTCATCATTCATAGCACTATGGTGGTTAACATAAAATAGTTCACCAAAATCTCGAGTTAGTTTGCAACATCAATTCCACCGAATCCAAATCCATATTATATAAAAACCCAG
The DNA here is from genome assembly GCA_039583875.1 of Platanthera guangdongensis. NCBI lineage: Eukaryota > Viridiplantae > Streptophyta > Magnoliopsida > Asparagales > Orchidaceae > Platanthera > Platanthera guangdongensis. The sequence continues at coordinate 91,815,137 of CM077157.1, read as the reverse complement.
AATTTTAAGTGTAGAATAAATCTGGAGAGCAACTTCAACCGGAGATTCCCGAAGCTAAAGGAATCCGTTGAAGACATGTAACACCTCGATGGAAAGGTATTTCCATGGGTTACAACTTTCATGGTCAGCCCACAACCCAGATTTGAGTGTATCCTATTTGAAATCGGCTTCATATTCCATTGTGCAAAGAACACAATTTCTGCATGCAGGTTTGCCGGATGTCAATTTTGGTTAGACTTTCTCGTGGCTGCAAACTTCATCTGAAGTCGTGCAACCATTTGCTGGAAAGGTATTTTCAAGGGCTTCAACTATCATGTTTTGTCAACAGCCTACATCTGGACATATCACACTTGAAAATGTCCAAGAAGCTCGTTGCGAGCAGAACATAGATTCTGCATGCATCTTAAACAGGAATGAACGACATCGGTTCATCTCCCTCCTCAATTTGGTCTTCAAGAATAGCACAGAAATTCCTCCTCCATTATTCACCCTCATGAGGCCATGATTCTTCATGAAACCATCCCCCGTCTTCACATAGAAGATTGTAGAGTTTGAAGACACCACTAACCTTATAGCACAAGCCCTAGAACGGCCTCTTCCTAGAGAAATAACCATCTCGCTACTCAAGACTCTTATGAGTCGACATCTCACCTAGTGAAAGTACAACTTGATCTGATATACTCTAAAGGGGGGGGTGAATAGAGTATATGGTGCTTTAATAACTTTTACAACTATTGTTGTAATATGTGTGAGCAGAGAAGCAATAATAAATCTAATCACAGCACAAGGTTAAACAAAAACTAAACACAGGAAAAATCAAGGCCAGAAACAAACATAAACACAAGCAAAATCAGAAGACACAAGGAAAATATAGTGGTTCCCCAAACTTGGGTACATCCACTCTTCTACCACCCTAGGTAGGAATCCACTGCAGGATGAGTTGATCAGTTGTCCTGGGCACCAATGAGCTTTTGATAAGGTGCTCAAAAACCAAAGCAGGTTTTTTTGATCAGGTGTCTTGCCACCAATGAGCTTTTGACAAGGTGCTCAAAAACCAGGCTCAAACTTTTGAAGGGAGTTTGAGAAACCCTTTACAGAGTGGGGGTGAGAGAGTGATGGAGGTCTTCTCTTTCTCAAACAACTGAGAAGACTATGTGGATTGATGTCAAAGCTCCCCCTTAATCCTTGAGATCTTCAGGAAGAAAAGCTTTGCTGAGGGTGATAGGCCTTCAAAGATTGAACTCCAGTAATAGATGATTTCAGCAAGAGGGACTGAAATGTTGAGTGTCTGGAGTCTGGAATATGTTGGCCTTGAGCACTTTGAAAACTACAGAGATCTGAAGATTTGAGAAAGCTTGATCTCCTTGGATGAGTGTTCTTCAGAATTCTTTTTGACAGAAGATTTTGAATGAGTCTCTGTAATCTGTATTGTGTGTTCTCTCTTGTTCTCTGTGAGATTAAAAAAAAATTCTATATTTTATTCTCTGGTCCAGAATAGAATATCATTCTCTGTCAAGGATAGCCGTTAGCCTGCATTGATTGCATCCTTAATTGCATAATCTCTTTTGGAGGAAAGTCCACAGAATTATTCCTTGAAAAATCCCTTGAAACTTGGTTCAGAAATAAATGAAAACGGTTAGCAAATCTCTGAATTAATTACAAAATAACTCCTAACTGATTTGAATTTGAATTAAGAAATATCTTGGAAGTTATCTGAAATCGTCGAACTGAGATCTGCTATCGTCGATCTAAGTTCAGCGATCTGGAAATATACAGCAGCAAAATATCGTTGATCTGAGCTCAAAGATCGTCGAACTGAGTTCAGAGATAAACATCCAAAGCATAGTCAAAATCGTCCACCTGAGCTCACCGATCGTCGAATGGATTTCGACGATATAATGATGTTGAGCTCAGCGATTGTCGAATGGAGTTCGACGATCTGTCGAAGTTGAGCTAGACGATCATCGACCGGAGTTCGACGAATCGTCGTGCTGAGCTCGACGATCAGACTTGGTCTTCAGACAGAGAATCCTGGTCTATCAGGGCAGCTTCCAAATCTAGACTTCTAACCCTTAGACTCAATTCTAATTGACCTATTAAGCTATACAGGAGGTCAAGCAAAGGTTCCTAGAGACATAGTGATCCTGACCTAAATGAGTAATATGGTGTTCCAACAATCTCCCCCTATTTGGGTTAGGATTACTATTTACAGACTTTGGAAAAGCTTTAAATAACAGCATACAATCAGAAACACAGAAAAGCAACAGCTAGACATTGCAGAAACACAGAAATATATATTATCCAGATAGAAATCAGAATTCACAGAAACTATCACCTTACAATGTCATTTCTTCTCTTTGCCTTTGACAAGTTTAATTTCTCTATTTGGATGGAGGGCTTCTTTGTTGGACCTAGTGTCATCTGCTGCACCCAAATATGTTTGCTTTGTAGGCCTGGGAACCACAGCTGCAGGATGTAATACCATGTATCTCTCAGCATCAAAGAATTTACTGGAAGCATATTTCTCTAATTCTTTCTGTCTTTGCTCAGACATTGTAGAAATGTTGGAAGAATCTATTCCTTGTTCTCTGGCCTTCTTAATCTGATCCAGTGCAGCCAATTACTTCATCCTGGCAGTCCAAGCAGATAGATTATTTTCAGGGTCCTCAAAAGGTGCAGGTGGCTCATACCTGTTGGAAGGATTGTCTTGAGGTGGCCTGGCAGACATAGTCTCTTTCAGCTTGTAAGGGAAAGGACCTGATGATGTATCAGATGAAATATGTCCTCCCCTAGAATATGGGTGCTGCCTGGAGTACCCTTTGGAATATACTTGAATATCTCTTTGAGTTCCTCTATATCCTCCTCTCCTAGAATGTGAACCCCTGGATTGGCTTTCCTTGTGATAAGATCTGGCATGAGGTTGATAGGGAGCCTGACTTCTGGCTGGGGGTTGACTTGCAGAGCTTCCACCTGCACCTGCATCAGGAGGAGGTGGTGGAGGAGGATGAGAGTGCTGGAATGGTGATGAACCCTTCTCATATTTTCTCTTTTTCTTCATGGCTTTCAGCTGGTTCTTGGAATACTGCAGCCAGTGTTCAGTGATTGGGCAGTTATGAAGGATATAGTATGGAATGTCATTGTTATCTTTGACTTTAGCAGGAGGTACCCTTTTCATTGCTTTGCTCCTTGCCTTCCTTTTCCTGGCAATGGTAGCAGATAAGTCATAAGAGTCTGTTTTAAATTCATCAGATTCAGAACTCTGATCATCATATAGAGCATCTATTTTCTTCATAAGATCTTTCTTCAGTTGTACAGCAGCAGATGAGGCAGAAGTTGAAACAGCGGCAGCAATAGGTGTTGAGATGGTCACAGCAGGGACAGCAGCAGATGGAGAAGGTGCAACAACATCAGCAGTAGCAGATACTGGAGAGGTGACAGCAGCAGTAACAGTCTCACTTACAGCAGTAGAAACAACAACAGAAACTGGAGAGCTGATAGCAGCAACTACTTCACTAACAGCAGCAGAAACAGCAGGAACATCACCAAGGTCTGCAGAAGGCTCAAATTCAGTGGCCTCTGACATCAGATTGTCCTTGGATATTGGCTCATCAGAAGCAGTAGGAACTTCAGCAGCAGTATCAGTAATCTCAGAAGCAAAATCAGTCCTTTCTTCAGAAGTAGCAGCAATGACTGAGTTTACAAAGGAGGAGATCATGCTAGGGTCACAGTAAGAGAAAGGCACAAGTGCCTTGGATAAGTCTTATGGAGGCTGGACAGCATGGACCTCTGGCAGACAGCTAAAGTAGGCAGAATCAAAAACAGATAGCAAAGACCTGAGGTCTATTGCAAGAACTACAGTAGGAGGCACAGCAGCAGCAGCAAGAGGAGGAGCAGCAGTCACAGAAACAGCAGCAGTAACAGCATGAAGGCTTTCTTCATATGGCATCTCCCCCTGCCTAGATGTAGATACATCTGGATCAAGGCACACTGCTGTAGGTGCTGCCTGAGGGAAGAGGGAAGAGAGCCTGGCAGAAAGGGCTGCCACTGATAGGTGGAGTGGAGCCAAAGAGGTCTCCAACAGCAGAGTTAGCCTGGGGGCAAGTAACTCATACAACCTGTCAGCTAGGGATGAGAGGTCTACTTGCTCAAGAGCTGGAGCAGAGGTAGAAGGTATGGAAGCAGCTGAGGGTTCTGGAAGTGGAGGGCTGGAGAATTGTGGAAGGGATGGCTCAGGTGTTGGGAGGGTGGATATGGAAGGCAGGGGAATTGATATGGATGGAGTGAATGTTGGCTGGTCTATGATGTGGTGGAGGAGGTCTTGGAATGAAGTGGAAGAGGAAGGTAAATCAGGAGGAGATGATGGGGAATCATCCATAAAGGAATCATCCAGTAGGGTGAAGGATGGAATGGATGGTGATGAGGTGATATCTGGTGGAGGGTAGGAGAACAGTGGGTGGAATTGGTCTGCTGGTGGGGGTAGAATGGGTTCTGGGGATGGTGTTGATGTGGGAGATGGGCTTGATATGGTGATGGTGGATGGAGCTGGAATGGTGGATGGTGGGGGAAGGGATGGAATAGGAGGAGGAGGAGAGACAACAGCAGCAGCCAGGTCATCTGCAGGGGCAGAGACCTGTGGAGGAGTGACTCTTTGAGTCCTTGTGCCTGAAGGAGCACTGGAGGAGGGCCTGCTACACTTGCTTATTTGCCTGTCCCACTTTCCAAAGAGGGCACAGGTCAGTCTCTTGGAGGCATTGATATGAACTCCAGAGGAGACTAGCAAGGCAGGACACCTATGCTGCAGGAAAACTCCAATAATTCTTCCAAAATTAACAAAACTTTTGTTTGTTTTCTTTTTGATGAGGTCAAAGAAGACCTCTCCCCAGTTCAGATTTTTCGTGTCCACAAGGGCTCCCATAAGACAGAGCTGATGTCTGGATATTGTATCATGGGCTGAGTGCTTTGCCAGGAGCACTTTTCCTACCACATCTGCCAGGAACCTATATTCAACAGACAGATTCCTCTTAAAGAGCTTGCTAGGGTTTCCCTCTGGATGACCCATTCTGGCAAGCATTTCAGAAAACTCATCTCCAGATAATTCAGCAGAGTCTTCTCCAATTCTCAATCCAAAGACTTCTGTTAAAGTTGTGGGGGTAAAGGGTACCTGATTTCCAGCTATTGACCCAACTATAGTGTTGTTATCTTGATTATGAGCAGTATAAACTCACTCCTTGATCTCATCAAAAGCCAACTTGATCCTGGTGGTCATTAATACTGTGAGATTCTGGTCCTTGAACAAACCCAGTATGTCTCGAAAAACCTGGTCAGTGGTGCTGAAGGATTCCAGATCAATGTCAAAGCCAGCATTAAACTTCATTGCAGCAAGAACAGCAACTGACACAGCCATTGTACCTGCAAAAACTCAACAAACAAAACGACCAAGAGTAGAACTGTTTGGAGGGAAAGTAGATTCTTGCAGAGAAATCGAAAGCGCAAATGAGAACGACGGCGAAAAAAGAGTTTTATATTAGGGTTCGACGCAGAAAAGGAAAGATCGTTGAACTTAGTTCGACGATCGAGGCTCCTAAAGGAATCTGAAGAGTCTTCAACATCGTCGATCTCCGTTCGACGATCTTGGAGAGCGTCGATCTCTGTTCGACGATCGTTCAGAGAACAGAATCGTCGAGCGTCATTCGACGATCATTGACCCGAAGAGATAGTTCATACTATCTGAGAGGCGCTGAACTCAGTTCGACGATTTTTGGAAATCGTCGATCTCCGTTCGACGATCTTGGGGCAAATCGTCGAGCGCAGTTCAGAGATCAGAAAAATTCTAGACACTAAGAAAAATCAGAATGTTTGCCTAGTATTGGTCAATTTTTAAGCTTTCAAAATCTTGGATATTATTTAAGACTTCCTCCATCTAACATTCCTAACTGATTTAGGAAGAAGGTGTGTTTCTTTTCATCCAAGGGCTTGGTGAAAATATCTCCCCTTTATAAATCAGTTGGGATATATTGTAATTCAATTTTATTCTTTTCAACATTATCCCTTAAGAAGTGATGCCTAATCTCTATGTGTTGTGTCCTACTATGGAGGACTGGATTTTGAGCTATGGAAATAGCACTTGTATTGTCACAAAAGATTTTAGACTTCTCTAAGTTGTAGCCATAATCTAGGAGTTAGTTTTGGATCCACAAGATTTGTGAACAACAACTGCCTGCAGCCATATATTCAGCTTCAGCTGTTGAAGTTGACACAGATGTTTGTTTCTTACAAAACCAAGAGACAAGTCTGTCACCATGGAACTGACAAGTTCCACTGGTGCTTTTCCTGTCAATTCTGCATCCAGCATAATCAGCATCAGAGAATCCAGTTAACTCAAATGCTGAATCTTTTGGATACCAGAGACCTAGATTTGGAAAACTTTTAACATACCTGAGAATCCTCTTTACTAATGTTAGGTGTGACTCTCTAGGGCTCACTTGGAACCTAGCACATATACATGTAGCAAACATTATATCTGGTCTACTAGCTGTAAGATACAATAAAGAGCCAATCATTGCTCTATATGTTGTCTGATCAATAGGTTTCCCATGTTCATCAGCATCCAATACAGCATTAGTAGGCATGGGTGTTTTCATACAAGATGCCTCAGACATACTAAATTTCTTAACCAATTCATTTGCATATTTGGTTTGAGAAATAAAGATGCCTTCAGCATGTTGCTTGACTTGCAATCCTAGGAAGAAGGATAGCTCACCCATGCTACTCATCTCAAATTTAGAATGCATCAGGTTAGAAAACCTTCTGCACAATTTGGAGTCAGTAGAGCCAAAAATAATGTCGTCTACATAAATTTCTACTAGTAGGGTATGGGACTTATGGGTTCTAATGAAAAGAGTTTGGTCTACTCTACCCCTTATAAAACCATTTTCCAAGAGAAAGCATGTTAGGGTCTCATACCATGCTCTAGGAGCTTGCTTGAGACAATATAATGCTTTGTTCAGTCTAAAAACATAATTAGGGAAAGTTGGAGAGATAAAACCTGGAGGTTGTCTGACATAAACTTCCTCTTTGATGTCTCCATTTAAGAAAGCACTTTTGACATCCATCTGATATATTTTGAAGCCTTTGTGAGCTGCATAAGCTAGAAATATTCTGATGGCTTCCAATCTTGCAACAGGTGCAAAGGTCTGGTCGTAGTCAATTCCTTCTTCTTGAGAATATCCCTGAGCAACTAGTCTTGCCTTGTTCCTTATAATTACTCCTTGATCATCCAGTTTGTTTCTGAATACCCATTTTGTTCCAATAATGGAATGATCCTTAGGCTTTGTCACTAGTTCCCATACTTTGTTCCTCTCAAATTGATGCAACTCCTCTTGCATTGCAATGATCCAGTGTGGATCTTGCTCTGCATCTTGAATGGACTGAGGTTCAATTTGAGATAGGAAGCAGGTGTGCAACATGTTTTGGTTGACCTGATTTCTGGTTTGCACACCAGCTGAGATTTCTCCAATTATTTGGGAAATTGGATGGTCTCTTGATGTTACTAAATCAACATGGGGTGTTGATTGTTCACCAACCTGTGTTGTTGTTTCCTCTTGTGGTACAACAACTGGCTCTTCAGGTTGTGTTTCAATGTGTTGAGCATTCCATTCATCTTCACTGCTTTCATCCTCTTGAGCAACCTGTAACTTCTTCATATCTTCAACTAGAGAATCTTCCTGCAAAGGTTCTATGGTAGAAGAAATCTTCTCCTTGAAAGACATGTTAGTTTCATCAAATGAAATGTGAACAGATTCCTCAATTTTCAAGGATGATTTATTATAGACCCTATAGGCCTTGCTGATCATGGAGTATCCCAGAAACACTCCTTCATCAGCTTTGGCTTGAAATTTTGCTAGATATTTCTTGTCATTATTATAAATATAGCAAATACAACCAAAGACTCTAAAATAGTCAACTTTAGGTTTCTTCCCTTTGAGTAATTCATAGAGAGTCTTTCCCTTTAGTTTGTGTATCAGACTTCTGTTCAGCACATAGTTGGAGGTGTTCACTGCCTCTGCCCAAAAGGATAGAGGTAGATGAGCATCTGACAATAATGTAGTGCCAGATTCAATAAGGGTTCTATTTTTCCTTTCAGCTACCCCATTTTGTTGAGGAGTTCTAGGAGCTGAGAAAGTATGCCTGATCCCTTCACTCTGACAGAACTCTTGCATAAGAAGAGAATCAAACTCTGTCCCATGATCACTTCTGATCAGGGCAATGTGAGTATTGAACTCAATCTGTATGCATTTGAGAAACTCTGTCAGACACTTAAAGTTATCAGACTTCTTCCTTAGAAAGAACACCCAAGTGAATCTAGAGAAGTCATCTACAACTACTAAAGTATAGGATTTCCCTCCTAGGCTTTGTAATGTGATGGGTCCAAATAGATCCATGTGTAACAGATACAATATCCTAGGTGAATCACTCTTATTAAGTGACTTAAAACTATTTTTAGTTTGCTTGCCTAATTGACAAGCCCTGCAGAGTCCTTCCTTCTTGTAGGGGCCAGAAGGTAGTCCTCTAACAAGGTTGTCCTTGGATAGCCTAGCAATAGTTCTAAGGTTTAGGTGTCCTAATATCTTATGCCATAAAACATTTGGTTTACAGACAGAGTTAAACAAGCAAATATCTACATCAGTTGAAAGAAAATCCACTAGATAGATGTTACCTTTCCTTTTACCTGTCAACACAGTTGTGTTGTCCTCTGACTTGATTTTGCATAAGGCTTTGCTGAAGGTCACCTGGTAGCCTTCATCACACAGCTGACTGATGCTAATTAGGTTGTGCTTCAGTCCTTCTACATATGCTACCTTCTTGAAAGTTACTGAACCAATCTAGACTGCACCATATCCTTTAGTCTGTCCAAAGTTTGAATCACCAAAGATAACTTTGGGTCCAAGTTTGGCTCTGAAGGATGTGAGGTTGTCCTTGTTCTCTGTCATGTGCTTAGAGCACCCACTATCCAAATACCATTGATGGTTAGATGTTGGATAGGTCTTCACCTGCACATTAAACAATTCATTTGTTTTTGACCCAGTTTACCTTGGGCCTAGGTTGATAACCTTTAAATTCAGAAATGAAAGACATCCCTGGTTGACTCTTATATCCTTCAGGATGATATCTCCTTGGAGGTAAAATCCATTCAGTATAAGGGTTAAAGATTTGGGATGAAGGACCCTTAGGATTCAATTTTGATTTGCCTTTGAAAACTTTTCCAGAGCTCTGACCTCTGTTCGACGATCTTGGAGCTGCGTTCGACGATCTTGGGTCAGATCGTCGAGCTCCGTTCGACGGTCGACTATGGGTGAGGTCAGGTATATGAGATCATCGACCTGCGTTCGACGACTTTGGCTGAGATCGTCGATCAGCGTTCGACGATTTTTCCTGAGATCGTCGAGCTGCGTTCGGCGATCGTCGATCTTCGTTCGACGATTGTCGAGCTCCGTTCGACGATTTCTGCTGGGACTTAATTTTCTGAGGCAGATCAGAATTTTTTCTAGCAACCTCTACAACTCCCTTCCCTTGTCAGAAATGAATTTGATGGGAGTTGTTAGGACTATAGGTTGGCTGGATGAAGCACCCAAGCCCAGTGTACTGTTAAATTTAGAGTTCACTGTGCTTGTGATGTCCATCAGCTTGATGCTTCTCCCATTAAGGGATTCTTCAAGCTTCTTGGCCTCAGAGAGCTCACTTTTCAGTGAAGCTATCTGTTCCCTACAGCACTCCAACTCCTGAGAGAGTTTGAGGTTTTCTGAATTTAAAGTGTTGTGTTCAGATAATTGATTTCTGAGAGAGATAATCTCTTTCTCAGACTTTAGCAGGTCTAAACACAGTGCTTTAAATTCAGATTTAAAATCTTCTGAACTAAAATCAAAAGAGCTAATTACCTGATCTTCTTCAGGTTCAGTCTCTGAGTCTGACTCTGACTCCTCTTCTTCTGAGTTATGTTGTGAGGCATTGATTGCCATCATGCATAACTCCTTTTCTTCTGCATCATCCTCATCATCACTGGAGCTGGATGAGACTTCTGACTCCTCTTCAGTCTCACTCCAGGATTCAGCAACAAACCCTTTTCTTGTATGCTTATTTTTGCTTGAGGAAGGTTTGCCATTTCCATTCCTTTTGGATTCTTTCTCCTTTCTTCTTTCTTTTCTGTCCCTTCTGTCCTTGTTCTTGTTCTCTGGACAGTCAGGAACTATGTGCCCTGGTTTCCTGCAACCAAAGCAAATAATGTCTTTATTATTACCAATGGACTTGTCATACCTTGGCTTATCCTGCTCCTTGTATGATCTTCTTCTGAAGTCCTTTCTGGCCATCTTGTAGAATCTTTTGGCCAACAAGCTGAGTAGTTCATCATTGCCTGTGGCTTTATCTTCAGGCAGATCCTCAGTTGCCTTGAAGGCTATGGTCTTCTCTTTCCTTGTGGCTGGTGAAGAAGCCTTCTGTTCTTCCTCTCTATTCTTGATGAGTAGCTCATAAGATTTGAGCTTACCCAATAGAGCTTTAGTGGTAATCTCATTCAGACTTCTGGCATCTTTAATTGGCCAGATTCTTGAATCCCAAGTGCTGGGGAAGCACATTAGGATCTTGTCATTGAGTTCAGTTAGAGAGATCTCTTTGTCCAATGTCCTTAGTTCACTGACAATTAGAGTTAGTCTCTTGTACATGTCTCCCACTGACTCAGTCTCTCCCTTCTTGAAATTCTCATATTGGGAGATGAGATGGGATCTTCTGTCCTTTCTCTCATCAGCTGAGCCTGAGACTATTTCTGAGAGCTTGTCCCAGATTTCCTTGGCTGAATTGCATTCAGCTACCTTTTGAAATTTGTCATCTGACATTGTCTGGGCTAGGATGTTCATAGCCTTAGCATCAGCTACATTCCATCTCTTGATGTCAGCATCTGTTCCTGATGGAGGTGGCACATCATTTGTGCTTGTGTTCTCTGGGGGTCTTGGACACACTGTCAAAACAGAGTTAAAGATATCTTCATCAATAGAGTTCATGTAAAGCCTAATCCTTGCTTTCCAAAGTGCAAACTTGGAAAGATTGCACACTGGAGGTCTGGTGCTTGCATAATCTTTGTTTTGGGCCATGATTTGAGAAAACAAAATCTAATAATAAAGTACAAAGGACAGCAGATCTAGTTTGGGATCTTTGGGTTCAGGTGTTAGCCTGTACAACCAATCAGGTATGGTATGTTTAACCAACCTGGCTCTGATACCAATTGAAAGTGCAACTAGATCTGATATACTCTAGAGGGGGGGTGAATAGAGTATATGGTGCTTTAATAACTTTTACAACTATTGTTGTAATATGTGTGAGCAGGGAAGCAATAATAAATCTAATCACAGCACAAGGTTAAACAAAAAATAAACACAGGAAAAATCAAGGCCAGAAACAAACATAAACATAAGCAAAACCAGAAGACACAAGGAAAATATAGTGGTTCCCCAAACTTGGGTACATCCACTCTTCTACCACCCTAGGTAGGAATCCACTGCAGGATGAGTTGATCAGGTGTCCTGGGCACCAATGAGCTTTTGATAAGGTGCTCAAAAACCAAAGCAGATTTTTTTGATCAGGTGTCTTGCCACCAATGAGCTTTTGACAAGGTGCTCAAAAACCAGGCTCAAACTTTTGAAGGGAGTTTGAGAAACCCTTTACAGAGTGGGGGTGAGAGAGTAATGGAGGTCTTCTCTTTCTCAAACAACTGAGAAGACTATGTGGATTGATGTCAAAGCTCCCCCTTAATCCTTGAGATCTTCAGGAAGAAAAGCTTTGCTGAGGGTGATAGGCCTTCAAATATTGAACTCCAGCAATAGATGACTTCAGCAAGAGGGACTGAAATGTTGAGTGTCTGGAGTCTGGAATATGTTGGCCTTGAGCACTTTGAAAACTACAGAGATCTGAAGATTTGAGAAAGCTTGATCTCCTTGGATGAGTGTTCTTCAGAATTCTTTTTGACAGAAGATTTTGAATGAGTCTCTGTAATCTGTATTGTGTGTTCTCTCATGTTCTCTGTGAGATTAAAAAAAAATTCTATATTTTATTCTCTGGTCCAGAATAGAATATCATTCTCTGTCAAGGATAGCCGTTAGCCTGCATTGATTGCATCCTTAATTGCATAATCTCTTTTGGAGGAAAGTCCACAGAATTATTCCTTGAAAAATCCCTGGAAACTTGGTTCAGAAATAAATGAAAACGGCTAGCAAATCTCTGAATTAATTGCAGAATAACTCCTAACTAATTTGAATTTGAATTAAGAAATATCCTGGAAGTTATCTGAAATCGTCGAACTGAGCTCTGCTATCGTCGATCTGAGTTCAGCGATCTGGAAATATACAGCAGCAAAATATCGTCGATCTGAGCTCAAAGATCGTCGAACTGAGCTCAGAGATAAACATCCAAAGCATAGTCAAAATCGTCGACCTGAGCTCACCGATCGTCGAATGGAGTTCGACGATATAATGAAGTTGAGCTCAGCGATCGTCGAATGGAGTTCGACGATCTGTCGAAGTTGAGCTAGACGATCGTCGACCGGAGTTCGACGAACCGTCGTGCTGAGCTCGACGATCAGACTTGGTCTTCAGATAGAGAATCCTGGTCTATCAGGGCAGCTTCCAAATCTAGACTTCTAACCCTTAGACTCAATTCTAATTGACCTATTAAGATATACAGGAGGTCAATCAAAGGTTCCTAGAGACATAGTGATCCAGACCCAAATGAGTAATAGGGTGTTCCAACACCTAGATATATATAGATCTAGCACCAAGGGAGAGGGGGGAAGCTCACCTGATTTCCGGCATTTCCACTATTTCGGGCCATGGATCGTGTAACTCTTCTCGACGGCATCTTCTCCTTCACGGTGGTGGCGGATCTTCTCCTCCAAGACTTGCTCTGGTAGTTTTCCCTCTATACAGAAGTTTCTCTCAGGAAAAATGGCTGGAATGAGGAATGAAAAACGGCTAGGGTTTTCACAACCCTTATATATGAAAAGTGACACGGGTAGGGACACGCCCGTATCCTAACCTGTGTCCTGCTTGGGAGAAGCGTCAACGACGGTTTTAGTGTCGGTTCAATACTCGACACGGGTTGGGACATGCCCGTGTCCCGACCCGTGTCCACATGACACGGCCGTGTTCCCTGGCCGTGTCCTTCTATGGATATATTTTGACAAACTTAACTCGACACAACGACACACGGGTAGGGACACGCCCGTGTATCTACCCGTTTCATACATTTTGTCGACCTCGACACGCTCTGTCGAGTTCAACTTGACACACACACGGGTAGGGACACGCCCGTATCGCTACCTGTGTCATACACTTCATCGATCTCGACACACCTCGTCGATCTCGGCACACCTCGTCAATCTCAACACACCTCATCGATCTCGACACACCTCGTCGATCTCGACACACCTCGTCGATCTCGACACACCTTGTTGAGTTCTACTCGACACAACGATACACGGGTAGGGACACGCCCGTGTCTCTGCCCCTGTCATACATTGCATCAATCTCGACAAATTTCTTCGATCTATACATGCTCTGTCGAGTTCAACTCTACACAACGACACACGGGTAGGGACACACCCGTGTCTCTACCCGTATCATAAATTTCGTCGATCTTGACACACTTCATCGATCTCGACACACCTCATCGAGTTCAACTCGACACACACACATACGGGTAGGGCCACGCCCGTGTCTCTAACCGTGTCACTTCACACGATTAGTGACACGCCTGTGTCACTACTCGTGTCCTTCTCTGGACATACTCGAGTCATCGACTCGAGAGCTGGCCACTCCCACACGGGTAGGGACACGTCTATGCCTCTACCCATGTCCTATGCTTGACTGATTTCTCCCCCTTTTCACATGTGCTTCGTAGTTGTCAGCACTCCCCCTGAACCCAAGTCCGCTCTACTGACTCAAAAACATGCACGAGGGGCCTAGTGCGATTCGGGACGTTACAACTCCTATAAACAAAATAAAAGATTTCGTCCCTAAAATTAGGCTTAGGTTATGGGGAGAAATGCATAACAGAAAATATAATATGCTTTTACATAAAATTACCTTGAGCAAACAACTCCGGAAAGCGTTTCTGCATTAAATCCATTGGCTCCCACGTATATTCCTCCTTCCCATGATTAGACAATAGCACCTTCACCAAGGGAACACTTTTGCGGCACAACATTCTTATCTCGTTATCTACGATCCGCACCGGCTCTAGTCGCACAGACCTATCAGAAGCCACAACACCATCAGTTGTGTGGATGTATTGATCAGGCTACAACAGCGCCTTCTGAAGCGACGACACATAGAACACATCGTAGAGGTTCTCTAACTCGAATAGTAACTCCAACCGATAGGCCAACAGACCAATCCTTTCCAATACATTATAAGGCCCAACATACCTTGGGCTGAGCCTTTTCACACCACGCACACGTGACACTCCATGCATCGGTCGGATTTTCAGGAACACCTTATCACCCACTTGAAACTCCACCATCCGATGCTTTGCATTATAATACTTCGCCTGCCGAATTTGAGCCTCGGAGATCTGATCCTGTATCAGTATAACTGCCGCATTGGTACCATCAATATATTCAACACCAAAGGCCTTAGGGTCTTCATCTTGCACCCAAGACAAGGGGGTTCTTCACCTCCTTCCATAAAGAGCTTCATGAGGAGCTATGTTGATGCTAGCCTGGTTGCTGTTGTTGTAGGAGAATTCTACCAACAGTAAGAGCCTTTCCCACGGATCTCCTCTATTGAACACACATAATCTCAACAAATCTTCCAATGTCCGGATGGTCCTTTCAGATTGCCTGTCCGTCTTAGGATGAAATGTGGTGCTAAAGGTAAGGCGTGAACCCAAATATGCCTGAACCACTTTCCACTCCTTGGAGGTAAACCGACCATCACGATCAGACACGATCGTCTTAGGCACGCCATGATACCGTATGAATTGCTCCACAAAAAGGCGTACTAAGACATCCACATGAGCTTATTTCTTCATAGGGATAAACCGGGCTAATTTTGTCAGGCGATCAACTATCACCCACACCGAATCGTTCCCGGAGCATGAGCGAGGTAACCCATGGATGAAGTCCATGGAGACATCCTCAAGCTTCCACTCGGGGATGGGCAACGATTGTAGCAAACCACCGAGACTCTTGCATTCTGCCTTCACCCTTTGACAAGCTTCGCAATGTGTGACAAAATATCGGACATACTTCCTCATTCCCAGCCAACACATGGTTCTTCCGTAAGCCGGCTTACATCTTGGCAATACCCGGGTGCACAGAATACTGAGAGCAATGTGCCTCTCTCAATATATCCTCCCGGATTTTACCGCCTTTGGGAATGTAGAGCCGACCGCGGAAGTAAACGAGGCCGTCTTTTAGTGTATACTCGTCAGATGTCCCATCTTCGATTGACATGATTGCCGGGGCCAGAGCCGCATCCATTCCTTCCTCCACTCTGATTTGGTGTCGGATATCACAAACTATGCTCATGCTTGCCAAGTACTAAGTATACTATGCCGAAGGAGCCTTAAATATCAAAGTAATATCCATCTCCTCAATCATCCGAGCCAACTCCATACTCATCAACCGAGACTCTGGGCTAGAGCCTGGTACCTTTCTACGCAATGCATCATCCACCGAGTTCGCCTTTCTGGGGTGGTAGTTCATGGTGAACTCATAGTCGCATAGAAATTCTAACCACCGTCGTTGTCTCAAGTTCAACTCCTTCTGAGTATGAACGTACTTCAAGTTTTTGTGAACTGAAAAGATCTCGCAGTGGACATCGTATAGATAATGCCTCCAAACCTTCAAGGCAAACACCACTGCTCCCAGTTCCAAATCATGAACCGGGTAATTGATTTCATGCTTCTTCAGTTGTCTTGAAGCATAAGCAATCACGTGCCCATGTTGCATCAATACCGCTCCCATCCCTTGAAATGATGCGTCAGTGTAAACTTGAAATCCTTCCTTCCCAGACGGAAGTGCAAGGATGGGGGCGGAGGTAAGTCTATTATTTAGCTCCTGGGACGCCTCTTCACATTGGGGTGTCCACTCAAATGACACACCTTTCTTCGTCAATGAAGTAAGAGGGAGGGCAATCTTGGAGAACCCTTTCACGAACTTGCGGTAGTACCCGGCAAGTCCAAGGAAGCTCCACACATCGGCCGTCGACCTCAAGGGAGAACACTCCTTCACGGCATGCACCTTGGCCGGATCCACCGCTAGCCCTGCTCCACTGATCATATTACCCAAGAAAGCAACCTCCTTGAGCCAAAATTCGCACTTGCTGAACTTGGCGAAGAAGGCATGCTCCTTCTATTTCTTCAATACCAAGGTCAGGTGCTTGATATGCTCCTCCTCCGTCTTTTAGTAGACCAGGATGTCGTCGATGAAAACAATGACGAAGATATCCAAGTAAGGTTTAAACACCTTGTTCATCAGGATCATGAAGGCAGAAGGTGCATTTGTGAGCCCAAACCACATTACAATGAACTCGTACAACCCATACCTTGAATTAAAGGCCGTTTTCCGGATGTCCACTTCTTGTATTCTCAACTGATAATACCCTGAATGCAAGTCCAGCTTAGAAACTAATGTGCTCCCACTAATTGATCGAACAACTCGTCGATCCAAGGTAGCAGATAAGTTTTCCGCACCTTCATCCGATTGAGTTCCCGATAGTCTATGCACAAACGCAGGGTTCCATCCTTCTTCTTCACGAACAATACAGGGGCTCCCCAGGGTGACTAACTAGGGCGAACAAACCCTGACTCCACCAGTTCTTGCAGTTGAACTCTAAACTCTGCGTGTTCCTTCGTGGCCATTCGGTAAGGGGCCTTGGACACCGGCTTGGCACCCGGTACTAGATTAATCTGGAAGTCAACCTCTCTGTGCGGGGGTAATCCTGGCATTTTCTCAGGAAATACCTCGGGGAGGTCCCGCACTACTCGTACTTCTTTTATATCCAATGCTATCTCCTTCAACTCGAACCAGATCATGAAGACTTCATCCCCCTTCATATGGGATTTTACAACCTGAACGGAAGACAACGATATGAGAGGTGCGAAGCTAATACCTTGGAAGATGACGTCAGAGTCCCCATGTCTCAAATATATCTGCTTCTCCGTGCAGTCGATCCTTGTGAAATGCCAGTCCAACCACGCCATGCCAAGAATGATGTCAAACTCCGGCATTCTCAAGACTGTGGCAGGTGTATCAAAGGCCTTTCCTTCAATAAATATCTCGAACTCGCACTTAGCGGTTGCAATCATCTCCGAGTCGTCCGGTAGGCGCACTCGCCGGGCTATACCAGTAAAGTATTATACGCCCTCCATATCCTTAATAAAGTCCTCAGACACAAAGGACTGTGAGGCACCGGTATCGAACAGCGCATAGGCCGTCTTCTCGCTAACTATCACGGTGCCTAATTACCAATAACCAAAACTTAATGCTAGGTGTCTAGTATGTCTCAAGCAAATTTAAGTTAAACAATGAAAACGCGATAATTACTTAAATCATAACTGCAATCACATCTTGTGGCTTCCGTTCTTGTGCCATGTATAGCGCGTGCACTTGATCCGGAGCAGGGATGGGGTTTCCTCCTCGCGGTCCTCGTCCTCGACCACGCAAATAGTCACGCCCCTGCGGAGCTGCCGGAGGGAGAGCAGGAGGGACATTCCCAAACAACAGCGGGCAGAAACGTCGAATGTGGCCCGACTGGTTGCATTCAAAAAACATCAGCCCACGACGGCCCTCACGTTGCTGAAATTGTTGAGGCTGCGGCGGTGGAGGCAACGCGGGTGGCTGCGGGACTGGATTCGCCACTCTAAAATCTCGGTGGAAACGTCCTCCACCTCTTTGATGTCCTCTTCCTCCTCTAAAGTCCCTCCTTCTTCTGATGCTTGGGCCAGCTTCCATCACGCCGTCCACAGGTCTCTTACCACTACTCAAGTGATACGCCTCTAATCTCTTCGCCATGTCGATAATCTCTGCCAAGCTAGCATCCGCTATAAACAAAAGGGCCTGCCTTAGTGTAACGACCCGACCCACGACACACTTCCGCTGTGCCTTTTTATATAACGACGCGACCCAGGACACGCTCGCCGACCCCAAGCGACGTTACAGGGCTGCAGCTCGTGCCAACCAAACCCATCTTCGGCCTGTTTCTTAGCACGGCAAGTTTTTGAGCATGCCAGGTTTCGAACCCAGCAACTCCTTAACAAGGAACCTTCAACAGCCCTCATCACTAGCTGAGCTGCAGCTCAGGTGGTGATGAGGGTTGTTGAAGGTGCCTTGTTAAGGACGTGCTAGGTTCGAAACCTGGCATGCTCAAAAACCTGTCGTGCTGAGAAACAGGCCAGAGATGGGTTTGGGTGGCACGGGCTACAGCCCTGTAACGTCGCTTGGGGTCGGCGAGCGTGCCGTGGGACGGGTCGTTACATAAAAAAGTAACGACCCGACCCACGACACGCTAGCCGACCCTAAGCGACGTTACAGGGCTACAGCCCGTGCCACCCAAACCCATCTCTGGCCTGTTTCTCAGCACGACAGGTTTTTGAGCATGCCAAGTTTCGAACCCAACACCTTCTTAACAAGGAACCTTCAACAGCTCTCATCATCAGATGAGCTGCAGCTCTGTTGGTGATGCGGGCTGTTGAAGGTGCCTTGTTAAGGAGGTGCTGGGTTCGAAACCTGACATGCTCAAAAACCTGCCGTTCTGAGAAATAGGCCGGAGATGGGTTTGGGTGGCACTGGTTGCAGCCCTGTAATGTCGCTTGGGGTCGGCGAGCGTGCCGTGGGCCGGGTCGTTACACTTAGGGGATCTCCCAGCCCTTTGTAGAAACGCTTGGCGTATCCTCTATCATCTAAATCATAAGAAGCCGCGAACCTCGAGAGGTGCTAAAATTCTCGCTGATATTCCGTAACTGATTTTGATCCTTGCTTCAGCAGAAGAAACCTCTCTTCCAGTTCACTTCGAGAGGATGTGGGAATGAAGTGCTCCAAGAAGACATCCGAGAACTCGCTCCAACTTATCTCAGTATAAACCCGGCCTTGGAAGGTGGAGCCCATGAGGGACTTCCACCACCTCTTAGCATGTACTTCAAAGACGGACACTGCCAACGTCATAGCCATGTTGGCTGGGCAACAGATCCCTGCCAGGAACTCCTGCACCGTATCAAGCCATTCCTCCGTGCGTACGACTGACTCTGTCCCGAGGTAGGTGTGAGGGGAGAGGGCCCGAAAGGTGCTCAGCCAGTTGGAGCCCGGGGCCTGTTGTTGCACCAGAGGCTGCTGCGCCCTAAAGTCATCCAGGATGGCGGTGAGTGTCTGCCCCAACTCGGATTGTTGGAACTGAGTGGGCATGGAAGTGGCAGGAGTGCCCCCCATCGGCTCAGCGTGCACTGGAATCAACACGTAAAATACAAATGTATGGTCAGGTTGGCTAATTCTAAGGTCAAAGTTGGACAAACTTAGTGTGAATTACATATGGGCACACCACAGCTTCCGCTAAGTTAGTTTGTCCCCAAACTGACTAATCGAACGGCGGTGGTACCATTGTTGAATGACTTCTTTAGTTGAGGATCGTGGAAATCTGATACCATTTGTAGGACCCCCTCCCAAATCCAAAAAAAAGCATGAAGGGGGGGTCTTATGCCCGAAACAGCCGCCTTGCGGTAGCATTAGCAGACGGGCTAACCTTTACCACAAGACGCCTATTCCACCGGCTACAATCAATATCAACATACATATGCCAACACAACCAAATATAGTAAGAAAAGTAAAATCCACACCAAGTATATAGTCCAAATACAACGAATAAGATAATCTAAAACATGCTTCTACAATATCAGAGTACAACTATAAAAATTGCCCAAACGGGCTACATTAGAGTAGCTCAACACTCACATCCATAACCGACGGTAGTGACGGCACCATCACAACAGGCCCGGTCGTCCTGGCCTCGCTGTCCTGCTATAAAGTCTGCGACTGCTCTACCTGCAGGGAGACCTCCTAAAAGGGAAGACGTAGCAACCATTAGTCGAAAAGACTAAGTGGCTTCACATCAGCTCCCCTGGCGACTCCTCGGCATTGGGAGGATAAAAAAGCAAGGGCACAAAGTATAATAAATAGTGTAACAGGTACAAGCAGGTGGTAATGGTACAATAAGATTAATTGCATTTTATTCTAGCAGTTCTACATAAAAGTAACAAACCATCAAGTACAAGTAACTACAGCAAGAAAGTAACTTAACTTATAAGGATGCTCATACAATCTTATAAGTTAAGGATCAGTTTGCATAAAGTAACTCATCGTATAGGAGTGCCCATACAAACTTATACGATGAGGATCTTGTTGTGCAATATTATTAAATGGTATGTATGCTATGTAATGACTCACCCATGTTCAAGCACATGCAATTGCTATGTCGACACGGACTATAGTTCCCACTATTCGAGCAGGTAGCTAACCTCTCAGGCATCAACCGACGTGGCCAGGCGGTGATAGTAGAGCGGGCATCTCTACTACTAGGCGGGCATCCACACTGCTTCACCTAGGCCTCTGTATTCCTCAACGCTAAGAACACAACACTGGAGCTCATGCATACTATGGCCCAGTGGGGGTCTCGGGTGGATGTGCACCGAGAACACAGCCCCGAACTGACCTTGTGTGACCCGAAAGGGGCCTCGGATGAAAGCACGAGGACACAGCCCAACCGTTAACTTAGCGCGGAAGGGGCCCCAGGATGTGAACATCGAGGACACAACCCAACCGCCCAAAGTCTAACTGTCAACTCCCATCGGTGTGACGATCCGCGAGCCCATAGACCTGTGACACTATCCTTAACCCAGGACTACGACACCGCGTGTCTACTCACACCGCATGAAAATTCCACATCACCGTGGCATGGAATGGGCCTCGGAAGTAAGAACGAGGACACAGCCCCACCATCCACTCGGCACGGAAGGAGCCTCGGGATGTGAACATCGAGGACCAAGCCCAACCGTCCATCTATACCTCATCTCAACACTAACCAAACTAGTGACGGTCAACACCGCACTTACATCCTTCCACAATTCTACCCGTAGGGAGACTACGCTCTAAGTATTGGACGACTAAATTTCATTCCAACCATCAAACATACTCATGGCCATAGTTTATCCTTCTATATGTCATTCCAAATGATTTCAACATAATATAACAGAATACGCATATATAATAGTCTACCAATATTTAACAAGTCATTTCGTTTAAGTAAGCTTGCCTCACAATTCAGTTATATGAAATACAATTAGTAATCTTCATCATTTATAGCACTACAGTGGTTAACATAAAATATTTCACCAAAATCTCGAGTTAGTTTGCAACATTGATTCCGCCGAATCCAAATCCATATTATATAAAAACCCAGAATTTTAAGTGCAGAATAAATCTAGATAGCAACTTCAACCGGAGATTCCCGAAGCTACAAGAATTCGTTGAAGACGTGTAACCCCTCGATGGAAAGGTCTTTCCATGGGTTACAACTTTCATTGTCAGCCCATAACCCAGATTTGATTGTATCCTATTTGAAATCATCTTCAAAATCTGCTGCGCACAGAACACAATTTTTGCATGCAGGTTTGCCGGATGTCAATTTCGTTCAGACTTTCCCATGGCTGCATTCTGAAGTTGTACAATCATACGTTGGAAAGGTATTTTAAAGGGCTTCAACTTTCGT
Organism: Platanthera guangdongensis; assembly: GCA_039583875.1. NCBI lineage: Eukaryota > Viridiplantae > Streptophyta > Magnoliopsida > Asparagales > Orchidaceae > Platanthera > Platanthera guangdongensis. Next base: position 91,793,337 of record CM077157.1, on the reverse strand, counting down.
GTTTTAGTTGACAGCCTAGATCTGGACATATCACACCTGAAAATGGCCAAGAAGCTCGCTACGCGCATAACACAGATTCTGCACGCATCTTAAAGAGGAATGAACGGCATCGGTTCATCTCCCTCCTCAAGTTGGTCTTCCAAAATCACACAGAAATTCCTCCTCCCTTATTCACCCTCATGAGGCCATGATTCTTCACGAAACCATCCCCCGTCTTCGCATAGAAGATTGGAGAGGTTGAAGACACCACTAACCTTAAAGCACAAGCCCTAGAACGGACTCTTCCTAAAGAAATCACAATGTCGCTAGTCAATACTCTTTTGAGTCGACATCTAACGTAGATATCTACAGATCTAGCAGTAAGGGAGAGGGGAGGAAGCTCACCTCATTTCCGGCGTTTTCACTATTTTCGGCCATGGATCGTGTAACTCTTCTCGGCGGCATCTTCTCCTTCACGACGTCGGCGGATCTTCTCCTCCAAGACTTGCTCCTGTAGTTTTCCCTCTCTACAGAAGTTTCTCTCAGGAAAAATGGCTGGAATGAGGAATGAAAACAGCTAGGGTTTTCACAACCCTTATATATGAAAAGTGACACGGGTCGGGACACGCCCGTGTCCTTACTCGTGTCCTGCTTGGGCGAAGCATCAACGATGGTTTTAGTGTCGGTTCAATACTCGACACGGGTAGGGACACGTCCGTGTCCCGGTGTCCCGTGTCCCGCGTCCCGACTCGTCTCCATATGACACGGCCGTGTTCCCTGGCCGTGTCCTTCTTTGGATACATTTCGACGAACTCAACTCGACACAACGACACACAGGTAGGGACACGCCCATGTCTCTACCGTGTCATACATTTTGTCGACCTCGACACACTTCTTCGATCTCGACACGCTCTGTCGAGTTCAACTCAACACACACAGGGGTAGCGACACGCCCGTATCGCTAACCGTGACATACACTTTGTCGATCACGAGAAGCCTCCTAGATCTCAACACACCTCGTCGAGTTCTACTCGACACAACGACACATGGTTATGGACACGCCCGTGTCTCTTCCCGTATCATACATTGCGTCTATCTCGACATACTTCATCGATCTCGACACGCTCTATCGAGTTCAACTCGACACAATGACACACAGGTATGGACACACCCGCGTCTCTACCCTTGTCATACATTTCATCGATCTCAACACACTTCGTTGATCTCGAGACACCTCATCTAGTTCAACTCGACACACACACACACACACGGGTAGGGCCACGCCCGTGTCTCTACCCGTGTCACTTCACACGGGTAGTGACGCGCCCGTGTCACTACTTGTGTCATTCTCTGGACATACTCGAGTCATCGACTCGAGAGCTGTCCACTCCCACACAGGTAGGGACACGACCGTGTCTCTACCTGTGTCCTATGCTTGACTAATTTCTCCTCCTTTTCACATGTGCTGCCCAGTTATCAGCACTCCCCCTGAACCCAAGTCAGCTCTCCTGACTCAAAAACATACACGAGGGGCCTAGTGCGATTCGGGACGTTACAACCCTCTCCTCCACAAGTTGTTGAAGACAGTGAAGATGAATCTTTGGAAGAGGCTGAACCTCATTGAACAGCAAATATAATTCCACAAGAGGAATTATATCCAAATTCTTTTGCTGAACCCACTCCACCCACTGATCTTGTCACACTAAGGGATCACCCTAGATCCCAAGTGATTGGAGACATAACAGTAGGTGTACAGACATGGCATCAACCCAACCAAGATGTGATGCATGCCTGTTTTCTCTCTCAAGTTGAACCTCAATCCATAAAAGATGCTGAAAGTGATGTGTTAGATCTGAAATACTCTAGAGTGGGTGAATAGAGTATTCTTAAATCCTTAAAATCTTTTACAGCTTTTGCTGTAATTGTGAAATGGCATAAACAACAACAAAAAATATAAACACAGCAATCCTAGAAAGCACAAATACAGCAAGAACAAAAAGTAGGGGCAACCAGACAACACAAGACATTTATAGTGGTTCCCCAACCTGGGGACATCCACTCTTCTAAAACCCTGGTAGGAATCCACTCTAATTTTTGATCAGGTGCCTGACACCAATGAGCTTTTGATTAGGTGCTCAAAACCAAATCTCAAGTCTTTTGGTCAGGTGACTTGCAACCAAGAATAACTTTTGAAGGGAGTTATAGCCCTTTATATAGTGGGGGGTGAGAGATGATATGGTCTTCTCTTTCTCAATATACAACTGAGAAGACTTGTGGGTATGATTTTAACACATTGATCCCCCTGTGATGTAGAATGGTTCAGGGAAATCTGGAGCTTTACTTCAGGGTGATGGGCCTTCAGTCTTTAACAGCCTTGACCCGAAAGGATCTTCAGGAACTTCTTGACAGATGGAATAGATGTTGTCCTTTGAATTTTCCTCGAGAGTTGAAGAATGAAGACTCTTGATTTTGATTGATTGTTCTTCTTCTCCAGGTAGCAGATGTTCTTCTGGTCTAGGGCTTCTTGAGTTCATGAATCAGAGTTCTAAGAGAGAGAGCAGAGAGTTTCTTGTTGCAGACTGATTGTGATTTTCTGTCTTTGTGTCTATGTTTTATTCTCTATTCTATATGTATTCTGCTCTGCTGTTTTTGCTATACTCTGTGTAAGAAAAAGAGATATAAAATCTCTTTTATATTTCCTGTCAAAATTATCTTTTGAAATTTGAATTCTTTTGCAATCAATGCTGACGGCCTTGAGAATAAACTGCATTGATTTATTTCCCCAACTGTCCCATGGAAAAACGGCAAGCAATAATCCTGGAGAAGACCATAATTAATGCTTTGTCTAACAGTTATATTCAGAGAATATTGAAGCATTAATTACTCAGGAATTATTTCTTTAGGAAAGGGACAGAAGACTTGAAATATTAAGTCTGGATTCGTCGAACAGATAACGGAAATCGTCGAGCTGAGTCCACAGTTTGTCGAGCTGAGAAGCTGTGTTTGTCGACCGGTTAACTTCTATTCGTCGAGCTGAGTTCCAAGATCGTCGAGCTGAGAGTAGAACAACATTCTTTAGAAACTCTGCCTATTATGTGTATAGAGTTCGTCGAGCTGATAGCTGATTTTGTCGAGCTGACAACTTGTTGACAGAACATCTGGGGAATGTGTCGACACAAGTCCTGGGTGTCGACATAATTACTTCTTGTCTCGACATGGCTGTTGTGTTGGCAGAAATCTGGAGTGTGTTGACATAAGTCCTATGTGTCGACACAATTGCTGTTGGTGTCGACACAACTCGTGCTTCTAGTATCGACATAATTGTTATTGATGTCGACACAACTCTTGCTTCTAGTGTCGACACAATTGTTGTTGATGTCGACACAACTCTTACTTCTAGTGTCGACACAAACTTCTGGTGTGAAGTGTTGAAGTATCCAGAAGTCGTCGACCTGAGAATCTGTTTCGTCGAGCTGAGGACCACTAACTGCTGCTGGATAACTTTAGCCAAATTGGTCAAATTTCATCGAGCTGAGAATCTTGAATTCGTCGACTGAAGATGATTTTGGACTTAGAAAAATTGAGAAACTTCTGGTGTAATAAGTTGAAGTAGAGAACCCAGATTTCGTCAAGCAGAGAACTAAGTTCGTCGACCTGAGTCCAGAGAACAAAGTCTGGACTTGGAATGTTTAAGGTGGAGTGTAAAGATCGTCGACCTGAGAATTATGTTCGTCTAGCTCAGCTCAGAGAATTTTCTCTGAGATCGTCGAGCTGAGCACGACAATCATCGACCTCAGTTCAACGAACATCGAACTCATTTTACTGAGACTTTGGAAAATCTCTAAGTATTGAATCTCTGGCAGTCTGATGATGGCTGGTCCATGCATTGTTGATACTAAGGACTTGGCCTAGACTCTAGGAAACAACTATGTCCCTAGCTATACAAGATGGGTCACAAGATCATAACTTAGTGAACCTAGCCCAAATCAAACTAGGGATCCAACAATCTCCCCCTATTTGGGTGAGGTCACTAATTACAGACTCAGACTAAACTGAAAATAAACAAAGGAAGAAAGCATATATCTGGCAGAGATCAATAACACATGTAGCAGATATATATATATATAGATAAGCTTTGTTCAGAAATTGTGAAAACAGTTTTAAAAACATAACAGAAATTAAATAGCTCAGAACTCATTTCTTTTGTTTCTTCTCTTTCGGCTTCTCTTCTTTGCTCTTATCTCTAGGCTTGGTAAAAACAATCTCTCTATTTGGATCAGAAGCTTGCACTTTGCTCATGGTCATATCAGCAGCCCCTATAATCTTCAAAGATGTGGTTCTGGGTACTACTGCTTCTGGGTGCAATTTTATATAATCATCAACATTGAAAACTTGTTAGCTTTCTCATACCTCTTAAGCTCTTCTTTCATGTATTTTGATATTATTGTATATTCTGAGGGATCTTGTCCTTCAACTTTAGCTTTGTTAATCATAGAAAGGGCAACCAGTTCCTGTTACCTGGCCATCCTAGCTGATGTAGCTGTCTCTCGATCTTCAAAAGGAATAGGAGGAGAAGGAGGTCTGTTGGAGCTTTCAACTTGTTGATGTTCAGAGAATTGTTGCTGTGTTTGTTGTTGATGTTGCTGCTTGCCAGAAGGACACTGTCTTTGCTGGTTTCTTGAGGAGGAGGGCCTACTCTGATGTCTTTGATAAGTTTGAAATTGAGTGGGCCTTTGAGCAGATGTCCCTAAAGCACCAGCAACTAGAGGAGGAGGAGGAGGGTCACTTCTGTATTTCTGAGTTGGCGGAGGGGAGTATCTTCTGCTTTTCTTCCACACTTTCTGTTCATTTTTAGAAAACCGCATCCAAGCTGGAATCCCTTTATATGGAGTTATCTTCTGAAGAATATAGCTGGGAGTGTCATTGGTTGGATTTGGTTTAGGAGCAGGAGGAGGAGGTGCTTTCCTCTTCTTAGACTCTTTCTTCTTCTTTGGATCCTCATCAGAATCCTCACCCTCATCATCATCATCAGATCCCTGAGGATTATCATATATATCATCTAAAGCCTTCAGGGCCTCAGCAGAGATAATAGGCTTCTCAGGTTTAGATGAAGCTGGAGGGGAAACTGTAATAGGAGCTGGAGAAGAAACTACAATAGGAACTGGGGAACTAACTCTGACAGTGCTTTCACCAGCTGCCTTATTCTCTTCTTCAATGTCAGCCAAGATCAAGTCATCAAGATCTGGCATTGGAGAGTCATCCATAACAAAACTGGGGGCAGAAATAATTTCTGGAGTGGATGGGATGACTACATGTTCTGGAATGACAAAACTGTCTCTATGTTTCTTGGCAACTTTAGGACTTCTAGGGGAAGAATATGGAATAATAGCCAAAGATGTCTTAGTATAATCTTGTAGAGGGAAGCTCAAGAATGCAGTATCAAAAATTCTCAACAAATATTCTAAATCTACTGTGTGATTAATGATGAAATCACCAACAGTAATTATTTCTTCTGGAGCTGACTCTTCTATATAAATGTCAGTCTCAATGAAATTAATGAAATCAATAAAATCTGTATCAATAAACTCTATACCTACTGCTGTTGCTACCTCTGCATCTGCTGGAGCTGCTGAAACTGAAACTATTGCTACATCTGGAGCTGCTGCAACTTCTTCATCAAGCATCTCTCGCTGCCTGGTTTCAGTAATAACTGGAGCCAGACCCCTAAATGAAGAGGGGGCAGTAAAAAAGGCATATATTCGGGTAGATTGAGAGGAAATGGAAGTATCAAGAGGTGTAATGGCCTCTGCTATGATTGTTTTGAGGAGGGGTGTGATGAGAGCAATGACAGAAGGGATGGTGGAGGGGTCCAGTGTTGGAGTGGCAGAAGGAGTTTCAGATGGTGGTTGAGTGGAAACATTTGGAGGGATGGTAGATGTTGGGGAGGATGGAGGAGGAGCATCTTGCATTTGGACATCCTGTGGGGATTAATTTGGAGGAGAAGTGGGAGGAGATGACAGTAGATTGAAGGATGCTATGGAGGACAAGTGGGGTGGAAGAGGAGATGAAGGTAGCATTGGAGCTGGTGAAGCATGAGGAGATTGAGGTGGAGTAGGAAGATGAGTGGTTGTTGGAGAGGTAGGAATGGTTGATGATGGGAGTGTTGGGGTTTGAATGATGGTTTGGACAGTGGAATGGATTTGGATGGCTGGAAGAGATGGGGGTGAGGGAATGCACTCTTCAGCAGGGTGGGAGTGGCGCTAACAGCCCTTGTGCTCTAAGAAGCTGTGGTGGAAGAGGCTGAAGACTTAAAGTTCTTGGATATTGTCCTCTCTCACCTGCCAAACAAGCCACATGTTAGCCTTTTGCTGGCATTTATGAATATGGTCGGGGAGATCAGTGATTCACTAGCTTTTTCCTTTAAGAAGATCCCCAGGATCCTTCCAAAAGACACTTCCTTTTTTGTTATTCTTCTTCCTGATGATATCAAATATGATCTGAGCCCAATCCAATTGCTTCTTATTAACCACTGCACACATAACTAGAAACTGATGCCTGGTTATATAATCATGTGAAGTGTGCTTACCTAGCATGACTTTCCCAACAATATCTACCAGAAACTTATATTTTGCAGATAGATGTTTCTTCAACAATTTATTAGGGTTATCTCCAGCATAACCCATCATGCTTAACATCATATCATATTCCTCATTCTCAATTTCCAGTTCTGCTTCTCCATTATGCAAACCAAAAATTTCAGTCAAAACGGCGGGAGATAAAGAAACAGTGTTACACGGAATTGTTCCAATCATTGTATTCTCCTCTGATGTTGAAGATGTAAAGACCCATTCTCTAATCTCTATTCCAGACAGTTTGATCCTTGTTGTCATCAGATTCTTCAGTTCATTCTCCTCCAGAAGTTCCAGAATATGCAGAAATATCGGGTCCGAATGCTGAAACGAATCAAAGTAGACATCGAAGCTGGTGTCGAACATCATCGCAGCCAAAGTTCCTGTTGGAATCGCCATGAAATCACCTGCAAGAGATAAAAATGGCGATCAAGTGCAAGGGAACACAAAGCGTGGGACAGAGGTCGAAGAAAACCTAGATATAAGATTTTCCAGAATATGAATCGACAAACTCCGTTCCACGAAAACTAAAACATTCTTCGATCTGGGTTCGACGAAATAATTTGGAGTTAAATGATTCGTCGAGCTTAGTTTGAAGATTTGAAAACATTTCGTCGAGCTCCGTTCGACGAAAGTTTTCTGAAGTGGATTCGTCGATCTCCGTTCGACGAAAACAACTTCACTCACAGAGAGTTCGTCGACCTGCATTCGATGAATATCTCCCGAATTTCCCTAGTTTGTCGAGATCCGTTCGACGAACTCAGGAATATTCGTCAAGTGTAGAAAGAAACTAAACTAAGTCTTCTCCATTGATCATTCCAAGCTGATTTATAAAGAACAGATGGTCTCCAAGAACCAAGAACCAATCTTCTCCACCACAGGCGAGCCTTCGGACCTGCTAGCTAATGAGAGCCTGCATTGCATGTCTACCTGGGGCCGAGCCATGCTTGGAGTCCCTTACCCCCACAGGCGAGCCTTCGAACCTGCGAGCTAATGAGAGCCTGCGTAGTGGGTCTACCTGGCGCCGAACAAGGCTCAGGATACTGCAAAACTCTCCAAGAACCAAGAACTAAGCCTCTCCCCCACAGGCGAGCCTTCGGACCTGCCAGCTAATGAGAGCCTACGCAGCGGGTCTACCGGTAGTCGAGCCGTGCTCGGGGTCCCTAATGTAACACCCCTATTCGTCACATGGCATATAACGGTGGATTCGGCCGGGGCACCACGCCATATATCATAGATAAGTAGTGGAATTACTTGTGGAAATCAAATTCTATTCACACACTTAACTCAATCCATTCTAGCGGAGCATTTTGAAGTTCAAGAACTCAGCTTAGAGAATGTCCACTTCTATATAAACTACACATTTATATAGCAACACCAGGAATGTATACAACGTACACACACTGGCCTTAAGGCCTTACATATTTCTCTTTTCACACAATTACATTTTTGTACATCGGCACGCAGGCCGGCCACACATGAAATCCAAACACACTTCTTCGCATGGCCTTCAATGGCCTTTAGCAGCAATCCATCCATTCCACTCATGTACTACCTGCAATTTGCCATCCAAGCCAAAATAGAAAACAAAGTAACAGTCAACATTTGCTGACCCATTTATAACGACCCTACCCCCTACTCGGTGTAGTGGTTCCTTCCCTGTATGCATTGCCATCATCTATCATCAAGCATCATCAAGTATCATGTATCATTCTCGTTATCAATCTATCAAGCACATCACATCACAAACGCTGGTATCCACTAGACGCTTGATGAGTCCGATTTATATAGGGTTTTTCGGACTCATCTGGGCTAGTTTTCACGTGTTTGCACTTCACTTTTAGTTCTATATCATTCATATTTCATCTTGTCTTTATTTTTATAGGAAGTGCACACTTAGGCTCGTGGTTGTGTATTTTTTGTACTTTTAATGTTTATTCTCTCTTTTTGTGATTGCCTGGAATGTCTGCACATATCAGTGCTTGGTTTAGGGGTTGTGTGCATGTTCCGGGGACATTTGGAAGAAGGAATACTGCGCACGCTCATCAGATATAGTGCGCACGACCACTGGTCGTGCGCCACTGCTCGTGCGCAATGTTCCCTGATTTCCAAATTCTGGCTAGGGAAAACGCACTACCACTGGCCATAGTGCGCACGACCACTGGTCGTGTGCCACTGGTCGTGTGCATTATAATTTCTGCAATCTATAAATTCGCAGGTTCCGCCCTAATTCGAGATCGCTCATTTTTCCTCCGCCGTTTTCGTCTCTGAGGAGGGATTCCGCCGTCCTCCTTCAATCTCCACCCTAGGGAGGTGCTCCAGGCAAGCTTTCACCGCCAAATCCAAGCCAGAGCTTCCTCTCGGCCTCCTCCTTCATCCTTGAGCTTCAAGAAGGGCTTGACCTAGCTTTCTCCATCAAGCTAGGGGAAGTTGTGCCATCCTCCACCGGATTGTGACATGAAGAAGACGGGCCATTGGAAGGTGGTGACAGCCCTTCTCTACCCCGGAGGCAGTTGCGGACCGAGCTTGGACGTGGATTGACAACCCGACGATTCCAACCGTGAATCCTCAGCAAGGCTTCGGATCCATTCGATTTCGCACACTTTTCTTCTCTTGTTGTTGATAGTTTAGTTGAACTCTTTGTATTTGATGAAGCTGTGCTTAGTGTAATATACATTTATCTGTAATCATGTCTATGTGGTTGTATATTTTCGTTATATTTACTTGAGGTGCGCCTATTTGTCCTTCCACCATCCATCCGCCCTTGCCGCACTAGCAATTACTAGTGGCGTGCGTAGCGAAGAGGTGCTCACGACCCTCATTCCGCCGTTCTAACCACCTCATCCGCAAGCCTACTCGCCCATCCGCCTAGTGATTCTGTGCATAGCGGCCCGACTAGTCTTCCATCCCGCCTGGCGAAGCATCGCATAGCGACGTTACATAGGAGTAGTTGATAGTGTTTTATTGTCTATATCCATAATATCAAAGCCCCCATCGTTACCGCCGACCCTGAGTACTTCAATCTCAAGTCCTCCTCGAAAATAACTCCACCTTACTGTGTTTCTTGTGAGATCGAAACTTGGGAAAACCCCCATTTTATATTACTTGTGCGACCGGTTCACTGCCGTGATCTTAGGCATCAAGTTTTTGGCGCCGTTGCCAGGGAACACAGTCGTGTGAGTTTTTGTAGAGGAAGATAAGAGATAGAAGCCCTTTTTCATTTGTTCATATCACTTTTGAAAGATATGGTACCTAAACACCTAGAGGGGGGGGGGGGGTGAATAGGTGACCTAAACCTTTTTAAAACTTTGTTGGCAGCAAAACAGTTATCTCACAGATTTCTACAGCTTACAGCAATAACAAAATATAAACTGCTAATCCACAGCACAGCAGACACACAAATTTATAGTGGTTCCCCAATCTTTGGGTACATCCACTTTTCCCCCTTCGCCTATCTAGCAGTGTACTAGATTCGGTCAAACTTCTCCACTATCTCAGAACCCAACTAGGTTCCTACACCTCAGGCCCAAAGCCTTACACTCAGCCACCAAGGCCTACACTCAGCCACCCATGCCTACACTCAGCCAATTAAGGCCTACACTCAGAGTTCTTCAACTCCTACACTCAGGCAACCAAGCCCTAGCCTCAGCCTTTATAATATAGGCTTACAATTCACTCAGATCCAATGGATCCTACAAGTTAAAACTGAATTACAATAACTAACTCTACAACTCAGAAAATAAGAGAGGAGTTGAGAGTTTCTTGAAGAGTTCTTGGAAGAACTCAGCTAGATCCAAACTGACTTAGCTTCCTTCAAAGCTTCTTGAGTAGAACTGAATTAGTCTGAATCCTCTGTAGTTGATCCTTGACCTCTGCTTCTTGAGATCCAGATGATTCTGAATCCTTCTTCTCAGCCTTAGTTCCAAAGACTGATTTCTTGATTGGAGCTCTCTCTCTCCAACTTCTTAGATCTGCAGTTGGACTGCCAGATCTTCTTGTGTTGATACTCTGTGTACCACCTTTTTGATTACTTGAATAATCTGATCTATTACTTCAAAATAGCTTCAACAACTTCTTATTAACACCTTATCAACTTTTTTTCTGTAAACAGTCTGTGCCTATTTATAGGCCTTCTTCATGGTAACCGGCTGGTCCGGTTCATAACTGACTTCTGACATCTCTGACAAGTGCTGTAAACCGGCTGGAACGGCAGCTGTCATGTCATCCAGTCAATTCTTGAAATTCTCTAACTGTCAGATAGTGTCGAGACTTTCTGTTCTTAAGTGTCGACACTTATAGACCAAGTGTCGACACATGTTGTGTAAGTGTCGACACAAGTCTACAAATTGTCGACACAACTCCTTGTATGTCTCGACACAGATTCTTCTTCAAGTGTCGACACTGAAATTAAGTGTCGACACAAGTACTTGATCTTCTGTAACTTGTTGAATTCTTCTAAGTGTCGACATATCTCCTTTGTGTCGACACATCTTCATGTGTTGAAACTGTCAAGTGTCGACACTGCTTCTTGGTGTCGACACAAGTCTTCAATTTTGTTTCTTCAGCTGAGTGTCGACACATTCCCTTAGTGTTGACACTTGTACTTAGAATATTTTGTAAACTTTTCTGTTCTTTGCTAAGTGTCGACACAGCTCCTTGTGTCGACACTTTCTTCAAGTGTAGAGTCTTCAACTATGTGTCGACACATTGTGATGGGTGTCGACACTTTCTTCAAGTGTTGACTCTTCTGGTTGTGTGTCGACACATTGTGCTGAGTATCGACACATACTTCAAGTGTTGACTCCTTTGAGTGTGTGTCGACACATTGTGCTGAGTGTCGACACATTCTTCATATGTTGACTCTGCTGATTGAGTGTCGACACATTGTGTTGAGTGTCGACACTTGTCCTTAGTCTCTGCAGAATTTTGCTGAGTGTCGACACAACTCCAAGTGTCGACACTTTCTGATATAGACTCAGCTCTTCTAGGTGTCGACACTTCTGCTAAGTGTCGACACAGCTTTTCTGCATTCTTCTTCACTGAGTGTCGACACAGCTCCAAGTGTCGACACTTTCTGTCGGGTGTCGAGTCTTCACCTCAGGTGTCGACACAATGACTCCAAGTGTCGACACTGCTTGTCTGGGTGTCGACACAAGCTTTCTCATGTGTCGACACTTTCCCTCTGGGTGTCGACACATGGACTTAGAAACTTTTAGCTTCAGTCCAGTGTATACCTAACCTGCACAAGTAACTCAAACAAACATCAAATACATTATGATGTATATCATTGAGTTAGGTGAGGCTTCTTCAAATCAGGTACATTTGACCAATGTACCCAACAATCTCCCCCTATTTGGAGAAGTCATAACCCTTAGTCAATGATATACACCACTCATAATTAAAAATTATAAAATGATGTAAAGCAGGTATATGTCAACAGGGTAAACTTAAACATGTAATAAAGCACACATGTATACTCATTAAACATTGCAGAACAAACAAGAAATAGACACATGCTTCTGAATAATCATGAGATATATTTATCAAAAATAGTTCTAACATTGTTTTAATACATTTCCATTGTTTTACAAAAATATTTCATATGTAAAAGATTACAACAATGTTTCTTAGTCTAATCTTAGTCTAGTTCTGATCAGGTTCTTTTATAACTATTCCTTTTCCAGGTTGGACTTTAGCCTTTACAGCAGCAGCAGCAGCAGCAGCAGGCTCAGCATCAGCAGGCTTCTTGCCTTTGAGATCTTTCTTATCAGCCTTGATCTTTTGCCTCTCAAAGTAATGATAGGGCTTAGGAAAGTACTTGCTAGGCTCCACAGCTGTAGGAGGTAGCTTTCCTAACTTAGCCTTCCTTCTATACTGGACAATGGCTTCCTGCCTAATCTCATGCTTCCTCCATTCTGCTTCTGAGAACCATTTGTTCCTTTCATGAGCATTGTCCTTGGCTGCTTTCCAGGCTGTGAGAATGATGTTCCTAGAAGTAGGGCTCCACTGTTCAAAATCTAGTTTTTGCTCAGCTAGTTCCCTAAACTTCTTCTTTGACAGCCTTGTCTCTTCTTCTTTGTCCAAAGCCTCTTGCATAGCTACTGATATAGGTTGAACAACCTTTTCCAGAACAACATTTGACTTTCCAGCAGTTGGGCTATACATTGTGCTGACTTCTGCATGAACCATGTCAAAATCTGGAGGTGGATAGATCACCTGAGCTACTTTCTGTTGCTCACCTCCAAGATATGCACTTTGAATTCCTAATTCAGCAACATTATCATCATCACACAGGGGAGGATAGCCCAGTGTAGCTCTGATGGAGTTAGATATCCATTTGGCATGGTCAGAGCTAGCTTTGACTAACACCCTCTCCCCCTTTATGACTTCTTGTGCAACATGGTCTCTGACATCATCCTTTTGGAATCTGATCTGACTGTCCAAATACCTGATCCCATCTTTAAAATAAGGTCTAAGCTTTGTAAGCTGTTCAGAAATGACCTACTGTGAATCCTTGATTGTAGTCTGGACAGCAGCAATTTCTTCTTGAAAGATTTTATCAAAATCAGCCTTTGCAGCAGCAGCAGATGTAGATGGTTCAGCAGACTTATTCTTTAATTCAGTGACTATAGCATTGTGGGATGCAGTCAAATTATCATTCATCCTTAATTGATTTTCCAGCACATAGCCTTGTTTCAATGCTATATCATCTACTTGAGTCTTGATCTTCTCCTGGTGAGTAGCCAAATAGACTACTGTATTCCCACCCTTGTGGAAGCAGTCAGTCATCTCCTTTTTATTAAGGTTCATTTCAAACCTTATTGACTTGATTTCCTGTGCCAGATCAAATTGTAGGGTCTTGTGCCCTTCATCAACATAAGTCTCTATTGCTTTCCTTTGTTCATCCATCTTTATTTGCAATGCAATCAGTAAAGCACTATAGTCAGCAGTGGGAGCTTGCTGAACTATGGGCTGTGGGGCAATGGATTGCAAGGCTTTCTTGTAACTCTGACTTCTCCTCTTGAAGACATAGAGTTTCTTCTTTTTAGCTTGTTCAGCCTCATCTTCCTCAGACTCTGAAGTACTGGCAATATCAACCCTATCCTTAGGGCTTGATGGTTTGTCAGCTTGCACATCTAGTGCTTTCTCACTTGCTTGCCTTCCAGGCTCTTCCTGAACTTGCAGTTGCTCACCCTCAGCAGCAGCACCCTTCTCTTCAGCAACAGCAACTTTATCCATGTCAAAGTCCTCTTGATCTAGATTTAGAAATAGATCTTCCATGGTAAATTCTACTGGTGACTGTGCAGGAGAAGTACTGGGTTCATCAACTACTTTATCAGGAACCACTTCTAGGATAACTGATGTGTCTTGGAGAACAACATCTGGTTCTTGATTTGCTTGCTGAGTTTGCTGATGGACATCAGACAAATCAGAATCTATTACAGAAAAATCTAAAGTATTGAGGTCAGTAAGTACCTCTTGGATAATGATTGTGGCTTGCTCACTGTCCAGAGTAGAGGGTTCTTCTACTGCTGGAAGCTCCCCCTGGCTTGGATCCTTATACTTGGGGCTAGCTGGAGGTAGCTACCCCCTGGATTTCAGCTGTCTCTTGAGGAGCAGGAGACTTCTCTGCAGCCACTTCCTCTTGACTATCAGGAGTGAAAACAACTTGTTCTTCACTACCTGAACTGCTGGAGGACTCTTGTGTCACAGGAGCTATCTTCCTCTTCTTCTTTGGAGGTGAATCTTTCTGAGAAACTTGCTTCTCTGGGGTAGGTATTTCCTTAGATAGTACTCTTTCCCACCTGGAAAATATCCTCATATCCATCCTTCTCATATGGTTGATCTTGCTACCAGCAGCATTGCTCATTACCTCTGGTATTGTACCAGCCAGGTAGAGACTTAGTATTCTGCCCAGATTGGGCTTCTTCAGACTCTCCTTAATTTTCTCATACACAACCATTGACCAGTCTGTTTTTAGGTTGAAGATAATTCTGGTCATAACACTGAACATGGAGGCTGACACCCTGTCATGCCCTCCAGTCTTGCTGAGTATAACTTTCCCCACAATTTCAGACAGGAATTTTCCTTGGTTATTCATTCCTTTCCTGTTGAATACAGATCCTATCTTCATCTTAGGATCTAGACCACACCAGGTAAGTGCTTCCCTGGTCTTAGATGTAGTCACTTCCTCTTCTGCTTGAATTTTAGGTAGCTGAAGTACCTTTCTCAGAGTTTTGGGTGAAATCTTGACCTTGGTTCCATGCACTCTTGATTTGATTCTGTAACCTGAGTCATCTACAGAAGCTCCAGTAAGGAATTCAAGAACTTCCTTCTTCCATATTTTGGTTGGTTCTGAAACCAAGTACTCCAATCCAGAATCGGTGACTAGGGTTACCACCGATTTGATTTCTTGATCGCCATCGTCGAACGCGCCACGAACCAGTTCATAGCCTTCATTGACATTCTCCTCGAGCTTGGGAGCCATTAGGGTTTGTAGAATTAGTCTTTAGGAAAGAGAAATGTCGACACAGTAGTTTGGTCTCGAAACTCTGAAAGCGTGTCGACAAACAAAGACAGAATCCTATTTATACCTTTCTGGTTTGAAGACGAACAGGCGGGATGGATTACTAAAGATGTGTCGACACTGGCAATAAGTGTCGACACTGACTTATAATGTCTCGACACTCATGTGTCGACACAAGTTTAGTCAACAGATTTTATGTGTCGACACTTGGTTATGTGTCGACACCACACTACTCGACATGTAGTCGAGACGTTACTTAGAAAATTCTGAGTAAAACTTAAGTATCGACACCTCATTGGATGTGTCGACACCAACTCGACATGTGTCGACACTAACATTCTGAAGTGTCGACACCAACTTCCTGGATGTGTCGACACCATTTTCCTGAAGTGTCGACACTTACATTCTGTGTTGACATAGACTTGTCTATGTGTCGACACCTTTTTACTTGGCCAATTTTTAGTTCTGTAAACTTAGTCTAAGTTTATCATACCTAGTTCAATTTTGAACCTATTGAACTTAGCTTCTTCTAAGGGCTTAGTAAACATATCAGCTATCTGATTATCAGTTTTAACATATTCAAGTGCAATATCATTTCTTTCTACATGCTCCCTAAGAAAGTGATATTTAATCTCAATATGTTTAGTTTTACTATGTGATACAGGATTATTAGCTATTGAAATAGCACTTGTAGAATCACAGAAAAGTGGAGTTCTACTTACCTGAAATCCATAGTCTTCTAGCTGATGTTGAATCCACAGAAGTTGAGCACAGCAACTTCCTGCAGCTACATATTCTGACTCAGCTATGGAGATAGCCACACTGGTTTGCTTTTTACTACTCCATGAAATGAGTCTTCCACCTAGGAATTGACAGGATCCAGTAGTGCTCTTTCTATCTTCTTTGCATCCTGCAAAGTCTGCATCTGAATAGCCTGTTAGATCAAAATCTCCATTCCTAGGGTACCAGAGGCCTAGATAAGGTGTGCCCTTTAGATATCTCAAAATCCTTTTGACTGCAGTCAAATGAGACTCTTTAGGGCAGGCTTGATACCTGGCACAAACACATGTAGCATACATGATGTCAGGTCTACTAGCAGTCAAGTATAAAAGGGAGCCAACTATCCCTCTATACAAGGTTTCATCTACAGGTTTCCCTGCATCATCCTTGTTAAGAGACATACTTGACCCCATAGGAGTCTTCATGGTACTGGATGAATCCATACCATACTTCCTTATGAGTTCTAGGGTGAACTTGGACTGACATATGGATAGACCACTTTCAGTCTGTTTAACTTGGAGACCCAAGAAAAACTTCAGTTCTCCCATACTACTCATCTCAAATTGACCTTGCATAAGTTTTGCAAACTTTTTGCAAAGGCTGCTTTCAGTAGACCCAAATATAATGTCATCTACATATATTTGGACTAGTATGACTTTGCCTCTAGATTCCCTAAGGAATAGAGTCTTATCTATTTTCCCCCTTGTGAACTTGTTCTCAATGAGGAAACTAGATAGGGTTTCATACCAAGCTCTAGGAGCTTGCTTTAACCCATACAATGCTTTCCTAAGTCTATAGACATAATGAGGTTGAGTTGGATCAACAAAACCTGATGGCTGCTCCACATAGACTTCTTCTTTCAAATTACCATTTAGGAATGCTGACTTGACATCCATTTGGTATACCTTGAATCCTTGATAGGTTGCATAGGCCAAGAACATCCTTATGGCCTCCAGTCTGGCTACTGGGGCAAAGGTTTGATCAAAATCAATACCTTCTTCTTGCCTATATCCTTTTGCAACCAGTCTTGCTTTATTCTTAATGATGACCCCTTGTTCATCTAACTTATTTCTGTAGATCCACTTAGTTCCTATAACATTGTGGTCTTTAGGTTTAGGAACCAGTTCCCAAACCTTGCACCTTTTGAACTGATTAAGTTCTTCCTGCATTGCTTCAGTCCACTGTGGATCTTGTATAGCTTCTTCAAATTTCTTTGGTTCTATTTGAGACAGAAAACTTGAATATACTACAGCATTCTGATTTCTGCTCCTTGTCTGAACACCTTGTCTTGGATCTCCAATAATCAGCTCTACTGGATGATCTCTTAGATGCCTGTTGGCTGGAGGCATCCTTACTTCTGGTTGTACTTCTATAGCATCTTCATCATGCTGAGTTCCTTGTACTTCTTCAGCTCCTGGTACATGTAGTTCTCCCCCTGGACATAAGCCATCTTCTTCTACTTGCTGTCTTGCAGCAGGTACATCTTCTATGGTTAGCTTGTCCATCTTCTTAGTAAGACCTGTGGGGCTGCACACACTACTAGACAACTCATTGTTAATAAGTTTTGTCTCATCAAAAACTACATGCACAGACTCCTCTACAACTTGTGTAGTCAAGTTGTAGACTCTATAAGCCTTACTATTATTGCTGTACCCAACAAACACTCCCTCTTGGGACTTGGCAGCAAACTTAGTTAAGTAAGACTTCCCATTGTTAAGTATGAAGCATTTGCAACCAAAAATCCTGAAATAGGATAGGTTTGGTTTCCTGCCTTTCACAACTTCATAGGGGGTCTTATTTAACCTTTTAGTGATGGTAGCCCTATTTATCACATGGCATGCAGTGTTAACTGCTTCAGCCCAGAAATACTCAGGCAGTGATGTATCACTAAGTAGGGTTCTACCAGCCTCTATCAAGGTTCTATTCTTCCTCTCAGCAATGCCATTTTGCTGAGGTGTTCTAGGTGAAGAGAATTCTTGAAATATCCCAAAGTCTTCACATAGTTTTGTCATGCTTTCAGATTGAAACTCAGTACCATGGTCACTTCTAATTTTGACCACAGTACTATTTAGTTCATTCTGAATCTGCTTGACAAAGCTGTAGAAGACACTAGGTGTTTCAGATTTCTGCCTTAAGAAGAACACCCAGGAAAACCTTGAGTAGTCATCAACAACTACAAAGGTATAGACCTTCCTACCTAAGCTGTGAACTGGCATTGGACCAAAGAGATCCATATGCAAGAGGTATAAGCACCTCACAGCATCTTTGTTCTCAATGCTTTTAAAGGTGGATTTGGTCTGCTTGCCCTTTTGACAAGCTGAGCAAATGCCATCTTTAACACACTTAACTTGAGGACCATTCCTCACTAACTCTTTGCTAAAGAGTTTGCTAATAGTCTTGTAGTTAAGATGAGCTAGCCTCTTGTGCCACTTGACACAATGAGAGACTGTCTCATCAGCTACAAGACAAACAGGAGAACCATTGTTCTCAATCATGATGTCTAGACAGTAGACATTCCTCTTTCTATATCCTGTCAAAATGATCTCTTGATCACTTGACCTCTTGATATGACAACCATTTTTAACAAATGAGATGTCATACCCTACATCACTTAACTGACTTATACTTATAAGGTTGTGTTTCAACCCTTTAACATAAGCCACTTGAGTAATGGTAACAAGGTTTGAAGAAATGTTACCAAACCCTTTGATGATTCCTTTTTCAGAACCACCAAAGGTCACTTTAGGACCATTTTTGATTGGAATGTAGTCCTTCAGTAGTCCCCTTGTTCCAGTCATATGTCTGGAACATCCACTATCCAAGTACCATGTTGGGGTATGGCCACTTGGATTCACCTGCAAAACAAATTAATGAACCTTAGAACCCAAAGTAAACTTGGGTCCTTGGTGATTGTTAGTTTGCAACATGACATAGCTACCTACTGGCTTTCCACCAGGTAGCTTGCTACTCCCATTGGCACTTGCATTGTGCCTACAGTCCAAGGCAAAGTGGCCAACTTTGCCACAGCACCAGCATTCAAACTTGTTGTACCTTTGCTTAGGTACAGACTTGGCTGTCTTGACTACATCAGGCTTATTGAATGTTGGGGCTTTGCCCTTGGACTTGGACTGATCCTGAACAGTCCTAGCTGGTTTAATAAAACCCAATCCAGCCTTTCCTTTATGATGAACAAATTCATCAATCAAGGGTAGCACTGATTTAGGTTTTGAAAACCTAGCTACTAGCTCTCTTTCCTTCTGAAGATTGATCTCCAGTCTCTTAATTTGATCATTTTTATAGGTGATAGTTCCCATCTGAATCACAGTAATGTGTTTCAGCCTGGCTACCTCATTGAGCTTTTGATCAAATTTTTTCTCAAAATCTGTTGCAGCTGCCTTGAGATCAGCAATCTCCTTTGCCTGACTTTTGGCTAGGGTCTTGCTTTTCTTATAGGCTTGCAACAGTACTTTATATTCATCTAAGAGCTGATGAATATCTCCCTCAGATTCAGAAACACTTCCATCACTTGATGAAGATGAATCTGACTCTGAACTAGAACTGGAATCTGAACTTTGAGTTAGACTTTGTACCTGACTTGGTCCTGGCTGCTCCAGGATTTTGGTACTTTCAGTCAATGCCATCAGTCCTTGGCACTGACACTCTTCTTGTTCATAGATTGATTCCATGATCTGCATAAACTCTTCTTCTTCTTCAGCAAATAGCCCTATGTAGGCTTCAGCATCTGTCTCAGTGTCTGAAGAAGAAATGTCTGAAAGAGTCTTCTCATTCTTTGCAACAAAGGACTTCTCCTTCTTTCCTTTGAAGTGAGTCTTCTTTTTGTCACTGGATTCTTTTCTTCTCTCAGGACAATCTGCAATAACATGACCATGTCTATTGCAGCAGTAACACACTATCTTAGACCCAGTTGCCTTGCTAGTCTTTGTCTTTTTCTTGTCCTTCTTTGAAGGCTTCTTCTCCTGATACTGGACTTCTTTCCCTTTGGAAAATGAAGGTCTGGACCTCCACTGTTTCTTCTTCAGGAATTTCTGAAAATGTCTGGTGAATGCAGCAAAGTCTTCATCACTTTCACTGCTTGTAGACTTTGTGCTAACAGACTCATCAGATTCTGATTCAACTACCTCTGGAGGAGGAGTTGATGACTTAGTCCTGCCCTTTCTAGGTACTTCTGACTTGAAGGCAACAGTCCTTTCCCTGTGCTCAGTCCTTGTTGATTTTTCCTCCTCTTTTCTCACTGACAGCTGCATCTCATAAGACAACAACTTGCCAAACAGTGTGGGAGGAGGAATTTCTCCCAACTTTGCCATTTCTCTGATGGCACAGATCTTGGTGTCCCAATCTTTGGTTAGGGACCTTAAGAACTTATCATTCAATTCATAGTTAGTGAACTCTCTTCCATAGGACATGAGTTCATTAACAATTCTATAGAACTTCTTGTAGCATTCAGTGATCCTATCTCCTCTTCCTTGCCTAAAGCTCTCATACTCTTGATTAAGCAAGGACTTCCTATCTTGCCTAACTTCTTCAGAACCTTCCATATAGACAATGAGAGTATCCCACATCTCTTTTGCTGTTTTATAGTGAATTAAGTTCTGAAAAGTGGCATCATCAATGACACTTACTATAATGTTTTGTGCCCTCTTGTCCATAGTGGCTAGGACAATTTCATCCTTAGTCATCTCAGAGAAATCCTTTGGAGTTCTCTGTGTAGCATCCAAAACTGAAACCTTCATGGGCACATATGACCCCTCTTTGACTGTGATGTAGATTCTAGGGTCAGAGGCCTCCATAAATAGCCTAACCCTTTCTTTCCAGATCCCAAAGATCTCTTTTCTGCATATGGGCAGTTTCATTGAACCCAATTCCTTGTGATTCTCTGAAGAACCCATGTTTCTTGATTTTCTTGAAACTGTGTTCTGACTTACACTGAATCTGCCAAACTGGATCTCCTCAGACAGTTAGTCCTTTTTGAGGAACCTCCCTCTGATACCACTTGAAAGATATGGTACCTAAACACCTAGAGGGGGGGGTGAATAGGTGACCTAAACCTTTTTAAAACTTTGTTGGCAGCAAAACAGTTATCTCACAGATTTCTACTGCTAACAGTAATAACAAAATATAAACTGCTAATCCACATCACAACACAGCACAGCAGACACACAAATTTATAGTGGTTCCCCAATCTTTGGGTACATCCACTTTTCCCCCTTCGCCTATCTAGCAGTGTACTAGATTCGGCCAAACTTCTCCACTATCTCAGAACCCAACTAGGTTCCTACACCTCAGGCCCAAAGCCTTACACTCAGCCTCCAAGGCCTACACTCAGCCACCCAGGCCTACACTCAGCCAATTAAGGCCTACACTCAGAGTTCTTCAACTCCTACACTCAGGCAACCAAGCCCTACCCTCAGCCTTTATAATATAGGCTTACAATTCACTCAGATCCAATGGATCCTACAAGTTAAAATTGAATTACAATAACTAACTCTATAACTCAGAAAATAAGAGAGGAGTTGAGAGTTTCTTGAAGAGTTCTTGGAAGAACTCAGCTAGATCCAAACTGACTTAGCTTCCTTCAAAGCTTCTTGAGTAGAACTGAATTAGTCTGAATCCTCTGCAGTTGATCCTTGACCTCTGCTTCTTGATATCTAGATGATTCTGAATCCTTCTTCTCAGCCTTAGTTCCAAAGACTGATTTCTTGATTGGAGCTCTCTCTCTCCAACTTCTTAGATCTGCAGTTGGACTGCCAGATCTTCTTGTGTTGATACTCTGTGTACCACCTTTTTGATTACTTGAATAATCTGATCTATTACTTCAAAATAGCTTCAACAACTTCTTATTAACACCTTATCAACTTTTTTTTCTGTAAACAGTCTGTGCCTATTTATAGGCCTTCTTCATGGTAACCGGCTGGTCCGGTTCATAACTGACTTCTGACATCTCTGACAAGTGCTGTAAACCGGCTGGAATGGCAGCTGTCATGTCATCCAGTCAATTCTTGAAATTCTCTAACTGTCAGATAGTGTCGAGACTTTCTGTTCTTAAGTGTCGACACTTATAGATCAAGTGTCGACACATGTTGTGTAAGTGTCGACACAAGTCTACAAAGTGTCGACACAACTCCTTGTATGTCTCGACACAGATTCTTCTTCAAGTGTCGACACTGAAATTAAGTGTCGACACAAGTACTTGATCTTCTGTAACTTGTTGAATTCTTCTAAGTGTCGACATATCTCCTTTGTGTCGACACATCTTCATGTGTTGAAACTGTCAAGTGTTGACACTGCTTCTTGGTGTCGACACAAGTCTTCAATTTTGTTTCTTCAGCTGAGTGTCGACACATTCCCTTAGTGTTGACACTTGTACTTAGAATATTTTGTAAACTTTTCTGTTCTTTGCTAAGTGTCGACACAGCTCCTTGTGTCGACACTTTCTTCAAGTGTAGAGTCTTCAACTAAGTGTCGACACATTGTGCTGGGTGTCGACACTTTCTTCAAGTGTTGACTCTTCTGGTTGTGTGTCGACACATTGTGCTGAGTATCGACACATACTTCAAGTGTTGACTCCTTTGAGTGTGTGTCGACACATTGTGCTGAGTGTCGACACATTCTTTATATGTTGATTGAGTGTCGACACATTATGTTGAGTGTCGACACTTGTCCTTAGTCTCTGCAGAATTTTGCTGAGTGTCGACACAACTCCAAGTGTCGACACTTTCTGATGTAGACTCAGCTCTTCTAGGTGTCGACACTTCTGCTAAGTGTCGACATAGCTTTTCTGCATTCTTCTTCACTGAGTGTCGACACAGCTCCAAGTGTCGACACTTTCTGTCGGGTGTCGAGTCTTCACCTCAGGTGTCGACACAATGACTTCAAGTGTCGACACTGCTTGTCTGGGTGTCGACACAAGTTTTCTCATGTGTCGACACTTTCCCTCTGGGTGTCGACACATGGACTTAGAAACTTTTAGCTTCAGTCCAGTGTATACCTAACATGCACAAGTAACTCAAACAAACATCAAATACATTATGATGTATATCATTGAGTTAGGTGAGGCTTCTTCAAATCAGGTACATTTGACCAATGTACCCAACAACTTTCTTCTTTGTTTTAGTTTTTAGCATTTGTGTTTGTTTTTATTTGTTCCTATTCTAGTTTTAATTTTTCTGTGGCAGATTTTCCTATTCTTTTATTTGTGGTGTGTAGTTAATTGTTGCTTAGAAACTTTCTGTTGGTAAATTATTCTTATTGCACCATGTATTCTTATATGAATATCTGTTGCCGATGGTGCGGGGATTATCGGCATGGTAGTGATGAGTGCCCCACTGACGAATGGGAGCATAATTCTCGTGGTTCTGTGTATGGAGCACCGTCTTCTTATGGTACTTCATACACCCAACCCAGGTCTTATGATCACTCCTCTTCTACGCCTTCATCTTTTTCTTATTCCTCTCCGGTCCCACCTGTACCGAGGAGTAATGGAAAATGATGTTTGTGTTGTCGTAGCACCGACCACGTGTTGAAAGATTGCGCGGAATTTCAGCGCCAGTTGGAGGAGGATGATGAACCGGGTATCCGATTCATTCCATCCACCTCTCAATCGGCTGCCCCTTCTGATTCTGATGATATGTTCGCAGCACCACCTTGTCTATGGGGGACTGCTACGGATATACCCATCAGACTTTCTGCTGATCGGTGTGACGACATTGTGGCACCGTCTCTCCCCACGCACTCTTCCCCTCTTGTTGATTTACCCCCGGAGGAACCTGCACATATTTTCTCGGATGCTGTTGTTCCTCTACCTTCTTTGCAAGAATTATCTATCCCTATTTTTAGTGAGTCGGTTGATGATGTTTGGCTGGATTGTGATTCTGAGCCTGAGGATGTGCCCATGTTTGACGAGGATATTATTTTCATTAATGGACAGTATTACGTCTTGGAACATGTGGACGCACCGAGGTGTGTTGATGAGGATATCCTCTTTTTTGAGGAAGTTTCCACTTCCTTGATGGATGAGGAGGTCCAAACCACCACCGAGGACCTCGAGCTCGCGGATTCCCCTCACCATGACTCATATGACGCCGTCAATGATCTATGTCGGGATCCTGCTGGGAGTGAGACCGGGACCACTCCCCCTATTTCTGATTCTTTTAGTTATTCATCTCCTTTATTTCTTGATCCCATTTCTGTATCTGAGCCTGTGCGGGTTGAGTCTTCGCAGGTTCTTCAGGAGGACTTGGAGCTTTCAGCTCGAGTCATGGATGATAACATCCTCTTTTGAGAGGAGGTTGATTCCTCCTCTGTTGAGGAAGCTCCATTCATCGCTTTCTCCTCCTACAGACTCCTTGTAGACGATACCTTGCTAGGCAAGGATTTCTTTTGTGATAAGATGAGCGAGGACCAGTGCTCCTCCTCTTCTTATTTCTTATTTCCGCTACTTGTGTTGGGCAGGTATTACTATTTAGGTAGAGGGGTAACTGTTCTATCGCCGTATCGGTACTCATTACCAAAATGGATATTGGAACAGTTACCTGTGCATTTTTCTTTTCATAGACCCATTAGCTAGAACCTTTTCATAGCCGAATAAGTCGTGCTGGAATGACAATAACCCCATTACTTATCTTTTATTTTCTGCAATTTTTATTTTTCATGCCTATTTTAGTTTTAGTATTTATTTGTATTTTGTATAGTTTTCTTTTGTTTTTGCGGATCTCACCCCTGTAGGTATTCTTGGCAAATTGCATTGGCAGGGTTGTGATTCTTCGTATGCCGGGCCTGCTTTAGGTTTCCACGCGTCTTCTGGTTGTCTCACTAGCTGAGCATTGGGTAACCTCTTCCCTTAGCTCTTTATGATTTTTAATTTCTCCATCATATGATGTGTCGTTTAGTTTAAGTCTGGGGGAGAGCCAGTTTTGTTACCTTTTGCACGTGCACATCTCATGTGCATACTAGAAGCCTTTATAGTTTTACTTTGATTAGTTCATTGCACTGCACCCACATGAGCGCGTGCTTAGCTTTTTGCGTGCTGCGAGTTAAACTCGTTTCTTTTATTAGATTTGGGAAAATTATGGTGCTGGCTTAGGCTTGTGAGACAGAGTAAAATGTTGACCTTGTTGTGTTTCTAGTCAACTGCTCTCGTCTCGTGTAGAAATTCGAGTAGATTAAATTTTTTTGTATGCTTATAGTTTTATATTTTTCTATTTACGTAAAGACTTTTTATTCTACTCAAAAGTTGGTGAATCCGGTATGAATCAAACGGTAGTGTAGGGATGTGTGTAGCCGCCACTAGCCTCGTTTTGCTCGAGTCGGGAGGAAGGATTATCTTTCTCGGTGGCTAAGAACTTGCCCCAAGCTACTCTCGAAGCATAGGTGCATGGTTAGTCAAGCGTAAGCGTGATGTAGGCCATCATTTTGGCCCGGTTGAGCTTTGTACCGTTCCTAACGAATTGTCCTCGCTAGCCCCGTTGTGCCTACCCTTCTTTTGATTCAGCTCCACCTTCATTCACCAAAGCCCCATAGCCTATCCTAGTCGCACACCCAAGTCGAGTTTAGTGTTTTATATTTTCATGTTGGGATGTTATGTGGTGTTATTATTTATGAAAATGTGGAAGTGCTCACATGTTTATATCTGCTGAATTGTGCAAATAAAATGAAGAAAAAGAAAAAAAAAGAAAAATATTTGTAAAGAAAAAAAAAGAAGTGAAAAGAAAAAGTTTAAATTGAAAATCTTTATGGAAATGTGATTATATTTGGAGTAGGCGGTGCACACACCCATTTGTTAAAAGTTAAGTCTGGGGGTGTGGTGCACCCGCATTTATTTTGGTTAGCTGATGGATTCTTTCTTTGATAGCTCATTTGGGTTAGGTGCATAACCTTCCTTTTTATCATTGTTTACCTCACCATAACCCAAGCCCCATGATTATCCTAAAGTACAACGGATTTGCGCTTGAGTATAACTAGTGCCGTGAAGAGAGTGTGAACGGGCAAGCGTATGGTCCCCGACATTGGTGGATTCCTTTGGAGGTGATCCTGAGCCCCGATCTTTGGCAAAGCTCACCTTAGTGGTCTTCCTACTTTCTTCCTATGTGTGATCGGTTTTTTCACCGTGATTCTATTTTTGAGTAGTAATAAAATTTTGATATGCATTGTGAAAAATATAAACTATCATGCATACTTAGAAATTTTCTCTATTGTATTTTTACGCACGCGAGCATGCGACTTCACATGGTACTTTGTTTTTCAATATCTTTGTTAGCTAGTAATTTTCCCTATCTGCATAGATTTTGTTTGCTCGGGACGCGCAAACAGTTAAGTCTGGGGGTGTGATGAGTCCGATTTATATAGGGTTTTTCGGACTCATCTATGCTAGTTTTCACGCGTTTTCACTTCACTTTTAGTTCTATAACGTTCATATTTCATCTTGTCTTTATTTCCATAGGAAGTGCACACTTAGGCTCGTGATTGTGTATTTTTTGTACTTTTAATGTTTATTCTCTCTTTTTGTGATTGCCTGGAATGTCTGCACATATCATTGCTGGGTTTAGCGGTTGTGTGCATGTTCCGGGGACATTTGGAAGCAGGAATACTGCGCACGCTCATCAGATATAG
Source organism: Platanthera guangdongensis (assembly GCA_039583875.1). NCBI lineage: Eukaryota > Viridiplantae > Streptophyta > Magnoliopsida > Asparagales > Orchidaceae > Platanthera > Platanthera guangdongensis. The sequence continues at coordinate 91,766,796 of CM077157.1, read as the reverse complement.
TGCGCACGACCACTGGTCGTGCGCCACTACTCGTGCGCAATTTTCCCTGATTTCCAGAATCTGCCTGGGGTATGCGCACTATCACTGGACATAGTGCGCACGACCACTGGTCGTGCGCCACTGATCGTGTGCATTGATTCCATTTTCTTCCAAATTCTGGCTGGGGAAAACGCACTACCACTGGCCATAGTGCGCACGACCACTGGTCGTGCGCCACTGGTCGTGTGCATTATAATTTCTACAATCTATAAATTCGTAGGTTCCGCCCTAATTTGAGATCGCTCATTTTTCCTCCGCCGTTTTCGTCTCCGAGGAGGGATTCCTCCATCCTCCTTCAATCTCCACCCTAGGGAGGTGCTCCAGGCAAGCTTTCACCGCCAAATCCAAGCCGGAGCTTCCTCTCGGCCTCCTCCTTCATCCTTGAGCTTCAAGAAGGGCTTGACCTAGCTTTCTCCATCAAGCTAGGGGAAGTTGTTCCATCCTCCACCGGATTGTGACACGAAGAAGACGGGCCATTGGAAGGTGGTGACAGCTCTTCTCTACCCCGGAGGCAGTTGCGAACCGAGCTTGGACGCGGATTGACAACCCGACGATTCCAACCATGAATCCTCAGCAAGGCTTCGGATCCGGTCTATTTCAAACACTTTTCTTCTCTTGTTGTTGATAGTTTAGTTGAACTCTTTGTATTTGATGAAGCTATGCTTAGTGTAATATACGTTTATCTGTAATCATGTCTATGTGGTTGTATATTTTCGTTATATTTTCTTGAGGTGCGCCTATTTATCCATCCACCATACATCCGCACTTGCCGCACTAGCAATTGCTAGTAGCATGCGTAGCGAAGAGGTGCTCACGACCCTCATTCCGCCGTTCTAACCACCTCATCTGCAAGCCTACTCGCCCATCCGCCTAGTGATTCGGTGCATAGCGGCCCGACTAGTCTTCCATCCCGCCTGGCGAAGCATCGCATAGCGGCGTTGCATAGGAGTAGTTGATAGTGTTTTATTTTCTTTATCCGCAATATCAAAGCCCCCATCGTTACCGCCGACCCTGAGGACTTCAATCTCAAGTCCTCCTCGAAAATAACTCCACCTTACTGTGTTCCTTGTGAGATCGATACTTGGGAAAACACCCATTTTTTATTACTTGTGCGACCGGTTCACTGCCGTGATCTTACGCATCAACGCTCCGTGCACTCAGGGCACCTTCTTGGTGTACATGACATCCCATTCGTACACCGCCAGAATTTGGAAGAAAATGGAATCAAGTCGGGTGCTCGCAAGCTGGCGGCATCCTGCCCAAACCACTCAGAGGTACAACCTAATAGCATCCATAAACAACCAGAGCAGATCGACCCACCCAATGTGGTGTAGCATTACTACCAATCGACCCCTCAACTACTCCTGATCGACCCACCATTGTGGTGCAACAAGTCGGGTGCTCGCTTCCCGGATCATGCCACCAATCGATCCCTTCTAACAAGATCAACCCACCCCAGTGGTGTAGTCGGTCGGGTAGTGATCCCCGAGCGCACAACCAATTGATTTATCGTCAACCAGAAGCTTAACCAAAGCCTCCTCACATCCATCATCACATCCATACATTCATCACAGCACAAATCTCTTTGCATATCATCAAATCCACGTAGTCTTCTCTGGTTTACCCATGGACATCACCAATCTAGACTACCCGTCTAGATGCGCTTCACATAGCATGCCTATGCCGTACTCCACACTTTCGGCTCTAGATGCAGACTCAACAAAGGAATCACTTTCGAAATTCACCTCTTGGTGGAGGATTCCAAGCACATGCATAAAGAAAGGACTTCGATGTCCAAGAAGGAGATTGTTACCGTCGAAGATCTCTTTGGTGCCATGAAGTAGCCGGATGGAAGTCACCGCCTCGGCTCAGCCTTCACGAATCCGCTCTCGGATCTTCGCTTCGCACTCCGCAGCTCCTCCAGCAACTGGCTTTACTTTCCTCCTTCCTTCCTTTGCTCTCTCCTTCCATTTCTCTCTCTTGAAATGATATGATGAAGAAGAAGAAGAAGGGATTAAAACATCAGATCTCGGTCAGAAATCCACCTGGCTAAAGCCTAATCCCTTGGATCCAGGACAGAGAAATCAACGGCCAGAAAAACACTGAAAAATCCTATTTCGGCCCTGACATGCTCTGTGACACGCCCGTGTCACAGGTCGTGTCCCCCAAAGCGGTGCACAAACCGACTTATCCAAACTTATCAACGCCAAGTTGACACGTCCATGTCACGCCTGTGTCATCCCATTCACGCCTGTGTCACAGGGCGTGACACCCACACGACGATCTTCGGTCGACGATCAGGCAGCGATCATCGAGCTCGCCAGTGATTGTCGATCTCCGCTCGATGATTCCGCATTCGACGATCTCCGCACGACGATCTCCGCTCGATGATCGCCGCTCGACGATCGACAAGCAAATCGTCGAACCGATGGGACACGCCCCCTGTTACGCCCGTGTTTCAGGGCGTGACCACCCAAACACTTCGTCGACCGAAAAATCGTCGACCTCGTGCCTCACGACGTAACCCGAGCGGGAGACGCCATGGGACACGCCCGTGTCCCAGGCCGTGTCACCAAATTTTTGCCAATTCCAAAATTTGGGTTGTTACAACCCTCCCCTCCTTCAAGAAATTTCGTCCACGAAATTCGAACATAGGCAGGAAAACAGCAACCAAATTGTTACAACAACCAAAATCATAGGTTACAACCACCTTTGTTCTGTTCACTTGTGCACATTCATCCAGCACTTCAGCAAATGAACAAACAGTTTATCCCCCCAAACAACATATATTTATATCATAACACCAAGTATGCACCAACAGTACACATAATGTCCACATGATCAGATATATACAATACACATATTGTCCAAGTGCTAAAAATCACGATCACTTTCGCCCAGCCTCCTTATTTTGCATTTCTCGCGAAAGAGCCAAATTAAACACTCGAGGATGAATTTCGCCAATGGAACTCTGCGGCACTTGCACTTCCAAATTATGTAATTGAGGCTGCGTCCAGGATGCAGATGACACGGCCACTGCTTTACCCTTTTCTTCATACGACGCACCTGACTTTTGCTCACTTCCTGCGGGAGCATTCCAACAAAATCTCGCTATGTACCATTGCTTTTCGCACTTATAACAGATACGTGTGTCAACACGTCCTTGCCCATAGGTCGCCCCCGAAGAAACAATCGACGGAGCTTGCGCCTCCACCACAACTGCAGCACGTTGTTCTCTTGCACCAGGCCTTGCATGTCCAGTATGCTGTGCCTGTAATACCGCAAGTACTGTCTCCGTTACCACCCGTATAGTCTCCGCCGAAGGAGGCGTAGGCGCTTCAACGGGTGCTACACTCTCATCACACCGCTGTGGCTCAGTCTGCCCAGCTCCACTCCTTGCCACCTATAGTCAATGTACAAAACACGATTAATCATCCATGGTATAATGGGAATTATACATTGACTACACACACATGTACCATACGTACATGAAATACATTCCTAGTGGACATTCGTGAGTTCAATCATGTTCTCTTCCTCCCAAACAATCTCAACCTCCCTCTGATACCACTTTGTAACACCCCTATTCGTCACATGGCATATAATGGTGGGTCCGGCCGGGGCCCACGCCATATATCACAGGCAAGTAGTGGAATTACTTGTGGAAATAAAATTCTATTGGCATCCTTTACTCAATCCATTCTAGCGCAGCATTTTGAAGTTCAAGAACTCAGCTCAGAGAATGTCCACTTCTATATAAACTCCACACTTATATAGCAACACCAGGAATGTATACAACGCACACACACTGGCCTTAATGCCTTACATATTTCTCTTTTCACACAATTACATTTTCGTACATCGGCACGCAGGCCGGCCACACATGAAATCCAAACACACTTCTTCACATGGCCTTCAAGGGCCTTTAGCAGCAATCCATCCATTCCACTCATGTACTACCTGCAATTTGCTGAACCATTTATAACGACCCTACCCCCTACCCGGGGCAGTGCTTCCTTCCCTGTATGCACTGCCATCATCTATCATCAAGTATCATCAAATATCATGTATCATTCTTGTTATCAATCTATCAAGCACATCACATCACAAACGCTGGTATCCACCAGATGCTCCGTGCACTCAGGGCACCTTCTTGGTGTACCAGACATCCCAGTCGTACACCGCCGATCAGAGGTTTTAACTTGTTGGTTGACCGGACCTAGTCCACCAGTCTCGCAAGCTGGTGGCATCCCGCCCAAACCACTCAGAGGTACAACCTCACAGCATCCATAAACAACCAGAGCAGATCGACCCACCCAATGTGGTGTAGCATTACTACCAATCGAACCCTCACCTATTCTTGATCGACCCACCATTGTGGTGCAGTAAGTCGGGTGCTCGCTTCCCGGACCATGCCACCAATCGATCCCTTCTAACCAGATCAACCCACCCTAGTAGTGTAGTCGACCGGGTACTCGTTTCCCGGGCGAACTACCAATGGATCTCTCTTCAACCAGGAGCTTAACCAAAGCCTCCTCACATCCATCATCACATCCATGCATTCATCACAGCACAAATCTCTTTGCATATCCTCAAATCCACGCAGTCTTCTCCAGTTTACCCATGAACATCACCAATCTAGACTACCCGTCCAAATGGGCTTCACACAGCATGCCTATGCCGTATTCCACACTTTCGGCTCTAGATGCAGACTCAACAAAGAAATCACTTCGGAAATCCACCTCTTGATGGAGGATTCCAAGCACATACATAAAGAAAGGACTTCGATGTCCAAGAAAAAGATCGTTACCCTCGAAGATCGCTTCGATGCCATGAAGTAGCTGGATGGAAGGCACCGCCTCGGCTCTGCCTTCACGAATCCGCTCTCGGATCTTCGCTCCACACTCCGCAGCTCCTCCAGCAGCTGGCTTTACTTTCCTCCTTCCTTCCTTGCTCTCTCCTTCTCTTTCTCTCTCTTGAAATGAGATGAAGAAGAAGAAGAAGGGATTAAAACCTCAGATCTCGGCCAGAAATCCACCTAGCTAAAGCCTAATCCCTTGGATCTAGGACAGAGAAATCAACGAACAGAAAAACACTGAAAAGTCCTGTTTCAGCCGTGACACGCCCTGTGACACGCCCGTGTCATAGGTCGTGTCCCCCAAAGCGGTGTACAAACCGACTTATCCAAACTTATCCACGCCAAATTGACACGTCCATGGCATGTCCGTGTCAGCCCAATCACGCCCGTGTCACAGGGCGTGACACCCACTCGACGATCTTCGCTCTACGATCAGGCAGCGATCGTCGAGCTCGCTAGTGATCGTCGATCTCCGCTCGACGATTCCGCATTCGACGATCTCCGCTCGACGATCTCCGCTCGACGATTCCCGCTCGACGATCGACAAGCAAATCGTCGAACCGATGGGACACGCCCACTGTTACGCCCGTGTTTCAGTACGTGACCACCCAAACACTTCATCGACCGAAAAATCGTCGACCTCGCGCCTCACGATGCAACCCGAGCGGGACACGCCTTGGGACACGCCCGTGTCCCAGGCTGTGTTACCCAATTTTTTCCAATTCTAGAATTTGGGCTGTTACACCTTACCCCCATAGGCCAGCCTTCGTACCTACCAGCTAATGAGAGCCTGCACAGCAGGTCTACCTGGAGCCGAGCCGCGGTCGGGGTCCCATACTCCCACAGGCGAGCCTTCGGGCCTGCCAGCTAATGAGAGCCTGCGCAGCCGGCCTACCTGGGGCCAAGCCACACTCGGGGACCCTTACCCCCACAGGCGAGCCTTCAGACCTGCCTGTAATAACCCCATCTGTTCATATGGTATATCCTAGAAGGTCTGACCGGGGCCCCACAGCATATATCACAAAACAGGCGGTGAAGGTACGGGATGATACCAGAGTAGCGCAGCGCACCTATCACAAAGCATACACGGATATTTTTCTGCACTACCACTCCAGTACTTCCTGCTACTACCTTTCACAGGCATAATCCGTTGACTCCCAAACTACAAGTTTCGCACGGAGTCTTCTCCGGTTCGTATGCAACATCACCAATCCTGGCCAACCTGTCCAGATGGGCTTCACACAACATGCTTATTCCGTACTCCATTTCCGGATCTATATGCCAATAAAGGGGATTTCATGCATCCACCCAAAGACTCCCAAAATCAGCCACCTCTTGGCGGGGGAATCACAAACATATGCCAAAAGGAAGCCTTCATATGGCTAGGAAGAAAAGTCGTTACCCTTGAAGCCCTCTTTGGTGCCATGAGCTCTTAGATGGCTTGAACGACTCACAAGAGCATTTCCTCCACAAAACTGGCCTCAAAACGTAGCTTGACACTCTCACGCTCCACCAACAGCATCCCTTCCTCTTCTTCCTCCTTCTTCCTCTCCCTTTCTCTCTCTAACTTATAGAAAGATAAAGGCACTAATCAAATGAGAATATGTTCTCAGTTTTTGGCCTTAAGGAAATAGGAAAGAAGCTCAGCCTTTGGATCCCAACTGAAGGAATGGACGGTCACAAATTTGCCAGAAAACCTGATTTTTTTGCTTGTCACGGCCTGTGACACGCCCGTGTCCCAGGCCGTGTGCCTCAAGTGGTGTTCAACCAACTTATCCATTCCAGTGACACGCCCATGGGACACGCCCGTGTATTGGGCCGTGTCACCAACACGCCTTCCAACACGCCTGTGTCTGTGGCCGTGTTCATCAGGCTGAAAAAATCCCAAAATCGCCCGAGACTCACACGGCCTGTGACACGCCCGTGTCCTAGGCCGTGTGCCCATACACGGCACTCGACATGCCCCAGCTCAAAATTCGTCTTGCTGAGTTCGTCAAACCAAAGGGACACGCCCTGTGACATGCCCGTGTCACAGGCCCTGTTCAGTTCACTCGACAAACGTCGACCACATCTCGACACTCGACGATCGTCGAGCAACTTTTGTCGAACGCGCTGACACGCCCTGTGACACGCCTGTGTCACAGGCCGTGTCCAGAGTCGACCATATTTTGTCGACCATTCTTCGACTATTCCTCTCGACACTCGACGCACGCAGGACACGCCCTGGGACATGCCCGTGTCCCAGGCAGTGTTACCCGAAAATTGGCCTACTGATAAACATCGGGCTGTTACACTGCCAGCTAATGAGATCCTACGCAGCCTGTCTACCTAGGTCCAAGCTAGGCTCAGGGTAGTGCAAACGTCTCCAAGAAGAAAGAACCAAGCCTCTCCCCCACAGGAGAGCCTTCGGACCTGCCAGCTAGTGAGAGCCTGCGCAGCGTGTCTTCCTGGGGCCGAGCCATGCTCGGGGTCCCTTACACCCACATGCGAACCTTTGGACCTGCCAACTAATGAGAGCCTGCGCAGCGGGGCTACCTGGGGCCGAGCCGCGCTCGGGGTCCCTAACCCCCATAGGCGAGCCTTCGGACTTGCCAGCTAATGAGAGCCTGCACAGCGGGTCTACCTGGGGCCGAGTGAGGCTCGGGGTAGTGCAAAAGTGCCACCTTCCTGCACTTAGAATTTCACAACACGTAAAAGAAAAAGTAATTTGAGGAATATATTACAATAAACTTGACTTTGGGTATACAATTTTACACTCCCTTCTCATGGGTAGAAGCGCTTCAAGTCGTCGTCGCTCTACGTGTTGCTCATGGAACTACCCTACACATCCTGGAGGTGGTAACCTCCCGTTTTCAGGACCCTCTCGATAATATAAGGCCCTTCCCAATTTGAGTTGAGCTTACCCACGGGGGCAGATCTTCCCGCAGCATCAACTTTCTTCAGCACCAGATCTCCTTCTGTGAACTGTTTGATCCTGATATGCTTGTCAAAGTATTTTTCCATCCGTCGTTTGATCTCTTCTTTCCTGATAGCCGCGACATCACATTGCTCTTCCGCCATATCCAACGAGAGGCGTAACCCCTCTTCATTTTACAATCTCCAAGACTCATCCCCGTCACCTGCGGCCGCGACTCGGGGGGATCGAACATCAAACTCCACGGGTAAGACTGCCTCAGACCCATGGGAAAGTTTGAAGGGGTCTCGTCGGTGGCCGTGTTTGGGGATGTCCGCAAGGCCCACAATACTGAGGGGAGCTGTTCCACCCAATTTCCACTCAAGTTCTCCACCTTCTTCTTGAGCAGGTTCACGATGATCTTGTTGGCCGCGTACACCTTGTCGTTGCTCCTAGGGTGATGTGCGGAGGCAAATCTAAGGTCTATCGCCAGCTGAGCATAGAAGTTGATGAACTCTTCGCTGGCAAACTGGGTACCATTGTATGTTACGATCGCCTGGGGGAGCCCATGCCTGCATATGATCTCCCCCCAGACAAAATTCTAGATGACCTGTGAGGTGACCTTGTCTAATGCCTTGACCTCTAGCCACTTTGAAAAGTAATCAATCTTGACCAGGAGGACCATCCTCTGTCCACTAGCTGGAGGGAAAGGCCCGACTAAATCCATTCCCCAGATGGCGAAAGGTCATGGTGTCGTGATGCTTCGGAGCCTTTGAGCGGGTAAAAGTTGGAGGGGGCATATAGCTGTCACTTCCGGCACCTCCTCGCAAAATCAGGCGCATCATTCCTCAGAGTCTGCCAGAAATACCCTTGCCTTACCACCCTTGCTTCCAACATCCTTCCCCCTGAGTGACTGCCGCATTCGCCGGAATGTACTTCCTCCAGGATCCCCGGGGCCTCCTCCTCGGTCACACACCTTGGCAGGAGCGCTGACAACATCTTCCGATGTAACCCCCCTTCCAGTATTAGGTATTGAGTCGCCTTGTGCCTGAAGCTTTTTCGGTCCTTGGTCCCCTCTGGAAGCTCGCCAGTGGTTACAAAGGTCACCAATGGATCCACCCACGAGGGTCGTCGATCCACCTCCATCAACTATCCTTCCTCGATAGCCGGTCGAAATAGCTCAGCCAATGTCCCTCCTCCCCGAGTTCCAAACTTAGCCAACCGATCGTCACCTATACTTTCTTCCCTTGGAACATATTGGATTGAGAACGTCTGGAACACTCCGATGATCGCCCTCACCTTGGATAAGTTCTTCACAAGGGTGGGTTCTCTAGCTTCGAACTCCCCTCGGATCTGTGATGCCACCACCAACGAATCCGTAAAAGCCTCCACATCCTGGATCTCGAGTTCCTTCGTCAAACAAAGGCCGGCTATCACGGCCTCGTACTCCTCCTAGTAGTTAGTCGCTGGGAAGTGCATGACCACTGCTTGTTCTATAGTGACCCCTTGAGGATTTATCAACACCTCCATTTCTCCGAGAGAGTGCATTCACGAGGCCCCATCGACCATCATCTTCCATGCCTCCTATGGTCGTAGCTCCTCGGCTCCGAACTCAACAACATAGTCCGCCAAGATGTCAGCCACTGCATGTGCCTTAATGGAGAGCCTTGACACGAATGAGATATCAAACTCGCTCAATTCGATAGAACACTTGGCCAACTTGCCTGAGTGCTCCACTCCCTCAAATATCTTCCGAAGGGGATGGTCCGTCACGACCCTGATCGAATGTTTTTGGAAGTATGGCCGGATCTTCTGTCTGAAATGATCAATGTATATGCCAGCTTTTCCAAGATGGGGTAGCGGAGATCTGCCTTATTCAGGATCCTACTAATGTAGTAGATTGACAATTGTTTCTTCCCCTCTTCTTTGACCAGGACAGAGCTCACGGCCACTTCTCCTACTACGAGATACAAGGTTAGGTCCTCCCCCTCCTTTTGGCTTTGAAGTAGAGGAGCCAGGGAGAGCTTCCTCTTCAGGATTTGAAAATCTTCTTCGCACTCGGCCGTCCATTCGAACCTTTAAGTGCCCCTCAGTACTTTGAAGATTGACGAGCATTTTTCTCCCAACCTGGAGAGGAATCTGCTTAGCCCGGCCAGCTTGCCTGTCAAGCATTGACCTCCTTAGCATTGCATGGTGACTCCATCTCTAGGATGGCCTTCACCTTATCTTGGTTAGGCTCCACCATTGCCGGGGTCAGAAGATGCCCAAGGAACTTCCCGCAGTTCACCCCTAAGACGCACTTCAAGTGGTTCAGCGTCATCTTGAACTTCTGCAGGGTGGCGAATGTCCCCTCTAGGTCTCGAAGGTGCGAGTCCATACACTTGCTTTTGACCATCAGATCATCAACATAGACCTGCAGGTTCCTCCGCCTTTGATCCTGGAAGACTCGATCCATCATGCGTTGGTATGTAGCACCTGCATTTTTCAACCCAAAGGGCATCATCATATAGATGAAACATCCTTCCCTCGTGATGAAGGAGACGTCCTTGATGTCAGGAGGGTGCATTTGGATCTGGTGGTAACTTGAAAAAGCATCCAAAAATCTCATAATAGAAAAACCAACGACTGAATCAACCAACGCATCTATTCAAGGTGGGTGGTAGCTATCCTTGGGGTATGATTTATTTATTAAGGAAAAATCAATACACATGCGCCACGTCCCTCCCCCTTTCTTAACCATTACCACGTTAGTGATCCATCCTGGATACTGGATCTCCGAGATGAAGAAGGCCTCCAGAAGCTTCTTGATTGGTTTTTTTCGCATCAAGTCCGAAAACTTAATGTGGTTAAAACTCCAAAAATAGGTGAGGATTCACGCGGCGCCCAGGGCAGTTTATTTAAGTAAAGCGGATGTGGTTTTTTATTTAGAAAACGGGGAGCGCGTATTTATTTATTTGGATATAAAAAGATGTGATCGATTTTTAACGAAAGGAGGCAAGTACACCTATCGCGTGTAGTACAGGATATTTCGGGTGGAATATCGAGGTCGTATTGTTCTCGGGGTCGGTTCGATTATTTCTACTCTTCCCTGGAGGGGACTATTATTTTACCGATAATGAACTTGTCGGGTTATATTTTATATATAATAAAAAGACAGAAAATGGCAAAAAGAAAATGAAAGCATGAAGGTGGTGCCGATGATGAGCTTAGCGCGACCGCATCGAATAAAATTTGAACTAAAATAAACTTTGAATAAACAAAGATCCTAATTTTCAAATCAATTAAGGCGGAGACTTGGCCGTGGAGGTTCCACTAAAATGAGCTCACCTAGCTATAGGGCTATCGCTCACCTGAACGCTAAGACTATTCGACCGGGCTCTCGTCCGACGAAGGACTCCTCTTAACACCCGCATTACGCTAAGAACCCCGCTTTTGGGTGGGGAACCCAATCCGGTAGAGTTGGCGCGCCTCCTCTCTCGAGGGTTAGTGCGGAACAATCTTTGCCAAGGGGTGATCGGTCCATATGCATGACCTCTCGGCTAGCTAGCATATGGACTACGGAAATAGGGCCCACACATCGATTATGTGGTCCTACGCGTCGTAAACCCTAGGCAAACCTTAAGTAATTTTAAATAATTAGAAAATAAGGACCTTTAATTATTTAAAGCTATTTTATTTGTCCCAATTCTCTTCGATACTGAGGGCTAATAATGGTTTGCCACTCATCGGAATGGGGACGGCTTGCGAGGAAAGCAATAAAGAAAGCGATAAAGAAAGCAGGAAAGTGAAAGCAGTAAAATGAAAGCAGTAAAGGAAAGCTGAAAATTGCAAGTCCTACTCAAACGAGTAGGACTAAAATGAAAATAGTAAAATGCGAGTCCCGGCGCAAATGTGTGGGCGGGAGAAAGAAAGCGGGTCCTACTCAAATGAGTAGGACTAAATAAATGCAACACACGCACACACTCGACATAAAGTAAAACTCACGCACACACTCTCTCGACATAAATGAAAACACACGCACACTGCAGGAAAGTAAAACACACTCCACACACTCTACTGAAATGAAATAAAAGCATTGCGCCATTTAACTCTTAACGAGTAGGCGGAAATAAATGCGCACACAATAGAAATTTAAAAAACTAAGTTATCTAAAATTGAAAACGACTGCATTTCTACCGCTAGAATGCGGTAGAAATGCGTAAAAAGTGAAAAGAAAAATTAAACGAGCGAAAAGGGTTGCAAATAAATGCAAAAACGGAAATGCTCGAAAAATTAAAACGGATACATTTCTACCGCTAGAATACAATAGAAATGCATAAAAAGAGAACGAAAAAATTAAATAAGCAAAAGTTTTAAATAAAAAAACTAAGTGCATTAAAAATTAAAAAGGACTATATTATCATTCCTATAACTCCATAAAAACGATTAAAAAGTGAAAATAAAGCAAAAAGAACGAAAAAGTTTTACAATCTAAACACGAAAATCTAAGTTAGAAAAAATTAAAATCACTTTGAAAACATTTTTTACGGATCTATAGGAATGCAAATAAAGCTATAACAATTCTAAGTTAACAAAACTAAGAACATAAAATTATAAAGTTATACTCATACACACACACACACAGACGTATAAAAAAGAACGAAAAAACTAAGTTGAAACAAGAAAGAAGATAAGATTGTATAAAGAAAAGTTTCATAGATCCATTCCAAAGCCATGCCAAGAGAAGAAAAAAAACAAATTTTATTAACTAAAAACACGGGTTACAAAGGAACAAAAATAAAACTAAGGAGAGGGGGAGAAATATCCCTTACATAGACCTTGGAAGCATCCAGACAGCATTTCCCCTATACAAAATGGTTCAAAAGAAGGAACAAGAACTCAAGCAGAACATAGCTATTTATAGGCAGAAAATTTACAAGTACACGCCCGCTGACACGGGCGTGTCAGGGGGCGTGTCGACACTATTCATGATGGCAGCCGTCGATTTGACATCAAAGTGGACTTCGTGCTGGATATGTGTCGGTCACGCAGAGGTCACGCCCCAGGTCACGGGCGTGCCTATGGGTGTGTCGGGGAGGTGGATCTAGGCGCGGGTCGCGCCGAAATTTGTCGCGCGGATCTTGTTGGCCAGGTGGAGATATCACGCCCCAGGTCACGGGCTTGACTCTGGGCATGTCGGTTGGTGTCGACACTCGATAAACGTCGAGCTGAAAGTGTCGAGTTGAAAATCATCGAGCTGCTGGCAAATCGTCGGGCGCGAAGAGGGTTCACGCCCTAGGTCACGGGCGTGACTCTAGGCGTGGCGTAGAGTCGACGATCGTCGAGTTGAAATCATCGAGCGGGATTTACACGAGCTTGGTCACGTCCCGTGTCAGATTGACACGGGCGTGTGGCCGGGCGTGTCGATGTTTTTTCTTCAGAAATTGGCTGAATCACTGGTTGTTGATGTGTCACGCCCTGGTCACGGGCGTGACCCATGGAACACGGGCGTGTACTTGTTGTTTTGGGCAATTTTCCTGCAATTTTCAGGAAACAAAATGAAAGTTAAGTTAATATAAAATATACAAAATATGAGTAATTTATTAAACAAAAACAACTAAAAATGACGAAAATAAATGACTAAGACTTAATTTAAGTACATAAAAATATGTATATATACAACTCATCAAATACCCCCATACTTAAGCTTTTGCTATTCCAGAGCAAAGGTTGGAGATGAACTTATAAGAAATAAAAGAAATCCTAAGTTTAACTACCGCTTGAATTAATTGAAAGAAAGATAAAAATGAATTTCTGGGGCATACGAGTTAAATCCTAAATTATGCCAACAATTTAAATAAAGGAAGAGTTTCAGCAAAAGACTTCTCGTTATAAGCAAATAGATAGCAAAAATTTTATTTGTGAGGCTAACAAAAATAGATTGGATTTATGAAACTGTAGCTTGGAAAAATTAAAGGAAATAATTTAATTTACAAATTATACTCTCAAACAAATTTTAAAAAATAAATCTATAATTTTTTTGAATTTGGCGGAGGGAGATATCATGGTATATGAAGAAGGCTTAGAATTAAAGGCAAGGGTATATTTTTTCGCTAGAACCTCTAATGATTTTTTTTTCGAATATGGATGTTAGGAAACGAAATTTTATTTTCCATAACATAATTTTTTTTTACAATCTTCATAATAATCTAATGTACATGTGTAGGAGTAATGAATTTTATCCTCTTACTTCATAACATATAATTTTTTCAAATATTGGATGTCTATGTTTACGGAACCAAATCTTATTCTCATTGACATATGATCTTTTAAGATCGAAATCATGTCAAGTATGACATAAAAAAAGTGATAGTATTTCTTCAAAAATAAAACTAGATTTAATAAAAAATACTTGTGAGAGCAACCTTTATAAATTAAACATTCCTAAATTTCAAAAAAAAGCTTGGAGTTATCATAACTTGAAATCTAAGATTGTTATTTCTAACAAAATAAATATGCAACTATTTAGATAAGTTAGAAATAGTGATGAAAACAGGTACCTTATTTAAATAAAAAAAGCATACGAAAATTTTTAAAACTTAACACCATATATCTAAATCTATCGATCTTCAATTAATAAACGAATAGTAATCAAAGAATTAAAAGAATCCGCTTATAAATTATTTCGCAAATAGATTGTTGGAGAGCGAAAAAGGTTAAGAATGAGTTATTCGATTTATTCGTTACAAAATATTTTTGATTTTTATTGGTGTTTTTATCATTTTTTGTATTTTTGATTATTATTATTAGTTATTATTAGAGAGATGCTCATTTTTGGGGATGACCGGCGAACAAACTCTTTGGGTGGTTGGTTCGATGAGTCGAACGTCACGGGCATGCTAAAAAGCGAGCTTACAAATAATCTATGGCGGGAGAGAATTATTTTTACAAAGATATATTTACAAAGGAAAAAGAAAAATGTTTTTTTTTTGTGATTTTTTTCTGTTTTATGAGTTTTTTTAGTTTTTTTTATTATAAAAACAAGAAAAATTTTTGTTTTTAAGGTTTTTCGAAAAAAATTTTATTTTTTGCTAAGTACAAAATATAAAAATTGCAAAATAGGAAAACACCCCCATACTTAAACCTAATATTGTCCCCAATGTTGCACTCTAAGTATGCGGAACGAATTATTTACAAAATAAAATCTGCACAAAATTAAAAGAGAGGGTAGAAGCGTCCCTTAGACGAGGTCGGGGGATGCCCGGGTCGAAACCCGGCATTTATTGTTAGAAGAAGAAGAAAGAAGCAAAAAAGGATATCATAAAAGCGAAAAAGATAAATCCGGCTAAAAGATATGCGGGCGGTAGGGGGCAGGTGTGTGTGTGACTCGAAGCTAACGTCTTAGATTTTGAGTTTGTACAAAAATGCGCTCCCCTAGCGCGCACAAAAATGGGAAGCGCGCCGAAGCAAAACAAGAGAAAATAAAATAAGCAAAATATATACGCATTTTTTTAAAAAATCAAATTATTATTTTTTGTGTTTTTTTAAAGTAGATTTTTTAGTTGATTTTTTAGGTAGGTGTTTTAGTTTTTTTTTTCATGAAAATATAGGTTTTCTATTTTTTTTGTTAAGTTTTTTTCATTTTTTTGAATTTTTTAGTTTTGTTTGTTTTATAGTTTTGTTTTTTCATAAAAAGAATGAAAATAAAATTTATTTATTTTTGTTAAGTTTTTTTTTATTTTTTTGGGTTTTAGTTTTTTTTTTAGTTTTTTTTAGTTTTATAGTTTTTTCAAATTTTTTGTTTTTAAGGTTTTTCGAAATTTTTCTAGTTTTATAAGTTTTTCAAATTTTTCTTTTGTTTCATAATTTTGTAATAATTTTTTTTATAGTTATTATTATTATTATTATTATTATAATATTTTTGTTGGCCATTTTTAATTTTTGTTATATATATAGATATTGGTAAAATTAATAGATTTCTACGGTTCAAAATAACGACTCGAAAGTCCCCGGCAACGGCGTCAAAAACTTGGTTGGTTTTTAAGTCCGAAAATTTAATGCGGTTAAAACTCCAAAAATAGGTGAGGATTCACGCGGCTCCCCGGGCGGTTTATTTAAGTAAAGCGGAAGTGGTTTTTTATTTAGAAAACGTGGAGCAGGTATTTATTTATTTGGATATAAAAAGATGTGATCGAGTTTTAACGAAAGCAGACAAGTGCACCTATCGCGTGTAGTACAGGATATTCCGGGTGGAATATCGAGGTTGTATTGTTCTCGGGGTCGGTTCGATTATTTCTACTCTGACCTGGAGGGGACTATTATTTTACCGATAATTAACTTGTCGGGTTATATTTTATATATAATAAAAAGACAGAAAATGGCAGAAAGAAAATGAAAGCATGAGGGTGGTGCCTATGATGAGCTTAGCACGACCGCATGGAATAAAATTTGAACTAAAATAAACTTTGAATAAACAGAGATCCTAATTTTCAAATCAATTAATGCGGAGACTTGGTCGTGGAGGTTTCACTAAAATGAGCTCACCTAGCTATAGGGCTATCGCTCACCTGAACGCTAAAACTATTCGATCGTGCTCTCTTCCGACGAAGGATTCCTCTTAACGCCCGCATTATGCTAAGAACCCCGCTATTAGGTGGGGAACCCAATCCGGTAGAGTTGGCGCGCCTCCTCTCTCGAGGGTTAGTGCGGAACTCTCTTTGCCAAGGGGTGATCGGTCCATATGCACGACCTCTCGGCTAGCTAGCATATGGAGTACGGAAATAGGGCACACACATCGATTATGTGGTCCTACGCGTCGTAAAACCTAGGCAAAGCTTAAGTAATTTTAATTAATTAGAAAATAAGGACCTTTAATTATTTAAAGCTATTTTATTTGTCCCAATGCTCTTCGATACTGAGGGCTAAGAACGGTTAGCCACTCATCAGAATGGGGATGGCTTGTGAGGAAAGCAATAATGAAAGCGATAAAGAAAGCAGGAAAGTGAAAGCAGTAAAATGAAAGCAGTAAAGGAAAGCTGAAAATTGCAAGTCCTACTCAAACGAGTAGGACTGAAATGAAAGCAGTAAAATGCGAGTCCCGGCGTAAATGTGTGGACGAGAGAAAGAAAGCGGGTCCTACTCAAATGAGTAGGACTAAATAAATGCAACACACGCACACACTCGACATAAAGTAAAACTCACGCACACACTCTCTCGACATAAATGAAAACGCACGCACACTGCAGGAAAGAAAAACACACTCCACACACTCTACTGAAATGAAATAAAAGCATTGTGCCATTTAACTCTTAACTAGTAGGCGAAAATAAATGCGCACACAACAAAAATGTAAAAAACTAAGTTATCTAAAAATGAAAACGACTGCATTTCTACCGATAGAATGCGGTAGAAATGCGTAAAAAGTGAAAATAAAAATTAAACGAGCGAAAAGGGTTGCAAATAAATGCAAAAACGGAAATGCTCGAAAAATTAAAACGAATATATTTCTATCGCTAGAATGGAGTAGAAATGCATAAAAAGAGAACGAAAAAATTAAATAAGCAAAAGTTTTAAATAAAAAAACTAAGTGAATGAAAAATTAAAAAGGACTATATTATCATTCCTATAACTTCATAAAAATGATTAAAAAGTGAAAATAAAGCGAAAAGAACGAAAAAGTTTTACAATCTAAACACGAAAATCTAAGTTAGAAAAAATTAAAATCACTTTGAAAACATTTTTTACGGATCTATAGGAATGCAAATAAAGCTATAACAATTCTAAGTTAACAAAACTAAGAACATAAAATTATAAAGTTATACTCATACACACACACACACACGTATAAAAAAGAACGAAAAAACTAAGTTGAAACAAGAAAGAAGATAAGATTGAATAAAGAAAAGTTTCATAGATCCATTCCAAAGCCATGCCAAGAGAAGAAAAAAACAAATTTTATTAACTAAAAACACGGCTTACAAAGGAACAAAAATAAAACTAAGGAGAGGGGGAGAAATATCCCTTACATAGACCTTGGAAGCATCCAGACAGAATTTCCCCTATACAAAATGGTTCAAAAGAAGGAACAAGAACTCAAGTAGAACACAGCTATTTATAGGAAGAAATTTTACAAGTACACTCCCTTTGACACGGGCATATCAGGGGGCGTGTCGACACTATTCATGATGGCGGCCGTCGATTTGACATCAAAGTGGACTTCGGGCTGGACATGTGTCGTGTTGGGTACATTGGTTTAAATGTACCTGATTTGAAGAAGCCTCACCCAACTCAATGATATACATCAAAATGTATTAGATGTGTTTTGAGTTTACTTGTACAGGCTAAGTATTTACAGGAACGAAGAAAACGTTTCTATGTCCATGTGTCGACACCAAGGAGCAATGTGTCGACACTTAAGAAGACTTGTGTCGACACCCAGGCAAGCAGTGTTGACACTTGGAGTCATTGTGTCGACACCAGGGATGCTGAGTCGACACCAGATAGAAAGTGTCGACACAAGGAGCTGTGTCAACACTCAGTGAAGAAAAGACAGTAAAGTTGTGTCGACACATAGCAGTTGTGTCGACACCCAGAAAAACAGTGTCTACATCAGAATATGTCGACACTTGGAGGCTGTGTCGACACTCAGCAAAAGTCTGCAGAGACTAAGTACAAGTGTCGACACCCAGAACAATGTGTCGACACTCAACAGAAGAGTCAACACTTGAAGTAAGTGTCGACAGCCAGAACAATGTGTCGATACTTAGCAGAAGAGTCAACACTTAAAGTAAGTGTCGACACCCAGAACAATGTGTCGACACTTAGCTGAAGACTCAACACTTGAAGAAAGTGTCGACACAAGGAGCTGTGTCGACACTTAGCAAAGAACAACAAAGTTCAACAAAATATTCTAAGTACAAGTGTCGACACTACGGGAATGTGTCGACACTCAGCCAGAGTCTCGACAAAAGAAGAATGTGTCGACACCCAGAGCAATTTGTCGACACTCAACAAGTATCAACACTGAAGACATGTGTCGACACCAAGAAGCAGTGTCGACACTTAACAGATTCAACACATGAAAATGTGTCGACACAAAGGTGTTGTTTTGACACTTAGAAGAATTCAGCAAAATATTGAAGTACAAGTACTTGTGTCGACACTCAATTTCAGTGTCGACACATGAAAAAGAAGTAGTGTCGAGATACAAAATCTACAACATAAGGAGTTGTGTCGACACCTTGTAGACTAGTGTCGACACTTAGACAACTTGTGTCGACACTTGGTCTATAAGTCTCGACACTTAAAGACAGAAAGTCTCGACACTTAAAGACAGTTACAGAATTTTCAAGAACTGACTGGATGACTTGACAGCTGCCATTCTAGCCGGTCTACAGCACCTGTCAGAGTTGTCAGAATTTAGTTATGGACCAGACCAGCCGGTTACCATGAAGAAGGCCTATAAATAGGCTTATACAGTCTACAGAAACTATTGTTGATGAGATTGAACACAAGTCCAAGTTTAGATTTAAAGAAGATCTAGCTATCAAGTGAAGATCTAAGAAGTTGGAGAGAGAGAGCTCCATCCAAGAAATCAGCTGTGGGAACCCAGTTGAGAAGAAGGATTCAGATTGGTCTGAATCTTAAGTAGCAGAGATCAAGGATCAACTACAGAAGGAGTCAATCTTATTGAGTTCTACTTTCAAGAATCTTTGAAGAAAGCTAAGTCAGATTGAGTCCAGCTGAGTTCTTCCAAGAACTCATCAAGAATCTCACAACTTATCTCTCTTTCATCTAAGTTGTTGAGTTTATACATTTTGTATTCATTATAACTTGTAGGATCCTTAGGGATATGAGATTGTAAGCCTGCAATTATAAAGGCTGAGGGTAGGAGAGTTAAATCTCTGAGTGTAGGCCTTGGTGGCTGAGTGTAGGCCTTGGTGGCTGAGTGTAGGCCTTTGTGGCTGAGTGTAGGCCTTTGTGGCTGAGTGTAGGCTTTGTGGAAAAGCTGACTTGTAGGGCCTTGGGCCTGAGGTGTAGGAGACTGTTTTGGGTTCTGAGATAGTGGAGAAGTTTGGCCGAATCTAGTACACTGCTAGATAGGCGAAGGGGGAAAGTGGATGTACCCAAAGCTTGGGGAACCACTATAAATCTCTGTGTCTACTGTGTGTTTGTTGTTGGCTGTGATTGTTGCATAAGTGCTGTGTTATAGTAGATAGAATTCTGTGATATTAACTGATTGCTGCCATAAAAAGTTAAAAAGAATTTGGTCACCTATTCACCCCCCCCCCTCTAGTTGTTTAGGCACTATATCTTTCAAGTGGTATCAGAGCCAGGTTCCTCAAAAAGGACTAAAAGTCTGAGGAGATCCTGTTGGCAGATTCAGGTTAAGTCAATTATAGATTCAAGAAAATCAAGAACTATGAGTTCCACTGAAAATCACAAGGAATTGGGATCCATGAAGCTACCTATATGTAGGAAAGAAATCTTTGGGATCTGGAAGGAAAGGGTGAGACTCTTTATGGAAGCTTCAGACCCTAGGATTTATATCACAGTGAAGGAAGGGCCATATGTGCCCATGAAGGTGTCAGTCCTAGATGCTAATTAGAGAACACCAAAGGATTTCTCTGAAATGACAAAGGATGAGATTGTCCTAGCCACCATGGACAAAAGGGCTCAAAACATTATAGTGAGTGTCATAGATGATGCAACTTTTCAAAATCTAATACACTGTAAGACAGCCAAAGAGATGTGGGATACCCTTATTGTGTATATGGAAGGTTCTGAAGAAGTTAGGCAAGATAAAAAATCCTTGCTAAATCAAGAGTATGAAAGTTTTAGACAAGGAAAGGGTGATAGCATAACTGAGTGCTAAAAGAAGTTCTACAGGATAGTGAATGAACTCATGTACTATGACAGAGAGTTCAGTAACTATGAACTCAATGACAAGTTTCTAAGGTCCCTAACAAAAGATTGGGACACCAAGATCTGTGCCATTAGAGAAATGGCTAAGTTGGCAGAAATTCCTCCACCTACACTGTTTGGCAAACTGTTGTCTTATGAAATGCAGTTGACAGTGAGGAAAGAAGAGGAGAAATCCACAAGAAATGAACACAAGGAAAGCACAGTGGCCTTCAAATCAGAAGCCCCCAGAAGGTACAGAGGTAAGTCATCAACTCCACCTCCAAAGGTTGCTGAAACTGAGTCAGAAGAGTCAGCAAGTACAAAGTCTGAAAGCAGTGAAAGTGATGAGGACTTTGGTGCCTTCACTAGACATTTTCAGAAGTTCTTGAAGAAGAAACAGTAGAGGACAAGGCCTTCTACTTCACAGGTAAAAGAAGACTTTTATCAGAACAAAAAGGCTTCAAAGAAGGATAGGAAAAAGTCTAAGTCTAGTAAGGCTACACTTTCAAAAATAGTGTGCTATTGCTGCAATAGACAAGGACATGTTGTTGCATATTGTCCAGGAAAGAGAAAGGAGTCTAGTGACAAGAAGAAGACTCTTTTCAAAGGCAAGAAAGAAAAGTCATTTGTTGCCAAAAAGGAGAAGACCCTGTCAGATATCTCTTCATCAGAAACTGAGTCAGATGCTGAGGCATATATAGGGCTGTTTGCTGAAGAAGAAGAAGAAGAGTTCATGCAGATTATGGAGTCTATATATGAACAAGAAGACAGTCAATGCCAAGGGCTAATGGCATTGACAGAAAGTGACAAAATCCTGGAGCAGCCAGGACCTAGTAAGGTACAAAAATCAACTTTAAGTTCAGTTTCTTGTGCCAGTACAGAATCAGATTCATCATCATCAAATGATGAGAGTGCATCTGAGTCTGAAGAAGATATTCATCAGTTAATAGATGAATATAAAGTACTGTTGCTAGCTTACAAGAAGAGCAAGTCCCTAGCCAAAAGTCAGGCAAAGGAAATTGCAAATCTCAAAGCTGCAGCAACAGATTCTAAGAAATTGTTTGATCAAAAGCTAAATGAGATAGCCAGACTGAAGCACATAACTGTGATTCAGATGGGGACTATCACATATAAGAATGATCAAATCAAAAGTCTGGAGATTAATCTTCAGAAGGAGAGAGATCTAGTTGCTAGGTTTTCTAAACCTAAGTCAGTTCTACCTTTAATTGATGAATTTGTTCATCACAAAGGCAAGGCTGGACTGGGTTTTATTAAACCTGCAAGGACTATCCAGTCCAAGTCCAAGGGCAAATCCCCAACACTCAACAAGCCAGCTGTGGATAAAACAGCTATGATTGTACCTAAGCAAAGGTACAATAAGTTTGAGTGTTGGTGTTGTGGCAAGGTTGGCCACTTTGCAATGGACTGTTGGCACAATGCTAGTGCCAAAGTGAGTAGCAAACTAGCTGTTGGAAAACTGACAGGTAGCCATGTCAGGATGCAAACTAACAAGTACCAAGGACCCAAGAATTCTTTGGGTTCTAAGGTTCATTAATCTGTTTTGCAGGTGAGTCCAAGTTGCCATGCCCCAATATGGTACTTGGACAGTGGATGTTCCAGACATATGACTGGAACAAGAGTTTACTAAAGGACTACATTCCAATCAAAGATGGTCCAAAAGTCACCTTTGGTGGTTCTGAAAAAGGAATCATCAAAGGATTTGGTAATATTTCTAGTAACCTAGTTACCATTACTCAAGTGGCTTATGTTAAAGGGTTGAAACACAACCTAATAAGTATAAGTCAATTAAGCGATGTAGGGTATGACATCTCATTTAATAAAATGGTTGTCATATCAAGAGGTCAACTGATCAAGAGATCATTTTGACTGGCTATAGAAAGAGAAATGTCTACTGCCTAGACATTATGTGTGAGACCAATGGTTCTCAAGTATGTCTTGTAGCTGATGAGACAGTCTCTTATTGTGTCAAATGGCACAAGAGGCTAGCTCATCTAAACTACAAGACAATTGGCAAACTCTTTAGTAAAGCGTTAGTGAGGAATGGTCCTCAAGTTAAGTGTGTTAACGATGGTATTTGCTCAGCTTGTCAAAAGGGCAAGCAGACTAGATCCACCTTTAGAAGCATAGAAAACAAAGATGCTGTGAGGTGCTTATACCACTTGCATATGGATCTCTTTGGTCCAATGCCAGTTCACAGCCTAGGTAGGAAGGTCTATACCTTTGTAGTTATAGATGACTACTCAAGGTTTTCCTGGGTGTTCTTCTTAAGACAGAAATCTGAAACACCTAATGTCTTCTATAGCTTTGTCAAGCAAATTCAGAATGAACTAAATAGTACAGTGGTCAAAATAAGAAGTGACCATGGTACTGAGTTTCAGTCTGATAGCATGACAAAACTATGTGAAGACTTTGGGATCTTTCAAGAGTTTTCTTCGCCTAGAACACCTCAGCAAAATGGCATTGCTGAGAGGAAGAATAGAACCTTGATTGAGGCTGGTAGGACCCTATTAAGTGATACATCACTACCAGAATACTTCTGGGCTGAAGCAGCCAATACTGCATGCCATGTTATTAATAGGGCTACCATAACTAAAAGTCTCAACAAGACCCCCTATGAGGTTGTGAAAGGCAGGATACCAAACCTATCCTACTTCAGGATCTTTGGTTGTAAGTGTTTCATACTTAACAATGGAAAGTCTTACTTGACTAAGTTTGCTGATAAGTCCCAAGAGGGAATTTTTGTTGGGTACAGCAACAATAGTAAGGCTTATAGAGTCTACAACTTGTCTACTCAAGTTGTAGAAGAGACTGTACATGTAGTATTTGATGAGACTAAACTTATTAACAATGAGTTGTCTAGTAGTGTATGCAGCCCCACAGGTTTAACAAAGAAGATGGACAAGCTCACTCTAGAAGAAGAATCTACTACAAGACAGCAAGTAGAAGACAGTGGCTGTTGTCTAGGGGAGTACTACATGTACCAAATGCAGAAGAAGTACAAGGAGTACAACAAGATGATGAAACTGAAGAGGTTCAACCAGAAGTCATGATGCCTCCAGCCAATAGGCATCTTAGAGATCATCCAGTAGAGCAGATTATTGGAGATCCAAGACAAGGGGTACAAACAAGGAGCAGAAATCTGAATGCAGCAATCTACTCCAGTTTTCTATCTCAAGTTTAACCAAAGAAGTTTGAAGAAGCCATTCTAGATCCACAATGGACTGAAGCAATGCAAGAAGAGCTGAATCAGTTCAAGAGGTGCAAGGTCTAGGAACTTGTTCCTAAAACTAAAGACCACAATATAATAGGAACCAAGTGGATCTACAGGAACAAGTTGGATGAATAAGGAGTCATCATTAAGAACAAAGCAAGATTGGTTGCTAAAGGATATAGGCAGGAAGAAGGTATTGATTTTGGTCAAACCTTTGCTCCAGTAGCCAGACTGGAAGCCATAAGAATGTTCCTAGCCTATGCAACCTATCAAGGATTCAAAGTTTACCAAATGGATGTCAAGTCAGCATTTCTAAATGGTAATCTTAAAGAAGAAGTCTATGTGGAACAACCCTCAGGTTTTGTTGATTCAACTCTACCTAATCATGTCTATAGACTTAGGAAAGCTTTATATGGGTTAAAGCAAGCCCCTAGGGCTTGGTATGAAACCATGTCTAGTTTCCTCATTGAGAACAAGTTCTCAAGGGGGAAAATAGATAAGACTCTATTCCTTAGGGAATCTAGAGGCAAAGTAATACTAGTCCAAATATATGTAGATGACATTATATTTGGGTCTACTGAAAGTAGTCTTTGCCAAAAGTTTGCAAAACTTATGCAAAGTCAATTTGAGATGAGTAGTGTGGGAGAGCTAAAGTTCTTCTTGGGTCTCCAAGTAAGACAGACTGAGAGTGGTTTATCCATATGCCAGTCCAAGTTCACCCTAGAACTCATAAGGAAGTATGGTATGGATTCATCCAGTACCATAAAGACTCCTATGGGGTCAAGTATGTCTCTTAGCAAGGATGATGCAGGGAAGCCTGTAGATGAAACCTTGTATAGAGGGATAGTTGGTTCCCTATTATACTTGACTACTAGTAGACCAGATATCATGTATGCTACATGTGTCTGTGCAAGGTATCAAGTCTGCCCTAAAGAGTCTCATTTGACTGCAGTCAAAAGAATATTGAGATATCTAAAGGGCACTCCTTATCTAGGCCTCTAGTACCCTAGGAATGGGGATTTTGATCTAACAGGTTATTCAGATACAGACTTTGCAGGATGCAAAGAAGACAGAAAAAGCACTACTGGAACCTGTCAATTCCTAGGTGGGAGACTGATTTCTTGGAGTAGCAAAAAGCAAACAAGTGTGGCTATCTCCACTGCAGAATCAGAGTATGTGGCTGCAGGAAGTTGCTGTGCTCAACTTCTGTGGATACAACATCAGGTTGAGGACTATGGATTTCAGGTAAGTAGAACTCCACTATTCTGTGATTCTACAAGTGCTATTTCAATTGCACATAACCCTGTATCTCATAGTAGAACTAAACATATTGAGATAAAATATCATTTTCTTAGGGAGCATGTAGAGAAACAGGATATTTTACTAGAATATGTTAAAACTGATAATCAACTAGCTGATATGTATACTAAGCCCCTAGAAGAAGCTAAGTTCAATAGGTTTAAGATTGAACTAGGAATGATAAACTTAGAGTAAGTTTACAGTATTAGAAATGGCTAAGTAAAAAGGTGTCGACACATAGAGATTTCTGTGTCGACACAGAATAGTGGTGTCGACATTTCAGAAAAAAGGTGTCGACACATCTAGAAAGTTGGTGTCGACACTTCAGAGTATTAGTGTCGACACATGACAAGTTGGTGTCGACACACCCAAGGTGGTGTCGACACATTGTGTTTACTCAGAATTATCTGAGTCAAGTCTCGACTATGTGTCGAGTTAAGAGGTGTCGACACATAAACAAGTGTCGACACATATTATCTGTTGACTAAACTTATGTCGACACGTAAGTGTCGAGATATTATAAGTCAGTGTCGACACTTATTGCCAGTGTCGACACAATTTAAGTTGGCTGCCCGCCTTTTCATCTTCAAAACTAGAAAGGTATAAATAGGGTTTTGCCTTAGTTTGTCGACACGCTTTCAAAAGTTTCGAGACCAAAACTTGTGTGTCGACACCTCTCTTCTCTCAAGTCAAATTCTTCAAACCCTAATGACGCCAAAGCTTGAGGAGAACGTCAACGAAGGATACGAACTGGTGCGCGACGCATTTGGGGATGCTGACCAGGAGATCAAGAACGTTATAACCCTAGTTGCAGACTCGGGATTAGAATTTCTGGTTTCTGAGCCTACAAAAATATGGAAGAAAGAGGTACTGGAATTCATCAATGGAGCTAAGGTAGATGAAACTGGATTCAAGATCAAATCCAGGGTTCATGGTAAGAAGGTGAAGGTATCACCTAAGAGCTTGAGGAAGATTCTACAGCTACCAAGAACTAATAAAGAGGATGAAGTAACTGCTTCCAGGACCAGAGATGCATTGGCACGGTGTGGTCTGGATTCTAAGATGAAGATTGGATCAGTGTTTCTTAGAAAGGGCATGAACAGCCAAGGGAAATTCCTTTCAGAAATCGTTGGAAAGGTAATATTAAGCAAGCCAGGAGGGCATGATAGGATATCTGCCTCAATGTTCAGCATTATGACCAGGATTATCTTCACTCTGAACACTGACTGGTCTGTTATAGTGTTTGAGAAAATCAAGAAAAGCCTGAAGAAGCCCAACCTGGGCAGAATTTTAAGTCTTTACCTTGCTGGTGTTATACCTGAAGTTATGGGTCAGGCTACTGGAAGTAAAATAAATCATATGAGGAAAATGGATGTGAGAATATTCTCTAGATGAGACAGGGTGTTGTCAAAAGAGATGCCAACACCTGAGAAGATCACTTCTGAGAAGGAAATTCCACCAAAGAAGAAGAGGAAAATTGCCCCAGTGGCTCAAGTTTCATCAAGCAGCTCTGAAAGTGAAGAGCAAGTGGTTTTTACACCAGATGAGAATGAGGAAGGAACTGCTGTAACGTCTCCTGCTCCTCAAGATGTTGCTGAGATCTAGGGGGAGCTACCTCAAGCTATCCCCATATACAAGGATCAAATCCAGGGGGAGCAACTAGTTGTAGAAGAACCAACTACACTAGAAAGTGAACAAGCAACCAACATCATTCTAGAGGTAATTACTGAGCTTAATTCTTTAGTTTTTCCTATAGAAGATACTGATTTGACTGATGTTTATCAGCAACCACTGACTGATAGTCAAGTTCTAGAAGTTGTCATGGAAGACACTTCTGTTCCAGCTCAGTTTGTATCTGTTCTAGTGGTAGATGAGCCCAGAATTTCACCAGCTCATTCTTCACAAAAGTATACCTTAGAAGATTTATTTCTAAATCTGGATCAAGCAGACTTTGACAAGGACAATGCTGCTGCTGCAGAGGAGAATGCTTCAATTGAGGGGGAGCAAGTAGTACAAGTTGAAGAGCCTGCAAGGCCAGAAACTGAGAAGGCACCAGAAGTGCAGGAGTTACCCCCAAGCCCTAAGGAAAGGGTAGATATAGCCAGCTCCTCAGCATCTGAAGATGAGGAGGCTGCAAGGGAAAGGAAAAAGAAAATTTATGTCTTCAAAAGAAGGATCCAGAGTTATAAGAAGGCTCTCCAAATTGTTGCTTCACAGTCTGCACTACAGCCCCAGCCCCAACTTTTGATTATAGTGCACTGATGGTTGCTATGCAGATCAAGCTGGATGAGCATCGAAAAGCAATAGAGACTTATGTGGATGAGGGACACAAATCTCTCCAATTTGATTTGGACCAAGATATCAAGTCAATAATATTTGAGATGAATCTTAATAAGAAATAGATGACTGACTGCTTCCACAAGGGTGGGAATGCAGTAGTCTATCTTGCTACACATCAGGAAAAAATAAAGGCTCAAGTAGATGACATAGCACTGAAGCAGGGATATGTTCTAGAAAATCAAATCAGAATGAATGACAATTTGACAGAATCCCACAATGCTCTTGTCAAAGAAATTAAGAACATAGCTGCTGGACCTTCTACCTCTACTGCTGTTAAAGCTGAATTTGACAAAGTATTCCAGGAAGAAATCACTGCTGTTAAGACTGTCATTCAAGAATCTCAAAAGATCATAACTGACAAAATCCAAAGGTTAAAACCTTTCTTTAAAGATGGAGTTAATTATTTGGATAATCAAGTCAGATTTCAAAAAGATGATGTCAGAGATCATGTAGAAAGAGAAGTCATAAAGGGGGAGAGGGTTTTAGTCAAAGCTAGCTCTGATCATGCCAAGTGGATATCTAATTCCATCAGAGCTACACTAGGTTATCCTCCACTTTGTGATGATGACAATGTTGCAGAATCTGAAATTCATCCTGCATATTTAGGAGGGGAGCAACCAGAAGTGGCTCAAGTTATCTACCCTCCTCCAGATTTTGACATGATTCATGCTGACATACAGTCCATGTATTGCCCACCTGGGGGTAAGGACAATGTCATTATTGAAAATGTTGTTCAGCCAATTTCTGAAGCCATGCAAGAGGCACTGCAGAAAGAAGAAGAGACTAGATTGTCTAAGAAGAGGTTTAGGGAACAAGCTGAACAAAGAGCAGACTTTGAGCAGTGGAGCCCTACCTCAAGAAATATCATTTTGACTTCCTGGAAAGCTGCCAAAGATAACATTCAAGACAGGAATAAGTGGTTCTCTGAAACTGAATGGAGGAAACATGAATCAAGGCACGAGGCCATAGTTCAATATAGAAGGAAGGCCAAGATGGGAAAGCTACCTCCTACTGCTCTGGAGCCTAGCAAGTACTTTCCTAAGCCTTATCACTACTTTGAGAGGCAAAAGATTAAGGCTGAGGAACTCAAGAAGAAGGAGCTGAAAGGTAAAAAGCCTGCTGAAATAGAAGATGCTGAAGCTCCTGTTCAAGCCAAAGTTCAAGCTGGAAAAGGAATAGTCATTAAGGAGGCTGAACAGAAATAGCTTAGAAAATTTCTTAAGTTTACTATGTAATCTTTTTGATGATAAACATTCTGTAAACTTTTGAAAATGAATATGACAAAGTATTGGAACAATGTGTTGTGTAATCAATTAGCTATGTGTTAAATTTATTTCATAATTGTTCTGAGATGTTATCTGATTATGCATGTTTATTTAATACATGTGATGTACTTTCCTGTTTACATAATCCTGTCTTACATCATTTTGTATTTTTATTATGAATGGTGTATATCATTGACTAAGGGTTATGACTTCTCCAAATAGGGGGAGATTGTTGGGTACATTGGTCTAAATGTACCTGATTTGAAGAAGCCTCACCCAACTCAATGATATACATCAAAATGTATTTGATGTGTTTTGAGTTTACTTGTGCAGTCTAAGTATTTGCAGGAAAGAAGAAAAAGTTTCTAAGTCCATGTGTCGACACCAAGGAGCAATATGTGGACACTTAAGAAGACTTGTGTCGACACCCAGGCAAGCAGTGTCGACACTTGGAGTCATTGTGTCGACACCAGGGATGCTGACTCGACACCAGACAGAAAGTGTCGACACAAGGAGCTGTATCGACACTCAGTGAAGAAAAGACAGTAAAGCTGTGTCGACACATAGCATTTGTGTCGACACCCAGAAAAACAGTGTCTACATCAGAATGTGTCGACACTTGGAGGCTGTGTCGAAACTCAGCAAAAGTCTGCAGAGACTAAGTACAAGTGTCGACACCCAGAACAATGTGTCGACACTCAATAGAAGAGTCAACACTTGAAGTAAGTGTCGACACCCAGAACAATGTGTCGACACTTAATAGAAGAGTCAACACTTAAAGTAAGTGTCGACACCCAGAACAATGTGTCGACACTTAGCTGAAGACTCAACACTTGAAGAAAGTGTCGACACAAGGAGCTGTGTCGATACTTAGCAAAGAATAGCAAAGTTCAACAAAATATTCTAAGTACAAGTGTCGACACTAAGGGAATATGTCGACACTCAGCCAGAGTCTCAACAAAAGAAGAAAGTGTCGACACCCAGAGCAATATGTCGACACTCAACAAGTATCAACACTGAAGACATGTGTCGACACCAAGAAGCAGTGTCGACAGTTAACAGATTCAACACATGAAGATGTGTCGACACAAAGGTGTTGTGTCGACACTTAGAAGAATTCAGCAAAATACTGAAGTACAAGTACTTGTGTTGACACTCAATTTCAGTGTCGACACATGAAGAAGAAGTAGAGTCGAGATACAAAATCTACAACACAAGGAGTTGTGTCGACACCTTGTAGACTAGTGTCGACACTTAGACAACTTGTGTCGACACTTGATCTATAAGTGTCGACACTTAAAGAAAGAAAGTCTCGACACTTAAAGACAGTTACAAAATTTTCAAGAACTGACTGGATGACTTGACAGCTGCCATTCCAGCCGGTCTACAGCACTTGTCAGAGTTTTCAGAATTCAGTTATGGACCAGACCAGCCAGTTACCATGAAGAAGGCCTATAAATAGGCTTATATAATCTACAGAAACTGTTGTTGATGAGATTGAACACAAGTCCAAGTTCAGATTTAAAGAAGATCTAGCTATCAAGTGAAGATCTAAGAATTTGGAGAGAGAGAGCTCCATCCAAGAAATCAGCTGTGGGAACCCAGCTGAGAAGAAGGATTCAGATTGGTCTGAATCTTAAGTAGCAGAGATCAAGGATCAACTGCAGAAGGAGTCAATCTTATTGAGTTCTACTTTCAAGAAGCTTTGAAGAAAGCTAAGTCAGATTGAGTCCAGCTGAGTTCTTCCAAGAACTCATCAAGAATCTCACAACTTATCTCTCTTACATCTAAGTTGTTGAGTTTATACATTTTGTATTCATTATAACTTGTAGGATCCTTAGGGATCTGAGATTGTAAGCCTGTAATTATAAAGGCTGAGGGTAGGAGAGTCAAATCTCTGAGTGTAGGCCTTGGTGGCTGAGTGTAGGCCTTGGTGGCTAAGTGTAGGCCTTTGTGGCTGAGTGAAGTCCTTTGTGGCTGAGTGTAGGCTTTGTGGAAAAGCTGAGTTGTAGGGCCTTGGGCCTGAGGTGTAGGAGCCTGTTTTGGGTTCTGAGATAGTGGAGAAGTTTGGCCGAATCTAGTACACTGCTAGATAGGCGAAGGGGGAAAGTGGATGTACCCAAAGCTTGGGAAACCGCTATAAATCTCTGTGTCTACTGTGTGTTTGTTATTGGCTGTGATTGTTGCATAAGTGCTGTGTTATAGTAGATAGAATTCTGTGATATTAACTGATTGCTGTCATAAAAAGTTAAAAAGAATTTGGTCACCCCCCTCTAGGTGTTTAGGTACTATATCTTTCATGTCGGTCACGCAGCGGTCACGCCCCAGGTCAGGGGCATGCCTATGGGCGTGTCGGGGAGGTGGATCTGGGCGCGTGTCGCGCCGAAAGTCGTCGCGCGGATCTTGTCGACCAGGTGGAGATCTCATGCCCTAGGTCACGGACGAGACTCTGGGCGTGTCGGTTGGTGTTGACACTCGACAAACGTCGAGAGGAAAGTGTCGAGTTGAAAATCATCGAGTTGCTGGCGAATCGTCTAACGTGAAGAGGGTTCACACTCTAGATCACGGGCGTGACTCTAGGCGTGGCGCAGAGTCGACGATCGTCGAGTTGAAATCATCGAACGGGTTGGACACGGGCTTGGTCACGCCCCGTGTCAGATTGACACGGGCGTGTGGCCGGGCGTGTGGCCGGGCGTGTGGCCGGGCGTGTCGACGTTTTTTCTTCAGAAATTGGCTGAATCACTGGTTGTGACGTGTCACGCCCTGGTCACGGGCGTGACCCATGGAACACGGGCGTGTACTTGCTGTTTTGGGCAATTTTCCTGCAATTTTCAGGAAACAAAATTAAAGTTAAGTTAATATAAAATTTCAAAATATGAGTAATTTATTAAACAAAAACGACAAAAAATGACGAAAATAAATAACTAAGACTTAATTTAAGTACATAAAAATATGTATACATACAACTCATCACTTCTTGACCTCCTCGCGGATGGGCTCCTCCAGCTTGGGAGCAATGGCCCTCTTCTTCTTTCAAATGGGGCGCGTTCGGAGGTCCATGTTCAGGTGTTAGCTGGCCACATCTGCGTCGATGCCCGACATGTCATCCGTGTTCCAAGAAAAGATGTCGACATTTCTCTTGATGCAAGCTCGAACTCGCTCCTAGTCCTCGGACTCAAGCCCCCACTGATCCAGATCTTCTGCACCTGGCCGGCGCTAGTGAAGACTTCCATCTCCACCACTTCTCCAGCCGGCTCAAGCCGCGACTGCTCCCAGCCAGCTCTTGCACCCTCTTCCTACTCATACTCTTCCTCCCCTCCTGCTTCCTCGACTTCCATCGCCTACCCCAGGCTCTCACGCTGCTACTACTCAACCTCAACGCCTCTCAGGGCCTCCCTCTCGACCACTTTTCCTACTCCTTCCACCTGCCGACCATCTTGCACCTCCGACTCTTCGTCCCTCTTGACCTCATACACACCTCCTCCTCTTTTCTCCTCCTCAATCTCGTCCCTAGCCTCCTTCAGGCTCACTTCCTCAATCTCTTCCCTTGCATCCTTCAGGCTCACCTCCTCCTCTCTGATAACCTCTTCCTACTCTGTCATCTCCCTCTCCAGCTCTTTCGCCTCTGTCATATAAGATACAGTGTTGACCTCCGTCGCATAGCATTGTCTCGCCACCTTTGGGTACCCCCTGATCCTAACCTGCACCCCTCCATTGTTGAACATAAGGTATTGATGAAATGAGGAGGGGATGCAGCGAAAGGCACTGATGAGGGGGCGCCCAAAGATGGAGTTATAGCTGCTCGGGGCATCCATGATCACGGACCTGTAGTTCTGTAACATGCCCCCAACTTCATATGCAGCCCTACCCATCCTTCTACCTCTTTTATTTCTCCTGAAAATCTAAATAATGGTCCGTCCGAAGCTAACTCCATCTTGCCCTCGACCTTCATCTCATCGAAGGCCTTCTTGAAGATCACATTCGAGGAACTCCCATTGTACACAAAGATCCTGGAGGAACATGAAGTTCTGGACTGCCATCTGGATCACCAAGGAGTGATAGAACGGGTCCTCATAATCTGGCATATCTGCTGAAGAAAAGGTAATTTTTTCTTCCAGAGGAGGGAGCCTGGGAGGTCGAGGATACCGCCCTTTGGAACATGGTGTGGAGGCTCCCCTTACGAGTTGCCTCAATCCCAACTCCTTTGTGGATCATCCCGATCACTCCCCGGGTCCCTACGTCCGCCCGATCCTCACACCTATCTTCTGTCTCCCCATGTTGCACCTCCACATTCGTTATCGGCGGATCCTGCCTCCCCAACCCCCAGGCTTCTCTGATCTCCAAGAACACTGGGCAGGTGGCCGTCGCGTGACCCTCCTCCTGGTGGAAGTCACAGAAAAGCAACGCCACCCAACCCCCTCTTCCGTCTCCACCTCCTCTTCTTTCGGTTCAACCCGGAGCTCCTCTCCTTCCTCCTCTACCTCGGCCGACCTACATTGTCTCTTGCTGCCATGGGAAGTGACCCCTCGTCCCCTGCCTCCATGCCTGCTGATCAAACCTCCTCGGCTCGCGGAAGTTCTCGCTTCCCTGAAAGCCTCCTCCTTGCTCATGGGGGTGCCCCTCCTAAGGCCTCCAACCTATCCGGTTATTCGGCTCTCGGTCCCCCCATCCATGATGCTGTCCCTGCTGCCCCTGTCCTCGGGGCTCCTCCCTCCTTCTCTATTCTCTCTGCTCCCTCTGCCTCCCTACTCCCATCTCCTTCATGACATCCTCCGCCAACCTGACCAGCTTCCTCGCAAAAGCCAGATTGTCCCTCTCAAATTCTATCTCCTTCGCCGCCCTCTCCATGAGCTCCTCAAAAGAGAGGGGGCACTCTCTTTAGCTCCATGCTAAAAAATCCTGACCTCAGCCCCAGGGTAAAAGCGAGCATCAATGCATACCATGGTACCTCCTAGACTAGGAGGATCTCTTCCTGAAATCGGTCAACATAATGGCCCAACGTCTCGTCTTGCTTCTGCCTTACCGCAAACAGGCACTCCGCCTCCTTCTTATGCTTCTTTGATGTCGAGAACCTGAACAGGAAACCTCGACGTAGATCCTCAAAACTGTAGATCGAACTTGTCGGCAACTGATGGAACCAGTCCCGTGCCTTCTCCTTCAACATGATGGCAAACAGCCGACACTTGAAGCCATCCGACATTTGCACTATCGAAACAACATCTTCAGACCACTACACGTGCTTCACAGGGACATCTTTCCCCGAGTAGTAGGACATGTCGGGCTCCAGGAACCCCTCCGACACCGGGTCCGAGATGATGAGCTCACTGAAAGGGCTCTCGCCACCTGCCTGTCAAGAGGGCACGTCTCGCGGCCTCAGTTCGCTGGCCCGATCCGCGAGACCAAGCCCAAGGAAGAGCTCTCGCAAAGCCACCTCTCTCTCGCCAACTTCTGCCGGAATCTCCTTCCCAGGACGCTGACCTGGGAAGAGCTCTCGCGCGGCCACTTCTCTCTTGCCAACCTCCGCCAGGACCTCTTTCCCTGGATGCTGCCCAGGAACTTTCTCGCCCAAGAGCAGGATCGCCTCCACCGGGACCTAAGGAGTTGCCCACATGCTCCTTGCCGAGAAGGCCAAGCTGATGGTCTACAAGACCTCTAGCCCGAAGTCCTCCAGCATCTTCCTCGTCACCTAACCTAATGAACCAGATCCTTCAACTTCACCTCCTGCCATAGGACCAAACTCAAAACTTTCTTGCATCGGCTACCTTCCACGCTCACCGCACCAGAACTGTTGAACACAAAAATTGACTTCGATGAAAGTTCGAAATTAGGGGCGTAGCAAACACCTACTTGTCCCGAGATCTGACCTCTGACTGGTTGAGAAGGACCAAAAACCGACCCAAAGCCTCAGCAGGGAGGTCTCACCGCTTACTCGGAAGATATCTGAGAGCTTCCCCTCCGAAGCCAAAAGCTGTGCTTGGAGCTCCTCAGAAAGCACAGAAAACTCTTCCAAAGTCCCGAGAAAAAAGTTATTTTGAAGAACCCCTATGGGCCTATTTATAGTTTTCTGAGTTTGAACTGCCAATAACCAAACTGAACCGACCTGAAATTACCAAAATACCCTTGGTTGGGTCTGCTAAAAGCCAAACTTCGCTGTTCTGAAGGGTTATATGCAGACCATCGAGGGCAAAAGCGTAAAATCACCTAGGGCAAAAAGGTGAATTGCCTTCCAACTGAAGCGGCGGTTGGCGAGGGAACCGTCACGCGGGCGAGAGCTCCTACATATGGGGCTCGTCTCGCCTAGTGAGGCTATCGCATGAGCCCCTGTGCCCTCTCTTTGGGTCTGTCTCTCCTGGGAAGGCTCTCGCTTGAGCTGCTGGGCCCTCTCTCTAGGTCCGTCTCTCTTAGGAAGGCTCTCGACTGAGCTGCTGGGCCCCTCTCGCCAGAACCACTGGGGCCCTCTCGCCTAGCGAGCCGGCCTTAACCCGGAGAGTAGACCTTTTCCTGGGACCAACTCGCCTGTAAGTGGGCTTTTGTCAAAGCGTCCATCTTGCCTTTCCTTCCCCCCTCTTTGAGCCCGAACTATTCCTTCGAGTCCGAGGTTGTATACCCATGCCAACTCAACATAATGAATATAAAACAGAAGACAAAATGCACACCAGTATAATATTCCAGAAGTACAATAGAAATAAGAAGCAACCAAGGCTTCCATAATATCAGAGTACATGCCCAAAAAGGCTACAAAAGAGTCTCTATAAAAACACTCAACATCAGTCACTGACAGTAACGATGGTACCGTCACATTAGGCCCTGTCGTCTTGGCCTAGATGCCCTCCTGCATAACCTACTTCTGATCTATATGTGGGGTTCCCTCCGAAAAAGGAAGATGTAGCAACCGTTAGTCATAAAGACTAAGTGGCTATCACATCCGCTCCACCGACGAATCCTCGGCACCGGCCGGAGAAAAGAACAAGGGTACAATATATTAATAAACAGTAGTACAAATAGGTGGTATAGGAGTAAACAATATCAGTGTATATCAGTAATTGCAACAAATAAGTATATCAATCAACCTTTGCAGTTCTACCATCTACTGTAGTATATAATATGAAACTACGACATGAAGTAACTTTACTTATATGAATGCCCATACAGACATATAAGTTAAGGATCGGTTCAACAGTAAAGTAACTCATCGTATAAGTGATGGTGTGCCCCCTACTCCACCATTTGAAGACGATGCTGACGATGTTGATGATGATCCGGTTGATAAGGCAATACAACTCAAGGACGTGAGGCGACACGATGACGCTAATGGAAGGATATGCTATAACCTCCGCCCGCGGCGTGCTACAGCCACTGCTAAGAATTAGCCTTATTTATTTCATTTTCTTGAACCCTATTTTATATTTGGAATATAAAATTATCCTATGTTTAAGTGATAATTTTATATTAATTGCATGTTTTATTATTTTTAATTTTGAACACTTTTAATATTGGTGTGCAATTAGCCATTCGGATGGATGAGATTACATCTCCATCATGAAGGGTTAAGGCTTGTTTGTAACTCCTATATAAGGAGGCTTTCTCATGAGATAATTAGAGAAGATTGAAAACCTAATATCCTCCTTGTGAAATTTCGGCCAAGAGGAGTGTTCTCCAAGCCGCGGCCCCCTTGTATGGTGTGAAGCCCCCCCCCCCCC
Organism: Platanthera guangdongensis; assembly: GCA_039583875.1. Taxonomy (NCBI): domain Eukaryota; kingdom Viridiplantae; phylum Streptophyta; class Magnoliopsida; order Asparagales; family Orchidaceae; genus Platanthera; species Platanthera guangdongensis. The sequence goes on along the minus strand of CM077157.1, from coordinate 91,730,288 downwards.
TGCTCCCTCCATCCGTTCGGTGCGACTCCGGTGCAGATTCCTTCGGTGCGACTCCTTGGAAGAAGGTTGCAAACAATTCGGTGTGACGGCGATGGATCCGTGGAGAGAGTGATTCTCCGACAGTTATCTTGTGTGAAAGCTTTCTGGTTGGGTAATCTCTCCCCCCTCCCTTGTGTGATTTCTTCTCTTTAGTTGTGGTGGTTTTCGGAAATCATTTTCTCTGGATCGTTAATTTAATCTCTGCAAGTTTTGAATCGAAATTGCCGTTGCAAGGCTTTTTATTTCCGGATCGGGTGGATCCTATTTGCCTGAGCGGATCTTGGCCTATAGCATTGGTCTTGTTCTCAAAAAGGAGTGGCAACCTTTGTGTTTTCTTAGGGAATATTCCGACTCAAATTTCTGATCGTTGTTTTCGAGTCGACCATTCCTCCTTGTTGTTTGTGCTGCGTTCTTGTGACGAGGAACTATGGTGGGCGATAGGTGCTGTGTAGGTGCGGTAGATCTAAGACGTGTAGAGCGGAGATAGAGCATTAGATTCGTGGAGATCTCCGATCTGACATCCCTACATCAATTTGGTATCAGAGGCGGTCGTTTCAACGCCCACGTTGCAAACATCCTCTCTACGTTTCTTGTTGGCCAATCAGATCTTGAAAAAATCAAAAAAAAATTATTTTCTGTGGTCTGCCAATAGCGGGCTAAAATCTTTATTTTTCAGCGAATTTTCAAAAAACATTTTTTTTAATGATCTACGTGTTATTCAAATCGGGAAACTATAAAAATATCTTCTTTTCAGTATAGCTACAGCCCTAGAAAAAATCATCTTTCCAAAATTTTTCTAAACCTGAATGCGCACTAGGCTCAGATCGGAATATTCGACTCCGTCTACGTGTAGGATGGCTGCTAATGAGCATGGGGATCCCAACACGAATGGCTTGTGATGCCCTTTGGGTTGTCCAATTCCCCTACTACCTTCTCCCGGATGATGACACATGTCTTTTAGCCATTCATGGGGAAGTTCGTTGTAGTCTACTTTGATGATATTCTGATTTATAGCACCTCTACTACCGAGAACATCTCCCACATGAGAGTGATCCTTTCCACCCTGCGGAAGGAGACTTTATTTCTCAATCTTAAGAAATGCACTTTCTATGTCTCGGAGGTAGAATTCTTAGGCTATATAGTTGGCTCTGAGGGTATTCAAGTTGATCCAGGCAAGGTTCAGGTCATTAAGGACTGGCCCGTGCCAACCACCCTACGTGAGGTGCGTAGTTTCCATGGGTTAGCCACGTTTTATCGTCGTTTCATACGAGACTTCAGTAGTATTATGGCGCCTATCACAGACTGTGTGAAGAAGGGAGAGTTTACGTGGACGAAGTCCGCCACCCATGCTTTTGAACGAATAAAAGAGCTTATGATTGAAGCACCTGTCTTACGTCTACCCGACTTTGCTAAAGTCTTTGAGCTCACTTGTGATGCGTCTTGGGTAGGGATTGGAGGTGTCTTGAGCCTGTAGGGCCATCCTGTTAGCTATTTTAGCGAGAAGTTGTCCGACCCTAAGCTGAACTATTCGAATTATGATATGGAATTTTATGCTGTAGTCCGATGTCTACACCATTGGAGGCACTATCTCCTCTCCAAGGAGTTTGTGATCCTCTCCGATCATGAGGCTTTACGTTTCATCAACGGCCAACATAAGATCAACCCACAACACGCTAAGTGGGTAGCTTTCTTACAAGGTTACACGTTTAATCTCAAACACCTTAAGGGAGCTGATAACCGAGTCGCGGACGCCCTTAATCGTCTTACGCTTTTACTCACCTCTATGGAAGTACATGTTGTAGGATTTGAGCGGATTAAGGATGAGTACGCCACGTGTCCAGACTTCCAGGACTTCTATTTATCTGCCCAGGATAGCTCCCCCACGATGATATCTGCATACGTCATCAAGGACGGTTACCTGTTTAGGAACGGGAAGCTATGTATTCCGCAGTCATCATTACGACTACATATCATATGGTAGTTGCATAGCAGAGGGTTGAGTGGCCACTTCGGTAGAGATAAGACCATTATGTTAGTCGAGGACAAATTCTATTGTCCAAAACTTAAGGTTATGGTGGGACAGGTAGTGAGTAGCTGCCGCATATTGAAAGAAATTGTACCTAATCACCTAGAGGGGGGGGGGGTGAATAGGTGACTTAATCTTTTTTAACTTTTTAGGCAGATTTTAGTTTATATCTCAGAGTTATAACTAATTTTACACTGCATTCAATCAGCAATCACAGCAATCAATCAAGCACATAGTGAACACAAAAATTTATAGTGGTTCCCCAAGGTTTGGGTGCATCCACTTTCCCCCTTCGCCTATCTAGTAGTGTACTAGATTCGTCCAAACTCCTCCACTATCTCAGATCCTCAGATCTTACACTTAGAACCCCAAAACAGGTTCCTACAACTCAGTCTTCTCCAAAGACCTACACTCAGCTTCTTCACAAAGACTACACTCAGCCACAACAGGCCTACACTCAGCCACAATAGGCCTACACTCAGAGACAAGAATCTCCTACACTCAGACATACATGCCCTACACTCAGCCTTTATAATTACAGGCTTACAACTCAGATCCCTAAGGATCCTACAAGAAAATATAAAATACAAAGTGTATATACCTACAACTCAGAATAGAGAGATGAGTTGATAGGTTCTTGATGAGTTCTTGGAAGAACTCTGCTGAGATCAATCTCACTTGGATTTTCTTCAAAGCTTCTTGAATGTAGAACACAAAAGGATTGATCTTCTCTGAAACTGATCTTTGATCTCTGCAACTTAAGATTCAGAACTAGGTCTGAATCCTTCTTCCCAGCCTGGTTCCAATGGCTGTCTTCTTGGATGGAGCTCTCTCTCTCCAACTACTTAGAACATCACTTGAAAGTCTTCAATGAATTGCTTTTCAACAACAACTTGTTATCTGTAGAATGTATAAGCCTTTATATAGACTTTCTTCATGGTGACCGGCTGATCCGGTTTCTAACAGCTTTCTGACAACTCTGACAGGTGCAGTAGACCGGCTGGAATGACAGCTGTCAAGTCATCCAGTCAGTTCTTGAAATAACTATAACTGTCTGAAAGTGTCGAGACTGTCTGTCTTTAAGTGTCGACACTTATAGACTAAGTGTCGACAGAAGTTGACAAAGTGTCGACACTAGCCTTCAAGGTGTTGACACAACTCCTTGTGTTGTAGAATTCACTTCTCGACACAGCTTCTTCATCATGTGTCGACACTGATATTGAGTGTCGACACAACTCCTTGTTCTTCAGCACTTAGTTGAATTCTTGTAAGTGTCGACACAACACCTTTGTGTCGACACATCTTCATGCGTTGAACTTGTTCAGTGTCGACACATCTTCTTGGTGTCGACACATGCCTTCTATGTTGATACTTGCTGAGTGTCGACACTGCTCCTTGTGTTGACACATTCTTATTCTGTGGAGACTCTGGCTGAGTGTCGACGCGTCTCCTTAGTGTCGACACTTGTACTTAGAATTTTTTGTTGAACTTTGCTGAGTGTCGACACAGCCTCCTAGTGTCGACACTTTCTTCATGTATTGAGTCTTCTGCTGAGTGTCGACACATTCTTTCTTGTGTCGACACTTTCTTCAAGTGTTGAGTCTTCTGGTGAGTGTCGACACATTCTTTATTATGTCGACACTTATACTTAGACTCTGCTGACTTTTGCTGAGTGTCGACACAGCCTCCAAGTGTCGACACTTTCTGATGTAGACACAGTTCCTCTGGGTGTCGACACAACTGCTAAGTGTCGACACAGCTTCACTGGACTTTTCTTCATTGAGTGTCGACACAGCTCCTTGTGTCGACACTTTCTGTCTGGTGTCAACTCTGCATCTCTGGTGTCGACACAAGTACTCCAAGTGTCGATACTGCTTGCCTGGGTGTCGACACAAGTCTTCTTAAGTGTCGACACTTTCCTTCTGGGTGTCGACACATGGACTTAGAAACTTTTTCATCTTTCCCTACAAATACTTAACCTGCACAAGGCAACTCAAAATACATCAAATACATTTTGATGTATATCATTGAGTGGGGTGAGGCTTCTTCAAATCAGGTACATTTAAACCAATGTACCCAACAATCTCCCCCTATTTGGAGAAGTCATAACCCTTAGTCAATGATATACACCATTCACAATAAAATTACAGAATGATGTAAAACATGATTATGCAATCAGGGAAAACATAAACATGTATTAAACAAACATGTATACATAGATATCATCTCAGAACAATTATAGATTTATAACACATCACATTGTTCTAACACTTTGTCATATTCAAAAATTTACAGTGTTTTAAAATCAAAATATTACAATTGTAAACTCAAGATGAATTCTATCTTATTTCTGCTCAGCCTCCTTAATTACAATTCCATTTCCAGACTGTATCTTGGCTTGTACAGGGGCTTCAGCATCTTCAGTATCAGCAGGCTTTTTCCCTTTCAGCTCCTTCTTCTTTAGCTTTTCATCTTTAATCTTCTGCCTCTCAAAGTAATGATAAGGCTTGGGAAAGTACTTGCTAGGCTCCTGAGCAGTAGGAGGTAGCTTTCCCATCTTAGCATTTCTTCTATATTGCATTATAGCTTCTTGCCTAGATTCATGCTTTCTCCACTCCAGTTCAGAAAACCATTTGTTTCTATCTTGAATATTATCATTGGAAGCCTTCCATGTGTTGGGTACATTGGTCTAAATGTACCTGATTTGAAGAAGCCTCACCCAACTCAATGATATACATCAAAATGTATTTGATGTATTTTGAGTTTACATGTGCAAGCTAAGTATTTACAGGAAAGAAGAAAAAGTTTCTAAGTCCATATGTCGACACCCAGAGGGAAAGTGTCGACACTTAAGAAGACTTGTGTCGACACCCAGACAAGCAGTGTCGACACTTGGAGTCATTGTGTCAACACCAGGGATGCTGAGTCGACACCAGACAGAAAGTGTCGACACAAGGAGCTGTGTCGACACTCAGTGAAGAAAAGACAATGAAGCTGTGTCGACACTTAGCAGTTGTGTCGACACCCAGTGAAGCTGTGTCTACATCAGAAAGTGTCGACACTTGGAGGCTGTGTCGACACTCAGCAAAAGTCAGCAGAGACTAAGTACAAGTGTCGACACCCAGAACAATGTGTCGACACTCAACAGAAGAGTCAACACTTGAAGTAAGTGTCGACACCCAGAACAATGTGTCTACACTTAGCAGAAGAGTCAACACTGGAAGTAAGTGTCGACACCCAGAACAATGTGTCGACACTTAGCTGAAGACTCAACAGTTGAAGAAAGTGTCGACACAAGGAGCTGTGTCGACACTTAGCAAAGAACAGCAAAGTTCAGCAAAATATTATAAGTACAAGTGTCGACACTAAGGGAATGTGTAGACACTCAGCCAGAGTCTGGACAGAAGAAGAAAGTGTCGACACCCAGAGCAATGTGTCGATACTCAACAAGTATCAACACTGAAGACATGTGTCGACACCAAGAAGCAGTGTCGACACTTAACAGATTCAACACATGAAGATGTGTCGACACAAAGGTGTTGTGTCGACACTTAGAAGAATTCAGCAAATTCTGAAGAACAAGTACTTGTGTCGACACTAAATTTCAGTGTCAACACATGAAGAAGAAGTTGTGTCGAGATACAAAATCTACAACACAAGGAGTTATGTCGACACCTTGTAGACTAGTGTCGACACTTAGACAGCTTGTGTCGACACTTGGTCTATAAGTGTCGACACTTAAAGACAGAAAGTCTCGACACTTAAAGACAGTTACAGAATTTTCAAGAACTGACTGGATGACTTGATAGCTGTCATTCCAGCCGGTCTACTGCACCTGTCAGAGTTGTCAGAAGACAGTTATGAACCGGACCAGCCGGTTACCATGAAGAAGGCCTATAAATAGGCCTATACTGTCTATAGAAGAGATTGATCAAGAGGTTGTTGAAGTTGTTAAAGTTCAGATCAAGTAATTGTCTAAAGAAGATCTAGCTATCAAGTGAAGATCTAAGAAGTTGGAGAGAGAGAGCTCCATCCAAGAAATCAGTTGTTGGAACCAGACTGAGAAGAAGGGTTCAGATCTACTCTGAACCTTAAGTAGCAGAGATCAAGGATCAACTGCAGAAGGAGTCAATCTTATTGAGTTCTACTTTCAAGAAGCTTTGAAGAAAGCTAAGTCAGATTGAGTCCAGCTGAGTTCTTCCAAGAACTCATCAAGAATCTCACAACTTATCACTCTTTCATCTAAGTTATTGAGTTTATATATTTTGTATTCATTATAACTTGTAGGATCCTTAGGGATCTGAGATTATAATCCTGCAATTATAAAGGCTGAGGGTAGGAGAGTTAAATCTCTGAGTGTAGGCCTTGGTGGCTGAGTGTAGGCCTTGGTGGCTGAGTGTAGGCCTTTGTGGCTGAGTGTAGGCCTGTGTGGCTGAGTGTAGGCTTTGTGGAAAAGCTGAGTTGTAGGGCCTTGGGCCTGAGGTGTAGGAACCAGTTTGGGTTCTGAGTTAGTGGAGAAGTTTGGCCGAATCTAGTACACTGCTAGATAGGCGAAGGGGGAAAGTGGATGTACCCAAAGCTTGGGGAACCACTATAAATCTCCGTGTCTACTGTGTGTTTGTGGATTGCTGTGATTGGTGAATGTGTGCTGTGATAGATTAGATATAATTCTGTGATATTATCTGTTTGCTGCCTAAAAAGTTAAAAAGATTCAAGTCACCTATTCACCCCCCCCCCCCTCTAGGTGTTTAGGTACTATATCTTTCAAGTGGTATCAGAGGGAGGTTACTCAAAAAGGACTAACAGTCTGAGTAGATCCTGTTGGCAGATTCAGGTTAAGTCAATTACAGATTCAAGAAAATCAAGAACCATGGGTTCCATTAAAAATCACAAGGAATTTGGATCCATGAAACTACCTATATGTAGGAAGGAAATCTTTGGCATATGGAAGGAAAGGGTGAGGTTGTTTATGGAAGCCTCAGACCCTAGAATTTATATCACAGTAAAGGATGGGCCATATGTGCCCATGAAGGTGTCAGTCTTGGATGCAAATCAAAGAACACCAAAGGATTTCTCCGAAATGACAAATGATGAAATTGTTCTAGCCACTATGCATAAGAGGGCTCAGAACATCATAGTGAGTGCCATAGATGATGCAACTTTTCAGAATCTAATACACTGTAAGACAGCGAAAGAGATGTGGGATACACTTATTGTATATATGGAGGGTTCTGAAGAAGTAAGTCAAGACAGAAAATCCTTGCTAAATCAAGAGTATGAAAGTTTTAGACAAGAAAAGGGTGATAGCATAACTGAGTGCTACAAGAAGTTCTACAGGCTAGTGAATGAACTCATGTCCTATGGCAGAGAGTTCAGTAATTATGAACTCAATGACAAGTTTCTAAGGTCCCTAACAAAAGATTGGGACACCAAGATCTGTGCCATTAGAGAAATGGCTAAGTTGGCAGAAATTCCTCCACCTACACTGTTTGGCAAACTGTTGTCTTATGAAATGCAGTTGACAGTGAGGAAAGAAGAGGAGAAATCCACAAGAAATGAACACAAGGAAAGGACAGTGGCCTTTAAATCAGAAGCCCCCAGAAGGTACAGAGGTAAGTCACCAACTCCACCTCCAAAGGTTGCTGAAACTGAGTCAGATGAGTCAGCAAGTACAAAGTCTGAAAGCAGTGAAAGTGATGAGGACTTTACTGCCTTCACTAGACATTTTCAGAAGTTCTTGAAGAAGAAACAGTGGAGGACAATGCCTTCTACTTCACAGGGAAAAGAAGACTTTTATCAGAATAAAAAGGCTTCAAAGAAGGACAGGAAAAAGACTAAGTCTAGCAAGGCAACACTTTCAAAAATAGTGTACTATTGCTGCAATAGACAAGTCCATGTTGTTGCAGATTGTCCAGAAAAGAGAAAGGAGTCTAGTGACAAGAAGAAGACTCATTTCAAAGGCAAGAAAGAAAAGTCATTTGTTGCCAAAAAGGAGAAGACTCTGTCAGATATCTCTACTTCAGAAACTGAGTCAGATGCTGAGGCATATATAGGGCTGTTTGATGAAGAAGAAGAAGAAGAGTTCATGAAGATTATGGAGTCTATATATGAACAAGAAGAAAGTAAGTGCCAAGGGCTAATGGCATTGACTGAAAGTGACAAAATCCTGGAGCAGCCAGGACCTAGTAAGGTACAAAGTTCAACTTTAAGTTTAGTTTCTTGTGCCAGTACAGAATCAGATTCATCTTCATCAAGTGATGAGAGTGTATCTGAGTCTGAAGAAGATATTCATCAGCTGATAGATGAATATAAAGTTCTGTTGCAAGCTTATAAGAAGAGCAAGTCCCTAGCCAAAAATCAGGCAAATGAAATTGCTAATCTCAAAGCTTTGGCAACTGATTCTGAGAAATTGTTTGATTAAAAGCTAAATGAGATAGCCAGACTGAAGCACATAACTATGATTCAGATGGGGACTATCACATATAAGAATGATCAAATTAAGAGTCTGGAGATTAATCTTCAGAAGGAGAGAGATCTAGTTGCTAGGTTTTCTAAACGTAAGTCAGTTCTACCTTTAATTGATGAATTTGTTCATCACAAAGGCAAGGCTGGACTGGGTTTTATTAAACCTGCAAGGACTGTCCAGTCCAAGTCCAAGGGCAAAGCCCCAACACTCAACAAGCCAGCTGTGAATAAAACAGCTGAGACTGTACCTAAGCAAAGGTACAATAAGTTTGAGTGTTGGTGTTGTGGCAAGGTTGGCCACTTTGCAATGGACTGTTGGCACAATGCTAGTGCCAAAGTGAGTAGCAAACTAGCTGTTGGAAAACCAGCAGGTAGTCTTCTCAGGATGCAAACTAACAAATACCAAGGACCCAAGAATACTTTGGGTTCTAAGGTTCATGAATCTGTTTTGCAGGTGAGTCCAAGTTGCCATGCCCCAATATGGTACATGGACAGTGGATGTTCCAGACATATGACTGGAACAAGAGGTTTACTAAAGGACTACATTCCAATCAATGATGGTTCAAAAGTCACCTTTGGTGGTTCTGAAAAAGGAATCATCAAAGGATTTGGTAACATTTCTAGTAACCTAGTTACCATTACTCAAGTGGATTATGTTAAAGGGTTGAAACACAACCTAATAAGTATAAGTTAATTAAGTGATGTAGGGTATGGCATCTCATTTGTTAAAAATGGTTGTCATATCAAGAGGTCAACTGATCAAGAGATCATTGTGACTGGCTATAGAAAAAGGAATGTCTACTGTCTAGACATTATGTGTGAGACCAATGGTTCTCAAGTATGTCTTGTAGCTGATGAGACAGTCTCTCATTGTGTTAAATGGCACAAGAGGCTAGCCCATCTTAACTATAAGACAATTGGCAAACTCTTTAGCAAAGAGTTAGTGAGGAATGGTCCTCAAGTTAAGTGTATTAAAGATGGTATTTGCTCAGCTTGTCAAAAGGGCAAGCAGACTAGATCCACCTTTAGAAGCATAGAAAACAAAGATGCTGTGAGGTGCTTATACCTCTTGCATATGGATCTCTTTGGTCCAATGCCAGTTCACATCCTAGGTAGGAAGGTATATACCTTTGTAGTTATAGATGACTACTCAAGGTTTTCCTGGGTGTTCTTCTTAAGACAGAAATCTGAAACACCTAATGTCTTCTATAGCTTTGTCAAGCAAATTCAGAATGAACTAAATAGTACAGTGGTCAAAATAAGAAGTGACCATGGTACTGAGTTTCAGTCTGATAGCATGACAAAACTATGTGAAAACTTTGGGATATTTCAAGAGTTTTCTTCACCAAGAACACCTCAGCAAAATGACATTGCTGAGAGGAAGAATAGAACCTTGATTGAGGCTGGTGGGACCCTATTAAGTGATACATCACTACCAGAATACTTCTGGGCTGAAGCAGTCAATACTGCATGCCATGTTATTAATAGGGCTACCATAACTAAAAGTCTCAACAAGTCCCCCTATGAGGTTGTGAAAGGCAGGAAACCAAATCTATCCTACTTCAGGATCTTTGGTTGTAAGTGCTTCATACTTAACAATGGAAAGTCTTACTTGACTAAGCTTGCTGCCAAGTCCCAAGAGGGAATTTTTGTTGGGTACAGCAATAATAGTAAGGCTTATAGAGTCTATAACTTGTCTACTCAAGTTGTAGAAGAAACTGTACATGTAGTATTTGATGAAACTAGGCTTATTAACAATGAGTTGTCTAGTAGTGTATGCAGCCCCACAGGTTTAACAAAGAAGATGGACAAGCTCACTCTAGAAGAAGAATCTACTGCAAGACAGCAAGAAGAAGACAGTGGCTATTGTCCAGGGGGAGTACTACATGTACCAAATGCAGAAGAAGTACAAGGAGTACAACAAGATGATGAAACTGAAGAGGTTCAACCAGAAGTCAGGATGCCTCCAGCCAATAGGCATCTTAGAGATCATCCAGTAGAGCAGATTATTGGAGATCCAAGACAAGGGGTACAAATAAGGAGCAGAAATCTGAATGCAGCAATCTACTCCAGTTTTCTATCTCAAGTTGAACCAAAGAAGTTTGAAGAAGCCATTCTAGATCCACAATGGACTGAAGCAATGCAAGAAGAGCTGAATCAGTTCAAGAGGTGCAAGGTCTGGGAACTTGTTCCTAAACCTAAAGACCACAATATAATAGGAACCAAGTGTATCTACAGGAATAAGATGGATGAACAAGGTGTCATCATTAAGAATAAAGCAAGATTGGTTGCTAAAGGATATAGGCAAGAAGAAGTTATTGACTTTGATCAAACCTTTGCTCCAGTAGCCAGACTGGAAGCCATAAGAATGTTCCTGGCCTATGCAACCTATCAAGGATTCAAAGTTTACCAAACGGATGTCAAGTCAGCATTTCTAAATGGTAATCTTAAAGAAGAAGTCTATGTGGAACAACCCTCAGGTTTTGTTGATTCAACTCTACCTAATCATGTCTATAGACTTAGGAAAGCTTTATATGGGTTAAAGCAAGCACCTAGGGCTTGGTATGAAACCCTGTCTAGTTTCCTCATTGAGAATAAGTTCACAAGGGGGAAAATAGACAAGACTCTATTCCTTAGGGAATCTAGAGGCAAAGTAATACTAGTCCAAATATATGTAGATGACATTATATTTGGGTCTACTGAAAGTAGTCTTGCAAAAAGTTTGCAAAACTAATGCAAAATCAATTTGAGATGAGTAGTATGGGAGAGCTAAAGTTCTTCTTGCGTCTCCAAGTAAGACAGACTGAGAGTAGTTTATCCATATGCCAGTCCAAGTTCACCCTAGAACTCATAAGGAAGTATGGTATGGATTCATCCAGTACCATGAAGACTCCTATGGGGTCAAGTATGTCTCTTAGTAAGGATGATGTAGGGAAGCCTGTAGATGAAACCTTGTATAGAAGGATAGTTGGATCCCTATTATACTTGACTGCAAGTAGACCAAATATCATGTATGTTACATGTGTCTGTGCAAGGTATCAAGCCTGCCCAAAAGAGTCTCATTTGACTGCAGTCAAGAGAATATATAGATATCTAAAGGGCACTCCTTATCTAGGCCTCTGGTACCCTAAGAATGGGGATTTTGATCTAACAGGTTATTCAGATGCAGACTTTGCAGGATGCAAAGAAGATAGAAAAAGCACTACTGGAACCTGTCAATTCCTAGGAGGAAGACTGATTTCTTGGAGTAGCAAAAAGCAAACAAGTGTGGTTATCTCCACTACAGAATCAGAGTATGTGGCTGCAGGAAGTTGTTGTGCTCAACTTCTATGGATACATCATCAGCTTGAGGACTATGGAATTCAGGTAAGTAGAACTCCACTCTTTTGTGATTCTACTAGTGCTATTTCAATAGCTAATAATCCTGTATCCCATAGTAGAACAAAACATATTGAAATTAAATATCATTTTCTTAGGGAGCATGTAGAAAGAGAAGATATTTTACTTGAATATGTTAGAACAGATAATCAACTAGCTGATATGTATACTAAGCCCCTAGAAGAAGCTAAGTTCAATAGGTTTAAAATTGAACTAGGAATGATAAACTTAGAATAAGTTTATAGTATTGGCTAAGTAAAAAGGTGTCGACACACAGAGATATCTGTGTCGACACAGAAAATTGGTGTCGACACTTCAGGGAAAAGGTGTCGACACATCTAGAAAGTTAGTGTCGACACTTCAGAATATTAGTGTCGACACATGACAAGTTGTTGTCGACTCAACCAAGGTGGTGTCGACACATAGTGTTTACTCAGAATTATCTAAGTAAAGTCTCGACTAAATGTCGAGTTAAGTGGTGTCGACACATAAACAAGTGTCGACACATATAATCTGTTGACTAAACTTGTGTCGACACATAGGTGTCAAGACATTATAAGTCAGTGTCGACACTTATTGCCAGTGTCGACACAATTTAAGTTAGCTGTCCGCCTTTTCATCTTCAAAATTAGAAAGGTATAAATAGGGTTTTGCTTTAGTCTGTCGACATGCTTTCAAAAGTTTCGAGACCAAAACTTCTGTGTCGACACCTCTTTTCTCTCAAGTCAAATTCTTCAACCCTAATGGCGCCAAAGCTTGAGGAGAACGTCAACGAAGGCTACGAGCTGGTGCGCGATGCTTTTGATGATGCCGACCAAGACATCAAGACTGTCGTAACCCTAGTAGCCGACTCAGGGTTAGAATATCTTGTTTCAGAGCCAACGAAAATTTGGAAGAAGGAAGTCTTGGAATTCATCAATGGAGCTAAGATAGATGAAACTGGATTCAAGATCAAATCCAGGGTTCATGGTGAGAAGGTGAAGGTGTCACCTAAGAGCTTGAGGAAGATTCTACAGCTACCCAGAACTAAGGAAGAGGATGAAGTAACAGCTTCCAGGACCAGAGATGCATTGACATGGTGTGGTCTGGATTCTAAGATGAAGATTGGATCAGTGTTTCTTAGAAAGGGCATGAACAGCCAAGGGAAATTCCTTTCAGAAATTGTTGGAAAGGTAATATTAAGCAAGCCAGGAGGGCATGATAGGATATCTGCCTCAATGTTCAGCGTTATGACCAGGATTATCTTCACTCTGAACACTGACTGGTCTGTTATAGTGTTTGAGAAAATCAAGGAAAGCCTGAAGAAGCCCAACCTGGGCAGAATTTTAAGTCTTTACCTTGCTGGTGTTATACCTGAAGTTATGGGTCAGGCTGCTGGAAGTAAAATAAATCATATGAGGAAAATGGATCTGAGAATATTCTCTAGATGGGACAGGGTGTTGTCAAAAGAGATGCCAACACCTGAGAAGATTACTTCTGAGAAGGAAATTCCACCAAAGAAGAAGAGGAAAATTGCCCCAGTGGCTCAAGTTTCATCAAGCAGCTCTGAAAGTGAAGAGCAAGTGGTTTTTACACCAGATGAGAATGAGGAAGGAACTGCTGTAAAGTCTCCTGCTCCTCAAGATGTTGTTAAGATCCAGGGGGAGCTATCTCAAGCTAGCCTCATACACAAGGATCACACCCAGGGGGAGCATCTAGTTGTAGAAGAACCAACTACACTAGAAAGTGAACAAGCAACCAACATCATTATAGATGTAATTACTGAGCTTAATGCTTTAGTTTTTCCTATAGAAGATACTGATTTGTCTGATGTTTATCAGCAACCACTGATTGATAGTCAAGTTCCAGAAGTTGTCATGGCAGACACTTCTGTTCCAGCTCAGTTTGTATCTATTCCAGTGGTAGATGAGCCCAGAATTTCACCAGCTCATTCTTCACAAGAGTATACCATGGAAGATTTATTTCTAAATCTGGATCAAGCAGACTTTGACAAGGACAATGCTGCTGCTGAAGAGGAGAATGCTCCAATTGAGGGGGAGCAAGTAGTACAAGTTGAAGAGCCTGCCAGGCCAGAAACTGAGAAGGCACCAGAAGTGCAGAAGGAGTTACCCCCAAGCCCTAAGGAAAGGGTAGATATAGCCAGCTCCTCAGCATCTGAAATGAGGAGGCTGCAAGGGAAAGGAAAAAGAAAATTTATGTTTTCAAAAGAAGGAGCCAGAGTTATAAGAAGGCTCTCCAAACTGTTGCTCCACAGTCTGCACTACAGCCAGCCCCAACTTTTGATTGTAGTGCACTAATGGTTGCTATGCAGATCAAGCTGGATGAGCATAGAAAAGCAATATAGACTTATGTGGATGAGGGGCACAAATCTCTCCAATTTGATTTGGCCCAGGACATAAAATCTATCAGGTTTGAAATGAACCAAAATAAAAAGGAGATGACTGAATGTTTCCACAAGGGTGAAAATGCAGTGGTGTACTTGGCTACACACCAGGAGAAGATAAAAGCCCAAGTGGATGACATAGCTGTGAAGCAAGGTTATGTTCTTGAAAATCAGATAAGAATGAATGACAACCTTACTGCATCTCACAATGCAATAGTCACAGAACTTAAGAATCTAGCTGCAGGGCAGACTCCAGCTATAGCAAAGGCAGATTTTGATAAAGTATTCCTAGAAGAAATCACTGCTCTTAAGACTGCCATCCAAGATTCTCAAAAGTTGATAACTGACAAACTCCAAAGGTTAAAACCTTTCTTCAAAGATGGAGTTAATTATTTGGATAATCAAGTAAGATTTCAAAAAGATGATGTGAGAGATCATATAGAACGAGAAGTCATAAAGGGGGAGAGGGTTTTATTCAAAGCTAGCTCTGATCATGCCAAGTGGATATCTAATTCCATCAGAGCTACACTGGGTTATCCTCCTCTTTGTGATGATGACAATGTTGCTGAATCTGGAATTCATCCTGCATATTTAGGAGGGGAGCAACCAGAAGTGGCTCAAGTTATCTACCCTCCTCCAGATTTTGACATGATTCATGCTGACATACAGTCCATGTATAGCCCACCTGGGGATAAGGACAATGCAATTATTGAGAAAGTTGATCAGCCTATATCTGAAGCTATGCAAGAGGCACTGCAGAAAGAAGACGAGACAAGACTGTCTAAGAAGAGGTTTAGGGAACAAGCTGAACATAGGCCAGACTTTGAGCAGTGGAGCCCTACCTAAAGAAATATCATTTTGACTGCCTGGAAAGCTGCCAAAGATAATGTGCATGACAGGAACAAATGGTTTTCTGAGGCTGAATGGAGGAAACATGAATCAAGGCAGGAGGCCATAGTTCAATATAGAAGGAAGGCCAAGATGGGAAAGCTACATCCTACAGCTCTGGAGTCTAGCAAGTACTTTCCCAAGCCTTATTATTATTTTGAAAGGCAAAAGATTAAAGCAGAAGAACTTAAGAATAAAGATCTGAAAGGCAAGAAGCCTGCTGATGCTGAAGTTGCTGAAGCTCCTGTTCAAGCCAGAGTTCAAGCTGGAAAAGGAATAGTGATTAAGGAGGCTGAACAGAAATAACTTAGAAAATTTCTTAAGTTTACTATGTAATAAACATTCTGTAAACTTTTGAAAATGAATATGACAAATTATTGGAACAATGTGTTGTGTGATAAATTAGCTATGTGTTAAATTTATTTCATAATTGTTCTGAGATGTTATCTGATTATGCATGTTTGTTTAATACATGTGATGTACTTTCCTGTTTACATAATCCTGTCTTACATCATTTTGTATTTTTATTATGAATGGTGTATATCATTGACTAAGGGTTATGACTTCTCCAAATAAGGAGAGATTGTTGGGTACATTGGTCTAAATGTACCTGATTTGAAGAAGCCTCACCCAACTTAATGATATACATCAAAATGTATTTGATGTATTTTGAGTTTACATATGCAGGCTAAGTATTTACAGGAAAGAAGAAAAAGTTTCTAAGTCCATGTGTCGACACCCAGAGGGAAAGTGTCGACACTTAAGAAGACTTGTGTCGACACCCAGACAAGCAGTGTCGACACTTGGAGTCATTGTGTCGACACCAGGGATGCTGAGTCGACACCAGACAGAAAGTGTCGACACAAGGAGCTGTGTCGACACTTAGTGAAGAAAAGACAGTGAAGCTGTGTCGACACTTAGCAGTTGTGTCGACACCCAGTGAAGTTGTGTCTACATCAGAAAGTGTCGACACTTGGAGGCTGTGTCGACACTCAGCAAAAGTCAGCAGAGACTAAGTACAAGTGTCGACACCCAGAACAATGTGTCGACACTCAACAGAAGAGTCAACACTTGAAGTAAGTGTCGACACCCAGAACAATGTGTCGACACTTAGCAGAAGAGTCAACACTGGAAGTAAGTGTCGACACCCAGAACAATGTGTCGACACTTAGCTGAAGACTCAACACTTGAAGAAAGTGTCGACACAAGGAGCTGTGTCGACACTTAGCAAAGAACAGCAAAGTTCAGCAAAATATTCTAAGTACAAGTGTCGACACTAAGGGAATGTGTCGACACTCAGCCAGAGTCTCGACAGAAGAAGAAAGTGTCGACACCCAGAGCAATGTGTCGACACTCAACAAGTATCAACACTGAAGACATGTGTCGACACCAAGAAGCAGTGTCGACACTTAACAGATTCAACACATGAAGATGTGTCGACACAAAGGTGTTGTGTCGACACTTAGAAGAATTCAGCAAAATTTTGAAGAACAAGTACTTATGTCGACACTAAATTTCAGTGTCGACACATGAAGAAGTAGTGTCGAGATATAAAATCTACAACACAAGGAGTTGTGTCGACACCTTGTAGACTAGTGTTGACACTTAGACAGCTTGTGTCGACACTTGGTCTATAAGTGTCGACACTTAAAGACAGAAAGTCTCGACACTTAAAGACAGTTACAGAATTTTCAAGAACTGACTGGATGACTTGACAGCTGCCATTCCGGCCGGTCTACTGCACCTGTCAGAGTTGTCAGAAGACAGTTATGAACCGGACCAGCCGGTTACCATGAAGAAGGCCTATAAATAGGCCTATACTGTCTACAGAAGAGATTGATCAACAGGTTGTTGAAGTTGTCAAAGTTCAGATCAAGTAATTGTGTAAAGAAGATCTAGCGTGAAGATATAAGAAGTTGGAGAGAGAGAGCTCCATCCAAGAAATCAGTTGTTGGAACCGGACTGAGAAGAAGGGTTCAGATCTACTCTGAACCTTAAGTAGCAGAGATCAAGGATCAACTGCAGAAGGAGTCAATCTTATTGAGTTCTACTTTCAAGAAGCTTTGAAGAAAGCTAAGTCAGATTGAGTCCAGCTGAGTTCTTCTAAGAACTCATCAAGAATCTTACAACTTATCTCTCTTTCATCTAAGTTGTTGAGTTTATATATTTTGTATTCATTATAACTTGTAGGATCCTTAGGGATCTGAGATTGTAAGCCTGCAATTATAAAGGCTGAGGGTAGGAGAGTTAAATCTCTGAGTGTAGGCCTTGGTGGCTGAGTGTAGGCCTTGGTGGCTGAGTGTAGGCCTTTGTGGCTGAGGGTAGGCCTTTGTGGCTGAGTGTAGGCTTTGTGGAAAAGCTGAGTTATAGGGCCTTGGGCCTGAGGTGTAGGAACCAGTTTGGGTTTTGAGTTAGTGGAGAAGTTTGGCCGAATCTAGTACACTGCTAGATAGCCGAAGGGGGAAAGTGGATGTACCCAAAGCTTGGGGAACCACTATAAATCTCTGTGTCTACTGTGTGTTTGTGGATTGCTGTGATTGGTGAATGTGTGCTGTGATAGATTAGATATAATTCTGTGATATTATCTGTTTGCTGCCTAAAAAGTTAAAAAGATTCAAGTCACCTATTCACCCTCCCCCCCCTCTAGGTGTTTAGGTACTATATCTTTCACCATGTAGTTAAGATAATGTTTCTTGAAGTGGGGCTCCACTGCTCAAAGTCAGGCCTTTGTTCAGCTTTCTCTCTGAACCTCTTCTTAGACAATCTAGCTTCTTGTTCAGCTTGTTCTTTCAGTATAGCTTCCTGTAAAGCCTCAGATACTGGCTGAACCACCTTTTCTATGATGACATTCTGCTGTCCCTCAGGTGGGCTATACATGGACTGTATATCAGCTTATACCATATCAAAATCTGGAGGAGGGTAGATTACTTGAGCCACTTCAGGTTGCTCCCCTCCTAGATATGCAGGATGTATCCCAGATTCTGCTACATTGTCATCATCACATAAAGGAGGATAACCAAGAGTTGCTCTGATAGAATTAGAAATCCACTTTGCATGATCAGAGCTGGCTTTGACTAACACCCTCTCCCCCTTTATGACTTCTCTTTCCATGTGATCTCTTAGATCATCCTTTTGAAATCTGATTTGTGCATTAAGATAAATGACTCCATCCTTGTAGAAAGGTTTTAACCTTTGGAGTTTTTCTGAGATCAGCTTCTGAGCATCAGAAGTAGTCAGTCCAGCAGCTATATTCTTCATCTCTGTGACAATTGCATTGCGTGAAGCATTTAAGTTATCATTCATTCTGATCTGGTTCTCAAGAACATATCCTTGCTTCAGTGCAATGTCATCCACTTGAGCTTTTATTTTCTCTTGATGAGTAGCTAGATAGACTACTGCATTCCCTCCATTGTGGAAGCAGTCATTCATCTCCTTCTTATTTAGATTCATCTCAAATCTAATAGACTTAATGTCTTGGGCTAGATCAAACTGTAAAGACTTATGCCCCTCATCCATATATGTTTCTATGGCTTTCCTGTGCTCATCAAGCTTAATTTGCATAGCAACCATCAAAGCACTGTAATCTACAGTTGGTGCTGGCTGTAGTGCAGGCTGTGGTGCTATAGTTTGCAGAGCTTTCTTATAAGACTGGCACCTTCTCTTAAATACTTGGAACTTCTTTTTCTTAGCTCTTGCAGCCTCCTCATCTTCAGATGCTGAGGTGATTGCTATTTCTACCCTCTCCTTAGGTAGCTCCTCAACTTAATTTGGCTTCTCAGGCTCTGTCGTTGCAGGTTCTTCAACAATTACTACTTGCTCCCCCTCAATATGAGCATTCTCCCCCTCAGCAGCAGCACTTTCCTTCTCAAAGTCTGCTTGGTCCAGATTAAGGAAGAGATCTTCCATTGTAAATTCTTGTTGAGGTTGTGGTGGAGAAACTCTTAGCTCATCAACAAAATGATCAGACACTTCTTGAGCTGCAACAGATGTGTCTTCCATGACAACATCTGGGGGTTGACTATCAATCTGTGGTTGCTGATTAACATTATTTAATGAACAGATAAAACAGTATCCTCTATAGGAAAATCTAATGCATTAATCTCAGTGATTACCTCAAGAATAGTGTCGGTTGCTTGTTCACTCTCTAGTGGAGTTGGCTCTTCCACTAGTAGGGGCTCCCCCTGGACAGAATCTTGGTGTATGGGGCTAGCTTGAGGTAACTCCCCCTGCCACTCTGCAACATCTTGTTGAGCTGGAGACTTTCCAGCATCTCCAATGTCTTCTTCATCAAGAGTTAAGACAACATGCTCTTCTGAACTACTTGAAGATTCTTGAGCCACTGGGGCTATCTTCTTCTTCTTCTTTTGTGGAGTTATTTTCTCAGGAGTAGTCAATTCCTTGGTCAAGACACTATCCCATCTTGAGAAGAGTCTCATGTCCATCTTCCTCATATGATTGATTTTAGATCCAGCAGCTTGACTCATTACTTCTGGTATACTACCAGCCAAGTAAAGACTGAGTATCCTACACAAATTGGGCTTCTTCATGCTCTCTTTAATCTTATCAAAGACTACTACAGACCAATCAATTTTCAAAGTGAAGATAATCCTTGTCATGAGATTAAACATATGTGCTGATACCCTATCATGCCCTCCAGGCTTACTCAAGATCACTTTGCCAACAATTTCTGAGAGAAATTTACCTTGGCTGTTCATCCCCTTTCTACTGAATACTGATCCAATTTTCAGCTTGGAATCCAGTCCACACCATGTTAAAGCTTCTCTGATCTTAGAAGCAGTAACTTCATCTTCTTCCTTAGTCTTTGGTAAGTTTAGTACCTTTCTTAAACTCTTTGGTGAGACCTTCACCTTTTCTCCATGAACCCTTGACTTGATCTTGAATCCAGAGTCGTCTAGGGTTGCTCCATTTAGAAATTCCAATACTTCTTTCATCCAGATCTTAGTCGGCTCTGAAACAAGAAAATCTAACCCTGAGTTTGCAACTAGGGTTACCACAACCTTGATCTCTTGTTCTGCATCGTCAAACACATGTCGCATCAGTTCATAGCCTTCGTTCATGTTTCTCCTCGAGCTTTGGCGCCATTAGGGTTTGAAGAATTTGAATTGAGAGAAGAGAGGTGTCGACACACTAGTTTGGTCTCGAAACTTTAGTGAGCGTGTCGACAGACAATGGCAAAATTCTATTTATACCTTTCTAAGATTGAAGATGAAAGGGCAGGTTAACTAACTTAAATTGTGTCGACACTGTTGAAAAGTGTCGACACAAACTTATAATGTCTCGACACCAATGTGTCGACACAAGTATAGTCGACAGAATGTATGTGTCGACACTTGTTTATGTGTCGACACCGCTTAGCTCGACATATATTCGAGACTTTACTTCACTAATCCTGCATAAAGTCTAAGTGTCGACACCACCTTGGATGTGTCGACACCTACTTTTCATGTGTCGACACTAATTTTCTGAAGTGTCGACATCAAATTCCTAGATGTGTCGACACCTTTTCTCTGAAGTGTCGACACCAATTTTCTGTCTCGACACAGACAACTCTTTATGTCGACACTATTTTACTTAGTCATTTCTGTAAACTTATTCTAAGTTTATCATACCTAGTTCAATTTTAAACTTATTGAACTTTGTTTCTTCTAAGGGCTTAGTATACATATCAGCTAGTTGATTATCACTCTTAACATATTCTAGTGAAATATCTTCTTTTTCTACATGTTCCCTTAGAAAATGATATTTTATTTTAATATGTTTAGTTCTAGTATGGGAAACATGATTGTTTGCAATTGATATGACACTAGTAGAATCACAAAATAGTGGAGTTCTACTTACCTGAATTCCATAGTCCTCAAGCTGATGTTGTATCCATAGAAGTTGAGCACAACAACTTCCTGCAACCACATATTTTGATTCTACAGTGGAGATAGCCATACTTGTTTGCTTCTTTCTACTCCATAAAATCAGTCTTCCACCTATGAATTGACAGGTTCCAGTTGTACTTTTTCTATCTTCCTTGCAGCCTGCAAAATCTGCATCTGAATAACCTGTCAGTTCAAAGTCTCCATTCCTAGGGTACCAAAGCCCTAGATAAGGAGTACCCTTTAGATATCTCAGTATCCTTTTGACTGCTGTCAAATGAGACTCTTTAGGGCATGCTTGGTACCTAGCACATACACATGTAGCATACATGATATTTGGTCTACTTGCAGTCAAATAGAGTAGGGAGCCAACTATCCCTCTATACAAAGTCTCATCTACAGGTTTCCCTGCATCATCTTTGCTAAGAGACATACTTGACCCCATAGGAGTCTTCATGGTACTGGATGAATCCATACAATACTTCCTTATCAGTTCTAGGGTAAACTTAGACTGGCATATGGATAATCCATTCTCAGTCTGTCTAACTTGGAGACCCAAGAAGAACTTAAGTTCCCCCATACTACTCATCTCAAATTGTCCTTGCATTAGTTTTGCAAACTTTTTGCAAAGACTACTTTCAGTAGACCCAAATATAATGTCATCTACATATATTTTGACTAGTATTATCTTGCCTCTGGATTCCCAAAGGAATAGAGTCTTGTCTATTTTCCCCCTTATGAATTTATTCTCAATGAGAAAACTAGACAGGGTTTCATACCAAGCCCTAGGGGCTTGTTTTAACCCATACAAAGCTTTCCTAAGTCTATAGACATAATTAGGTTGAGTTGAATCAACAAAACCTGATGGTTGTTCCACATAGACCTCTTCCTTTAGATTACCATTCAAAAAGGCTGACTTAACATCCATTTGGTAAACTTTAAATCCTTGATAGGTTGCATAGGCCAGGAACATCCTTATGGCTTCCAGTCTGGCTACTGGAGCAAAGGTTTGATCAAAGTCAATACCTTCTTCCTGCCTATATCCTTTAGCAACCAATCTTGCTTTGTTCTTAATGATGACTCCATGTTCATCCATCTTGTTCCTAAAGATCCACTTGGTCCCAATTATGTTGTGGTCTTTTGGTTTAGAAACAAGCTCCCAGACTTTGCACCTCTTGAACTGATTCAGCTCTTCTTGCATTGCCTCAATCCAATGAGGGTCTAGGATGGCTTCTTCAAACTTCTTTGGCTCTACTTGGGATAGAAAACTGGAGTAGAGTATTGCATTCAGAATTCTGCTCCTTGTTTGTACCCCTTGTCTTAGATCACCAATGATTTGATCTGCTGGATGATCTCTTAGATGCCTATTAGCTGGAGGCATCCTGGCTTCAGGTTGAACTTCTTCAGTTTCTTCAACTTGCTGCACTCCTTGGACTTCTTCTACATTACGTACATGTAGTACTCCCCCTGGACAACAGCCACTATCTTCTACCTGTTGTCTTATAGTAGGTCCTTCTTCTATAGTGAGCTTGTCTATCTTCTCAGTCACACCTGTAGAACTGCAAATACTACTAGACAACTCATTGTTAATAAGTCTAGTTTCATCAAATACTACATGTACAGACTCTTCTACAACTTGAGTAGACAAGTTGTAGACTCTATAAGCCTTACTATTGTTGTTGTACCCAACAAAGATCCCCTCTTGGGACTTGCCAACAAACTTAGTCAAGTAAGACTTTCCATTATTAAGTATAAAGCACTTACAACCAAAGATCCTGAAATAGGATAAGTTTGGTTTTCTGCCTTTCACAATCTCATAGGGGGTCTTGTTGTGGCTTTTAGTAATGGTAGCCCTATTAATTACATGGCATGCAGTATTAACTGCATATGCCCAGAAATATTGTGGTAGAGATGTGTCACTTAATAGGGTTCTACCAGCCTCAATCAAGGTTCTATTTTTCCTCTCAGCAATGCCATTTTGCTGAGGTGTTCTTGGTGAAGAAAACTCCTGAAATATCCCAAATTCTTCACATAGTTTTGCCATACTATCAGACTGAAATTCAGTACCATGGTCACTTCTTATTTTGACCACTGTACTGTCTAGTTCATTCTGAATTTGTTTGACAAAGCTATAGAAGATACTAGGTGTTTCAGATTTTTGTCTAAGGAAGAACACCCAGGAAAACCTTGAGTAGTCATCTACAACTACAAAGGTATAGACCTTCCTACCTTGGCTGTGAACTGGCATAGGACCAAAGAGATCCATATGCAAGAGGTATAAACACCTCACAGCATCTTTGTTTTCAATGCTACTAAAGGTGGATCTCGTCTGCTTGCTCTTTTGACAAGCTGAGCATATTCCATCTTTAATACACTTAACTTGAGGACCATTCCTCACTAACTCTTTGCTAAAGAGTTGGCCAATTGTCTTGTAGTTAAGATGGGCTAGACTCTTGTGCCATTTGACACAATGAGAGACTTTCTCATCAGCTACAAGACACACTGGAGAACCATTGTTCTCACTCATAATGTCTAGATAATAGACATTCCTTTTTCTATAACCAGTCAAAATGATCTCTTAATCATTTGATCTCCTGATATGACAACCATTTTTGACAAATGAGATGTCATATCCTAAACCACTCAATTGACTTATACTAATAAGGTTATGTTTCAACCCTTCAACATAAGCCACTTGAGTAATAGTTATATCGGAGCTAGAAATGTAACCAAACACTTGATGATTCCTTTTTCAGAACCACCAAAGGTGACTTTTGGACTATCCTTGATAGGTGTGTAGTCCTTTAGCAATCCCCTAGTTGCAGTCATGTGCCTGGAACATCCACTGTCCAAGTACCATAGAGGGGCATGGCCACTTGGAGTTACCTGCAAAACAGATTAGTTGACCTTAGAACCCAAAGAATTCTTGGGTCCTTGGTACTGGTTAGTTTGCCTCCTAACAAAGCTACCTGCAGATTTTCCAACAGGCAGTTTGCTACTCACTTTGGCACTTGCATTGTGCCAACAGTCCATGGCAAAGTGGCATACCTTGCCACAGCACCAACACTCAAACCTATTGTACCTTTGCTTAGGTACATCCCTAGCTGTTTTATCTATAGCTGGCTTGTTGAGAGCTGGGGCTTTGCCCTTGGACTTGGACTTGACAGTCCTAGCAGGTTTAGTAAACCCCAGTCCAGCTTTACCTTGTTGATGAACAAATTCATCAATTAAGGGTAGAACAGACTTTGGTTTAGAAATCCTAGCAACTAAATCTCTCTCCTTCTGAAGACTAATCTCCAGACTTTTGATTTGATCATTCTTAAATGATATAGTCCCCATCTGAATCACAGTTATGTGCTTCAGTCTGGCTATTTCATTTAGTTTTTGATCAATCATCTTCTCAGAATCAGTTGCAGCAACTTTGAGACTAGCAATTTCCTTTGCCTGACTCTTGGCTAGGGACTTACTTTTCTTAAAAGCTTGCAACAGAACTCTATATTCATCAATCAATTGATGAATATCCCCTTCTGATTCAGATTCACTGGCATCATTTGATGCTGATGTAACTGAATCAGAACTAGCACTAGAAATTGAACTTAAAGAACAAATTTGTACCTTACTAGGTCCAGGCTACTCCTGGATTTTGTCATCTTCTGTTAAGGCCATCAGTCCTTTGCACTGGATGTCCTCTTGCTCATATATGGAGTTCATTATCTGGATGACTCCTCTTCCTCTTCCTCAGCAAACAGTCCTATGTATGCTTCAGCATCTGACTCAATTTCTGAAGAAGACATGTCTGACAAGCCTTTGTCCTTCTTGGCAACAAAAGACCTTTCCTTCTTTCCCTTGAATTGTGTCTTTTTCTTATCAGTAGATTCTTTTCTCTTCTCAGGACAGTCAGCAACAACATGTCCATGTTTGTTACAACAATAACAAACTATCTTTGATGATGAAGTTCTATTTGACTTGGGCTTTCTTCTGTCATTCTTTGATGACCTCTGTGCTGTGGATGGCTTAGTCGTCCACTATTTCTTCTTTAGGAACTTTTGAAAGTGTCTTGTGAAGGCTGCAAAGTTCTCATCACTTTCACTGCTTTCAGACTTTCTGCTTTCTGAATCATCTGACTCAGTCTCTACTACTTTAGGAGGTGGAGTTGGTGACTTACTTCTGTATTTTCTGGGGGCTTCTGTTTTAAATGCCACTGTTCTTTCTTTATTCTTAATTCTGGTAGACTTCTCCTCTTCTTTCCTCACCATCAACTGCATCTCATAGGAAAGTAGTTTTCCAAACAGTGTTGGTGGAGGAATATCTGCTAACATTGTCATTTCCCTTATGACACAGATCTTGGTGTCCCAATCCTTTGTTATGGACCTTAGAAACTTATCATTTAGCTCATAATTACTGAACTCTCTTCCATAGGACATTAGTTCATTGACAATCCTATAGAACTTCTTATAGCATTCTGTGATGCTATCAGACCTACCTTACCTAAAACTTTCATATTCTTGGTTTAACAAGAATTTTTTATCCTGTCTCACTTCTTCTGAACACTCCATGTACACTATAAGAGAATCCCACATCTCCTTAGATGTCTTACAATGTATCAGGTTCTGAAAGGTAGCATCATCTATAACACTCACAATGATATTCTGAGCCCTCTTGTCCATTGTGGCTAGAATTATCTCATCCTTTGTCATTTCAGAGAAGTCTTTAGGTGTTCTCTGATTTGCATCCAGAACTGAAACCTTCATAGGCACATATAGCCCTTCTTTAACTGTGATGTAAATTCTAGGGTCTAAGGCTTCCATAAATAGTCTCACCCTTTCTTTCTAGATGCCAAAAATTTCTTTTCTGCAAATGGGCAACTTCATGGCTCCAGGTTCCTTATGATTCTCAGTTGAACCCATGGTTCTTGATTTTCTTGATTCTGCAATTTACTTAGACTGAATCTGCCAACAGGATCTACTCAGACAATTAAGTCCTTTTTGAGTAACCTCGCTTTGATACCACTTGAAAGAAATTGTACCTAATCACCTAGAGGGGGGGGGGGGTTGAATAGGTGACTTAATCTTTTTTTAACTTTTTAGGCAGATTTCAGTTTATATCTCAGAGTTATAACTAATTCTACACTGCAGTCAATCAGCAATCACAGCAATCAATCAAGCACATAGTGAACACACAAATTTATAGTGGTTCCCCAAGGTTTGGGTACATCCACTTTCCCCCTTCACCTATCTAGTAGTGTACTAGATTCGGCCAAACTCCTCCACTATCTCAGATCCTCAGATCTTACACTCAGAACCCCAAAACAGGTTCCTACAGCTCAAGCCCAAGGCCCTACAACTCAGTCTTCTCCAAAAACCTACACTCAGCTTCTTCACAAAGCCAACACTCAGCCACAACAGGCCTACACTCAGCCACAACAGGCATACACTCAGAGATAAGAATCTCCTACACTCAGTCACACAGGCCCTACACTCAGGCTTTATAATTAGAGGCTTACAACTCAGATCCCTAAGGATCCTACAAGAAAATATAAAATACAAAGTGTATATACCTACAACTCAGAATAGAGAGATGAGTTGATAGGTTCTTGATGAGTTATTGGAAGAACTCTGCTGAGATCAATCTCACTTGGCTTTTCTTCAAAGCTTCTTGAATGTAGAACACAATAAGATTGATCTTCTCTTCAGCTGATCTTTGATCTCTGCAACTTAAGATTCAGAACTAGGTCTGAATCCTTCTTCCCAGCCTGGTTCCAACGGCTGTCTTCTTGGATGGAACTCTCTCTCTCCAACTACTTAGAACTTTACTTGAAAGTCTTCAATGAATTGCTTTTCAACAACAACTTGTTATCTGTAGAATGTATAAGCCTTTATATAGACTTTCTTCATGGTGACCGGCTGATCCGGTTTCTAACAGCTTTCTGACAACTCTGACAGCTGCAGTAGACCGGCTGGAATGGCAGCTGTCAAGTCATCCAGTCAGTTCTTGAAATAACTGTAACTGTCTGAAAGTGTCGAGACTGTCTATCTTTAAGTGTCGACACTTATAGACTAAGTGTCGACACAAGTTGACAAAGTGTCGACACTAGCCTTCAAGGTGTCGACACAACTCCTTGTGTTGTAGAATTCACTTCTCGACATAGCTTCTTCATCATGTGTAGACACTGATATTGAGTGTGGACACAACTCCTTGTTCGTCAGCACTTAGTTGAATTCTTGTAAGTGTCGACACAACACCTTTGTGTCGACACATCTTCATGCGTTGAACTTGTTCAGTGTCGACACATCTTCTTGGTGTCGACACATGCCTTCTATGTTGATACTTGCTGAGTGTCGACACTGCTCCTTGTGTTGACACATTCTTCTTCTGTGGAGACTCTGGCTGAGTGTCGACGCGTCTCCTTAGTGTCGACACTTGTACTTAGAATTTTTTGTTGAACTTTGCTGAGTGTCGACACAGCCTCCTAGTGTCGACACTTTCTTCATGTATTGAGTCTTCTGCTGAGTGTACAACCCCATATTCGCTGAGCCAGACCAGGAGGCACAAACGGTCAGACAGGCTAGCCGGAACAGTTCTCGCCCAGGTAGGCGGGAGCTCTTGCGCTAAGCGACAAGATCTCGCCACATATGAGCTCTCGCCGCAAGGCGCCCCGTGTTCGTCGAGCCCAGATTAGCGAGTGCGGCCAAATCATCGAACGAAGATCAACGCGCAAGCGCTTGCGCCAGCCCCAGCTCGTCTTAAAGAAAACTCTCGCCTATAGGTAGGCGAGACCGCTTCCGCCATGCTCTGACAGAAGGCTCTCGGCTCAGGGCTCTCGCCGAGTGGGGACCAGGGCCCTGGGTGGAATGACAAAATTGCCCCCAGGAGAAATTACCCTAGTACACTCAGGAAAACAACGGGTTTTGGCTATTGGCAGACCAACTAGTGGCTTTTCAGTAAATTCAGGACAGCAAAATACTATAAATAGACCCATAAGGGCTCCTTAGAAGGCAAGCTATCATTGTCTCCCAAATTTCAGTGCTTTTTGAGGAGCTCCTAGCCCAGCTTTGGCTATGGAGGGGAAGCTCTCAGAGATCTTCCGGGTGTGAGGTGGGACCTCCCTACTGAGGCTATTGGGTCAGTCTTAGGTCTTTTGAATCCAGTTAAGGGTTGAGACTTGAGAGAAGTAGGTTTTGGCTGCACCCCTTTTTCTTCGAACTTCAGTTGAGGTCATATTTGGCTTCAACAGTTCTGGTGCGGTGAGCGTGGAAGGCAGCCGATTCAAGAAAGCCTCGAGTTTTGTCCCATGGCTGGAGGTGAAGGTGAAGGGTCAGGTTCTGGAGGATCTCCCACCCGGGGAGAGGAAGCAACGAAGAGGATGGTGGATGAGTTCCGGCGAGAGGTCTTGCAAACAATCAGTTTAGCCTTCTCGGCGAGAGGCGAGTGGGCCACCCCTCAGGTCCCAATAGAAGATGTCCCTCTTTTAGCCGAGAACGCCCCAGGACAGTGCCCGGGAAAGGAGGTCCCGGGCGAGACTTGCGAGAGAGATGTGGCGGCGCGAGAACTCTTCCCAGGCCAGAGCCAGCGCCCGGGCAAGGAGGCGCTGACGGATCTGGGCGAGAAGGAAGCGGCGGTGCGGGAGCTCTTCCCGAGGCACGGTGTCGCGGATCGGGCCAGTCAGCCGAGGCCGCGGGACATGCACTCTCGCCAGGCAGGAGGCAAGAGCGCCTTTAGCGAGCTCATCATCTCGGCTCTGGTACCGGAGGGGTTCCGGGAGCCCTACATGTCCTACTACTCGGGGAAGGATGACCCGGTACAGCACGTACAGTGGTTTGAGGACGTTGTGTCAATAAGGCAGATGACGGACGCCTTCAAGTGCCGGCTGTTTGCCATCACGTTGAAAGAGAAGGCTCGGAACTGGTTCCACCAGTTGCCAGCAAGGTCAATCTACTATTTTGAAGATCTGCGGAGAAGTTTCCTGTTGAGGTTCTCAACCTCAAAGAAGCGGAAGAAGGAAGCGGAGTGTTTGTTTGCGGTGAGACAGAGGCTGGATGAGATGCTGGGTCGCTATGTCGACCGGTTTCAGGAGGAGATCCTCTTGGTCCAGGAGGTTCCAGGGTACGCGCTGATGCTGGCCTTCACCCTGGGGCTGAGAGCAGGATTTTTTAGCATGGAGTTGAAGAGGGTGCCACCCCTCTCCTTTGAGGAGCTCATGGAGAGGGCGGCAAAGGAGATTGACTTCGAGAGAGCAAACCCAGCATTCGCCAGGAAGTTGGCCAAGCTAGCAGAGGATGACGGGAAGGAACCAGCAGCGGGAAGACAGAAGGAGCCGAGGGAATAGAGGGAGAAAAGGGAAGAAAGGAGAAGGGAGGAGCCCCGAAGGTTTGGGCAGCAGCAGGGTTGGGGGGCCCGGGAGCCGAACAACCGGTTAGGTTGGAGGCCCCAGGAGGGTCGCCCCCAGGGCCCAGGAGAAGGCTATCAGTGGATAGATAACCTACGGGAGCCCCGGAGTTTCGATCGACCGGCATGGAGGCAGGAGTCGAGGGTCGTCCTCCACCACCACAGGAGGCCATGGAAGTAGGAAGGGGGAGAGGAGCAGCCAGAGGAGCTCGAGGAGGAGGTAGAAGAGGAAGGGGAGACGGCAGAAGGGGCGGGGAGGCGTTGCTCTTTTGTGACTTCCACCAGGAGGAAGGTCACGCGACGGCCACCTGTCCGGAATTCTTAGAGTTAAGAGAAGCGAGAGGAGCAGGGAGGCAAGATCCACCGGTGAGGATAGTGGAGGTGCAACAAGACGAGGCGGAAGATAGGTGTGAAGATCGGGTGGATGTAGGGACCCGGGGGGAATCGGGGTGATTCACGGAGGACTGGGGATTGAGGCAACCCGCAAGGGGAGCCTGCACACCATGTACCGAATGGGGGTGGCCTCCACCTCCCAGGTTCCCCCACAAGAAGAAAACATTACTTTCTGATCGACGGACATGCCAGACTATGAGGATCCTTTCTGTGACGCCCTGGTGATCCAGACGGCGGTGGAAAATTATACGGTCTAGAGGATACTGGTGGATAACGGGAGCTCGGTAAATGTCATCTTCAAGAAGGCCTTTGATGAGATGAGGGTTGAAGGGAATAGGGTCTTGGCGTCGGATGGACCTCTATTCGGGTTCTCCGGAGAGAGGAAAGAGGTAGAAGGAGGAGTAGGGTTACACGTAAGGTTGGGGGCCGTGTCGCGGAACTGTAGGTTCGTGATCGTGGATGCCCCGAGCAGCTATAATGCCATCTTCGGGCGTCCCCTCATCAGCGCCTTTCGCTGCGTCCCCTCCTCGTTCCATCAGTGCCTCAAGTTCAACAATGGGGGGATTAAGGTCAGGGTAAGGGGGGACCCGAAGGTGGCAAGGCAATGTTACGTTACAGCAGTCAACACCATTTCGTGGATGGCGGAGGCAGAAGAGTTGGAGATAGAGATGGCGGCCCTAGAGGAGGTTGTTGAGGAAGAGGAGATGGTCCTAGAGGAGGCAAGAGGGATAGCTGGGGAGGAAGTCGGAGAAGAGGAGACTGAGAAGCTGCAAGGAGATGTGCACGTGGTCCGGGGGGACGGGGAGTAGGAGAGCCCGAAAGGGGCGTTAGAAGTAGAAGGGAAAGCGGCAGAAGAAGTCGAGGGAGAGGCCCCGAGTGGCGTAGGAGTCGAGAAGCAGCAGGAGGGAGTGGTAGAAGCGATGGAGATTGAGGAGGAGGGAGAAAGAGGAGAGCTGGAGCTGGAGGAAGAGGAAAGGACCGGTTGGGAGCAGTCGCGGCTACCCGCCGAAGAAGTGGTGGTGATGGAGGTCTTCACCAGCACAGGGAAACTACAAAGGGTGCGGGTCAGCGGGGGCTTGAGTCTCGAGGCCCGGGAGCAGGTGCGGGCTTGCATTCAAAGCAACGTCGACATCTTCGCTTGGAGCGCGGCGGGCATGCCGGGCATCGACGCCGACGTAGCCTGCCACCGCCTGAACTTGGACCCCCGCACTCGCCCCATCCGTCAGAAGATGAGAGCCATCGCCACCAAGCTGGAGGAGCCCATTCGGGAGGAGGTCAAGAAGCTCCTGGAGGCGGGCTTCATCTCAGAGATCCAGTATCCAGGCTGGATCTCCAATGTGGTAATGGTAAAGAAGGGAGGTGGTAAATGGAGAATGTGTATTGACTTTTCTTTGTTGAATAAATCATGCCCTAAGGATTGCTACCCCCTGCCTCGGATCGACGCGCTGGTTGATTCAGCCGTCGGTTTTTCTATCATGAGCTTTTTAGATGCTTTTTCAGGTTATCACCAGATCCGGATGCACCCTCCTGACACCAAGGATGTTTCCTTCATCACGAGGGAGGGATGCTTCAGTTACAAGATGATGCCCTTTGGGTTAAAGAACGCAGGGGCTACCTATCAGCGCATGATGGATCGAATCTTCCGGGATCAGATGGGGAGAAACTTGGAGGTCTACGTCGACGACCTAATGATCAAAAGCAAGTGCATGGTTTCGCACCTGCAGGATCTGGAGGAAACATTCGCCACCCTAAGAAGGTTCAAAATGAGGCTGAATCCCTTGAAGTGTGTCTTCGGGGCCAGCCGCGGGAATTTCCTCGGGCATCTCCTGACTCCGGCGGGGGTGGAGCCCAACCCGGACAAGGTCAAGGCCATCCTGGATTTGGAGTCACCTCGCGACGCCAAGGAGGTCCAGCGCTTGTCAGGCAAGCTGGCTGGGCTAAGCAGGTTCCTCTCCAGGGCAGGAGACAAGTGTTCTTCATTCTTTAAGGTGCTGCGGGGGAATCAAAGGTTCGAATGGACAGCCGAGTGCGAAGAGGCCTTCCAAGGGCTGAAAAGACAACTCTCTCAGGCTCCTCTCCTTCAGAGCCCAAAGGAAGGAGAGGACCTTACCTTGTACCTCGGAGTAGGAGCGGAGGCGGTGAGCTCTGTCCTAGTGAGGGAAGAAGGAAAGAAGCAGTTGCCCATCTACTACGTCAGTCGGATATTGAGGAAAGCAGAGCTTCGCTACCCCATTCTCGAAAAGCACGCCTACGTCTTGATCATCTCAGCAAGGAAACTCCGGCCGTACTTTCAAGCGCATTCGATTAGGGTGGTCACCGACCACCCTCTTCGCAAGATCTTCGAAGGAGTGGAGCACTCGGGGAGACTGGCTAAATGGTCCATTGAGCTAAGCGAGTTCGACATCTCCTTTGTCCCAAGGCTCTCCATCAAGGCACAGGCAGTGGTTGACTTCCTAGCAGACTATATCGTTGAAGTCGAGGGGGGAAGAGCAGCAACCTCGAGAAGCATGGAAGTTGATGGTCGATGGGGCCTCAGGAAGGCACTCCCTAGGGGCAGGGGTGGTGTTGACAAGTCCCCAGGGGGTAAATATAGAGCAAGCAGTCATTCTACATTTCCCCGTGACCAACAATCAAGCGGAATATGAGGCCTTGATCGCCAGCCTCCGCCTGACAAAGGAGCTGGAGATTCCGGACGTGGAAGTTTTCACTGATTCAATGGTAGTAGCATCGCAGATCCGGGGAGAATTTGAAGCTCGGGAGTCAACCCTCATCAGATATCTCTCCAAGGTAAGGGCGATCATCGGAGGATTTCGGTCATTCTCAATTCAACAGTTCCAAGGGAAGAAAGCGTAGCCGCCGATCGACTAGCCAAGTTCGGACCTCGGGGGGGAGGGACCTTGACGGAGCTATTCCGACCGGCTATCGAGGAAGGAGAGTTGATGTTGGTGGATCGGCAACCCTCGTGGGTGGATCCCTTTGTGACCTTCCTGACCACCGGTGAACTGCCTGAGGGGACCAAGGTCGGGAGAAGCTTCAAGCGCAAAGCGGCTCACTACTTCATGATGGAGGGGGGTCTGCATCGTAAGATGTTGTCAGGACTCCTAGCTAGATGTGTGACCGAAGAAGAGATCCCGAAGATTTTAAGGGAGGTGCACTCGGGCGAGTGCGGCAGTCACTCTGGAGGAAGGACGCTGGAGGCAAGGGTGGTCAGACATGGGTACTTCTGGCACACCCTAAGGAAGGATGCCATGGAGTTTGCGAGGAGGTGTCAAAAATGTCAGCTCTACGCCCCCTTCAGCTCTTGGTAGCTCAGAGGCTCCGGAGTATCACGGCACCGTGGCCATTCGCTATCTGGGGAATGGACTTAGTTGGGCCCTTTCCTCCGGCTAGTGGGCAGAGGAGGTTCCTCTTGGTCATGGTCGATTATTTCTCGAAGTGGCTAGATGTTAAAGCCTTAGCCAAGGTCACCTCGCAGGTCATAAGGAATTTCGTCTGGGGGGAAATCATTTGTAGACATGGGTTGCCTCAAGCAATAGTAACCGATAACGGCCCCCAGTTTGGCAGCGAGGAGTTCATCAGCTTCTGCGCTCAAATAGGGATAGATCTCCGGTTTGCCTCCGTCCATCACCCTCGGAGTAATGGCCAAGTGGAAGCAACAAACAAAATCATTGTGAACCTGCTAAAGAAAAAGGTGGAGAACTTAAAGGGGAATTGGGTGGAGCAGCTCCCGTCGGTCCTGTGGGCACTACGAACGACCCCGAACACGGCCACCGGTGAGACCCCCTTCAAGCTCTCTCATGGGTGTGAAGTCGTCCTACTAGTGGAGTTCGAGGTCCGGTCCCCGCGAGTCACAGCCGCGGGCGAAGGAGACGAGGCTTGGAGGGTGGAGAATGAGGAGGGGCAGCGCCTCTCGTTAGATATGGTGGAGGAACTGCGAGACGTGGCGTCTATCAGGCAAGAAGAGATCAAGCGACGGATGACCAAGCATTTTGATAAGCATGTCAGGGTCAAACAGTTTGCTAAGGGGGATCTGCTGCTGAGAAAGGTCGACGCAGCAGGAAGGTCGGCTCCCGTGGGCAAGCTCCACCCGAATTGGGAAGGTCCATACATAGTGAAGGAAGTCCTCGGATCGGGAGGATACTACCTCCAGGACGTGGAATGGAGGGCCCTAAGCCACACCTGGAGCGGTGATGATCTAAAACGCTTCTACCCGTGAAGGGGGAAGGATATAACCATGTATCTCAAAAATAAACTTATATATCGATTGTTTTTCTCTTGACCATTGTCAAATTTTTTATAACATAACGTAATCGTGTGTTTGGTGATACCCCGAGCTCGGCTCGGCCCCAAGTAGACCCGCTGCGCAGGCTCTCATCTAGCTGGCACGTCCGAAGGCTTGCCTGTGGGAGATAGGTTTGGTTAGTTTGAGATCTTCATCGGCACCCCGAGCTCGGCTCGGCCCTAGGTAGACCCGCTGCGCAGGCTCTCATCTAGCTGGCAGGTCCGAAGGCTCGCCTGTGGGGGATAGGTTTGGTTGGTTTGAGATCTTCATCGGCACCCCGAGCTCGGCTCGGCCCTAGGTAGACCCACTGCGCAGGCTCTCATCTAGCTGGCAGGTCCGAAGGCTCGCCTGTGGGGGATAGGTTTGGTTGGTTTGAGATCTTCATCGGCACCCCGAGCTCGGCTCGGCCCCAGGTAGACCCGCTGCGCAGGCTCTCATCTAGCTGGTAGGTCCGAAGGCTCGCCTGTGGGGGATAGGTTTGGTTGGTTTGAAATCTTCATTGGCACCCCGAGCTCGGCTCAGCCCCAGGTAGACCCGCTGCGCAGGCTCTCAACTAGCTGGCAGGTCCGAAGGCTCGCCTGTGGGGGATAGGTTTGGTTGGTTTGAGATCTTCATCGGCACCCCGAGCTCCGCTCGGCCCCAGGTAGACCCGCTACGCAGGCTCTTATCTAGCTGGCAGGTCCGAAGGCTCGCCTGTGGGGGATATGTTTGGTTGGTTTGAGATCTTCATCGGCACCCCGAACTCGGCTCGGCTCCAGGTAGACCCGCTGCGCAGGCTCTCATCTAGCTGGCAGGTCCGAAGGCTCGCCTATGGGGGATAGGTTTGGTTGGTTTGAAATCTTCATCGGCACCCCGAGCTCGGCTCGGCCCCAGGTAGACCCGCTGCGCAGGCTCTCATCTAGCTGGCAGGTCCGAAGGCTCGCCTGTGGGGGATAGGTTTGGTTGGTTTGAGATCTTCATCGGCACCCCGAGCTCGGCTCGGCCCCAGGTAGACCCGCTGCGCAGGCTCTCATCTAGCTGGCAGGTCCGAAGGCTCGCCTGTGGGGGATAGGTTTGGTTGGTTTGAGATCTTCATCGGCACCCCGAGCTCGGCTCAGCCCCAGGTAGACCCGCTGCGCAGGCTCTCATCTAGCTGGCAGGTCCGAAGGCTCGCCTGTGGGGGATAGGTTTGGTTGGTTTGAAATCTTCATCGCCACCACGAGCTCGGCTCGGCCCCAGGTATTCCCGCTGCGCAGGCTCTCATCTAGCTGGCAGGTCCGAAGGCTCTCCTGTGGGGGATAGGTTTGGTTGGTTTGAGATCTTCATCGGCACCCCGAGCTCGGCTCGGCCCCGGGTAGACCCACTGCGCAGGCTCTCATCTAGCTGGCAGGTCCGAAGGCTCGCCTGTGGGTGATAGGTTTGGTTGGTTTGAGATCTTCATCGGCACCCCGAGCTCGGCTCGGCCCCAGGTAGACCCGCTGCGCAGGCTCTCATCTAGCTGGCAGGTCCGAAGGCTCGCCTGTAGGGGACAGGTTTGGTTGGTTTGAAATCTTCATCGGCACCCCGAGCTCGGCTCGGCCCCAGGTAGACCCGCTGCGCAGGCTCTCATCTAGCTGGCAGGTCCGAAGGATCTCCTATGGGGGATAGGTTTGGTTGGTTTGAGATCTTCATCGGCACCCCGAGCTCGGTTCGGCCCCAGGTAGACCCGCTGCGCAGGCTCTCATCTAGCTGGCAGGTCCGAAGGCTCGCATGTGTGGGATAGGTTTGGTTGGTTTGAGATCTTCATCGGCACCCCGAGCTCGGCTCGGCCCCAGGTAGACCCGCTGCACAGGCTCTCATCTAGCTGGTAGGTCCGAAGGCTCGCCTGTGGGGGATAGGTTTGGTTTGGTTGGCTTGGTTTGGCCAAGGCAGGAGGCGCATTGGGAAGGCAAAATGAAAAAGATAGGAAAGGTCTCGGCAGGGATAGATCTCGGCAGGGAAGTCCCCGCCAAAGAGATCTCGCAGTCAGGGCGCTTTCTCCAAGAAGACTTAATATTTTCGAACAAACGGGCGGGATCGTTAGGCGACGGGCCTGAAGGGATTCATGCAGGCTAAAGAGCACGGTTCCGTCCCAAGGGTTCGTGAGCCACGCTTCCGTCTGGCAGTTTGCAGCAGGTTCCCGCCTAAGGATTCGTGCAGGATCCCGCTGATCATTCACTAGGGAAGGCTATCTTAAGACGACAAAGGGCCTCGGCGGAAGCACGCGCAGACAAAATCTGACCACAACAATTAAATCGGGCACATTCACAATAACAGAGCGAGATATCTATAATAAACATTTGCATTAAATATATTAAAAGAACAAACTGGTAACGTCTCGTGTTTTACATTAAGGTGGAAGGAAAAAGCAGAGGCGGAAAGGAAAAGAAGAGGGGGCCCCTCATGGAGACAAGCTATACCCCTCCGAGCTCCTGCTTGAGCTCCCGCTGGAGCTCTCGCCGGAGCTCCCCCCGGAGGCCTCGCCACCCGCCGCAGGGGACTTTGGGACATCCGAGGGTGGGGTATCAGGGGCGCCCGGGGGCTTTGGAATGGGCTCGAAAAGCCAT
Organism: Platanthera guangdongensis; assembly: GCA_039583875.1. Taxonomy (NCBI): domain Eukaryota; kingdom Viridiplantae; phylum Streptophyta; class Magnoliopsida; order Asparagales; family Orchidaceae; genus Platanthera; species Platanthera guangdongensis. The sequence continues at coordinate 91,693,600 of CM077157.1, read as the reverse complement.
GGAACTAGCTGTTGAGCAGTGATGTCTTTGCCCCTCCCGTCCCAACAGTTGATGTCTCGCAGCGTCTCCAGCGTCAACTTTACTGTAGCTTGCGCGTTCCCCTGGAGCAGCTTGTCGATATCATAAACCGAGTAATACCGGCTCTTCAACCTCTCGTCCAACGGAGGTGCCGCACTCGCCTCGAGACGCGCAATCTGCTCCCGCAGGAGAACGTTGTCATATCGGGCTTGGGATAGCTCCTCGCGAAGCGCGGCTTGGGCGGAATCCTGAGCAACGAAAGGTTAGCCTAAAAGAGGAGAGATAAAGTAGCGAGAGCAAACGCTGGAAAAGGTCTCGCTTACCCCTTCCGCCTGGCGCGAGGATAGCAGCTGCTGGGCCTCGGCCAGCTCCTTGGCCAGAGTTGCCGCCTGAGATACCGCATCGTACCTAGCCTTGAACATGTCCTGGAAGTTACGGTCTATTGTGATGCTCCGGCGAGCACACATGTACGCAAGCTCCATCGCATGCATCAGGGCGCGAGTGGAGTCATAGGCCAGCAGCCGGGTCGACATCCGGTCGTAGACGCTAGCATCCTCCCGGCTGTAGAGGCAGTAGCCTAAGGCGAAAGCCTCGCTGGTGACCTCGTCTTGCTCTGCCCAGCTTGGCAAGAGGGACGAGATCGAGACCATGTTGGCATCAGGATCCCATTGCAGCAGTGGCTTGTTTTCCGCGTCCAGGCACCTCATGCCGAGACCAAAATTGCGATGGCCCCGCGGCACCTCTTCAGATGGGTGGTGGCCAGATGTCCCGGCGGCGGCACCCTCGCTCTCTACGGCACCAGGGGCCTGAGGGATCTCGGCAGTGGTCTCTCGGCCGCCCCTCGGGGCCGCGATCTGGCTTACGGCCTGTAAGACCTCCTCAAAGGAGCGGCCTGTAGGGAGAGGTTGGGTGGGCGGCACCACAACAGCCTTGCCCTTCGCGGTATCGGTTGTCTTTGGTCTCTTGATCGATTGAGGCACGGGGGCACCGGGCTTTCGCTTCATGGCACCGCTTGAAGGGGGAGGGCCCGACTCTTTTCGGCAGGCTTGCGCAGCAGCTTTCGCAAGAGCCAGCGGGTCCTTAGGAGGTTGACTCCCTCCGGCGCGAGCCTCGTTGAAAGGCTGGCGTAGGGGGATCTCGCGCTCTCCTGCGAAAACAATAACAATAAGTTCCAACCTTGGAAAAGGCAAGGAAAAGACAGATGAAGGCGAGACTCTACCTTCTCGCGGAAGTACAGGGGAGAGAGAATCGACGTTTCGCCGGAGGTAGAGGACGTCGAAGTCCTTGGTTCCGAAGAACTCAAGGAGGGCGCTCTCGCGCGAGCCCAAGGAGGGAGGCTTGTAGGCGGCATCCTCGTATTGGATGGCGGCAAGGGGTACGTTCCCGAAGTCGCCAGAAATGTAGATGAACCTCTCGCCGCAGTGATGGTGCTTGTTGGCGAGACCGATTGTCTTGAGCAGTTGCCCGGAGAAGAACACCACGCCTCCTTTCGCGCGGAAAGTAAATAGCTTGCGGAAGATCGGCAAGCTAAAATCGATCCTCTCAGACCGCATATAACATATGAAGGCCACGAGAATCGCCACTGAATTTGGGTTTAGCTGAGCGGGAACCACCCCGTAGTACCAGAGGGCCTGCCGCATCTCAGGCCACAGCGGGAGGCGGAAGCCCACCTCGAAGTGCTTGATGGGGATGGTGAGCTCCCCCTCCCCTGCGGTGTTTACCTTATCGTGATTGCCCGGGTTCCGCGCAGTGAAGCTGGCGGGAACATGTTGAGACTTGATCAGGTTGTACTCATCAACAGTGAGAGTGCAGGAAGGAAATAGATGCTTCTGGAAAGCTTCAGCGCAGTTGGAATGTCCCTCACCTCCGCCCGGCATCGCGATGAAGTTTGAAGGTGAGAACTACGAGAAGACGGCGAGAGCGAGAGCGGTGCGAGAACGGAAGCAGAAGGCGGGGACAGGCGAGAGCTTTGGAGAGACCATGAGAGCAACCAGAGAGGAGAGAGACTGGAATCAGAGAAATGAATGTGGTAGGTGAGCCTCCTATTTATAGAAAACCGTGGTAATGATGATTGTTTTCAAAAAGGCGGCGGGGGTACAACAGGCACGCCACTGGTCGGCGGCGCTTCGTTTTTCCCGCCCGAGTTTGACAGTGACCGATTGACTAAGTGACTAGCGTAAACGTTGCGAGATGACATGCGACGGGCAGGGTAGGCGGAAGCGAGGTGGCTCTCGCCACCCAAGGACCCGGGAAAATAACTCATACGCATACAATAATAGAAAGTATTAAAAAACAGAGTTATTGCTCTCGCTGAGCGAAAATGGGATAAAAAGATAATAATAAGCGATAAGTGCAGAATCATTAGTTACAACTCTAAGCAAGTGAATAAGGGTACATCAGAGAAGGGAAGGCCTGAGGAAGAGGAGGGGAGGTCTCGCGCTTCAGTATGGCTCCCAGCACCATTTCCCTTGCTCCCACCGCCATTTTCCTCGGTCCCGCAGCTTGGTCCTGGGTGGCGCCTGCGGGTTGAAGTAGGACGACAGCACGCTGCATCCCAGGTCAACCTGGCGGGACAGATCCCGGATGCGCTCGATACACCTCTCGGGTGAGGACCCAGCGGTAGCTCCCCCCGGCCGGTCCATCTCGCCGATAAGGTAATCCCACTCCAGGGTCTCTAGCCTCTTCTCCACTGACAGGCAGAACTCTTTTGCCGCAAGGTCGCGGACCCGTTCTCGCCGGATAAGCTTCGACAGAATGGCGGCGACCTTCTTCCCCCGTCTTTTCGCGCTCCTGGCACCAGTCAGGATCTCCTCCATCTCGTCAGACGAAGGGAAGGGAGAGCTCTCGCCATCTTCTCCCTCTCTTTCTTCTTCTTCTTCTTCTTCTTCTTCTTCTTCTTCCTCTACCTCAGCTTCAAGTCGCGATCCCATGTCCCCTGTCAAAAGAGTCCCCATTTTAGCGGGAGCTAAAGGATAGATGCAATAAAGTTTCCATATATCTTCAGAATGACGAGGCCCACCCGGTTGACGACCGGCGAGAAGGCCCAGCCCCCCCTCGGTTCCAAAGAGGAGGTGGATTGGCTTTCCTTTTCCGGGGGGGGGGGGGGGGTAAGCTTTGCGAATGGTGATCCCGGCTTGGTCAGGAGCGGGGGAGCGGGTCTCCTCTCCCGCAGGAGGGCTAGCGTCTAACAAAGGCACGGAGAACTCGGCAGTATTTCCTCCCGCCGGTAGGGAGGAATCAACTGCATGGGCAGACTGATTCACAGCTCTCGCCCCGCTCTCCCGGGTGGCAAGATCTGGCGGTGCGGAAACCGAAGCTGCGAGAAATCAGGTCAGCATTTGAAGATTTAAGTCAAGGGCGAGAGGGGAACCTTTACCAACGGTGTTCGGGTCAGGTGGAGGAGCCACCTCGGGAACCCGCGGTTGATCATCGTGATGGCTAGAGGGTGGATCCAAGGGTTCTCGCAGGGACGCGGCAGCATCGGGAACCGTCTCCTGCGAGAGATAACGCGTCAACTACTGAGCAGCTAGTGTTTTCAATAATTGGCATATCGAGCTTACCTTCCGCTGCGAGGGGCCGTCCGCGCGGCTAGGGGTCGGGGTAGGCGGGTCCTGTTCTCGCTGGGCAGGTCCTGCTGAACCACCTTCGCCCTCTTCTTCTTCTTCTTAGGCAGAGAAGACTCAGCAACCGACGATTGTCTCGCTAGCCATGGAGCAACCAGGGCGTTGTTAGCCCTGGCTCGCGCCTGTGCCGCGTTAATGCGGTCCTGCAGATCCTGCGGAAGCGGTTTGTCGGCACGCTTGGAAGGTATAGCGAGAGGAGGCGAGAGCTCAGGGGTAGAATGACGACTCGAGGGAAGTATTATGGCAGTCTATCGACACACATATTTATAGGCACCGTACGGCCCACCGAAAGATTCCCTGATGTTGACACGTGCTCAGCGAATATTTTTGGGTTGGACATGTCTTTTTGAGCGCAGAGCTAGCTCAAAAAGAGCGGGGATTGTGTACAACCCCATATTCGCTGAGCCAGACCAGGAGGCACAAACGGTCAGACAGGCTAGCCGGAAAGGTTCTCGCCCAGGTAGGCGGGAGCGCTTGCGCTAAGCGATAAGCTCCTGCCACATATGAGCTCTCGCCGCAAGGCGCCCCGTGTTCGTCGAGCCCAGATTGGCGAGCGCGGCCAAATCGTCGAACGAAGATCAACGCGCAAGCGCTTGCGCCAGCCCCAGCTCGTCTTAAAGAAAACTCTCGCCTATAGGTAGGCGAGACCGCTTCCGCTAGGCTCTGACAGAAGGCTCTCGTCTCAGGGCTCTCGCCGAGTGGGGACCAGGGCAATGGGTCGAATGACAAAATTGCCCCTAGGAGAAATTACCCCAGTACCCTCAGGAAAACAACGGGTTTTGGCTATTGGCAGACCAACTAGGGGCTTTTCAGTAACTTCAGGATAGCAAAATACTATAAATAGACCCATAAGGGCTCCTTAGAAGGCAAGCTATCATTGTCTCCCAAATTTCAGTGCTTTTTGAAGAGCTCCTAGCCCAGCTTTGGCTTTGGAGGGGAAGCTCTCAGAGATCTTCTGGGTGTGAGGTGGGACCTCCCTGCTGAGGCTATTGGGTCAGTCTTAGGTCCTTTGAATCCAGTTAAGGGTTGAGACTTGAGAGAAGTAGGTTTTGGCTGCACCCCTTTTTCTTCGAACTTCAGTTGAGGTCATATTTGGCGTCAACACTGAGTGTCGACACATTCTTTCTTGTGTCGACACTTTCTTCAAGTGTTGAGTATTCTGGTGAGTGTCGACACATTCTTTATTATGTCGACACTTATACTTAGACTCTGCTGACTTTTGCTGAGTGTTGACACAGCCTCCAAGTGTCGACACTTTCTGATGTAGACACAGTTCCTCTGGGTGTCGACACAACTGCTAAGTGTCGACACAACTTCACTGGACTTTTCTTCATTGAGTGTCGACACATCTCCTTGTATCGACACTTTCTGTCTGGTGTCGACTCTGCATCCCTAGTGTCGACACAAGTACTCCAAGTGTCGACAATGCTTGCCTGGGTGTCGACACAAGTCTTCTTATGTGTCGACACTTTCCTTCTGGGTGTCGATACATGGACTTAGAAACTTTTTCATCTTTCCTTGCAAATACTTAACCTGCACAAGGCAACTCAAAATACATCAAATACATTTTGATGTATATCATTGAGTGGGGTGAGGCTTCTTCAAATCAGGTACATTTAAACCAATGTACCCAACACATATGTTAGGTGTCTAAGGGTAGTAAGACCAACGTAGGATTATATACACGCTTGCCTATTCCCTCCATGCCTTGTGTAGACGTTAGTATGGATTTTGTACTAGGCCTCCCCGTTACCCTACGCCGTCACAACTCAATTTTTGTAGTTGTTGATAGGTTTTCAAAGATGGCTTATTTCATCCCATGCAGTAGGACAAACGATGCGTCTCACGTCGCTAAACTGTATTTTAAAGAAGTCGTTAGTCACCGTGGAGTGCCAAAGACCATAGTATCGGATAGGGACTTAAAATTCACTAGTTATTTTTGGAAAACTCTTTGGATATTAATGGGAACAAAATTATTGTTTTCCTCTGCCTATCATCCCAAAACTGATGGGCAGACGGAAGTGGTTAATCGGAGCATAGGAAATTTGTTACGATGCCTTGTGAGTGATCACAAGAGCACTTGGGATCTCCTCCTTCCCCATGCCCAATTAGCCTACAATAATTCCAAGAATAGGTCTACGGGTCTGTCTCCGAATGAGATTGTCCACGGATATAAGGCTCCTGTGCCGCTTGACTTGGTGCCGTTGCCCCCCACGTACAAGGTAAGTCAGTTTGCACAATCCTTCGCCCAGCACATCCATGATTTACACGCACGTATACGGGCCACCTTGACTATGCAATACGACTCTTATCAAGCGAACACTAATTTACATAGGAGAGTATCAGACTTCAAAATTGGCGATCTAGTTTTAGTCCGTTTCGTTCCCGAACGCTTGCCAACTGGCACCATTAAAAGTTAGCACCAAAGCCCGCCGGCCCTTTTCGGATTATTAAGAAGTTAGGTGACAACGCTTTCGTTTTGGACTTGCCTGCTGATTGGGGTATCTCCACCATTTTTAATGTTTCGGATTTAACGATGTTTGTGTCACCACCACAAGAGTTGATTTCTTTGTCGTCTTCTTCTCCCACTCTAAATTCTCATGGGTTGGGGAGTGGTAGTACAAATGATCTCTCTCTTTCGGTTCCCACAGGTATATCATCGGATGGTATGTTGCCTTCTTTCCTGCCTACTGCTAATATGTTCCCCAGGTTTCCACGGACGTTTTCCACTCCATAGATGATACTTGATGCTGAGCCTGTTACCACTGCTGATGGCGACACCCACTGCTTTCTCATCCGTTGGCGTGATTGGCCCCCTTCGGATGACTCTTGGGTACTCAAGACGGAGCTGCAAAGTTTGGATGCCGCTCTCCTTCACCGCTATCGCTTGGAGCACGCAACGGAGATGCGTGCATTTGAGCGGGGGAGGATTGATGGCGTGCCCCCTCGTCCACCATTTGAAGACGATGTTGACGATGCTGATGATGATCCGGTTGATAAGGCAATACAACTCAAGGACGTGAGGCGGCACGATGACGCTAACGGAAGGCTACACAACAACCTCCGCCCGCGGCGTGCTACACCCACTGCTAAGAATTAGCCTTATTTATTTCATTTTCTTGAACCCTATTTTATATTTGGAATATAAAATTATCCTATGTTTAAGTGATAATTTTATATTCATTGCATGTTTTATTATTTTTAATTTTGAACACTTTTAATATTGGTGTGCAATTAGGCATTCGGATGGATGAGATTACATCTCCATCATGAAGTGTTAAGGTTTGTTTGTAACTCCTATATAAGGAGGCTTTCTTATGAGATAATTAGAGAAGATTGAAAACCTAATTTCCTCCTTGTGAAATTTCGGCCAAGAGGAGTGTTTTCCAAGCCGCCGCCCCCTTTTGTGGTGTGAAGCCGCCCCCCCCCCCCCCCCCCCCCCCCTTGCTCCCTCCATCCGTTCGGTGCGACTCCTTGGAAAAAGGTTGCAAACCATTCGGTGTGACGCCGGTGGATCCGTGGAGAGAGTGATTCTCCCATAGTTATCTTGTGTGAAAGCTTTCCGGTTGGGTAATCTCTCCCCCCTCCCTTGTGTGATTTCTTCTCTTTAGTTGTGGTGGTTTTCGCAAATCGTTTTCTCCGGATCGTTAATTTAATCGCTGCAAGTTTTGAATCGAAATCTCCGTTGCAAGGCTTTTTATTTCCAGATCGGGTGGATCCTATTTGCCTGAGCGGATCTTGGCCTATAGCCTTGGCCTTGTTCTCAAAAAGGAGTGCCAACCTTTGTGTTTTCTTGGGGAATATTCCGACTCAAATTTCCGATCGTTGTTTTCGAGTCGACCATTCCTCCTTGTTGTTTGTGCTGCGTTCTTGTGACGAGGAACTATGGTGGGTGATAGGTGCTGTGTAGGTGCGGTAGATCTACGACGTGTAGAGCGGAGATAGAGCGTTAGCTTCGTGGAGATCTCCGATCTAACATCCCTACATCAATAAGAGTGCTCATACAAACTTATACAATAAGGATCTTGTGTATGTAATGTAATATAATGATATGAACGCAATGCAATGACTCACCAATGTTCACGCACATGCAACTACTATGTCAACACAGACTTGTAGTTCACAATTTTTGAGCAGGTAGTTAACCTCTCAGGCATCATCCATCGTGGACATACGGTGACAGTAGAACAATATTCTCCACTACTAGGCGGCCATCCTCACAACCTAGCCTAGCCTTCATATGCCTCAACACTAAGAACACAACAATGGAGCTAACTTGCGTACTACGGATCAGAGGGGTCTTCGGTAGATATGCACCAAGAACACAACCAAAACTAGCCTATCATTCTTGAACAAAAGGTGCCACTATGAACATATCACCAAAGGACAAAGGCCAACCATCCACTAGCACGGAGGGTGCCTCGGGAAGTAAACACTGAGGATCAAGGCCAACAGTGCAAGTCTATCAATCAACTCCCATTGGTGTGATGACTGGTGAGCTCGTAGACCTGCCACACTATCCTTAAACCAGGATTATGACACCGCGTATCAACTCACACCACATGCAATTTCACGTCTATGGGATCCACGATGAGACCCTTATAATAATTCACATCTCGTGCTCAACAACACGCAAGGACTTCATTCCGAGTTCCTCATCAATACGTCATTTTAGAGTGGCGACACCCTCGCACTTCCAACCCTTCCAAATTTCCATTCCACACAACAGTTTATTGTTTAAACAGGTGGCAAGCCACCATACACAACTTACCAATCTCACACTGCTACCCGAAGGGAGGCACGACTCCAAGCTGTGGACCACTTTACCTCTTCCTTATATAACACATCTCATGGCCATGCATCAACTTCTTCTGATTTCTTTTAAGGATCAAGTATCACCAACCAACATGCTTCCATCATGGTATCAAATCAACATAAAGATAGTTCACCACTTTCGTCAACAATAATACATTATTTACTCTTTCAATTATCAAGCGTTACATCTTCTTCCAAACTTATTCCATTTTAATAATTACAATCATGCCCAAATAGGTTTCTCCAATCATTTGTTTATCACTTTTACATAGGAATAAGTTCACCAAAACCTCAACATTCTTTTCCTATAGTTTCTTTACTCGATCCAAACCAAACTCTACAATAGCCCGAGAATAGCATGTACACATGACTTGACTGTACCACCACTTTGAGTTGAAAGTCCTGAGTCTACAGGACACCTATGAAGGTTTTTAACCATCCGTTGGAAAGGTATTTCTAGGGACTACAATTTTGGTATTTGGTCCATCATCCAGTTCGAACATAAGGTACTTGAAATCATCCTCGAAGTCTGTTGCATTCAAAATACATATTTCTGCACATTTAACACGTCATCCCAGCAAGTTCAATCGGACTTTCCCGAGGCTACACACCATGTATGAACATGTGCAAGCATTCATTGTAATGGAATTTCGAAGGTCTATGACTTTCATGCCTAGTTGAAATCCCAAGTCTGGATGCATCGTGTCCGAAATTGGCCTCGAAGTTCGTTGATGGCATAAAATTGTTTTTTGCATGCAACTTAAAGCGAAACGAACGACATCAATTCATCTTCCTACTCTAACCAATGTTCCCAAAATTAGATCCAGCATTCCTCCTACCTTATTCACCATCATTACGCCACTTCTCTTCATGAAACCAGTCCCCATCTTGACATAAAAGGACGGAAAGGTCGAAGACGTTTGATCTCTAGGACACAAGTCCTAGCATGGCCTCTTCCTAGAAAATCTTCTTCTCACAAATCAAGACTGAAAGTGCAAGTTAGATCTGATATACTCTAGATGGGGTGAATAGAGTATGGTGCTTGCTAAAAATGTTTTACAACAGTTGTTGTATTCTTATGTGAACAGGGAAGCAAATAATATAAAGTAAATCTAAACACAGCAACTATCTAATCACAGAGCAATCTAGTCACAAACCACAGCCAGAAACAAAAATAAAGTAAGCAACCAGATGACACAAGGAGCTATAGTGGTTCCCCAATCAATATGGGTACATCCACTCTTCTACCACCCTAGGTATGAATCCACTGCAGGATGAGTTGATCAGGTGTCCTGGGCACCAATGAGCTTTTGATAAGGTGCTCAAAAACCAAACCAAGTTTTTTTATCAGGTGTCTTGCCACCAATGAGCTTTTAATAAGGTGCTCAAAAACCAAACACAAACTTTTGAAGGGTGTTTGAAAAACCCATTACAGTAGAGAGAGAGAGAGGGAAAGAGATGATCTTCTCTGTCAACAGTCAGAGAGAAGATAGTGGATGTTGTCAAAGCTCCCCCTGAGATCTGTAGTTGTTCAGGAAGTGAAGCTTTGTAGTAGGGTGATAGGCCTTCAGAAAATTGATCTCCAGCAAATGATGATTTCAGCAACACCTGAATTGTGAGGTGTCTGGAGTCTTGAATGATGATGGCCTTTGAACACTTGAATCAAAAGAGATCTAAAGATTTCAGTTTGTTGATCTCCTTTGGTGATGGTGTTCTTGTATGAATCTTTGATACTGAGAATGTCTGCAACTCTTTCTCTTTCTCGTGTAATTGTTGTTTTGTGTGCTGTTTTTGCAGATAATATTTTTCTTTTAACTTCCTGTTCTTCTGCTTCAGGAATAATGAAAAATCTTATATGTTATTCCTTTTTGTCTGAATAGAAATGATCCACTGTCAAGATAGTCGTTGGCCTGTCATAAATGACTTCCTTAATTGCTTTTGTCTTCTGGAGGAAAGTCCAATAAAACATTCCTTGATAATTCCTTGAAACTTGCTCCAGATTAATTAAAAATGGCTACAAGATCTGTGAATTAATTGCTGAGAACAATTACTTAACTGTCTGAATTTGAATCTTGAAAATCGTTGAACTCTTTAGAAAAACGTCGAACTGAGCTCCACTATCGTTGAAATGGGCTCAGAGATTTGGACTTAGACAGAAACAGAGATCGTCGATCTGAGCTCAACTATCGTCGAACTGGGCTCAGAGATTGAGAACCAAACTGAAGTCAAGATCGTCGATTTGAGCTCGAAGATCGTCGAATGGAGTTCGACGACTTGTTGAAGTTGAGCTCAGAGATCGTCGAATGGAGTTCGACGATTCGTCGAAGTGAGCTCACCGATCGTCGAATGGAGTTCGACGATTCGTCGTACTGAGCTCGACAAAATGACTTAGTTTTTTGAAACTGAAAATCCTGGTCTTGAGGGCAGCTTCCAAACCTAAGTACTAACCCTTAGACTCAATTCTACTTGACCTTTAGATCTATACAATGAGGTCAAAACAGGTTTCCTAAGAGATATAGTGATCCTGACCCAAATCAGTAATAGGGTGTTCCAACAATCTCCCGCTATTTGAGTTAGGATTACTATTTACAGATATTGAAATAAAAACAACAATATACAAAGCAAAAATGCAATAAACAATACATTGCAGAATCACAGATATTATCTCAGATAGATCATAAAACAGCATATATTGTCACCTTACAGAATTACTCCTTTTCCTTGCTCTTTATAAGTACTATTTCCCTGTTTGGATTAAGAGCTTCCTTTTTAGATCTTCTGTCATCAGCTACACCTAAAGAGGTTTGTTGCTTAGGCCTGGGCACTATAGCTTCAGGATGCAGCTTCATGTAGCTTTTAGAATCAAAAAACTTGCTGGAAGCATATCTTTCAAGTTCCTTTTTCCTTTGATCAGATAATGTAGTAATATTGGAAGTGTCTTTGCCTTGTTCTCTGGCATTCTTGATCTGGTCCAGAGCAGCTAATTCCTTCAACCTGGCTGTCCAAGAAGTAGGGTTGTTCTCTGGATCCTCAAAATGAACTGGAGGCTCATATCTGTTGGAGGAATTGTCTGGAGGAGCTCTGGATGAGACTAACTCTTTAAGCTTTTAGGGAAAGGGACCTGAAGTAGTATCAGATGGACCTTGTCCTTCCCTTGAATAAGGATGCTGCCTGGAATAGCCTTTTGAATAGACTTGAAATTCTCTTTGATTTCCTCTATAATTTCCTCTCCTTGATTGATAGCCTCTGGATTGGCTTCCCCTATGTTGAGATGTTCCTTGAGGCTGATAAGGGGTTTGTCTTCTGGCAGAGGGTTGAACAGCAGAGCTACCACCTGTACCTGCATCAGGAGGAGGAGGAGGATGATGGAACTGAGAGGAACCTTTCTCATACTTTCTCTTTTTCTTCATGGCCTTCAATTGATTCTTGGAGTATTGCATCCAGTGTTCTGTGATAGGACAGTTATGCAGTATATAATAAGGAATATCATTGGTATCTTTGACTTTTGCTGGAGGAACCCTTTTCATAGCCTTGCTTCTTGCCTTTCTTTTCCTTGCAATAGTTGCAGAGGAGTCATCTGAATCAGTCTTATATTGATCACTTTCTGAGCTTTGTTCATCATATAGTGCATCAATCTGTTTCAGATAATCTTTCTGTTGTTGTGATTGAGCACGAGAAACAGTAGTGACCGCAACAATAGAAGGAGGAATAGAAGCAACACTAGCAGAGGAGATTACATCAGTAGATACAAAACTTTCAGAAGTAACACTCTCAGAAAGGGAAGGTACAGCAGCAGTAGATACAGATAAAATACTTTCAGATACAATAGATTCAACAGGTTCAGCATCAGCAATAACATTAGCAATAACAGTAGGCTCAAGGTCAAATGCCTCTGTCATATGTATATCCTCAGATATTAAATCATTAGAATTAGCAGCAATATCAACAATATCAGTACCAGAAACTGAAGGAGCAGCAGCAGAAAGGGACTGTACAAAAGAATGAATTAAGCTAGTGTCACAACTTGAAATAAGCACAATGGCCTTAGACAGATCTTTAGATGGCTGGACTGCAGTATGCTCTGGAAGACAGCTGAAATATACTGAATCAAAATCTGATAATAATGACCTGAGGTCTATTGAGAAAACTGCAACTTGTGGTGTTGAGGCTTGAGCTTGAATAGAAGTAACAGCAGCAGCAGCAGGCAACCTATCCACTTCATGAGGCATCTCCCCCTGCCTAGATTCAGTCAGGACTGGATCAAGGCACCCAGATGAAGGGATTGCCTGAGGAGGAATAAGAGAGGAGAGCCTGGTAGACAGGTCTGTAACTGACTTTAAGAGTGGATCCAAGGAGGTCTCTAACGAGAGGGATAGCTTGGGAGCTATCAGCTCATAAAGTCTGTCTGCTAAAGTTGGAAGATTTACATGCTCAATAGGGATTTGAGCAGAGGTAGGGACTGAAGTTGGAGCAGTTGGAGATGTGGGTGGAGAGCTGGTGGATGGTGGAAAGGAAGGTTGAGATATGGGGATTGTGGAAATTGAAGATAATGGAATGGAAACAGAGGGTGTGAAGGAGGGTTGTGCAATGATATCTTAAAGTAACTATTGGTAAGATGTGGATGAAGAGGGTAGATCAGGAGGAGATGAAGGAGAATCATCCATAAAGGAATCATCTATCAGATTGAAAGATGGAAGATGAGATGATGATTCAATTTCTAGATGAGGGTATTGATGTAAAGGATGGAAGATTTCTTCTGTGAGAGGTGGAGGTGGAGAAATTGAAGTTGGATATGGGGTTGAAATAATGATTGTGGAGGAAATTTGAATGGTGGAGGTGACTGTTGGAGATGAAATAAGAGGTGGAGGAGGAGGAGAAGCAGCAGGCAAGTCTTCTGCAGTGGCAGAGACTTGAGGGGAAGAGACTGCAATAGTCCTTGTGCCTGAAGTAGTAGATGCAGAGGGCATGTTGGGCTTCACTATCTGCCTGTCCCATTTGCCAAACAGGGCACAGGAGAGCCTCTTAAAGGCATTGATGTGCATCCCATTTGAGAGTAGCAATGCAGAGCATCTATTTTGAAGAAATAGCCCTAGTATCCTTCCAAAGTTGACAAAATTCTTGTTGATCTTTTTCTTAATCAGGTCAAAGAAAACTTCTCCCCAGTTTAACTGTTTCTTATCTACAATAGCACCCATCAAACACAGCTGATACCTGGAGATGGTATCATGGGCTGAGTGTTTGACCAACAAGACTTTTCCAACCACATCAGGTAAGAACCTGTACTCAATAGCCAAATGTTTCTTCAGCAGCTTGCTAGGGTTTGCATCAGAATGACCCATTCTATTAAGCATGGTAGAAAATTCTTCTCCAGATATCTCAGCAGAATCTCTTCCAGAATTCAATTGAAAAACCTCTGTCAAGATAGTAGGTGTCAGAGGTACCTGGGTTCCAGAAATTATTCCAACAACTGTATTTTGATCCTGGTTGTGGGCAGTATATACCCATTCCTTTATTTCAACAGCAGGCAATTTGATTCTGGTGGACATTATAGTAACAAGTTTTTGTTCCTTGAAAAGTTCTAGAATGTCTTGGAAAATCTGATCACTGTTATTGAAAGAGTCCATATCTATATCAAATCCTGCATCAAATTTTATGGCGGACAGGACTGCTACTGAGACGGCCATTGTTTCCTGCAAAAATCAACAAACAAACGACCGAGTGTAGAGAAGTTTGGGGGGAAAGAGAATTTTTGCAGAAAGAATGAAAGCGCAAGGGAGAATGACGGCCGAAAAAAGAGTTTTATATTAGTGTTCGACGCAGAAAAGGAAAGATCGTTGAACTCAGTTCGACGATCGGGGCTCCTAAAGGAAACTAAAAGGTCATCAACATCATCGATCTCCGTTCGACGATATTGGAGAGCGTCGAGCTCCGTTCGACGATAGTTCAGAAAACAAAATCGTCGAGCTTCGTTCGACGATCGCTGACCTGGAGAGATAGTTGAGCACTATCTGAGAAGCGCTGAACTCTGGTCGACGATTTCGGAAAGCGTCGATCTCTGTTCGACGATCGGGGGGAAAATCGTCGAGCGCAGTTCAAAGATCAGAAACACTCTATACACTTAGAAAAATTAAAATGTTTGCCTAGTCTTGGTCATTTTTAGAGTTTTAAAATCTTGGAACTTATTTTAGACTTCCTCCATCTAACATTCCTAACTGATTTAGGAAGTAGGTGTGTTTCTTTTCATCCAAGGGTTTGGTGAAAATATCTCCGCTTTGCAAATCAGTTGGGATATATTGAAGTTTAATTTTATTTTTCTCAACATTATCCCTTAGAAAGTGATGCCTAATTTCTATGTGTTTTGTCCTACTATGGAGGACTGGATTTTGAGCTATAGAAATAGCACTGGTATTATCACAAAAGATTTTAGACTTCTCTAAGTTGTAGCCATAGTCTAGGAGTTGGTTTTGAATCCACAAGATTTATGAACAACAACTACCTACAACCATTTATTCAGCTTCAGCAGTTGAAGTTGACACAGATGTTTGTTTCTTGCAAAACCAAGAGACAAGTCTGTCACCAAGAAACTGACAAGTTCCACTGGTGCTTTTCCTGTCAATTCTGGATCCAGCATAATCAGCATTAGAAAATCCAGTTAAGTCAAATGCTGAATCTTTTGGATACCAGAGACCTAGATTTGGACAACTTTTAACATACCTGAGAATCCTTTTAACTAATGTTAGGTGTGACTCTCTAGGGCTCACTTGGAATCTAGCACAGATTCATGTAGCAAACATTATGTCAGGTCTACTAGCTGTAAGGTACAATAAAGAGCCAATCATTGCTCTATATGTTGTCTGATCAACAGGTTTCCCATGTTCATCAGCATCTAATACAACATTAGTAGGCATAGGTGTTTTCATACAAGATGCTTCAGACATACCAAATTTCTTGACCAACTCTTTTGCATACTTGGTTTGAGAAATAAATATGCCTTCATCATGTTGTTTGATTTGCAATCCTAGAAAGAAGGATATCTCACCCATGCTACTCATTTCAAATTTGGAATGCTTTAGATTGGAGAACCTTCTGCACAAATTTGAATCAGTAGAACCAAAGATAATATCATCTACATAGATTTGTACTAGTAGGTTATGGGACTTATGGGTTCTAATAAAAATAGTTTGGTCAACTCCACCCCTTACAAACTCACTTTTTAGGAGAAAGCATGCTAGGGTCTCATACCATGCTCTAGGAGCTTGCTTGAGACCATATAATGCTTTATTCAATTTGAAAACATAATCAGGATGGGTTGGAGAGATAAAACCTGGAGGTTGTCTGACATAGACTTCTTCTTTGATATCCCCATTGAGAAAAGCACTCTTTACATCCATCTGGTATACTTTGAAGCCTTTGCGTGCTGCATATGCTAAGAAGATTCTAATAGCCTCCAACCTTGCAACTGGTGCAAAGGTCTGGTCATAATCTATGCCTTCTTCTTGAGAGTACCCTTGAGCAACTAGACTTGCCTTGTTCCTTACAATTACTCCTTGATCATCCAATTTGTTTCTGAACACCCACTTTGTTCCAACAATGGAGTGATCCTTAGGCCTTGGTACTAGTTCCCAAACTTTGTTCCTTTCAAATTGATGCAACTCTTCTTGCATTGCAATGATCCAGTATGGATCTTGCTCTGCATCTTGAATGGATTGAGGTTCAATTTGAGATAGGAAGCAAGTGTGCAACAGGTTTTGGTTGACCTGATTTTTGGTTTGCACACCAGCTGAGATGTCTCAAATTACTTGGGAAATTGGATGGTCTCTTGATGTTACTAAATCAACATGAGGTGTTGATTGTTCACCAACCTGTGTTGTTGTTTCCTCTTGTGGTACAACAACTGGCTCTTCAAGAGATTTCTCTTCAGGATGTTGAATGTCTTCTTCATATTCACTGCTTTCCTCTTTTTGAATGATTTGTAATCTGTCCAAGTCTTCAGCAAGAGAATGTTCCTGCAAAGGTTCTATGGTAGAAGTATTCTTCTCCTTGAAAGACATGTTAGATTCATCAAAAGATATATGCACAGATTCTTCAATTTTAAGAGTTGATTTATTATATACCCTATAAGCCTTACTGATCATGGAGTATTCCAGAAAAACTCCTTCATCAGCTTTAGCTTGAAATTTTGCTAAATACTTCTTGTCATTATTGTGTATGTAACAGATACAACCAAAAATTCTAAAGTAATCTACTTTAGGTTTCTTCCCTTTGAGTAGTTCATAGGGAGTCTTGCCCTTCAGTTTATGTATTAAACTTCTGTTCAGCACATAGTTGGAGGTGTTCACTGCCTCTGCCCAAAAAGATAGAGGAAGGTGAGCATCTGACAAAAATGTAGTGGCAGATTCAATAAGGGTTCTATTTTTCCTTTCAGCTACCCCAATTTGTTGAGGAGTTCTAGGAGCTGAGAAAGTGTGCTTGATCCCTTAACTCTGACAGAACTCTTACATAAGAAGAGAATCAAACTCTGTCCCATGATCACTTCTGATCAGGGCAATATGAGTATTGAACTCAGTCTGTATGCATTTGAGAAACTTTGTCAAACACTTAAAGTTATCAGACTTATTCCTCTAAAGAACACCCATGTGAATCTAGAGAAGTCATCTACAACTACTAAAGTGTAAGATTTCCCTCCTAAGCTTTGTACTGTAATGGGTCCAAAAAGATCCATGTGTAACCGATACAAAATCCTAGATGAATCACTCTTATTAAGTGACTTGAAACTATTTTTAGTTTGCTTGCCTAATTGACAAGCCCTGCAGAGTTCTTCCTTCTTGTAGGGGACAGAAGGTAGTCCTCTAACAAGGTTTTCCTTGGATAGCCTAGCAATGGTTCTAAGGTTTATATGTCCTAATCACTTATGTCATAATACATTAGGTCTACTAACAGAGTTAAACAGACAAATATCTACTTCAGTTGAAAGAAAATCTACTAAATAGATGTTACCTTTCCTTTTACCTATCAACATAGTTGTGTTGTCCTCTGATTTGATCCTGCATAAGGATTTGCTGAAAGTCACCTGGTAGCCTTCATCACATAGCTGACTGATGCTGATCAAGTTGTGCTTCAGTCCTTCCACATAGGCTACTTTCTTGAATGTGACTGTGCCAATTTGGACTGCATCATATCCTTTTGTTAGTCCAAAGTTTGAATCACCAAATATGACTTTGGGTCCAAGCTTGGCTTTAAAGGATGTGAGATTGTCCTTGCTTCCTGTCATGTGCTTTGAGCACCCACTATCCAAATACCATTGTTGGTTTGATGTTGGATAGGTCTTCACCTGCACATAAAATAATTTACTTGTTTTTGACCCAGTTTACCTTGGGCCTAGGTTGATAACCTTTAAATTCAGAAATAAATGACATCCCTGGTTGACTCTTATAACCTTCAGGATGATATCTCCTTGGAGTAATTATCCATTCAGTATAAGGGTTAAGTTTGGATGAAGGACCCCTAGGATTGGAATTTGATTTACCCTTGAAGAAGTTTTCAAATCTCTGATCTCTGCACGACGATCGTTGAGCTATGTTCGACGATCTTGGGTCAGATCATCGAGCTCCGTTTGACGATCGACTGTGGCAGAGTTCAGGTATTAGAGATCGTCGACCTGAGTTCGACGATTTTGCCTGAGATCGTCGATCTGCATTCGACGATCGTCGATCTACATTCGACGATCGTCTAGCTCCGTTCGACGACTTCTGTTGAACACTTGATTTCTTGGGTAATTTAGAATTCTTCCTAGCTACCTCTACAACTCCCTTCCCTTTATCAGAAATAAACTTAATTGGGGTTGTTAGTACTATAGGTTGGCTGGATGAAGCACCCAAGCCCAGTGTACTGTTGAATCTAGAGTTCACTGTGCTTGTGATGTCCATTAGCTTGATGCTTCTCCCATTAAGGGATTCTTCAAGCTTTTTGGCCTCTGATAGCTCACTTTTCAGTGAAGCTATCTGCTCCCTATAGCACTCCAACTCCTCAGAGAGTTTGAGGTTTTCTGATTTTAAGGTACTATGTTCAGACAATTGATTTCTGAGAGAGATAATTTCCTTCTCAGATTTTAATAGGTCTAAACACAGTGCTTTAAATTCATACTTAAAGTCCTCAGAATTGAAATCAAAAGAACATATCACCTGGTCCTCTTCAAGTTGAGTCTCTGAGTCTGACTCTGAATCTTCTGCATCAGAATTATGTTGTGAGGCATTGATTGCCATCATGCAGAATTCCTTTTCTTCAGCATCATCCTCATCATCACTTGAGCTGGATGAAGCTTCTGATTCCTCTTCAGTCTCACTCCAAGATTCAGCAACAAATCCCTTCCTTGTGTGTTTGTTCTTGCTTGAGAAGGGTTTACCATTGCTGTTCTTCTTGAAGTCCTTATCTTTTCTTCTTTCTCCCTTGTCCTTTTTGTCCTTGTTTTTGTTCTCTGAACAGTCAGGCACAATGTGGCCTGGTTTCCTGCAACAAAAGCAAATAATTTCTTTATTGTTTGATTTATCATACCTTGGCTTGTCATGCTCTTTGTATGATCTCTTTCTGAAGTCCTTTCTGGCCATTTTGTAAAATCGTTTGTCCAGCAGACTAAGCAGCTCATCATTGCCTGAGATTTTGTCTTCAAGCTGATCTTCAGTGGCTTTGAATGCTATTGACTTTTCCTTTCTTGAGGCTGGTGAGGCAGCCTTCTGCTCTTCTTCTCTCTTTTTGTTGAGCAACTCATAAGACTTGAGCTTGCCCAAGAGAGCTTCTGTGGTGATCTCATTGAGACTTATGGCATCCTTGATTAGCCAGATCCTTGAGTCCCAAGTGCTTGGGAAGCACATTAGGATTTTGTCATTTAGCTCAGTCAATGAGATCTCTTTATCAAAAGTCTTCAGTTCATTGACTATCAGGCTGAGTCTGTTATACATTTCAGCTACTGGCTCAGCTTCTCCTTTCTTTAAGTTCTCATATTGGGTTATGAGGTGAGATCTTCTGTCTTTTCTTTCATCAGCAGATCCTGAGACTATCTCAGATAGCTTATCCCAGATTTCCTTTGCTGAGTTGCATTCAGCCACCTTTTAGAAAATGTCATCAGAAATAGTCTGGGCTAAGATATTCATAGCCTTTGCATCTGCTACTTTCCACTTCTTGATCTCTGCATATGTTCCTGAGGGAGGTGGAACAGTATTTGTGCTTGTGTTCTCTGGAGGTCTTGGACACACTGTCAAAACAAAATTAAAAATGTCCTCATCAATAGAATTCATGTAGAGTGTAATCCTTGCCTTCCAAAGTGCAAACTTGGATAGATTGCACACTGGAGGTCTGGTGCTAGCATAATCTTTATTTTGGGTCATGATTTATGAAGAAATAATTCTAATTACAAAATCTACAACAAGCAGATCTAACTATATTAATCTTTGGGTTCATGTGTTAGCCTGTGCAACCACCAAGGTGTGGTATGTTTAACCAACCTGGAAGATGTGGTATTTTTAACTAACCTCCCTCTGATACCAATTGAAAGTGCAAGTTAGATCTGATATACTCTAGAGGGGCGGTGAATAGAGTATAGTGCTTACTAAAAACTTTTTACAACAGTTGTTGTATTCTTATGTGAACAGGGAAGCAAATAATATAAAGTAAATCTAAACACAACAACTATTTAATCACAGAGCAACCTAGTCACAAACCACAGCCAGAAACAAAAATAAAGTAAGAAACCAGATGACACAAGGAGATATAGTGGTTCCCCAATCAATCTGGGTACATCCACTATTCTACCACCCTAGGTAGGAATCCACTGCAGGATGAGTTGATCAGGTGTCCTGGGCACCAATGAGCTTTTGATAAGGTGCTCAAAAATCAAACTAGATTTTTTGATCAGGTGTCTTGCCACCAATGAGCTTTTGATAAGGTGCTCAAAAACCAAACACAAACTTTTAAATGGAGTTTGAAAAACCCTTTACAGTAGAGATAGAGAGAGGGAAAGAGATGATCTTCTCTGTCAACAGTCAGAGAGAAGATAGTGGATGTTTTCAAAGCTCCCCCTGAGATCTGTAGTTGTTCAGGAAGTGAAGCTTTGCAGTAGGGTGATAGGCCTTCAGAAAATTGATCTCCAGCAAATGATGATTTCAGCAACAACTGAAATGTGAGGTGTCTGGATTCTTGAATGATGATGGCCTTTGAACACTTGATTCAAAAGAGATCTGAAGATTTCAGTTTGTTGATCTCCTTTGGTGATCGTGTTCTTGTATGAATCTTTGAGATTGGGAATGTATGCAACTCTTTCTCTTTCTCTTGTGTAATTATTGTTGTGTGTGCTGTTGTTGCAGAGAATATTTTTCTTTTAACTTCTTGTTCTTCTGCTTCAGGAATAATGAAAAATCTTATCTTTTATTCATTTTTATCTGAATAGAAATGATCCACTATCAAGATAGTCGTTGGCCGGTCATAAATGACTTCCTTAATTGCTTTTGTCTTCTGGAGGAAAGTCCAATAAAACATTCCTTGATAATTTCTTGAAACTTGCTCCAGATTAATTAAAAACGGCTACAAGATCTGTGAATTAATTGCTGACAACAATTCCTTAACTATCTGAATTTCAATCTTGAAAATCGTTGAACTCTTCAGAAAAACGTCGAACTGAGCTCCACTATCGTTGAACTGAGCTCAGAGATTTGGACTTAGACAGAAACAGAGATCGTCGATTTGAGCTCAACTATCGTCGAACTGAGCTCAGAGATTGAGAACCAAACTGAAGTCAAGATCGTCGATCTAAGCTCGAAGATCATCGAATAGAGTTCGACGACTTATTGAAGTTGAGCTCAGAGATCGTCGAATGGAGTTCGACGATTCGTCGAAGTGAGCTCACCGATCGTCGAATGGAGTTCGACGATTCATCGTACTGAGCTCGACGAAATGACTTAGTTTTCTGAAACTGAAAATCCTGGTCTTGAAGGCAGCTTCCAAACCTAAGTACTAACCATTAGACTCAATTCTACTTGACTTTTAGATCTATACAATGAGGTCAAAACATGTTTCCTAAGAGACATAGTGATCCTGACCAAAATCAGTAATAGGGTTTTCCAACAAAGACTCTTTTGAATCAATATCTCTCCAAGGAATAACTAGAGATCTAGCACCATTGAGGAGAGTAAGAAGCTTACCTCATTTCCGGGGGTCCCGACATTTCTGACCATGGATCTTGTCACTCTTCTTTGTGACATTGCTTTTTCCCCGTTGGTGGTGGTTCTCCACTGGAATGGAAGGATCTTCCTCCAGAAATTCAACTCCGATAATTTTGTTTCTCTCCAATAGTTTCGCATGGGTAACGACTCGACAAGGGTGAAAGATCGTGACGGCTAGGATTCTGCAATTCCATTTTATATCATGGTGTTAGGTTTAACTCACTTGTCACCTGTCATCACCTCATCTGACTGCCCATGTTATAACTCAAATTAGGTCTTATTGAAAGAACAGGTCCAAGGAATCATCCAGCATGAATCCTGAAATCCGGTTCAGTCCGCCTGTAAAATCCAACGAATTCTGCCTGGCAAAAAAATACACAAGCAAAATTCGGCAAGTATCAGCTTCCATACTCGACGAATCGTTGAATATAATTGGGTATACTCGACGAATTCTCCTCCATTCTTGCCGAATCAGCTAAGTTATAATCGAATAATTCGTCGAATATCCTTAGTGATATTCGATGAATTCCTCTTAACCAAGTTTCATAAGTTTTCTCTCGTCGAATTCCTTAACCACTATATTCGACGAATTCGTCGGATATCGGCAATGATATCCGACGAATTTCCCTTGATAATTTCATCCAATTCCGGGCGTTGAGTGTGTCCAGTATTAGCCAGCAATACTCGTTAAATAATCATCACACTCGAAGAATTTGTCGGATATCATCAGCGATATCCGATGAATTTCACTTAACTATTTCTCCACTTCTTGTGTCCAGTGTGTCTAGTATTACCTAGTGATACTCAATGAATTTGTTTGACATCCTCGATGAAATCCGACGAAATTCCGTTGGATTATTGTATCTAAGGTCCGTTCCCCATTATTTGACGTAGCGTATGTTGCTAACGGAGATCTAGACGTGAGACAGCTCTAGTTCGCCATCTACACACTTTTTCCGTCGTACCTACACAAAAATCTAAAGCCCTCAATACGCAATCATTTATAGCACATGCATAAACACAATCGAAGAATGATCGACTCTAAAACAGCGATGAAAAAGGAGTCGACTCATTCCAAAAGATAACGCAAAGGTTGCCAATCCTTTTTCTGAGCTAGACCAAGGCTATAAGCCACAATCCGCTCAAGCAAAATGGACCTACCCGGTCCGGAGAAAGGAAACACGAACAATAATGGTTTTATTCAGAGATTTGAAAACGATTGAGATTTAAAATCGCGGAGAACACGATGGTTCAACATTCACAAATCTAAGAGAAGAAACACTAGAGAAAGGGGAAGAGATTACCCAACCCGTTGGTGGAAACACACTTGATAACTTTGTGGGAGAATCACTCTCTCCACGGTTCCCACTGGAGTCAAACCCAATGGATCCACCGGCATCGCACCGAGTGGGTTTGTCGTCCTTCTTCCTTGGAGTCGCACCAAGAAACCACGCCGGTGGCTCCACGAGAGGGGATGCCGAAATGGAGAAGAGGATACTAGGGGGCGGCAGCTTGTCTCAAGCTTGGCCGAAATTCTTCTTTAGAGAAGGGATTTAGGTTTTCCTTTTTCATTGCCCCAATCACTAAATAGGCCTTCTATATATAGGAGTTACAAAATAGATCCAACCATCCAAGATTGAGATGAAACCTCATCAATCTGGATAGCTAATAGCACACCAAATGAAAATTCATGAAATTAAAACATTATAAGTTCTAAATAAAATAAAGCATTTAAAATAATTAAAATAGTCTTCAAATAATTTCTTAAGTGGGCCTCGCGCGCCGCGGTCGGATGTTGTAACGTTGCCTTCCGTTTGGGGCCAAGGAGTCATCACATCGACTGAAATCTTTATGTTGTAGCATTGCGGCGTCCAGATCATCTTCAAGTGATGGTGGAGAGGCCGCAACATCAATGCTCCCCAGCTCAAAGTCACGTATCTCCGAGGCGTGGTCCAAGAGATAGCGGCGGAGAAGAGCGGTATCCAATTGTTGAAGCTCTGTCTCGAGTACCCATGAGTCGTCGGAAGGAGGGCGTTCATGCCAACGGATGAGAAAGCGGTGGGTAGCACCATCGGTGGTAGTGAGCAGCTAAGCATCAAGTATCCTATCTGGTATAAGAAAGGTTTTGTGGAGAACAGGGGAGAGAGACCATCTGTACTACCACTCCCCAAATAAAAAGAATTTTGAGTGCAAGGAGAAGACGATAAAGAAGTCAACTCCTGTGGAGGCGAAACAAACATCATCAAATTTGTGATATTAAAAATGGGTGAAACACCCAAATCAGCGGGCAAATCTAAGACAAAAGCATTATCACCAAGTTTCTTTATAATCTGGAAGGGGCCGACGCGCTTTGGAGCTAAGATTCTAATGGTGCCAGTTGGCAGTCGCTCGGGAATTAAGCGGAACAAGAATTGATCACCGGCTTTAAAGTGTGACACTCTCCTATGTCGATTAGCTTGTGTTTGATAGGATTCGTACTGGGAGGCCACGGTTTCCCGAATATGTGCGTGCAGGTCATGAATGTGTTGGGCGATGGATTGTGCGAATTGACTTGCATTATATGTTGGTGGTAGTGGAACCAAGTCAAGTGGCACAGGAACCTTATACCCGTGAACAATCTTGTTAGGGGACATACCCGTGGATCAGCTCTTATAGTTATTGTAAGCCAATTGTGCATGGGGAAGAAGTAGATCCTAAGTACCCTTGTGATCACTTACAAGACATCTTAAAAGATTCCCCAAGCTCTGATTGACTACTTCCGTCTGACATCGGTTTGCGGATGATAGGCAGCGGAAAATTATAATTTGGTCCCCATTAAATTCCATAAAGTTTTCCAAAAATAGCTTGTGAATTTCACGTCCCTATCCGAGACAATTGTCTTCGGCACTCCACGACGACTAACGACCTCCCTAAAATATAACTTAGCTACGTGAGATGCGTCGTTGGTCCTACTACATGGGATAAAGTATGCCATTTTTGGAAACCTATCCATAACTACAAAAATGGAGTCATGTCGACGAAGAGTGGTGGGGAGGCCTAATATAAAATCCATGCTCATGTCTTCCCACGGTATGGAAGGAATTGGTGAAGGGGTGTATAACCCAACATTGGTTTTAGTGCCCTTAGATACTTGACATGTTCGGCAACTACTCACTATTCCACCAACCATTGCCTTAAGCTTAGGCCAGTAAAATTTCTCCTCAACGAGTGCAATGGTATTCTCCCCTCAAAAGTGTCCACTCAGACCTCGGCTATGTAATTCCCAAATAATGTGGTGACGTAAGGAGGATCGAGGAATACACAACTTCTCGTGCCTAAAATGATAACCGTCCTTAAGAACAAATGCATATATGGTCGTTGGAGAGCTATCCTGGGTGGAGAAATGCATCTCGTGGAAATCTGGGCAAGTGGCGTATTCGTCCTTAACTCGTTCGAATCCTACGACATTGACTTGCATGGTAGACAGTAGAGGGGTAAGGCGGCTAAGTGCATCGACAACTCGATTGTCATATCCCTTAAGGTGCTTAAGGCTAAAAGTGTACCCTTGTAAGAAAGCTACCCACTTAGCATGGCGTGGGATGATTTTATGCTGACCGTTTATGAAACGTAAGGCATCATGATCGGGGAGGATCACAAACTCCTTGGAGAGGAGATAATGCCGCCAATGATGCAAACACCTAACAAGAACATAAAACTCTCTGTCATAGTTCAAATAATTCAACTTAGCGCCCGCTAGTTTCTGACTAAAATAACTGACCGGGTGACCTTGTTGACTCAAAACACATCCTATTCCTACCCCTAACGCATCACATGTAAGCTCAAAGCCCTTGGTGAAGTCAGGTAGACGTAACACCGGTGCCTCAGTCATGAGCTTCTTAATATGTTGGAAGGCAAAGGTGTCGGACTTCATCCAAGTGTACTCACCCTTCTTCATGCAGTCACTAATAGGTGTCATAATGCTGCTAAAGTCCCGTATGAAGCGGCGATAGAAAGTAGCCAAACCATGGAAACTACGCACTTCTTGTAGGCTAGTCGGTCCGGGCCAGTCCTTAATCACCTGAACCTTTCCAGGATCAACTCAAATTGCCTCAGACCCAACTATATAACCTAGAAACTCTACCTCTGGAACATAGAATATGCACTTCTTAAGGTTTAGGAATAAATTTTCCTTCCTCAAGGTGGATAGAGTCACTCTCAAGTGGGAGATGTGCTCGGCAGTGGAGGTGCTATAGACTAAGATGTCATCGAAATAGACTACCACAAACTTCCCCAAGTACGGTCGAAAGACGTGTGTCATCATCTGAGAGAAGGTGCTGGGAGCATTGGATAACCCAAAGGGCTTCACAAGCCACTCATATAACCCATCCTTGGATTTAAACGTAGTCTTCCATTCATCACCCTCACGGATCCTAATCTGGTGATAACCGCTCCTAAGATCTAAACTAGAAAATATAGCGGCGCCAGATAATACATCCAAGAGGTCATATAAACATGGGATAGGGAACCTATACTTGATGGTAATCTTGTTGATACCCCGACTATCAACACACATTCGCCAAGAGCCATCCTACTTGGGGGCGAGCAGAGCTGGAATAGCACATTGACTCATACTAGTCCTAATAAACCCCTTATTCAACAAGTCCTCTATCTGAACCTGCAACTCCTTATGGGTAGCGGGATGGAGTCGACAATGGGGCTGGTTGGGCAAGGAAAACCCCGGGATGAGATCTATCGCATGATGAATATCTCTAAGTGGAGGTAATGTCGATGGCAACTCATCCGGGTATGTACCCCTATATATTTCCAACAATACCCGTAACTCACTTGGCAGATCATCCAATACTCCAGAATCCATCTTCGCACTCAGAAGGACTAACGCATACAACACTCCATCAAGAAACGGGTCCTTAATAAATTCTTTTCTCCCGACTAGGTTCAAGGCCTTCCTCTCAACTGGGATCGTGGTGTCCTTAATTGGTCCTACCGGTTCCTTCGGGATTATCGACCTCAACGTAATGGTCTTGCCATTGAACTTGAGTTCATACGTGTTGGCTCTACCAAAATGCATCACATCATGGTCATAGAGCCAAGGGCGGCCTAGTAATACGTGACAAGCATCCATCGGTAGGACATCACACCATACCTCATCAGTATATGATTTGAATGAGAGAGGGACCAGGCATCGCTTGGTAACCGGGACGGTGATCTTATTTATCCAAGCTACCTTATATGGGGTCAGGTGTGGTTCTGTGGTCAGGGCCATACGCGTGACGGCGTTCTCAGAAATGACATTCACACAACTACCACTACCAATAATCAACTTGCAGAGTTTCTCATTACTCTTAAAAATCAGAGAAAATATGCTCGTCCTCTTCCAAACATCTAACGGACGAGGACTGTTCAAAATAGGACGGATCACCATAAGGTGGTGATCGTCCTCTAAATCACTTGGGACCCCTTCTGGGTAACTCTCCTCAGCAGCCTCAAACACTAAATCGGCAGGATCAGTAGTCGTCTCAAATAGGGCTACAGCCTTAGTCTTCGTAGGGCATTTAAAGGCATAGTGACCTTGAATGCCGTAAGAGTAACATGTAGCGTTGGACTTACTAACCTTTCCTATGAGGATACGCTCACTGGTTGGATTCCTAGCATTCTTAGCAGTAATCACTACAGACTTCGACTCGGTGGACCTAAACATTCCCTTATCCTGATATTTGGAAGCAGATGCTCCAAATATGGACTTATTCTTTGCATGGTAATAGAGGGAGTGGGCCTTGGAGGCCAGATGTTTTTCAATGTTGAGGGCGGCATTGAAGGTCGTGCCCAGTTCCGTATGACCATAGTGCAAGAGCTTCCTTTGAATCTTGGGTTGAAGCCCTTTATGAAATCTAGATAAGGTGACCTCGGGGATCTCCATAAGATCACAATGTACCATGCGGTCCTTCAACTCTCCTATATATTCAGCTATCGAATTTGAGCCCTGCCAGAGGGTGGCAAGCTCATTGAATATATGTGTCCGGTGGTATGCGGGGACATATTGATCAGATATAAAATTCTTCATCACCGGCCATCCTATAAGTGGGACTCCGTTCCCGGTACCTAGCCTACGCTTCTCATTTAACCAATATATCTTAGCATTCCCAGTTAACAATATCCTAGCGACTTGGACCTTCTGATGGTCCGTGAGAGTGTGTCAATCGAAGTAACATTCCATGTCCACAACCCAGGTGAGGAAGATCTGTGGATGTCCCATGCCGTCGTAGGTGGGGGCATCGATCTTAATGGCCCTAGTAATATCGAAGTCACGCTCGTGGTGACGATCTAGATGAGTCATTCGGGGAGAGTTCCCATCAGAGTCAGAATTATTTCCGGTTGGTGCCGGTTGGGCGGTCTCACATTAACGGGTGGAGGTGGTCGTTCTTGGTTCTGTAGGATTTGGGCTAGCATGGTCCTAAGCTCCATCATCACAATTCGTAGTCCCTCAATAGCCTCAATATTCGCATCCCGGTGCTCATTCACAACCATTCTAGATGAAGACGGTGTAGTGTACTCCGTTCCTAGTGTTGTGCGCATACCGGGTTACTCAAAATTTTGAAAGATGATTTTTTTAGGCTGGTCCTAAAGTTAAAATGAGATTTTTTTTTTAATTTTCCTAAAGTGACAGGAATGACGAACGTTAAAATTTTTTTTATATATTTTTGCAGAAAAATAAACATTTTAGACCGTTATTTGCAGAACAGAAAAAATTTTGTTTTTGCTTTTTTTTGATTAATTCGTGCCAGGGAAAGAGAGCGATGATGTTTGCAACATAGAAGTTGAAACAACATGGCTCTGTTACCAAAATGACGTAGCGTATGTCGCTAACGGAGATCTACACAAGAGACGCCTCTAGTTTGCCATCTACACACACTTTTTCCGCCGCACCTACACAAGCATCTACCACCCTCAATACGCAATCATTTCTCGCACATGCATAAACACAGTCGGAGAATGATCGACCAAAGATAACACAAAGGTTGCCAATCCTTTTTTTGAGCTAGACCATGGCTATAGGCCAAGATCCGCTCAAGAAAAATGGACCTACCATGTCCGGAGAAAGGAAACACAAACAATAACGGTTTTATTCAGAGATTTGAAAAGGATTGAGATTTAAAATCGTGGAGAACATGATGGTTCAACATCCACAAATCTAAGAGAAGAAGCACTAGAGAAAGGAGAAGAGATTACCCAACCCGTTGGTGGAAACACACTTGATAACTTTGAGGGAGAATCACTCTCTCCACGGTTTCCACCGGCGTTGCACCGAATAGATCCACCTTCATTGCACCGAGTGGGGTTGTCATCCTTCTTCCTTGGAGTCGCACCAAGAAACCACGCCGGAGGCTCCACAAGAGGGGAGGCCAAAATTGAGAAGAGGGAGACAAGGGGGGCGGCGGCCTCTCTCAAGCTTGGCCGAAATTCTTCTTTAAAGAAGGGTTTTAGTTTTTCCTTTTTCATTGCCCCAGTCACTAAATAAGCCTCCTATATATAGGAGTTACAAAATAGATCCAACCATCCAAGAATGAGATGAAACCTAATCAATCCGGATGGCTAATAGCACACCAAATGAAAATTCATGAAATTAAAACATTACAAGTTCTAAATAAAATAAAGCATTTAAAATAATTAAAATGGTCTTCAAATAAGTTCTTAAGTGGGCTTCGTGCACCGCGGACGGATGTTGTAACGTTGCCTTCCGTTAGCGGCCAAGGAATCGTCATGTCTCCTGAAATCTTTATGTCTAGCATTGCGTCGTACGGATCATCTTCAAGTGATGGTGGAGAGGCCGCGACATCATTATTCGTTGAGTGTTACTCAACCATAGCCCTTCGCCTAATGCACCCCGAGCCTGCGTGAAGACCCTTGACTCAGTACACGTGAGAGGGGCCTAATGCGAAACGAAACGTTACAAGCAGTCTCAGAGAATTCAGATTTATCAAGCATGTAAGATGTAATCTACTCAGCATGCTTCATAGCAAGATGCTTACTTTTCTTCAGGACCTCCAAAAGAGCACCATATTTGTCAATCAAATTAAAAAGATCAACTTCAAAGTCTGAATCACCCTCATCATGAGATGATAGTGCATTAGAATCTTCCCCAATTTCATAGTTAAAATCTATTGTAGTTGAAGATGCAAGAAGAATTACCTGTTTAAGATGGGAGTCATCCCAATCATCCATATCTAATATTGCTATTGGACCACAGCTTTCCTCCACTTCATTGGTCTGTCAAAGTATGATAAGGGATCCCTAATACCAATCTATGTAGTTGGAAAATCATCTTCCTCGTAGAAAACATAGTTCCTAATGTTGGCTTCTTCATCTTCAAACTCAGATGAGTTAGAGTCACTATTACTCAAGATCTTCTCCTTTTTAGCCAGGAATTTCTTCTCAGCTCTCGCCCATATGATGCTTCTAATAACATGCATCCTTTCTTTCCTTTCTCTTGACAGGACAGTCAGCAATAACATGCCCAACCATATTGCAATAAATACAAATTGTCATATTTAATATGTTTGTTCTGTTTAGATGCATATATGTCCCCTTTGGGGTCCTTCTTGGAGATGGAAGTGGAAGAAGTCTTTGTCTTCTATTTCCTTCTTCTGGATAATATTTTCTTCAACTACTTTGATATTACTGCAAA
Organism: Platanthera guangdongensis; assembly: GCA_039583875.1. Taxonomy (NCBI): domain Eukaryota; kingdom Viridiplantae; phylum Streptophyta; class Magnoliopsida; order Asparagales; family Orchidaceae; genus Platanthera; species Platanthera guangdongensis. Next base: position 91,663,250 of record CM077157.1, on the reverse strand, counting down.
TTTTCCATATTCTAACTTGCCTTCAGAGGTGCCAGGCTCAGAGAAGTTTGACTCAACAAACCTTCTAGGAAGACATGGAATTCTCCCCTTACTTTTTCTTATGTCTTAAGATTTGAAGGCCACAAAATTCTTCTTTGGGTGAAATCAGGTAGCAAAATCTTATTCCATCCTTGTATTGAGCTACATCTCACATGGGAGAAGCTTCCCAAGAAGAGTGTGGTGAGTAATGTTAGGCAGATTCCCCATTTCCCTGATTGCACAAATCTTGTCCAATTATCTATTTAGAGACCTCAAGAACTTATCATTGAGCTTAAAATCAGTGAAGACTCTTCCATAGTTGTTCAGCTCATTCACTATTTTGCAAAACAAATCATAGCATTCAACTATGGAATATCTGATCCCATACCTAAATGCCTCATATTCCTGATTCAGAAGGGATTTTCTATCATCCTTAACCCACACAGTACCTTCCATATACATAACAAGTGTATTCCACATCTCCTTAATAGTTTGGCAGTGGATGAGGTACAGAATGGTTGAGTCCTCAATTGCACTAACTATTATGTTCTGAGCTCTCTTGTCCATAGTTTCTAGAACTACATTATCTATAGTCATTTATGTGTATAACTTGGGAACTTACAAATTTGCAATTATAGAGGAGATCCTCATGGGGATGAAAGTCCCCTCCTTAACCTTATTGTAGATTCTTGGATCTAAAACTTCCATGAATAGTCTAACTCTCTATTTCCATATGCTTGAATTTTCCTTTCTAGATATAGGAATCTTGATAGAAATCATCTCCTTATGGTCTTAACTGGAAGTCATGGTGATTGAATCACTATCTTTGATAGGAACTTGGTTAAACTATTAAGTCCTTTTCAACCAAACTGCCTCTAATACCATATAAAAGATTATGGGCTGACTTAGTTACTTACAGGGGGTTAATAGGTGCTTTTTTGATTTTAGGCTATTTTAATTATTTCAGCTAATTTTTGTAAAGAACAAAAAGTAAATAATAGAATATAAAAGAACAAATGATTTATAGTGGTTCCCTAGTGTATGGATACATCCACCATCCCTCACCACCCAGTCTAGCAGTGTGTTAGACTCGACAGACTCCTACAAGTTCTCAAATCAAAGATCCTATGGTTCAGATCCTCTACAGGACCCTACCTCGGTCTTCTGCAAGACCTTACCTCGGACTTCAACTTATCCTACCTCAGAGTATAAGCACTCCTACATCTCAGAGATCCAGATGATCGCCTACCTCAGATTCTCTCCTAGAATCCTACACACAGACTCACAACATAGTCCTACACTCAGGACCTTTATATTATCATATACTCAAGCTAACAACATATCCCTACAACTCTGATCTTAGAAAGAACTTACAGATAAAATGAGTTTAAGGAATATAATAGTTAATGACTGAAGAAAAATATTACTTTTAAGCTTCGAGTATTCTTGAGCATTTTAGAAAGAAAGCTTCTTCTCAGCACTAGAATGAACTTGATTTGATTTTGATAGTAGGTTAGAGACAGAGTGGCTTGAATGAATAAATAGCTTTATCTTATTCTTCTACAATAGGAAGGTGAGCTTCCTGTTGATTTGCTATTTGAGCAAACTTATAGCACAATGATCGCAAAGTTCTCGCAGCTAGCAACTTTTTGCTTAATGACAGCTATAAGAAATTAGGGTTTCTTCCTTGGAGAGTTCTTCTTCTTACAGAGCCTATCTCTTAACTTTTATATGTTTTACTTTTAAATTGTCAAAAACACTTCTCAAAATAAGTCGAACCATCTGTCACACAACACAGATGTGACATATGCATTCAACACCACGTAGGTTTCAAATCCCGCCAGTCAGGTTAATAGGACAGAAATTATCGTTGTCAAGTCTGTTAGATCGTGTAGCGCCCTTAAAGGATGGGGGTGGAAAAGGGTTTTTATATCTTTACAATGTTTGAGAGAATAAACTAAAAATTATAGATTTTTGTTACTACTTCTGTGGATTGTGATACCGCTTGGCCCTATTAATTGAACTCTTGATTTTATAATTAAAGATCAGATAAAGACGTTTAGATGAAATCAGTAAATTTATTTCAGTAATAAACTTGACCCCAATAATGGTTGGGTTTGAGGAGATGCAACAAATTCTTTTCTATTTCTATACCGATACCAATCCCCAAGAACCGGTTGCTTCTAGCCTATCTATCACAGATACAACATCGAACCTCCCCTAAACCTACACAAGATCTAGTCACTAACATATGCTACGATTCACAAATCCTCCCTGGAAACCGACGTCTGCACCAGATGATTTTCCACACTAATTCTCATAAGGCCTAGTTGACCTTACCTGTGGTGAATTAACACTTTGTTAATCTTAAAGAAAAATGAAAATACAATAATGAATAACTCCCTCAAATATTGGACTCGATGATGATACATAGTGAGAGATCTATGTTCAAGTCCATCATCTTCATGTATTCGGATGGAGTTCTTTTCTCCAAATGGAGGCCTCAAAAATTGCAAAAGTGCAGGTATTAACATAGCCTCCCGGTGGTGTCCAAAGGTTCTTATTCTATCACCTCCCATGTCATCAGGAAGATGGCTCCTTTTTAGGCCTAGGGAGCTACCACCTGCGGTATTGGTACCGCCTGGAGTTTGTTACTTTAGGAAGATTTTTCGTCTTTTGGCGATCCTTTTCTTTATTAACCTCAAATTTAGTTAATTTTAAAATCAGGAAATTTTTGATCTTCGGAACTAGGCATTTTTGCTTCCTAATTTTTCTAAAAATTGACCTTCCTTAGGGATATCGCATGTCGGTAACAGTACATCCTTGCGGTAGCACTTTCCTTTTTTCTAGTTTCCTTCAACGCCTTCTGTCATGCAGTCAATGCAGTCGATCCTCTATCGCCCACAGTAGTGATATCGCCTAGCAGTAGCGATGCCGTTAATTTAGCCAAAATGTTAATGCTAGTGGTAGTGATATTGACTGGTAGTAGCAATGCAGTAGAAGAACTAATGTAGTCGAATGAGATATGGCCAGTGGTAATGCTATCACATGGCAGTAGCGACAGAACTTTGGCATTTGAACATGTAGTTCATGCACACTATAAACAGACAACAAAAATAATAAAATAAAAGTCGTTATTCATTATTCACAAACCAAGAGATTGTAATGCATGTTCCAACAAACTCCACCTTTTGATAATAACAAATCCATTATGAAGAAATAATGCATAAGAGAGAAAAAAATGTTTGTGTTTATATGTGGATGATAAGCGTTTAAGAAAACAATTTCCCAAGATAGAGATGATAAGTTGTAAATATACCTATTTTTCTGTACATTAATTTAGTTGTTTTCATTTATTTTTGTCGTTTTTACTTATTTTTATTCAATAAAATGCTCCTATTTTTGTAAATATTATACTAACTTAGTTTATTTTATTTTTCAGGAAAAATTGAAAATCTGCCAAAAAATTGACATGTCACGCCCGTGACATGTTGGTCACGCCCGTGACCAGGGCGTGACACATCAAAATCCCGTGAATCAGCAATTTTTGAAGACCAAAGCTTGACACGCCCGTGTCACGCCCGTGTCACCAGTGTCATGCCCGTGACCCATGCCCGTGACCATCCAGATCGACGAAATCGCGCTCAACGATCGTCGACCCAGCTGACACGCCCGGAGACACGCCCGTGTCACCCGACACGGGGCGTGACCCAAGCCCGTGTTCACTCAACTCGACACTTTCAGCTCGACGATCGTCGAGTGTCGACACCCGCCTGTCAAGCCCAGAGTCACGCCCGTGACCGGGGGCGTGACCTTTCCAGCTAGCCCGACAAGACCCGCGCGGCGACTTTTTGACGCACCGCGCCCAGATCCACCTACCTGTCACGCCCCCTGTCACGCCCGTGACCCAGGGCGTGACCAATGCGAGACCGCCACGTGTCCAGCCCGAAGTCAACTTTCCCGTCAAATCGCCGGCCGCCTTCCAAATAGTACTGTCACGCCCCCTGTCACGCCCGTGACCAAGGGCGTGACCCTTGTAAATTTTTTCTATAAATTCAGAGCTGCTGCTTAGGATTTCTGTTCCACTTTTTTGAACCATTTTGTATAGAGTTATGCTGCTCGGATGAAGTCCAAATGCTATGTAAGGGATATTTTCTCCCCCTCTCCTTAGTTTTTATTTTCATTCCTGTGTAACCCGTTATTATTAGCTTAATAAAATGTGTTTTTCATCCCTTTATTTGGCTTTGGAATGAGTCTAAACGACTACCTCTATGCAATCTTATCTTTTTTTCCTTGTCTTAACTTAGTTTTTTTCGTCTTTTTATACGTGTGTGTGTGTGTATGAGAGTAAAATGTTATTTCCTTTTTTATGGTTGAGTAGTTGTTTTCTCCTTCATAGTAGTTAATTTATTTTTGTTCCAATATTCATCCTTATAAAGTTATAAAAATGGTTTTAAAGTGGGTTTGTTTTCTCTTCATTTTACTTAGATTTGTTTAGTTTTGTAAACTTTTTTTCCTTCTTTTACTTTTTCTACCACTTTTTAAGCATTTTTATAACATTATAAGAATGAATATGTTGTTATTTTGTTTTTCCAAACACTTATATTTTTGCATTTACTTTCAAATCTTTTTCCTTATTTAATTTTTTCGCTCTCTTTTTATGCATTTCTACCGCATTTTAGCGGTAGAAATGTATTCGTTTTTATTTTTCGAGCACTTTCATTTTGCGTTTATTTGCAAACTTTTTCGCTCAGTTTATTTTTTATTTTCCCTTTTTATGCATTTCTACCGCATTTTAGCGGTAGAAATGCAGTTGTTTTCAATTTTCGGCAACTTAGTTTTTTGCAATTTTTTATGTATGCGCATTTATTTCCGCCTACTCGTTAAGAGTTAAATGGCGCTTTGCTTTATTTCAATTCTGTCGTGTGTGTGCGTGTGTTTACCTTTCAGTAGAGTGCGTGTGTTTACTTTCTTGTAGAGTGCGTGCGTTTTCATTTATGTCGAGAGAGAGTGTGTGTGCGTTGCATTTATTTTGTCCTACTCGGTTGAGTAGGACCCGTATTTATTTTCTCCTACTCATTTGAGTAGGACTTGCGTGTGTGCGTTTTACCGCTTTCTTTCTCCCGCCCACGCAGTTGCGCCGGGACTCGCAATTTACTGCTTTCTTCAGTCCTACTCGTTTGGGTAGGACTTGCAATTTTCAGCTTTCCTTTACTGCTTTCATTTACTGCTTTCATTTTCAGCTTTCTTTCCTGCTTTATTTATTGCTTTCCTCGCAAGCCGTCCCCATTCCGATGAGTGGCTAACAGTTCTTAGCCCTCGCCATCGAAGAGCATTGGGACAGATAAAGTAGCTTAAAATAATTAAAGGTCGTATCTTTCTAATTAATTAATAGTACTTAAGGTTTGCCCGGGGTTAACGACGCGTAGGACCACATATCGATGTGTGGGCCCTATTTCCGTTTTCCATACGCTCGCCGAGAGGCCGTGCGTATGGACAGATCACCCCTTGGCAAAGAGAGTTCCGCACTAACCCTCGAGAGAGGAGGCGCGCCAACTCTACCGGATTGGGTTCCCCACCCAATAGCGGGGTTCTTAGCGTAATGCGGGCGTTAAGAGGAATCCTTCGTCGGACGAGAGCCCGGTCGAATAGTCTTAGCGTTCAGGTGAGCGATAGTCCTAGAGATAGGTGAGCTCATTTTAGTGGAACCTCCACGGCCAAGTCTCCGCCTTAATTAATTAGAAATTTAGGAGCTCTTTTTATTTAAAGTCTATTTTAGTTCAATTGTTTTTTCGGTGCCATCGAGCTAAGCTCTTCATCGGCACCACCTTCAAGCTTTCTTTTTATTGCTTTCATTTTCTTTCCGCCATTTTCTGTATTTTTATATAAAATATCCCGACAAGATAATTATCGGTAAAATAATAGTCCCCTCCAGGGAAGAGTAGAAATAATCGAACCGGACCCGAGAACAATACGACCTCGATATTCCACCCGGAATATCCTGTACTACTCACGATAGGTGCACTTGCCTCCTTTCGTTAAAACTCGATTTCTAAACCTTTTTTATATCCAAAATAAACAAAATAAATACGCGCGACCCGTTTTCCTAAATAAAATCACTTCGCCTTTTTCTCAAATAAAACCGCCGGGTCGCCGCGTGACCGCAAATAATTTTGGAGTTTTAACCATCAAGTTTTTGGCGCCGTTGCCGGGGAATTTTAGGTTCGTTATTTTAAACCCTGGAAATCTATTAATTTTACCTATATTTTTATATATATATATATAAATATGGCCAATATAATAATAATAATAAAAACTAAAATATATATATTTACAAATTTACAAAACCAAAAAAATTTGAAAAACTCAAAACAAAAAAATTTGAAAAACCTTAAAAATTAAAAATTTGAAAAAACTATAAAACTAAAAAAAAACTAAACTAAAAAAAAAACAAAAACTAAAAATCCAAAATATGAAAAAAAAAAAACTTAACAAAAATATTTTTATTTTCATTCTTGTTTTTGAAAAAGAAAAAAAAAACAAAAAAAAAACAAAACAAAAAAAAACTAAAAAATGAAAAACTTAAAAAAAACTATATTTTAATTTAATTTAACTTATTATATTTTATTTTATTTTGATTCGGCGCGCTTTTCATTCTTGTGCACGTTAGGGGTGCGCATTTCCGTCACACTCACGTGGTCGCTAAGGCCTTAGCTACCTCCGACTCCCCCACGCACACCCCCCCTACCGCCCGCAATCTTTTGGCCGAGTGTATCTTTTTTGTTTTTTCTGTTATCTTTTTGCTTTTTCTTTTCTAAATAATGCAGGGTTTCAACCTGGGCCTCCCGCGTTCGTCTTAGGGAAGCTCCTTCCCTTCTCTTTTTTCTTTTTATACTTATTATATTTTGTATATTATCGTTCCGCATACTTAGATTGCAACATTGGGGACAATGTTGGGTTTAAGTATGGGGGTGTTTTCCTATTCTGCACTTTTTATATTCAGTACTTAACAAAAAAAAATACAAAAAAAATGCAAAATCAAAAACTTAAAAAAAAAATTCTCATTATTCTAATAATAATTAAACAAAAAAATCAAAAAATTTTTTACTTTTAAATATGTTTTAAAAATAATAATTCTCTCTTCCCCCCTCTTCTTCTCTTTCTTGTAAAAACTTGCGTCTTGCCTGCCCGCGACGTTCGACTCATCGAACCAACCATTCAAATAAGAGTCTGTTCGCGGGGCCGCAATCGAGTTTTTACTTTGCTTTTTTGTAAAAATCTCTCTTTCCCCCCTATCTTCTTTGTAAATAACTTTTCTTTCTCTCCTCTTTCTTGTAAATAGCTTATCCTCAAAAACTAAAAATAAAAAAATTAGAAAAACCCAAAAACCCCAAAAAAATAAAAAAATCTAAAAATCCTAAAAAGATAATAATTAAAACACAAAAAAAAAAATGATAAAACTCTAAAAATTCCAAAAAAAATGTTTTGTTAAATTATGTAACAAAATAATTCTAATACACCATATCTTAACTCTTTTTGCTTTCCACAAATCTAGTTTCGAGTTAATTTATATGCGAATTTTAGTTATTCTTTGCTTACTATTCGTTTATTAATTAAAGTTCGATAGATTTAAGTGTCTGGGGTTAAGATTTAAAGAATTTTTTATGTCTTTTCCTTATAATAGGGAACTTGTTTTTCACCACCACTTCTAATTTTATAAATAGAAGCTCGTTTTTTATGTTAGAAAATAACATCCATGGATTTCAATTATTTCAACTTCATGCTTTTAGAAACATTGGAACGTTCATTTTAAAAAGGTTGCTCTCAAAACTTTTTGATTAAAAGCTAGTTTTATTTTTGAAAAACTAAACCCACTTCCATTTTTTTTCGTGTCTTAATTGACATGATTCCCCCCTATCCCTTAAAAGATCCTATGTCAATGGGAATAAGATTTCGTTCCGTAAACATAGGCACCCAATAATTTAAAAAGATTATATATGGAGTAAGAGGATAAAATTCATTACTCCTACAAATATACATTGGGTTAATTTTATTTATTATGAAGAAAGAAAAAAAAAAGTTTTTATGTGTTAGGAAAATAAGATTTCGTTTTCCTAACTATCCAAAAGAAAAAAAATTGGAGGTTCGAGAAAAAATTACCTCACCTCAATATTCAAGCCTTCTTCATAAACCACCAAACCACTTAGCCTATTTCAATGATTCTAGACTTAATTTAAATTTTTTTGAGAGCATAATTTTTAAATTGTATTATTTCCTTTAACTTCTTTTAAGCTAAAGTTTTTTTTTATAAATCCAATCCATCTTTGTTAAACTAACAAAAATAAATTTTTGCCTTCTATTTTATTTTATGTAGAAGTCTTTTTGAAACTCTTCCTCTATTCATAACACTTCATAAATTACGATTTAATTCTTTAACCCCAGATGTTTATTTTGATCTTCCTTTTAATTAAGTCAAGCGGTAGCTAAACTTAGGATCTCTTTTATTCCTTATAAGTTCATCTCCAACTTTTGCTCTGGAATAGCAAAAGCTTAAGTATGGGGGTATTTGATAAGTTGTAAATATACCTATTTTTCTGTACATTAATTTAGTTGTTTTCATTTATTTTTGTCGTTTTTACTTATTTTTATTCAATAAAATGCTCCTATTTTTGTAAATATTATACTAACTTAGTTTATTTTATTTTTCAGGAAAAATTGAAAATCTGCCAAAAAATTGACATGTCACGCCCGTGACATGTTGGTCACGCCCGTGACCAGGGCGTGACACGTCAAAATCCCGTGAATCAGCAATTTTTGAAGACCAAAGCTTGACACGCCCGTGTCACGCCCGTGTCACCAGTGTCACGCCCGTGACCCATGCCCGTGACCATCCAGATCGACGAAATCGCGCTCAACGATCGTCGACCCAGCTGACACGCCCGGAGACACGCCCGTGTCACCCGACACGGGGCGTGACCCAAGCCCGTGTTCACTCAACTCGACACTTTCAGCTCGACGATCGTCGAGTGTCGACACCCGCCTGTCACGCCCAGAGTCACGCCCGTGACCGGGGGCGTGACCTTTCCAGCTAGCCCGACAAGACCCGCGCGGCGACTTTTTGACGCACCGCGCCCAGATCCACCTACCTGTCACGCCCCCTGTCACGCCCGTGACCCAGGGCGTGACCACTGCGAGACCGCCACGTGTCCAGCCCGAAGTCAACTTTCCCGTCAAATCGCCGGCCGCCTTCCAAATAGTACTGTCACGCCCCCTGTCACGCCCGTGACCAAGGGCGTGACCCTTGTAAATTTTTTCTATAAATTCAGAGCTGCTGCTTAGGATTTCTGTTCCACTTTTTTGAACAATTTTGTATAGAGTTATGCTGCTCGGATGAAGTCCAAATGCTATGTAAGGGATATTTTCTCCCCCTCTCCTTAGTTTTTATTTTCATTCCTGTGTAACCCGTTATTATTAGCTTAATAAAATGTGTTTTTCATCCCTTTATTTGGCTTTGGAATGAGTCTAAACGACTACCTCTATGCAATCTTATCTTTTTTTCCTTGTCTTAACTTAGTTTTTTTCGTCTTTTTATACGTGTGTGTGTGTGTATGAGAGTAAAATGTTATTTCCTTTTTTATGGTTGAGTAGTTGTTTTCTCCTTCATAGTAGTTAATTTATTTTTGTTCCAATATTCATCCTTATAAAGTTATAAAAATGGTTTTAAAGTGGGTTTGTTTTCTCTTCATTTTACTTAGATTTGTTTAGTTTTGTAAACTTTTTTTCCTTCTTTTACTTTTTCTACCACTTTTTAAGCATTTTTATAACATTATAAGAATGAATATGTTGTTATTTTGTTTTTCCAAACACTTATATTTTTGCATTTACTTTCAAATCTTTTTCCTTATTTAATTTTTTCGCTCTCTTTTTATGCATTTCTACCGCATTTTAGCGGTAGAAATGTATTCGTTTTTATTTTTCGAGCACTTTCATTTTGCGTTTATTTGCAAACTTTTTCGCTCAGTTTATTTTTTATTTTCCCTTTTTATGCATTTCTACCGCATTTTAGCGGTAGAAATGCAGTTGTTTTCAATTTTCGGCAACTTAGTTTTTTGCAATTTTTTATGTATGCGCATTTATTTCCGCCTACTCGTTAAGAGTTAAATGGCGCTTTGCTTTATTTCAATTCTGTCGTGTGTGTGCGTGTGTTTACCTTTCAGTAGAGTGCGTGTGTTTACTTTCTTGTAGAGTGCGTGCGTTTTCATTTATGTCGAGAGAGAGTGTGTGTGCGTTGCATTTATTTTGTCCTACTCGGTTGAGTAGGACCCGTATTTATTTTCTCCTACTCATTTGAGTAGGACTTGCGTGTGTGCGTTTTACCGCTTTCTTTCTCCCGCCCACGCAGTTGCGCCGGGACTCGCAATTTACTGCTTTCTTCAGTCCTACTCGTTTGGGTAGGACTTGCAATTTTCAGCTTTCCTTTACTGCTTTCATTTACTGCTTTCATTTTCAGCTTTCTTTCCTGCTTTATTTATTGCTTTCCTCGCAAGCCGTCCCCATTCCGATGAGTGGCTAACAGTTCTTAGCCCTCGCCATCGAAGAGCATTGGGACAGATAAAGTAGCTTAAAATAATTAAAGGTCGTATCTTTCTAATTAATTAATAGTACTTAAGGTTTGCCCGGGTTAACGACGCGTAGGACCACATATCGATGTGTGGGCCCTATTTCCGTTTTCCATACGCTCGCCGAGAGGCCGTGCGTATGGACAGATCACCCCTTGGCAAAGAGAGTTCCGCACTAACCCTCGAGAGAGGAGGCGCGCCAACTCTACCGGATTGGGTTCCCCACCCAATAGCGGGGTTCTTAGCGTAATGCGGGCGTTAAGAGGAATCCTTCGTCGGACGAGAGCCCGGTCGAATAGTCTTAGCGTTCAGGTGAGCGATAGTCCTAGAGATAGGTGAGCTCATTTTAGTGGAACCTCCACGGCCAAGTCTCCGCCTTAATTAATTAGAAATTTAGGAGCTCTTTTTATTTAAAGTCTATTTTAGTTCAATTGTTTTTTCGGTGCCATCGAGCTAAGCTCTTCATCGGCACCACCTTCAAGCTTTCTTTTTATTGCTTTCATTTTCTTTCCGCCATTTTCTATATTTTTATATAAAATATCCCGACAAGATAATTATCGGTAAAATAATAGTCCCCTCCAGGGAAGAGTAGAAATAATCGAACCGGACCCGAGAACAATACGACCTCGATATTCCACCCGGAATATCCTGTACTACTCACGATAGGTGCACTTGCCTCCTTTCGTTAAAACTCGATTTCTAAACCTTTTTTATATCCAAAATAAACAAAATAAATACGCGCGACCCGTTTTCCTAAATAAAATCACTTCGCCTTTTTCTCAAATAAAACCGCCGGGTCGCCGCGTGACCGCAAATAATTTTGGAGTTTTAACCCCATCAAGAGACTACCCCTACTTAGATGCTTTCTAAGTTGTACCACCTAAATTTTTGAAGTTGTATTTCTCCTAAATAATATATTTATTTAAATTCATTCTCCCCCTCTTGTTATTATCAAAAGAGGGCGGTTTAAGTGTTTTTGTGATGATATTCTTTCATTTTGTAGAGATTATGTAGAGGGTATCTTTTCATATGGGATCTTTAGATGTGTGATAGCGTGATCAAGCTTAGAGGAGTGTTGCAGCAAAGATAACCTATATTTCATTAGTTTATAATGAAACCTAATTGATACATCTTTACTTAAAATTTTTAGATGTAGCACTATCAATTTGTTAAGTGACATTCAAAGCATGATGATGGTCTTATTTTAGATGATACCATAATTAGTTAGAAATCTAAATATAAGAGATGCCATTTAATACCGATGTTTCAAAGTGTGATTTCCATTATCTAGGCAAGACAGCATAAGCAATATTAGGAAATTTGTGAGTCAAGCTGTAACACCCTCATACATCAAGAAGAAAATAACAGAAGGTCCGACTGGGGCCTCACGCCACATTCCACGGACATTTAGTGGAGTTAAGCATTGAAACAAAAACATTCCCATATCCTAACTCAGTTTTCCATTCTAGCAGAAGTATTTTAATTACTTAAGAACCCAACACCAAGAATGACAAACAACTAAACATATGAATATCATATAAATACAGATTTTTTGTTTTTAAGGTCTTACAAAATGTTTCCTTCAAAAAGTTTTTACGAACATCAACACACATGCTGACCACACATAAAACAGTAAATGTTTTGCACTTGGGACTTTGAGGGCCATCCTGCATAGCAAAAAGGGATTCATCCCGCTACATCCCACTCGGCTCTTGAGTACCTACCAATGGGCAATCCACCAAGACATGGAAAATAAAGCAACGGTTAGCTTTAGCTGACCAATATATAATGACCCCTCTCCTCTGTTAGGGCGGCGGTGCTCCTTCCCCGCAAGAATGCAGAATGATAATATATATATATATATCTCAACTACCACTGATGTTTGAATGCATGGGGACACGTCCTGTGCAGTTAGGGCATATTATTGGTGTACTGGACTTTCCCAGTCCCACTACCATCCTCAGTCCCAGATTTGATGGTTCAACATTGAGCAATTTTAGTCACGCATAAAGCTAATGACACTCTCCTATGACCCCGACAGCACCAATTACTTTAGGCCACTTAGTCAATTGTCATATAGCCGGTACATATCTGCCCTTTCCCATTGTTCAAATCGTTGTGCCATCAAAACAATATATTAGATGTGGGTCGATCTCCCCTTTCCCAATCACAACATACATAACTACGTTGTGTACCAAGGCTGGCTTCCACGACCACCATTGCTGGGCTCTTCAGGATCATAGCTCAATATTGTTTCCCCATAATCTTTAAGAGACAGGCCTCACAAACATAGCTCTCTAGGATCTACTGCTAGCAGAATCACTCTAACCTAGTGGTGTATTACAAGACAACATTCCTAACCCAAATCAGGGTATTTTTCTAGAGCACAACTCTATTACAACCTGTAGCAAGCTGCACACCCCAAAACTCCATAAAATACATGTTTATCCATGGAGTCTTCTCCAACACACAAATCAAACATCACCAATCCATACTAACCTATTCAGATGGGTTTCATAAGATATCCATATTCTATACTTCAATTCTGAATTCTATATGCCAGTTCACTACTACGGATATCACCAATGAACCCATTGGAAACTTCCTGTTCTCCACCAATCAGAGGGGGTTTCCATGTCATCATGCCAAATAATGACTTCACATGTATATGAGGAGAATCGTTCCCCTTGTAGATCACATAAGATCCATGAGCTGATAATTGATCCTGATGGAAGCACTTACAACACTTTCTCCGCCATGGATCTAGCTTCGACTCGCGAATCTGACCATAAGAGCTCCTTCAATGACTTTCAAAAAATTCTCCAAGGGCTCAAAAATAACTTCTTTGTCTTCCTTTCCTTCTTTCCTCAAGGATGAATAGAAAATTACAGAGAGAGAGAGAGAGTAAAAGAGAAATGACGATCCCCTTCCTAAACTGCTCTAGTAAATAAACAAGAGAGGAATCCTATCCTTAGGCTCCTCATGCCAAAAAAAGGATTGCCCAATTTAATAAGCCATTCTTATAAAATTCTCTACCACCGCATACTAGCACTCTATCGCATGGTGGTAGCTTAGGCGGTAACGATGGTGTTATCAAGCACTGCTTTGCCTCTAAATGATTGCCGCAGAAATGCTTGACATCTGGCATGCTATTGCCAGTGGTATCGCTATCGCTTGGCGGTAGAAACTTGACACCATTGATTGTTCTCGAAGCCATCTACTCGATTCCACTTGTTGTTCTTGACGCCCTCAACTTGATGCATGCTATAACAAAGGTTTCTTGTTATCATCGGGCGGTAGCGTCTAGTAACCGAAAACATTGCTCTTTTCAAACACGGGAAACCTAGGGTGTTACACAAGCATACTAAAAGCATTTTAGATATCATGCATGAATATCTAAGGTTGATACTAACCATTATAGAGAACATATATAGGTGAGCGTTAGAGTACAATTCTCATGAGTAGAATTGTTATACAAGATAATGATGTGTAAAAATGTGTTTTGAGTATTCATACCGATGAATAAATTGAAAAGAAAAGACATTGATAACACAATAAGCTTAAAATTACAATACATAAATAAATGTTATGCCATTCAAATTCAATGCATAGAAGAGAAATGTATAACTCCTAAGATGCTCTACCCACACAATACTTATTAAGACTTATCACGGAGCAGAGTAGAGTTTGAGGGATAACTATTTTTTTAATTTTGATTTTTTTATTTACGTGTGATTTTGTCTACCTAAAGGTGTTTTTGATTTGATTGTTTGCTACAAGACATTTTACAATTCTTTTGCCAAGGTGCTCACCTCACAATGCTCATTAAGACTTATCAGGAGGGTGGTAATGCTTGGTGGAGATTCCATGCCAATTTTATTTATTCTTTTTTGTTTCAACGAATGACTCCAAATTCACTTGTTGCATAAACAATTTCATTTTCTTTGTAAAAACCACTTGGAACAAACATAGTTTATGAACAAAAGATTTGCTATTGATAAGTGCAAAGGTGTATAGGTAACTTATTTATGCATTGTAAGAAATTAAGATATTTATGCTACAAAATTATGCAAACTTAAAATTTATATCATGAGTATAAAATCAAAGATGTGCATGTGATCAACACATTAACAAACATAAAATATTACTCATACGTAGAGGCATGTTAACTCGTTTTCTTATGTAAGTGCACTATAATAGTTCTCAAGACATATGACAAGATATTTAGCAAGGCATGATTTGTCAACACAATGTTTAAAGGTTTTGACAATGAAAATAACCATTGATTTTAATGAAGAAAAGCTAATAGTAGTCATCCTTGATCATTAGTGTTAATAGCACAATAATTTTTTTTGACTTTATATAATGCAAAAAAATATTTTTTGGATTATTCAGAAATTTTCAATGTTGCTGTTATTTTTTGTGTTTTATTGTTAGTAGAATAAAAGTAGAGAATGATGTAAAGAACCCTTTTTAAAAAACATACAGCGGAAAAACAAAAAAAAAACAAAAAAAATTTATTGAGAATTCAGATTATTTTGGCTGCCGTCGACAATATCACTATCGCCCGCGTGTACTTGCAGAGATTCGAGTTTTTGATTAAAAGATGGGTTATTTAAGATTGTTTGCATTCAATTTTTCATGATTATGTTGTATCAGTACAATACTTAGCTAATTATACAAAGAAATCAAGAAAAATATAAAAAAGTTGCGTCTTTTTTGTTTTAAATGTCCAAAACCATTAATTCTACTCTAAGCATGGTGAATCTTTCATCAGGAATAGGTTTTGTGAAGATGTCCGCAAGTTGTGAGTCAGTTCCTAAAAATTTACATTAACATGTCTCTTTTTTATAAGATCCTTAAGGAAATGATGATGTACATATATATGTTTGGATCTAAAGTGGTGCGCAGGATTGTTCATTAGATCAATTGTGCATTGTTGTCACATTTGAGTTTCATAATGTTTAGATGAACTCCAAAGTGTTCTAAACCTTGAGTCATCCATAGTGTTGTGCGCAACAACACCCTAGTGTATAGTACTCAGCCTCGGTGATGGGGAGGGCCGCAGAGTTTTGTTTTCTACTAGACCAAGAAACAAGGGATGGACCTAGAAAGTGACATGTATCACTAGTACATTTCATATCCAACGAACTTCCAGCATAATTTTGGTTGGAGAAATAGTGTAAAATAAAGTAATCATTGTATTTATACCATAATCCTAATCGTGATGTGCCAATTAAAAATCAAAAATTCATATTACTGCCTTTAAATGAGATTATTTTAGATTACCTTGATGTCTAGCACATAGGAAACATTAAATGTAATTTTAAGCTTAGAGGCACTACGGTAGAGTAACGAGCTTACCATTCATCGATATAATGTTTGACCTATTGAAATCCGTTCTCATCCTTGCCTAATTTTAAAGATGCCCTCATTGTTGTATTAGCTTGTTCAATTTCTCATATTCAAATCATTTTTAGCATTTCAAGAGTATATATAGTTTGGCAAATAAAGATTCCATCCTTTATTTTATTTACTTGAAAACCAAAAAAATAAGTTAATTCACCAATTAGACTGATTTCGAATTCCTTTTGTGTTAATAAAATAACTTCATTACACAACTCTTCATCAGTGGATCCAAAAATTATTTCGTCTATATATATTTGCAAGATAATAAGATCATGATTACTATGCTAAATTAAGAGCGTGGTGTCGGCAGTTCCCATCTTATATCTGTGCATTACTAGAAAACATTTTAGCCATTCATACCAAGCATATGGTGCTTGTTTTAACCCACTGAGTGCCTTCTCTATTTTGTATATATGTTTAGGATTTTTTTCAATTATAAGTCAAGGAGATTGTTCAACATACACTTCTTCTTTTATTATCCCGTTTCAAAATTCTAATTGATTCTAAGTGAGCAACAAGTGCAAACATTTCATCAAAATCTACCCCCTCATTTTGAGAGAAACCTTGTTCCACTAATCTTTCTTTATTTCTAGTAATTTGAGGTTCCCTATGAAATTTATTCTTGAAAATCCAATTTACACCTACTAACAGATGAATTGTTTTTTGTTCTACTAATTTCCAAACCTAATTGTGTTCAAATTTATTTAATTCCACATTCATAACTATATAACAATATTTTCTATTTAAAGTGGCGGTTACATTTTTCGGTTCAATTTTAGATATAATGTATAGATTAGAAAAAGTTTCATGTAGAGAAGAGCGAGTCGTCAATCCTTTGGATGGTTCCCCAATGACAGGTTCTCTGGGCGATCCTTTGAAATTTTTAGAACACTTGGCGGCACGAACATGCCTCAAACTTCAACTTCTTTGTTATCAGTGTCCGATGGTTCATCTTCATCGTGCTCCATAGGTTGGGCGAGTTTATCATCTTTTCTTTTCACCGTAGGATCTACACATGAAACAAATTCATCAAATCTAACATCACTACACCATATCATGCATATGGTAGCCATCATAAACCGCTACTATATTTGAAAAACCCCTACTGTAGAACTATAGTAGCACTTGTGTGTGTGTTGCATCTTCTGCCGTGGTCATAGATTATGGTAGTGGTTACCCAATGTATTGTGGCGTCCTTGCAACTTCTACTGGAGATACATATAATGTAGCATTATGGTTTTCAATCATAGCGATTATTTCATTTTAGAGCAACAGTTTTGACAATCTATTATACCGTTTATGCTTGTATTTGGCAACATTTTTTTATTTTCTATAGTAGCAGTTATCCTAATATACAGCAATGGTTTTTATTCTCAATCACAATGACTAAGATGATCAATACAAGCATTTCAAGAATGGATCCAAAATTCAATAATATTCAATTTCGAGATGATAGTGGACCCAAAATTCAATTACAAATGTGATTTCAAACCAGAGTTAAAATTTCCAATGTGATTACAAATGTGATTATCAATTTCAAAAATCAATTACATCTTAAATACTCAAATGTCATTCTCTAGTCATGAGTTAAAAGTTCAAATGAAAAATAAGTAATTACAACCAAAAATTTAAACTTTTCTCCTCAACCGATACATCTCGAACACTCAAATTGGTAACAGAATCAACAAAAAACAAGAAATTTGATGTTCCTCCGTCAATTTTTCCACAAAGATTGTGGTCGGAGACCTCAACGCGACACCTCCATGTTCTTCTTTTGAATACTTCCAGTAGATCGATCACGGTCAGCTTGCCAAATTGCGCAGAAGATTGAAATCCCACTATAAGCTCTGCACTACCTACACCATAAATAGAATTTTCAATTACATTGTACAAAATTCTTTACATGCGAAATTTAATGTAGCCAAAAATCTCTATAAAATCGATGAATAATTATTGGGATGAAACCCCTTATGAATGATGATGTATCAATATAGCTCAACTTCAATCCCTTCAATTGATGCTTCTAACAATTGATTATTAAGGAAGAACACAATCAATGGATAATTATATGTATAGAGGCACATTAGTCCAAACTGTAGAAAAATGATGAAGCAACCATAATGAGCTTAATTGACAAATACATCTCATGCTCTAAACGACAAAGCTATAGAATAATAACAAATAAAATAGAAAACATGAATCATGCATTGCAGCATTTTTATTGGATACATTTATATTGAGTTCACAATAATTTAATGCTAGGGCTTATGAGCAAACAAAACACTAACTAGGCAACTGACAAATTAAACCACATTAAATTAAACTGTAGAATTAAAACATACCTTTCAAAACCAGTATAAGCACAATTTCAAAAGGAGTAAAACCAAGTTGATTATCTTTTTCCAAAATCCAAACAAACTCTAAAATCAATACAAGCAATTGACTAATAAGAAACTCACAGTAATTAACCCTGCATAACAATTATAAATTTTGTGGGTTTGACTATACATACATGATACTTCAAATATTTTGTAACTATGAAATCCTTCAAAGGAAATAAAATGATTTATGTTAAATAAACTTGTAGAAAGTCTAACTTACGTCATATTTGGCATATAACTTTTCTTTAGTACAGAGACATGCTAAAAAACTGATTAATAACATGTTGAAAACATTCTTCCAATGAAGATTAGCATAAGGGAACCCAAAAGAAATCTCTACAATAAACATTAAATTGGGGTCTTCATTATGTGCAAACAATAAAGATTCCATATAAATAATATGTGTAATATCATAAAGTTAAGTATATAATTCACAATCAATAAGAATAATATCATAAAGCTAATCATCACCTACAGTTTACAAATACAAACTAAATTGAAGAAAATGAAGAAATGTCAGTATCAGAACTTCCAAATAATTAGAAAAAACCCAGTTATTTTTATACTTAAATCCATGACTATGCTTTAACCTGCAACAAAACAAAAGTCACGACATCAGCTCATACATCCTGCTCATGGTCAGCTGAGACAGAACAAAGAAGCCTGACATAAAAATGATGAAGCTGGATCTATTCTGCAGCTTGAAGGAGCGACAATCAGAGGTGCAAGAAGTGACTTTGTTGTTGCCCAGGATATCAAACTGTGCTGCCAAAATGTGGATTTCACGAAACCCTAAATCACAGCTGACAAAAAAATGAACCATGAATGGAAGAAATGGGTGCTTCAGTTGGAAAAATTGGGAACAAAGTTGGGGAAATAAAAAAAAAATGAAAAAACAGATATAGAACTTACTAAGCAAACAGGGAGTATGATCATGCTTGTGAAGGCAATGTCGTTGAAGACGTAGATTCCGGCTCCGATGGTGGCGAAGGCATGGATTCCGGTAGCAGCAAAGGTGATCGAGTGGATTCTAGAGCAACGGGAGGAGCTGGCCGACAATAATTGAGTTCTGGGAGCAAGAATCGAAGGGGACACGGGTGTGGTACTCTGTGTGGGCTTCAATTGTGGCGAGGGGAAGGTTTAACTCCTTAAGGTTTATTTGGGTGCGTGAAAGCAAGATAGGCGGGATTAAAATGTGAAAAGCAGCATGGAGATAGATTTCATGCCGAAAATTTTGGGGAAGTGTGGGAAAACATTTTGGAGAAAAATTAGGTTGTGGTAGCATTTATACTATAGAGTAATGGTTGTAAACGCAACACTAAATTGCTATCGGTAGCGTTTTTGTAACCTCGACATAATAACTGATACTGTAGGTATATGTTATAGTAGCATTTATTTATCTATAATTACGGTTATAAACGCTACCACAAATATCTTTTGGTAGCGTTTACTTAACCGCTACAAATTAAGCGCTACCATATGCATGATATGGTGTCGTGTGAATGAATTGATTTTTCAACCACTTTTGACCATTTATTATAGATTCGATACGCCTTCTAGTTGAAGAGTATCCAAAACATATTCCCTCATCAGGTTTTTCATCAAATTTACCTAAGGCATCTTTCGTATTAAATATAATGCATTTACATCCAGAAATATGAAAATAAGATACATTAGATTTCTTCTGATAATAAAGCTCATAGGGAGTTAGTATCCATGAAGGCCAAAACATTACTTGATTTATTATATAACACGGAGTATTCAAAGCTTTGGCCCAAAAAGATCTTGGCAATGCATACTCAGATAGCATAGTTCTAGCCAATTATTGAAATATTACATTTGCAGGACGTGAATGGATAAATCCTCAGGACGTGATTGCAGGTATGTCGTAATCTATTTAATAGGTTATAAGCATTTGTTATTAGCCTGCCTAAAATTGTGTATAAATGTAGTTTAAATTTTTATAATTGATACTTAGGTTTCGTGATTGTTAGTGCAAAACCAGCCCACACTCTATTCGATACTGTTGCTACTCATTCATTTGTCTCGGTGGATTTTGTGAAAGATTTAATCAGCATGCAATATTTCAACGGTATCACTCGGAGAGTACGGCTCCCAGACGGCTCCGAGATGACTTTTTCCGCCAAGTGCGATTTCAAAGTATATATTGGAGGAAAACTTTTTGAAACCAGTGCAATGGTGTCGAGGATGCCAAAATTCGATCTTATTCTTGGCATGGCTTGGTTGGATGGGCACCATGCCAGAATTAATTGTGCGGCAAATCAAATCACCTTGATGCAGTAGATTCTAAGATAATATTTGAAGTTATTAAACTTGTGCCACGGATGTTATTGTTTTCAATTATGGCCCTTAAGGCCCATATGAAAGGGCAGGAGGTGTGCATGATATGTTTTGAGTGAAAAGAGATGGCGGCGAGCAAGAAAGATGTGCTGCTAGTGAGTTATTTTCTTGTTGTGTTTCCCGAGAATCTGTCAGGATTACCCCCACACCAAGAAGGGGACTTTTAGATTAAACTAGCACCGAGTGCTAAGCGTATCTATAGGACTCCTTACATAATGGCTCTAAAGGAGCTCTCTGAGTTTAGAGTCAAGTTGCAGGAGTTAGTAGAATCAGTGTTCGTTCACCCTAGCTCATAACCCAGGAGAGCCCCTATTTTGTTTATTAAGAGGAAGGATGGATCCCTATGGTTGTTCATAGACTACTAGGAACTCAACCGACTAACGGTGTGGAACACATACCCTTTACCTCAGATTGACGAGCTATTCAATCAGCTGGTGGGAGTGTATTGTTTTTCCAAACTGGATTTGTGCTCGAGGTACTATCAGTTGTGAATACAAGAGGAAGATATCCCAAAATACCGTTTAGTTCGAGATATAGCCTATACGAGTTCACGGTGATGCTGTTTGGGCTCATGAACGCCCCTTCTGCCTTCATGAGTTTGATGAACAAGGTGTTTGTGCCATATTTGGACATCTTTATCATTATCTTTATCGATGAAATTTTGGTCTACACAAAGATAGAAGAGGAACACGATAAACACTTGTCCTTAGTTTTGAAGAAATTTGAGAGCACTCCTTGTTTGCTAAGTTCATTAAGTACGAGTTCTGGCTCTGAGAAGTTGCCTTCTTCAGCAATGTTATTAGTGGTGATGGATTAGCAGTATACCCAAGCAAGATACGTGTTGTGAAGGAATGGTCGCCTTTGAAGTCGGCGGCCGACATGTGAAGCTTTCTTGGAGTTGTTGGGTACTATCACAAGTTTGTGAATGGATTTTCAAAGGTCACCCTTCCTCTTACTGTCCTGACAAAGAAAGGTGTGACATATGAGTGGACACCCTAGTGTGAGGCTGCATTCTAGGAGTTGAAGGATCGAATTATCTCTGCACCAATCTTAGCCCTTCCATCTGGGAAGGAAGGATTTCATGTTTACACCGAAAAATTCTATCTAGGTATGGGAGCGGTGTTGATATAGCATGGGCATGTGATTGCTTATGCTTCCAACCAATTGAAGAAGCACGAGGTGAATTATCTGGTACATGATCTGGAGTTGGGGGCAGGGGTGTTTGCCTTAAATATTTAGAAACACTATTTATATGGCATCAACTTCGAGATCTTTTGGGACTTTAAGAATTTGAGGTATGTTCATACCCAGAAGGAGTTGAATTTGAGGAAATGGCAGTGGTTAAAATTCCTATGTGATTATGAGTAAAAGAATCTAGTGTTAACCTAAATCACATAGATGGGGTGAATATGTGATGTCTGTGTCTTTTCGCGGAATTAAAATACTTCGAAAAATGAGATCACACAGAACAAAGAGATTTATAGTAGTTTCCCGAGTTGGGTATGACCAATATCCCGCCTAGCCTATCTACCACAAAGGGCTAGGGTCGGCTACTTCACCTTTCTCAGATTTCAACAAATCTTACACCTCGGAGCCGCAACTCCTCCAACTCAGAGACGACACTCCTACAACTAAGAGAACAACATCTCCTATAGCTTGATCCACAAACGGATCTACAACTCGATCCACAAACAGATCTACTACTCGGATATATAATCTCCCACAAATGTAAAAATGTATTACAAAAAAGTATTACAAACAATCTTGACAAGATCTGAAGTCTTCTATCCATCATTCATTGAATATGTTGAACTTGAATATCTTTGAGAACACAGAAAATCGGAAACCTTGAAGACTTTGAATCTCGAATCTTGAATTGACTAGATCTAAGAGAATAGGAACCTTTAATTTGCAAGGATCCAGTCGAGTCGGAAGATGAAGATCGAATCATGCAGAGCTAGTATCAGTCGATCTGAAAAATCACGAACTGTACGGGAGCCGATGGTAAAAAATTCGGAAACTTTCTTGATTTAAAATTTGAGTACGATATCACGAATAGGGTTGATGAGAAATCAACCCTAGGTATTTATAGAGAACCTCCCAAGCAATGTTTATAAAAGAACATCCAAAACAAGTCCTCCGAAATCACTGTGCATGGTCGTCGTTCAACTAGAGCCGAGATTTGAAAAACAGACAAAAAAAATAACCAAAGTCATTTTCATCGAGTATCGTCGAGTATAGCTGAGTATACTCGCCGAACTAGTAATGATATTCGACGAAATTTACTTAGAAAAATCTAGCTCATTCCAACTTGCCACTCGACACCCGGAAGAAGTCATACTTGACGAATTCGACGAGTATTAGCATGTATACTCGATGAATTAGACGAGTATCAGTTAGCTGACTCGATGCATTTGTCGAGTATACGCGGGAATACTCGACTCTTTTTAGTTGGCATATTTTCCAACTTTTAGAGATTTTACCTCAAGTTCATATGATGAATTCGACGAGTGCTACTAAGTATACACGGTGAATTCGACGAGTATCAACAAGTATACTCGATGAATTTGACGAATATTCCATTCAATACTCGATGAATTATACTTGGGTAAAATTTCTGTTCTTATGATTCCAAGTCCTTCGCCTTCCTACATCCTTCTCAAGCTCTTGGGATAGAAGTACACACCAATAGAGAGATTACATGAGAGTCAACACATTGGGCTACACAATG
Source organism: Platanthera guangdongensis (assembly GCA_039583875.1). Lineage (NCBI taxonomy): Eukaryota > Viridiplantae > Streptophyta > Magnoliopsida > Asparagales > Orchidaceae > Platanthera > Platanthera guangdongensis. Next base: position 91,639,731 of record CM077157.1, on the reverse strand, counting down.
AATAATTACATTGTATAGTCCTGTGTTTACTGACCCACAGTAATCTGACATTGGTGTGTACTTAGCAATGTAGACCTGCAAGTACATAACTAAAAATACAACATTAAATGAAATCTCAATTCATCTTAACTTAACTAGACCCTTCTTCAAATCAGGGTTATTGTGGATACAATACCCAACAATCTTCCCCTATTTGAAGAAGTCAGAATCCTATAAGGTAAGGTGAATTGCATAATAATAATAATAAAGCATAAAATTGAAAAGATATATGAATTAAAGAGAATTAAATAAAGCGCACATTCCAGTCAAAACATTTAAATATATATATATATATATATATATATATATATATATATATATATATATATATATATATATATATATATATATATCTTTATACTATAAGGAAGGACCTAATCAGCCCATGGTGTAACATTTTAATCCAGAAATGCCCTCAAAAAATCAGCTTTTGTGAATTAATTGGAGGATATTTTGGTCTTTTGGCCGAATTTGAGCTTAATTAATATAGTTTTCATCCTTTCCTACACTATTCATCCGCCTCAAAATCGTGATAGCCATTTTTTATCCCGATGGCGAGAGCCTCTGCAGGTTAGGTCTTGCGCTTTTTTCCTTTTTCCTCCCGATCGCAGCAATGGGGCCTCCGCAGGTTAGGTCTTCTTCCTCCTAAAGACTAAAGACACTTCTTGGCTTCTTCCTCCCAGTCGCAGCGATTGACGCCTCCGCAAGGTTCGTCTTCTTCCTCCAACAAGACTTAAAATAGGTCCATTTTGGAGCAGCCAATCGGACCCGAGAAAAGCAGGAAGACGACGAAGACCTAGCAGCCAATCATATTTCTCCTGCTCCTCCACATCCTCCTGGCCGCTACACTCTCCAAATCTTTATGACAAGGAAGTTTTCAAGTAGTTTCTCATATCTCCCTTTCTCTCCCTCCCGTGCGCTCTCTCTCTAGCTCTCTATATCCTTCTCTACAGAGGAAAAGAAGAAGAAGAAGAAGATGAAGCTTTCTAGATGTTGATATTTTCATTGTTTCTCTGAATGGGTTGAAACTTGATTTATAATGCCTGAGCATAATTAAATTTCACCTGCTCCGCCACTTCCTCCTCGCCATTACACTCCCCAAATTGACCCGTAATTAAATTTCACCTGCTCCTCCACTTCCTCCTCGCCATTACACTCCCCAAATTGACCCACACATAAGCCCAAGTTAGCCACAAGGAAGTTTTCAGGTACTGAAACTTGATGGATCTTGAAAGTTTTCTCCTTTCTCTTTTCCTCTCCCCACACCACCGTCGTGTTGTCGCTTCCTGCCGACAACGACGCCCCAATGTTCTCAGGTCGCGATGTTCTCGAACCTGCCGCCTCTTCATTCTCCTCCTCTAGGTCACTATATTCCTCCTGCTACGACACAGTGAGACAATCTCCTCTGTACTCTATTTCTTCTTCTTCTTCTTCCTATTATATTTCCCTGCATAAGTGTCGAAGGTAACTTTTCCAATATCTCTAGGGCATCAATGCTCCACATTGCATTGCGCTGCCTTTGCCCATCTCAGGTGACTCAGTTCATCTCTGATAACTCTTCCAATGTATATAGGGCTTCAGCTTGATTCATCTTAATTTTTTTCTGTCATTTAGCTCATCGAGCGATCCATAAATGAGATGCAGGTTTGTATATAGGGCTTCAGCTTGATTCATCTTAATTTTTTCCTGCCATTTTGCTCATCAAGCAATCTATAAATGAGATGCAGGTTTGTATATAGGGCTTCAGCTTGATTCATCTTAATTTTTCTTGCCACTTTGCTCATCAAGCGATCTATAAATGAGATGCAGGTTTATGGATGATTTCATTTCTTTGCAATTACTGTACTATTTTCAATCTTGAAATGAGATACATGTTTAAGTTTTTGGTTTTGACAGTGTTATGTTCCAGTATTCTTGAGTAGTTTACCAGGAAATGCCATTTTTTTTAATATTTTGATTAATCACTGTTAAAAAATAGAACTTTTTAATTATTAGGGTAGCGCTAAACTGTGTTGAAGCTGAGAACAAATGTCGATTTGCCTTCTTCCTGGGATGAAACCGACATGAATCTATCTAGGGATTTATTTTGTATAGAGATTAGATCAATTTTTTGTTACGGAAACAAATTTTTGTATAGAGATTAGATCAATCTATGACTGCACTATCATTTCTTTGTGTTGAGAAAGTTTCATATCCAGTAAACATATCTGTTGTAAAATAAAGAAATTTTTGTATAGAGATTTGATCAATCTATGGTTGCACTGTCATTTCTCTGAGTTGGCATGAAATTTTCATATCCAACAAACATGCCTGCTGTAAAATTAGTCATAGAAAGATACATATTATTGCTCTTCATTAATGCCAAATGAGAATGATGAATTATGAATATTCTATGAATGAATGTGTGAAATTCCTTATAAATATTCGACAAGTTCATATGTGATTTATTTTGCAACTTCAATTTGCACTCTTTCATTTCTACATAACACATCCTTTTCATGATCCCTCCCGCAAAGATCCCTCTGACAAAGATCTCTCCGACAAATGTCGCACACACGACGAATGTCGCGACCACGACATATGCCGCACTCACAAAATATGTCGCTCCTATGACATATGTCGCGCCCACGACAAATGTCGCGCCCACGACAAATGTCACGCCCACGACGAATGTCACGCCCAAGATGAATGTCGCGCCCACGACGAATGTTTCACCCACGACGAATGTCGCCCCCATGACGAATGTCGCCCCCACGACAAATGTCGCGCCCCCAAGAAATGTCGCCCCCACGACAAATGTCGCCCCCACAACAAATGTCGCGCCCACAACAAATGTCACCACCACGATGAATGTTGTCCCCACGACGAATGTCGCTTCGGTTGAATGTAGCCCCAATGCCGAATATCACCCCCACGACGAATGTCGCCCCCACGACGAATGTTGCCATCATGACAGGTGATACCCTCACGACAAATGTCGCCCTCACGACAAATGTTGCCCCCACGACAAATGTTGCCCCCATGACAAATGTCGCCCCCTCGACAAATGTCGCACCCACGACGAATGTCGCCCCTACGACAAATGTCGCGCCCACAATAAATGTCGCCACCACGATGAATGTTGCCCCCACGACGAATGTCTCTTCGGTTGAATGTAGCCCCAATGTCGAATATCACCCCCACGACAAATGTTGCCCCCACGACGAATGTTGCCATCATGACAGGTGATACCCTCACGACAAATGTCACCCTCACGATAAATGTTGCCCCCACGACAAATGTTGCCCCCACGACAAATGTCTCCCCCTCGACAAATGTCGCACCCACGACGAATGTAGCCCCCTCGACAAATGTCGCACCCATGACGAATATAGCCCCCTCGACAAATGTCGCACCCACGACGAATGTTTCCCGCAAAGGGTCCCATGTGCACGAATGCTTGTATATATATATATATATATATATATATATATATATATATATATATATATATATATATATATATATATATATATATATATCAAAGAGCTCAATGCTTGTGGAAACCACATACACATATATTAGTAGAAGATATAAAAAGCCATCAGCCCTGCCTGCCCTGGCACTTCTAATGTTGTCTGACAAAATAAGTCTTGGGCTTTGGATAATATGTTGGAGGGGCTGGAGGTGTAGTTGGATCATCAAACTTGTTTTTTCCTATAATGAATTCTTCACTTTGCACAAGCCAGCTCAAACTCCTGCCACTCATCTCTATCATAGTGATTCCATCTATTTTTACCTATAATGTTAACCAATATGAATGAGTTTAAGATGATGCCTCTGGAAATCAGACTCCGAACCTCAGCCATTTCTCGATTTGCCATTACTCTGGCAGGCTCTGGTCTCACATCAGATGTGTTTTCACCATATTTTCTTCTTTTGTAAACTGTTGAAGGAATGCCTTCCACCACTTGAACATCTGGAATATCAATAACAGCAGCAACAACAGGTCTGTCCTGGGAGAAATTCGGTTAGTCTAACCAATATTGATAGTAATCCGTAGCATGATGAACCTCATCATTTACTGATACATGCACAACATGTACTTTAACTCTTTAATCAACTTGACAGGGTCTTTAAAAATATCACTATGTAGCTAGTAAAAGGTTTCATAGTTGTAGTCGTTGACACCTTTGAAGTTTGCAACCATGGTATACTCAACAACATCTACCTTAGCTTTTAGGGTATCCTCCCCCATTCTGACTTCAATAGTTATAGCATTGGAATAAGATTTCATGGTCTTGGCAAAATGAGCCATTGATCTATTATGAGCATCAATCATGTTCACTGCGTTCTTGTCAACATTCACAAGAACATCCAAATTACATTTGAGCCCGCCATGTTATGAACTAGAGCTTGTCTACCTTGGACGAACCAAGAATCCAACCTTGCACCTAATTTTTCAAAAGACACCTTGACAATTGCAAGGCCATTGTTCAAATGTTTTACCATTTCCTGGGCATTCTTTAGAACCTTCTGCATGGAGGATTCAAACTATGATTGCTGCTTAGCGAACATGGATTATATCGTCTTCACAATGGATTTTTCTGAACTGGAACTGGGAACATCTCGAGTAGGAACACTGGGAAGAGATGACAGATCTGCATGGATTTCTGAATCACTGCAGGACTCATCTATCATAGATAAATGAGCTTTAGATATCAATCTGGGAACTTTAGCAGGTAGGATAGGAGTATGCTCCTCTACATCTCGGTCCTCGTCAGAAATATTAGCTAATTCCTCTGGAATAGCTGGAGTAATACCGGACACCTTGGCAACCATTTTGTCTAGGTTGCAGATAAACCTGTCAACCTGTATAGCAATGGATATCAAAGATTGGGTTGCCTGCCCCTTTGACACTATAACAGGAACTATCTCTGCGAGAGGAACAATCATGTGCTCTAATGAATCTATCTCAGAGACATCATAAGAATTTTTAGCAACTACCATTACCTCATTAGTATCTATCTCATAATCAGCATCAGCATCCACATCATTAGAAGAAGCGGGAATGTCATCATCAACAACCTTATCCTCAGGCTCCTCAGACACTATCCCATTAACAGCAGCATGACTAATATCAGCAACCACTGTAAGGAGATCTATTGCATCTTCTTCTAGAACAAAAATGAATGGAACAGAAACTGAAACTGAACCTGCACTTCTGCAACTGGGACTTCTGAAACTATCTCAGTAGGCACACTCAAGGGCACTTTTTCAGTTGCCACTTGTGTATCAATAGACTCCTCTTCAATTCCAAAACATAGACTATTAGGAATCTCACCAGGGATTGGAGAAGGAATACTATACTTTGGAACATGTTCTTCCTCCTCCACAGGAAAATATCTGGCTCCCTCTGGCCTTAGGATGCTCCTATCACACCTCAAGAAGATTGATGAATCGATTTTCTTCAAGTGGTGGATAGGTAATCCCTTGGACATATCAAATTTCTCCCTATCCATTTGGTTCAAGAACAAGCTAATAATCCTTCCAAAGTTGGGAGTTCAAAAACTATATTTGATCTTAGCAAACATCACTGTACCCCAATCCAGTTACTTACTGCAGATAATAGCCACAAGGATCATGAACATCTCTGAAGATAGATAATCATTTGATCCTGTCCTGCATAGGAGAACATTACCGAAGATATCTAATAGTAAATTTACATCCTCATTCATATGTTTGCCCTTGTTGGGTACATTGATCCCAATATCCTGGATTTGAAGAAGGGCTTGCAGAAAATAGTATACGCATGATGTGATCTAACTAGTGTCAAAGTTATTTGTATGCAGGATCGTTCTGCACATTGATTGGACATATTGTATAAGATTGGAAAGATAGCATAGGTGGCTAGGGCAGGTGATGTTATGCAAGATTGTGGAAAGATAGAAAATCTGTCAAGGTCCACAGACATTGAGTGAAGCAAGCTCACTCAACTCCAGTAGACTAAAAGCTGTGAGTACAGCATGCATAATCAAAGGCAGGCTATTGGCAAGATGAAAATGTGGCTAAGTCTACAGACGTTGAGTGAAGTCTACGCACTCAACGCCATATAATAAAAAGTTGAGAGACATGCTAAGAGAGTAAAAGCCTAAGAAGAAACATGCAGAAATGTGTCTAAGTTCACAAGCGTTGAGTGAAGTCCATTTAATTAATGCCATAACTTCATATTCATTTATTATTACACAAAACAGTCTAAGCCATAGGAAATCTGTGTGGATATTTGACCAAGACCACAAGCATTGAGTGAAGCCTATTCACTCAACTCCTTGTGATACAAAGCGCAGTATTTTGTCTAAGGACAAAAGTGTTGAGTGGACCTTACTCACTCAACGCCACGTCAATATAATTGACATATGCTAAAAGAGTTGAGTGAAGAAGCTACACTCAACGCTTCCTTGACAGGATAATTGGCTAAGTTCAATAGTGTTGAGTGATGATCACTCACTCAATGCCTAATGAAGGAAATCTTTTCAAAGTGTTTTGGAGTTGAGTAAATCTTACTCAACGCTTAGTGACAAAAAATTGTCTAAGTGGTTTGTCGTTGAGTGAAGCTTACTTACTCAATGCCTGGTGACAAGAAATTTGTCTAAGTGTTTTGGCGTTGAGTGAAGCTTACTCACTCAACACTTACACTAAAGATGTTTGATTTTGGCTAAGTCCACAAATGGTGACGTCAGCAAAGTCAACAAGTCAACATAATTTGAATTCATTGCGGGAAAGTTACAATACGTGACAAATGCTGTCACTTGCCTTCAGTATAGCTATTAGTGCAAAAGCTAGGTACCAGCCAACCAATTCCAAGTGGGGCCCACTGCTCAAAGAGCCGATGGGCGAATAATAAATGGCAGAGATCGACGAAGGAAAAGTAGCGTTTTGAGAGCACACAGCTGGACTTCATCTTCCATCTTGCCATTATTGTAGGTCTTGGAGAACCAGTTCGAAGTGCTGATCTAATTGCAAAAAGCAAGTCGCTCTGTGACTCACAGACTGTTAGCTGTTGAAGAAGCCATTCACTGAAGAATCAAAACATCTTCAACAACAAGATCAAAAAGTTCTCTTTCTAACTTAAGTTGTAGCAAAGGGCCAACCCTAGCTGCAGTTACTTCGCAGCTCCAGCAAAGCATTTCTTTAAGATAAATTTCCAGACCTTTGAAGAAGAGAGGACTGAGTTTTTAGTTCAGTTCAGAAAGATATAGAGCAACTGATCTTCAAAGTTGCTTCCTACTCAAGATTCTTGTTGTTGTGAAGAAGTTAGGGCTGATGATAACTCAGCTTAGGAAGAAGAAGGCTCAAAGAATTTTCTATGTTTTCAGAATCATAAACACACACAAACACCTTGTATGATCTTAATAGATCTGAGCATTTTTCTTGAATATATAAAGGCTTATTGTAGGATTCAAGTGTGAATCTGAGTGTAGGATTCAAGGGTGGATCTGAGTGTAGGATCACTTGTTGATCTGAGGTAACTGAGCTGTAGGGCGTTGAGCCTGAGGTAGGACAGTCTTTCTCTCAGAGTTGTAGGGAACTTGTGCCTGAGTTTAGGATCCTTTGGATCTTGGGTAGGGCCTTTGTATCTGAGCTGTTGGAGAGTCATTCTCTCTAAGGTTGGATACTTTATGGATCTGAGGTTGGGAAATCCTCCCAGCATAAGTGGTAGGTCTTGGAGGAGACTGAGTGATCCTGAAGGATCTGTGGTGTAAGCTCTTAGGAGCTGAGATTGGAGAAGTGCCTTGTCTGATAAGTAGTTAGAAATGTTGGAGGGAAAGTGGATGTACCCATATTTTGGGGAACCACTATAAATTTGATGTGTTGTCTGTGTGATTGCCTTAAAATCACAACTAACATAATCCCATCACTCACATGAGTAATTAAGTTAAACAAAATTAGTAAAGGAGACCAATAACCTATTCACTCCCCTCTAGGTAATTTAGCTATCCTTGAAAACAAAGACAGACAAGTGGTATCAAAGGGAGGTTACTCAAAAAGGACTTAATAGTCTGTATGAACTCCAAGGATAGCTAAAAGGATTGTGCATGTGAGTCAAGTAGTGATCCATATGGAGAGGAGCTCAATGAAGCTCCATGTCTGTATAGCAAAAAAGACATACAATGGGCTATTGGCAGGTGTTGTATATAATGAATACTATCTTGCTGCCAGGATAGGAATCAGAGACCCACTATCCTCTATATTCCGAGACCGCAATAAAGTTAATGTCTATCCAAATGCAAGGTTACAGATCAAGGTCCCACTTTCACACACAGACAGTGAATCAAAGGTGGATTATGATGAGGAAGTTGAATGTAGATGTTATGGACTGATGGCCATGACAGAAGAAGAATCCTGCCAGGATCAGCCTAGTCAAGATTAGGTTCACTCCATATCTTGCTCATCCTTAGTATCTGTATATGAGAACAGTCCAGACACTGATGCATCCACATCAAGTCATGATGAGGGACCTATATCAAAGGAAATGTCAATCAATTGATTGACATGTATGGTGCACTTCTGAACTCTATCAAAAGAATCAAGAAGTTGGCCATGATGCAGGCTGATGAGATTATCTATCTACAGATAGCTGCTTCCCAGCAGGCTGAGAAAGCAACCCTGCTAGATCAGAAGACTAAGGAAGTCAGCCAAGTAAAGGTCAACTGTAACACCACAAATTTGACAACAGAATTGTTTGTCGCTATCGCCGAGTGACAATGAGTATCATCGGGTCAAGAGCGATAGGTCTCGACGCACTCAACTCCATAAAGCATTGAGAGAGCTCAATATACTTGATGCCTTGAAGTGTTGAGTGAGCTTATCACTTTTATAAATCCGGGGAATAGTGGTTATCTCCTGGTGGCGATAGCGATAAAGCGTTGATTAAGTGTGATGCACTCGACGCCATAAAATGTTGAATGAAGTCAATACACTCAAATCCTAAAAGCGCTGAGTGGGCTTGATGTCGCATGTAGATAGTGAATATCACTAGGTGATAGTGCCATGTGGCATTGACAAGTGTCAAGTTGCTGGTCGGCGGCAGATAAGCAGAGGTTGCCTGGGACAAAGCGGTTAAGTCGATGTCGTCGAGTGGAGACTGTCGATCTCGCTAGGTGATAACACCAAAGTTGACAAGTCAACCCAAATCTTAGCCTTTGCTTAGTTTTGATGGGTTAATCTTGTGGTTGAGATTAAGCCTAGGTTTGATATATAGAGGTGTGTGGAATGAGAAGTTATTCTATTCTTCTCTTTCTCTCTGTCTCTCTCTTCATTCCATTTTAATCCTTGTAGAAAACTAATCTAAGGAAGAATAAGCGCTGGAGTTGAAACTTGGATAGCTTGCTGAAGGAGAACTTGTGTTCAGAAGCAGGATCTGAGCCTATATCAGCCAAGAGGAGAGCGACGTGCTCATTTCCATCTGCATATAAAAACTTTGGCTTGGCTCCAAAGCAGACTAAATAATCTTTCTTCTTGGACATGTGAAGACCTTCTTTTGGCATAAGCGTGGAATCCCCCACCAAAAGGTGGAGCATTACGGAAATTCCTATTGGTCGATTCATGAAATCCCCTGTGAGTCTTCCATATAGATCTGAAAATGTGTAGTACGAAATAGGCATGCTGTGTGAATCCCATCTGAACAGGTTGGTATGGATTGGTGATGTTTATTTTGCCTCCCGGAGAAGACTCCGTGTATAAGCAAGTAATTTACGGGGTTTACTGGGTTGTACCTGTGAACTGGAAGTAGCGGGAAGTATTGGCGCTACACTCTAGGTAAATACACATGAAATACCACAGTTTCTATGACTGTTGGATGTCGTCAGGCAAAAGTGAGTATCACCATCGGTGATAGCTCTTAGTGAGCTATTCGTGCTGTGAAAGTACAGTGTTTCTGGCACTGCAGGTTACTCCAGGGTTTTGGTTGGGTATGGTATAGAAAGTGCGTTCTGTGTTTAACGCCGGACAACGATGAGTATCGTTGGTGATAGCGGCCAGAAAACCTTTTGATGTGAAAGCCTGCCACTCGAAGAATGTGAGGCTATTTTGTGAGTTGCGAGCTCCTAAAGGCTAGTGGGCCGAACGGACAAGGGGAAGCCGAACCGCGTCCGACTAGCCTTAGATTTGATGATTTGAGCAATGAGAAAAGGCTGAACTGTATCCGCATTATGGTTGTCTAACTTGAGTGCCTATGTTTTTTGCTTCGTTAGGATCACATAACGAGAGTCTGAGGCTATACGCCAAAAAAGACTAAAGTCTCAGGCCGGGGGCCATGGAGACTGGAAATGCTCAAGTATTTCCATTCTATGACTAGGAATGGTGGTTGGGCCTGAAACATTCGCACACTGATAATATGCCCTGGGAGCACGAAACGTTTGGCCGTTGAGGCATTCGATTGTGAAATATTGAACTGTGCGTGAGTGCATGTTTTTCTGATATATCTTCTTGTGAAAATACTATGTTTGCAGGGAAGAAATACCACTGCCCCGAAAAAAGGTTTGGGGTTGTTATAATTTGGTCAACTGAATGCTGATCGTTGCCTTGTTTACCACCCTTATGGTGGTTTGTCCCCATGCAGGTGCTGGAGAGCCGAGCGGAAAATAGCGGGCTGAAGTACTTGCTTCTACTTTGCTGGCCCTCGAATGCCAAATGAAGAAATTTTATTATTTTTCAAGTGTGGCCGACCTGCATGTCGATATTTGTAATCCACACTGGTGAAATGTAACTATAAGGCCTTAAGGCGATAACTTTTGTATATTTGTATATGACATTCTTGTTATATATATAACTGATATTGTTTATATATTGTGGACATTCAATTGGTATGAGTTCATGTAACCTTAAAGCTCTCGCAAAAATGCTTTGAGTTAAGGTGCAAGCAGTCTTTTGACATTATCCTGTAATCCTGCCGCCTATTTGTGGAATATGTTGTGGGGCCCCAGCAAGACCTTCTATTATATCCAAGTCGTCAAAGCTGTTCGGAATAACACGGAGTTATTCTTCACGCTTATAAAGGCTGTTGAGACAAAATACATTGTGAGTGTCGTTCTGATTGTATCGTAGTATGTTGATGTGATTCCTAAGGATCTTCTAGGGTTACCGCCCCAGCGGGAATTTGACTTCGCTATTGAGCTGGTGCTAGGTACAAAACTTGTGGCCCGTTCGTCATACCGTGTAACGCCAAAGGAAATGGCGGAGCTGAAATTTCAGTTGCAAGATTTGACAGAGCAAGGTTATATACACCCAAGTATGTCACGTTGGAGCGCACCTGTTGTCTTTGTGAAAAAGAAGGACGGCAGTCTGTGTTTGTGCATCGACCACCGAGAATTGAAAAAGCTGACGGAGAAGAACAAGTATCTGATACCACGGATAGATGACTTGTTCGATCAGCTAGTGGGATCAACTGTGTACTCTAAGCTAGACTTAAAATCTAGTTATTACCAGTTGATGATTCAGGAATGTGACATTCCTAAGACAGCGATTGGAGTACGCTAAGGTTATTATGAGTTCACAGTAATGTTTTTTGGGCTAACAAATGCGCCATCGATGTTCAAGGACAAAATGCATCAAACGTTTCTTGAGTACTCGGACTTATTAGAAATCGTATTTATTGACGACATCTTAGTGTACTTTCAGTCAGAAGAAGATCATGCAAACCATTTGCGGATGGTGTTGCACACCCTGAGAAGAAACAAACTCTACGCCAAGTTCTCTGAGTGTGAGTTTTGGATGACGTTGGTGGACTTTCTTTGTCATGTGGTTAGTGGAGAAGGTATCACAGGGGATCCGGTGAAGATAGTTGCAAGACAGGAGTTGGTTGTTTTGTCTACCGTAGCTGAAGTTAGGAATTTCCTTGGACTTGCGTGCTACTAGGGGCGCTTCGTAGAGAACTTTTCAAGGATAGCCTTACCTCACACCACACTGACGAGGAAAGATCAGAAGTTCATTTGGACGATACAGTGCGCACGAGCTTTTGAAGAGTTGAAGTATCGTTTGACCACGACTCTTATTTTTACGTCTCCATGTGGTACAAATGACTATGAGATTTACAGTGATGAATCAGGGAGCGGCTTAGTCTGCATTCTTCTTTAGTTTCGAAAAGTAATCGCTTATGCCTCACGCCAGTTGAAAGTGCATGAACGGAACTATCGCGTTCATGACTTAGAGTTGGCGGCGGTGATATTTGAACTTAAGTTGTGGCAACAATATTTATATGGCATGAATGTGGACATCTTTACGGACCATAAGAGCCTTAAGTACCTTCTACATCCGAAAGATCTCGACATACGACAGCAGAGGTGGTTGGAGTTCCTCGGGAACTACACCGTCCAGATTCACTATACTCCCGGGAATGGAAATGTGGTCGCAGATTCCTTGAGTCGCAGTACTCCGGCAAGGGCAAGTTGGTTGCAAATGTATGATGCTCGTCTGATCCAAGAATTGGAGAAATTTGACATTTCTTGTGTGGATAAGAAAACTACTGCAAATATATTCCTAAACTGGACGGAGGTATAATATGACCTTCCGGACAGGGTTCGACGAGCAACAGAACTTGATGAAAGTCTACAACATTATGTAGTGGATGGGTAAAATGCCCAATTCACCTGGGATGACATCCTTTTGTGGAAGGATGGTCAGTTGTGCGTCTTGAATGTGGGTAAACTTCATGAGGAATTAATATACAGGGCACATTTCACAAATTACTCAATTCACCGCGGGAGAATGAAGATGTACAAGGACATGAAGAAGGCATTCTGGTGGCCAGGTTTGAAGACAGATATAGCCCATTATGTGGCAAAATATCTGACTTGTGCCTTGGTAAAAGCTGAATACCAGAAAGCTGGAGGATTCCTGAAGTCGTTACCAATTCCGGTATTGCAGTTTGATGAAATTTCTATGGATTTTTTGCATGGACTCCCGAGATCTCAGAATATAAATGATGTCATGTGGGTGATCATTGACCAATTAACAAAGGTGTCACACTTCATACCAAACAGGAAGGACAATTCAGTAGAAAAATTGGTCAAACTATACGTAGATAACATTGTACGATTATACGGTGTGCCCCGTAACATCATCAGTGACCAAGATGGGCATTTTACGTCAGGTGATTGGAGGCTAGTCCACCAACTGTTGGGTGTCAAGTTACAGTCTAGTACGGCCTTTCATCCATAAATGGATGGCCAGACCGAAAGGACCAACAAAACAATGAAGGATATGCTCTGTATGTGCGCCCTGGAATTGGAAAAAGGTGAGAATATCACCTCTATATGATTGAGTCCACCTACAATAATAACTATCAAGCTAGTATATAGATAGTGCCCTTTGAAGTTTTATACAATAGGAAGTGTCGTACACCGTTGGCATGGGCTGAAACAGGCGAGTCAAAGCTCTATAAACATAAAGAGGTCGAAGATGCAAATTCGACCATACGTATTATACGAGACCTGCTACTTATAGCCCAAGATAGGCAGGTGAAGTACTACAACGTCAAACACCGAAACATGTAGTTTGTGATGGGTGATTGGGTATACTTAAAGATCAAGCCATTCAAAGTGCATCTAGGATACGTTACCTAAAAAAGTTGAGTCCTCGAAATCTTGGTCCGTTTGAAGTGGTTGAGCGAGTTGGAGAAGTTGCCTATTAGTTAGCTCTATCTGCATAGCTAAGTGAGTTGCACGATCCGTTTCACATATCGGTGCTGTGAAAAGCTGTGAAAGAGCCAACTCAAGTTGTTGCGAATGATTAGGTACCGAGCGATAGATGGCTGACGACGAAAGTTGTACCCATTCGGGTTGAGGATACAGAGATCAAGCAACTACAAAACAAGGTAATCTGGATGGTCAAGGTCCATTTGGTCAATTGCGGCCATGAAGAGTTTACATGGGAACGAGAGCAAACCATGCACGAGGAATATCCTGAGTTGTTTGTGTAATGTTGTTGCAACGTTACTTTTATGAATAAAATTGTGTTGTAACTTTTAAGTTGTTGTCTTAATTATAGCTATATGTAAATTTCGAGACGAAATTTCTGTAAGCAGGGGAGGGTTGTAACACCCCATATTTTATAGCAGAACTGTTGGTCACTCTCGCCGGGAAATAGTGAGTATCGTCGGGGTGATAGCAATATGTCTCGACGCACTCAACGCCTTAAAGCGTGGAGTGAGCTCGACACACTCAACGCCTCGAAGCATTTAGTGTGCTTATCGCTTTGATAATGAAAGGCGACAGTGGGTATCGCCTGGTGGCTATAGCGATAAAGCGTTGAGTGAGTGTGATGCACTCGACGCCATAAAATATTGAATGAAGTCAATACACACAACGCCTGAAATGGCTGCGTGGGCTTGTTGTCGCTTGGTGATAGTGAATATCGCCAGGCGATAATGTCTGGCGATAGTGCCCCGTGACATGGACACATGTCAAGTGGCTGGTTGGCGGCTGATAATCGATGGTTGACCTGGGTCAATGCGGTTAAGTCGATGTCGCCGAGTGGCCACAGTCGATGTCGACAGGCGATAACACTAAAGTTGACCAGTCAACCCAAATCTTGGCCTTAGCTTCGTTTTGATGGGTTAATACTGTGTGTTGGAACACTATATTACTAATTTGGGTCAGGATCACTATGTCTTTAGGAAACCTATTTTTGACCTCCTGTATAGTTCTAATGGTCAATTAGAATTGAGTCTAAGGGTTAGTACTTAGGTTTGGAAGCTGCCCTCAAGACCAAGGATTTTCAGTTTGAAAACTGAGTCAAGATCGTCGAACTGAGCTCGAAGATCGTCGAATGGAGTTCGACGATTTGTTGAAGTTGAGCTCAGCGATCGTCGAATGGAGTTCGATGATCCGTCGAAGTTGAGCTAGACGATCGTCGATTGGAGTTCGACGATTCGTCGTACTGAGCTCGACGATATGACTTAGTCTTCAAACTGAAAATCCTTGGTCTTGAGGGCAGCTTCCAAACCTAAGTACTAACCCTTAGACTCAATTCTAATTGACCTTTAAAACTATACAGGAGGTCAAAAATAGGTTTCTTAAAGACATAGTGATCCTGACCCAAATTAGTAATAGGGTGTTCCAACAATCTCCCCCTATTTGGGTTAGGATTACTATTTACAGAACTTTGCGGAAATTAAAGAACAACATACAAATCAACAAAACAGAAAAGCAATAAGCAGGACATTGCAGAACCACAGATATATATCATCCCATACAGAAATCAGAAATCAAAATAATTATCACCTTACATAATTATTTCTTCTCCTTGCTCTTTATAAGTTTGATTTCTCTATTGGGGTTAAGAGCTTCCTTTTTGGATCTTGTGTCATCTGCTGCACCTAAAGAGGTTTGTTGTTTGGGCCTTGGAACCACAGCTTCAGGATGCAGCTCCATATATCTATTAGAATCAAAGAATTTGCTTGAAGCATATCTTTCCAGTTCTTTCTTTCTTTGTTCAGACAGTGTAGTAATGTTGGAGGAATCTCTGCCTTGCTCTCTGGCTTTCTTAATTTGATCCAGGGCAGCTAGTTCTTTCATCCTGGCAGTCCAAGCAGTTGGATTATTTTCTGGATCTTCAAAAGGTACTGGAGGTTCATATCTGTTGGATGGATTATCTTGAGGAGGTCTGGATGAAACTACTTCCTTCAGCTTATAGGGAAAAGGACCTGAGGTTGTATCTGATGAAGCTTGTCCTTCCCTGGAGTATGGATGATGCCTTGAATAACCTTTTGAATAAACTTGGAATTCCCTATGGTTTCCTCTGTAACTTCCTCTTCGAGATTGAGAACCTCTGGACTGACTTCCTGTAACAACCCCATCCGTTCATATGATATATTCTAGAAGGTCCGGCCGGGGCCCCACAGGATATACCACAAAACAGTCGGTGAAGGTACATGATGATATCAGAGTATCGCGTCGCACCTATCACAAGCATTCTAGCGGAAGCCTAAACTACTTGAACTCCTCATGAATGTCCAAATATAAAACTCCACATTTTATATATATATATATAGGAATGTCTTACAACAAGTCAAAAGAGTTGGCCTTATGGCCTTACATGGCTTTCACACAGTGGCCTAAAACAGATTGGCGCGCAGGCCGGCCACAATAAAAGAAAACACTCAAAAGAATACAACTAGCCTTCGAGGGCTAGCAGCAGCAGCAGCAACACCAGCAGGAACATCAACCTCTATGTGTCCCGCTCGGCTCTCCAGCACCTGTGCAAGGACAATCCACCCACCGGTGGCAAACAAAAGCAACGATCAGCGTTCAGCTGACCAAATTATAACGACCCTACCCCTTCTCTCGGGGTAGCGGTATTTTTCCCTGCAGGCATATCATATCACAAGTATGGCAAGCTATAACATCAAAAGGTGCTTTCACGCACACAAGTCATCACAACCGTTCGCCGCCCGGCCCAACGGTCCGTGCACTCAGGGCACATTCTTGGTGTTCTGGCAACCTCTTGCCCACCACCGTATAAGGGTCACAACCCAACGGTAACTCTTTTGAGCATTTCCTCCATGGCGTGCAGCCGGAGTTAGTCTTCCTACACCGGGATGGCCCGTAGCCCCCCATTGTGTCATGGCGCGCAGGCCGAAGACTCTTGCTATGCGCTCCAACAGACCTCACTTTTTGGTCTCACGTCAGACGGACATAGCGCAGGTCGGATCCTCCACCCCCCGTTGCTCAAATCGCCTTGCCTTCTCCGAGTACAGCGTACTCATGGCTATATCAAAGGCACGGGTCGGTCTCACCAATCCTGTTCTTGGCATTCAAGCCTGGGTATTTCACTATACCCATTTCCTCACAGCAACAGCGGGTCTTTCCTGGGCACACCAGTACTTCCTGTGACTCTCTCCACAGGTGGACACCGCACAAGCACAAATGTCAGGGGTATTTCCTGGGCACACCAGTACTTCCTGTGACTCGCTTCACAGGTGGACACCCTATGACATCAAGCATCACAAAAGGGCCTTTCCTGGTCCCACCAGTACTTCCTATGCCTTACTCACAGGTTGGACCCAAAAACATCCCATGGCTATTTTCCTGGGCTACCACCCCAGTACTTCCTCCTACTCTTTTTCGCAGGTATAACCCGTAGACTCCTTATACTACACGTTTATCACGGAGTCTTCTCCGGTTCGTATGCAACATCACCAATCCAGACTAACCTGTCCAGATGGGCTTCACACAGCATGCCTATTCTGTACTCCATTTCCGGATCTATATGCTAACAAAAGGGGATTTCAAGCATCCACCCAAAGATTTCCAAAACCAGCCACCTCTTGGTGGGGGAAATCACAAAATATGCCAAAAAGGAAGCCTTCACATGGCTAGGAAGAAAAGTCGTTACCCTTGATGATCGCTTCGGTGCCATGGACTCCAAGCTAGCTTGCAAGACTCGCAAGAGCGTTTCCTCCGCAACGCTGGCTTCGGATCTCTCGTCGGTAAACCGCAGCACCACCACCAGCAGCCCCCTTTCCTTCTTCCTCCTCCTTTCTCTCTCTCTCTTTCTCTCTCTTGAAGAAAGATGAAGGCCAAAGTAAAATGACTAATCCTTCTCTGATTTCGGCCTTGAAGGAAAAAGTGGAAGAGGCTTCAGCCCTTGGATCTAGACTGAAGGAATGGATGGCCATGATTCTGCCAAAAACACATATTTTGACCCGACACGGCCTCGAACACGGCCGTGTGCCAGGTCGTGTGCCTCAAGCGGTGGTCAACCGACTTATCCAAACCAGTGACACGCCCATGGGACACGCCCGTGTCATGGGCCGTGTCACCAACACGCCTTCAGACACGCCCGTGTCTGTGGCCGTGTACCTGGATGAAAAAAATCCCAAATCATCCTGAGACTTCACACGGCCTGTGACACGCCCGTGTCCCAGGCCGTGTGCCCAGACACGGCACAAAGACACGCCCTGTCGAAATCCTTCGACGGGCTGAGTTCGTCGCCTGATTTGACACGCCCTGTGACACGCCCGTGTCACAGGCCGTGTTCAACACTCGACACTCACTTCTCGACACTCGACGATCATCGAGAAAAATCATCGAGCATGCGACACGGCCTTGGACATGCCCGTGTCCTGGGCCGTGTGCCTCCCTCTCGACGCATCGTCGAGAGAAAAATCGTCGAGACAAAGCCCAATCGTCGACACAACCTCGACACGCCCTGCGACATGCCCGTGTCGCAGGCCGTGTCAACTGACACGCCCTGGGACACGCCCGTGTCACAGGCCATGTCACCCAAAATTTCCTGTTTCAGAACTTTGGGCTGTTACAATCCTCCCCTCCTACAAGAAATTTCGTCCTCGAAATTTAGAGATAGGAAAGCAACAGAAAGCAGCAAGAAATATGTAACAACGTATAAAATGTTATGTTACAACACTCTCGCTACAGATTACACAAACAGCTCTGGGAACTCTGCTTGCATGGTCTGCTCGCGCTCCCATGTCAGTTCTTCACGGCCGCAGTTGTCCCATCGGACTTTTACCATACCGACCGTCTTGTTCTGCAACTGTTTCTCGGCTCGATCTTCGATCTGGATGGGTCTAACTCTCGTTGTTAGCCCATACTCCACCGGCACACGATCATCCGCGATCACTTGAGTTGGATCTTTCACGGCCTTCCGAAGTACCGAGATGTGAAAGACATCATGTAACCCACCCAAGTCCGCCGACAGAGCTAGCCGATAAGCCGCTTCGCCAATTCGCTCAACCACTTCAAACGGACCCAAATATCTTGGACTCAACTTTTTCAATCGTCGAATCCTGGAGACACCTTTGAATGGCTTGATCTTCAAGTAGACCCAATCGCCAACCGCAAATTCTACATTCCGGTGCTTGGCGTTGTAGTACTTTGCTTGTCGATCTTGAGCAATAAGCAATCTCTCTCGAATCGTCCGAATGGTTGAGTTTGCTTCATCCACCTCCTTTGGTTTAACAACCCGGGCTTCACCCGCTTCTACCCAAGCCAAGGGAGTACGACACTTCCTTCCATATAGGGCTTCATATGGTGCCATCCCAATGCTTGCCTGGTAGCTGTTATTATACGCAAACTCGACCATATAGAGATGATCTTCCCATCTCTTTCCGAAATCAAGGGCGCACATTCGGAGCATGTCCTCCATTGTTCTGTTGGTACGTTCAGTTTGGCCATCCGTTTGGGGATGAAAGGCCGTACTGAAAGTCAACTTTGTGCCCAACAGTCGGTGAACTAGCCTCCAATCATTTGACGTGAATCGCCCATCTCGATCACTTACGATGCTCCGAGGAACACCGTGAAGACGCACAATCTGGTCAACATATAACTTTGCCAAATTTTCAACCGAATCATCCCGCCTGTTCGGGAGAAAATGTGCTACTTTTGTTAGCCGGTCAACTATCACCCAAATGGAATCATTTCCTCGCTGCGATCTTGGCAACCCATGCACAAAATCCATGGAAATATCATCAAATTTCCACACTGGGATCGGCAGTGACTTCAAATAACTGCCCGGCTTTTGACATTTCGCCTTCACCATCGCACATGTTTGGCAGTTAGAAACATAAAGGGCAACATCTTTCTTGAGCCCTGGCCACCAGAAAAGCTTCTTCATATCCTTGAACATCTTTGTGCTCCCGGGGTGAATGGAATACTTGGTATAATGCGCTTCATACATCAGTTCTTCCCTCAGCTTCCCCATATTTGGGACGCACAACCGGCCCTCTTTTCGCAAAAGACCGTCATTCCAGGTGAATTTGCCTTCTGGCCCTTCATTCACATAGCGTAAGAGATCGTCATCCAACTCCGTTGCCCGTCGAACTCGGTCTGCAAGGTCACATTGCACCTCAGTCCAGTTCAAACATGCAATGGCAGTGGAATTCTTGTCAACACAATAGATCTCCAATGCCTCCAACTCCTGGATAAGACGTTCATCATGCCTTTGTAACCAATTTGCCCTAACCGGAACTCGCCGACTCAAGGCATCCGCGACAACATTCCCCTTCCCGGGTGTATAGTGAATCTCAAAAGTGTAGTCCCCAAGGAACTCCAACCACCTTCGTTGTCGCATATTCAAGTCTTTCTGCTCTAACAGATACTTTAGGCTCTTATGATCGGTATAGATCTCCACCTTCACTCCATAAAGGTAGTGTCGCAACAACTTGAGTGCAAAAATCACCGCCGCTAATTCCAAATCATGGACGGGATAGTTTCGCTCGTGCACCTTCAGTTGGCGTGAGCCATAAGCAATCCCCTTTCCGTTCTGCAAAAGAACGCAGCCTAAGCCGCTCCCTGAGGCATCACTATAAATCATAAATCCATCAGTTCCACATGGCGAAGACAACATGGTGCTGTGGTCAACCGAACCTTCAGCTCTTCAAAGCTCGTGCACACTCTGGCGTCCAAACGAACTTCTGATCTTTTCGCGTCAGTGTGGTTAGCGGCAAAGCGATACGCGAGAAGTTCTCCACAAATCTTCTATAGTAGCCCACAAGTCCAAGGAAACTCCTGACTTCGGCCACGGAAGACAACATTGGCCAATCTTGTATGGCTCTTATTTTCGTTGGATCCACAGCAATGCCCGCTCCACTCACCACATGGCCCAAAAATGCCACTGACGATAGCCAAAACTCGCACTTCGAGAACTTGGCATATAGCTGATTTTGCCTCAATGTATTCAACACCAACCGTAAGTGAATCTCATGCTCAGCTTTGGACTTCGAGTATACCAGGATATCATCAATAAACACTATCACAAACAGATCTAGGTACTCACGAAAAATACGGTGCATCAGATCCATAAACACCGAGGGCGCATTGCACAATCCAAAGGGCATGACTGTGAACTCATAGTGCCGATAACGCGTTCCAAATGCGGTTTTGGGAATGTCACTTTCCCGAATTCTTAACTGGTAATAACCAGACTTCAGGTCCAACTTCGAATAGACAGTCGAGCCCACTAGCTGATCGAATAACTCATCAATCCGAGGTATCAGATACTTATTCTTCTCGGTCAGCTTATTCAATTCACGGTAATTGATACACAACCGTAACCCACCATCTTTCTTCTTTACAAAAAGCACAGGCGCGCTCCAAGGTGACATACTTGGGCGGATATAACCTTGCCCTAGCATTTCTTGTAGTTGAACCTTCAACTCAGCCATCTCTTTAGGCGCAACGCGATATGGCGAGCGGGCCACGGGTTTCGCACCTGGCACCAATTCAATTGTGAAGTCAATCTCCCGCTGGGGTGTTAGCCCAGGGAGATCCGTGGGAAACACATCTGTAAATTCTGCCACAATCGGAACCTCGCACAAAGTGGCCTTAGGCGCAACAGCCTGAATTAGTGCAAAGTAACACTCCGCACCCTTCCGAACAGCTTTGACTACCTGGAGTGCAGACATCAATGTCCCGCCCACTCCTCGCATACCCGCAAACTTGGTCTTCTGTTCGGTATTCTGGCCCAACGTGATTTCTTTGGACTAGCAATCAATCATAGCATGCTGCTCCGCGAGCCAATCCATCCCAAAAATCACATCGAATTCCGATATTGGCAAAACAAATGTGGTTAAACAAAAAGCCCGACTTCCTAACTGAACCGCCACATCGCAAGCTTGATCCGCAAGCATCCAACAACCATTCGGCAACACCACTCTGATGCTATCTGTCTTTGCACGACTGGGTATCCCAAGCCGCGTAATAAATTCACGAGACAGAAAAGAATGCGATGCACCTGTATCAAACAGTGCTCGCGCCAGCGTGTCCCGAATCATTACAAAATCTATGACAAACATGTCACACACGCAAACCACAAACATAGGGGGACTAAGCTAAGCATACAAACATTAGCATAGGCAAAACTAACTCATACCTGTGACAACGTCACTCTGCTTGATGGCCTCCTGCAGGCCAAGATTGTAGACCCGGGGTTGCGCCTGCGAGGCAGAAGAATCCACCACTGCCTTTCCTTTTCCGCATAAGATGCTCCCGCCTTCTTTTCACTCTTTGGTGGCATCCGACAATCTCGCGCAATATGTCCCATCCGGCCACAATTGAAGCAGATCCGAGTGTCTGGCTTTGAGGTCGCCCCTGATGTTGCTCCCGTTGCAACTGATGAAGGAGCTTGTCCACTAGGCTTGGACTTCTTACCCCATCTCTTCTTATAAAATGGTTTTCCTGATCGGGGCGCCTCCCACTCCGGTTGCGTCATCACCAACACTCTCTTCCCTTGCACCCTTTTCATGTCCTTTTCCAACGCGGTCGCGGTGTCAACCAATGCTTGGAAACCTTGGTTCACAGAACTGGACACAAGGAACCTCAGTTCATCCCTCAGTCCTTCATAGAACAGATTAGTCTTCCTCTGCTCATCAGCAAAAATCGAACCCGCATACCGCCCCAAGTGAGTAAATTCATGCAGGTACGCGTCAACACTGCCATCACCTTGAGTCAACCGTTGGAATTCATTTTCCATGGCTATCCGTTGAGCCACAGGAAGGTGCTTCGCTACGAAGAGCCGGGAGAATTATTCCATCGACACTTGGGTTAACGGACGACCCGCCAAATGATGCAACTCCATCTCATCCCACCATAACCGAGCCTCTCCTTCAAGCAAGAAGGTGGCTAAGGTAACTTTCTGATGCTCCGCCGTTCCTATCGTCGTCATCACTCGCTTGACGCGCGATAACCAATCCTCAGCCTGCATCGGGGTTCCCGCTCCCGAGAACGTAGGCGGATGGAAGCTCATAAACCGTGTTAGCTGCTTCTCAGCCGCTCGAGGAGCCACAACCACTACAGGTTCAGGCCTTGCCGCCACCTGTTCTGGCCTCACAGCCGCTTGTTCCTGCCTAAGTGGCTGACCGTGGATCATGGTAAATAAGACCTCCGCAACTAAACGCACATGTTCCGCAGACGGTGGAGGTGTAGGCACCGCGGCTGGTGCCGTACTTTCATCAGAACGCTGGGGCTCAAGCGGCCCAGCTCCACTTCGTGTCACCTAAAGGTGGAGAAGACACACACATTAGCGGTCGTACCCAAGCAAACAACACAAAATAGGAACACGCAGGTTCCTCAAACACATCAAGTTGCATTCCTATCATGGACATTCAGGAGTTCATTCGTAGACTTTGGTGTGCACAAACACGTACGCGCCACCCCACAAAAGAAGTCGGCCACGACTTCGAGAGGGAAAGACCAAGACAACCGATACCACAAATGTAACAACCCCATCCGTTCATATGATATATTCTAGAAGGTCCGGCCGGGGCCCCACAGGATATACCACAAAACAGTCGGTGAATGTACATGATGATATCAGAGTAGCGCGTCGCACCTATCACAAGCATTCTAGCAGAAGCCTAAACTACTTGAACTCCTCATGAATGTCCAAATATAAAACTCCACATTTTATATATATATAGGAATGTCTTACAACAAGTCAAAAGAGTTGGCCTTATGGCCATACATGGCTTTCACACAGTGGCCTAAAACAGATTGGCGTGCAGGCCGGCCACAATAAAAGAAAACACTCAAAAGAACACAACTAGCCTTCGAGGGCTAGCAGCAGCAGCAGCAACACCAGCAGGAACATCAACCTCTATGCGTCCCGCTCGGCTCTCCAGCACCTGTGCAAGGACAATCCACCCACCGGTGGCAAACAAAAGTAACGGTCAGCGTTCAGCTGACCAAATTATAACGACCCTACCCCTTATCTCGGGGTAGCGGTATTCTTCCCTGCAGGCATATCATATCACAAGTATGGCAAGCTATAACATCAAAAGGTGCTTTCACGCACACAAGTCATCACAACCGTTCGCCGCCCGGCCCAACGGTCTGTGCACTCAGGGCACATTCTTGGTGTTCTGGCAACCTCTTGCCCACCACCGTATCAGGGTCACAACCCAACGGTAACTCTATTGAACATTTCCTCCATGGCGTGCAGCCGGAGTTAGTCTTCCTACACCGGGATGGCCCGTAGCCCCCCATTGTGTCATGGCGCGCAGGCCGAAGACTCTTGCTATGCGCTCCAATAGACCGCACTTTTTGGTCTCACGTCAGACGGACATAGCGCAGGTCAGATCCTCCACCCCCCGTTGCTCAAATCGCCTTGCCTTCTCCGAGTACAGCGTACTCATGGCTATATCAAAGGCGCGGGTCGGTCTCACCAATCCTATTCTTGGCATTCAAGCCTGGTATTTCACTTTACCCATTTCCTCACAGCAACAGCGGGTCTTTCCTGGGCACACCAGTACTTCCTGTGACTCTCTCCACAGGTGGACACCTCACAAGCACAAATGTCAGGGGTCTTTCCTGGGCACACCAGTACTTCCTGTGACTCGCTTCACAGGTGGACACCCTATGACATCAAGCATCACAAAAGGGCCTTTCCTGGTCCCACCAGTACTTCCAGTGCCTTACTCACAGGTTGGACCCAAAAACATCCCATGGCTATTTTCCTGGGCTACCACCCCAGTACTTCCTGCTACTCCTTTTCGCAGGTATAACCCGTAGACTCCTTATACTACACGTTTATCACGGAGTCTTCTCCGGTTCGTATGCAACATCACCAATCCAGACTAACCTGTCCAGATGGGCTTCACACAGCATGCCTATTCCGTACTCCATTTCCGGATCTATATGCTAACAAAAGGGGATTTCAAGCATCCACCCAAAGATTTCCAAAACCAGCCACCTCTTGGTGGGGGAAATCACAAAATATGCCAAAAAGGAAGCCTTCACATGGCTAGGAAGAAAAGTCGTTACCCTTGACGATCGCTTCGGTGCCATGGACTCCAAGCTAGCTTGCAAGACTCGCAAGAGCGTTTCCTCCGAAACACTGGCTTCGGATCTCTCGTCGGTAAACCGCAGCACCACCAGCAGCAGCCCCCTTTCCTTCTTCCTCCTCCTTTCTCTCTCTCTTTCTCTCTCTTGAAGAAACATGAAGGCCAAAGTAAAATGACTAATCCTTCTCTGATTTCGGCCTTGAAGGAAAAGGAGGAAGAGGCTTCAGCCCTTGGATCTAGACTGAAGGAATGGACGGCCACGATTCTGCCAAAAACACATATTTTGACCCGACACGGCCTCGAACACGGCTGTGTGCCAGGCCGTGTGCCTCAAGCGGTGGTCAACCGACTTATCCAAACCAGTGACATGCCCATGGGACACGCCCGTGTCATGGGCCGTGTCACCAACACGCCTTCTGACACGCCCGTGTCTGTGGCCGTGTACCTGGATGAAAAAAATCCCAAATCATCCCGAGACTTCACACGGCGTGTGACACGCCCGTGTCCCAGGCCGTGTGCCCAGACACGGCACAAAGACACGCCCTGTCGAAATCCTTCGACAGGCTGAGTTCGTCGCCTGATTTGACACGCCCTGTGACACGCCCGTGTCCCAGGCCGTGTTCAACACTCGACACTCACTTCTAGACACTCGACGATCGTCGAGAAAAATCGTCGAGCATGCGACACGGCCTTGGACACGCCCGTGTCTTGGGCCGTGTGCCTCCCTCTCGACGCATCATCGAGAGAAAAATCGTCGAGACAAAGCCCAATCGTCGACACAACCTCGACACGCCCTGCGACACGCCCGTGTCGCAGGCCGTGTCAGCTGACATGCCCTGGGACACGCCCGTGTCACAGGCCGTGTCACCCAAAATTTCCTGTTTCAGAACTTTGGGCTGTTACACTTCCCCTATGATAAGATCTTGCATGAGGCTGATAGGGGGTTTGGCTTTTAGCATGAGGTTGAGCAGCTGAGCTTCCACCTGCACCTGAATCAGGAGGAGGTGGTGGAGGAGGATGAGGATGATGAAATTGAGAAGATCCTTTCTCATACTTCCTTTTCTTCTTCATGGCTTTTAGTTGGTTCTTGGAATATTGCATCCAATGCTCAGTGATGGGTCAGTCATGAAGAATGTAATATGGTATGTCATTAGTGTCCTTTACTTTGGCTGGAGGCACTCTTTTAATGGCTTTGCTCCTTGCCTTTCTCTTCGTGGCATTAGTGGCAGAGGAGTCATCAGAATCAGTCCTAAATTCATCACTTTCAGAACTTTGCTCATCATATAGAGCATCAATCTTTTTCATCAATTCTTTCTGAAGTTGAGTTGGAGCTGATGAAACAGCAGTGGTAACAGTAGTAGTTACAGCACTAATAACAACAGATACAGAAGTTGTAGGAGCAGCACTCTTAGAAGATGTAACAACAGTAATAACAGTAGCAGTTGGGGCAGCAACAGTTTCAGATAGAACACTTTCAGATACAACAACATCAGCAACAGCTGGAGTATCATCAGCAAAAACAAAAGGCTCAAAATCATGTGCCTCTGTCATCTACATATCCTTAGAGATTAACTCATCAGCAGTGTCAACAATGTCAGCAGCAGCAACAGAAACATCAACAAAACTTTCAGCAGGAATCGCAGCAGCATATACTGAATTGACAAAGAATGGATAATGCTAGTGTCACAACATGAGAAGGGCACAATGGCCTTGGAAAGATCCTCTGATGGGTGGACTGCAACTATCTATGGAAGACAACTGAAATAAGCTGAATCAAACACTGATAGTAAGGACCTGATGTCCACTGAGAATACTACAACTGGAGAGGTTGAAACTGGAGCTTGAGTTGGGGAAAGAGCAGCAGCAGCAACTACTGAAGAAACAACATGCAAGCTAACTTCATAAGGCATCTCCCCGTGCCTAGATTCAGAGAATGGTGGATCAAGGCACACTGATGAAGGGATTGCCTTAGGAAATAAGGAGGATAGCCTGGTAGAAAGAGCTGCCACTGACTGAAGTAATGGAGCCAAGGAGGTCTCCAATAGAAGAGGTAGCCTGGGGGATAACAGTTCATATAACTGGTCAGCTAGGGCTGGAAGATCTACATGCTCAGCAAGAAATTGAGCAAAGGTAGAGGATGAAGGTGGAGTAATAGGTGATGGTGGTGGAGAGCTGGCGTATGGGGGAAGTGATGGTTGAGGTGTGGGTAATGTGGAGATGGAAGACAGTGGTATTGAGATAAAGGGAGTGAAAGAGGGTTGATCAATAATTTCCTGTAGAAGCTGTTGGTAAGAAGTAGAGGAGGAGGGTAGCTGAGGAGGAGATGAGGGTGAGTCATCCATGAAGGAATCATCAAGAAGATTGAAGGATGGAATGGTGGATGATGTTTCAATGTCTGGTTGAGGGTAGGAATATAATGGATGAAAGATTTCTTCTGTGATTGAAAGAGTAGGAATTGGAGATGGTATAGATGTTGGAGAAGGGCTGGAAATGATGATTGTGGATGGAGTTTGAATGGTGGATGGAACTGGAGGAGATGGAATATGAGGAGGAGGAGAAGCAGCAGCAGGCAAGTCATCTGCAGGGGCAGAGACTTGAGGGGAAGTGACTATTACAGTCCTGGTGCCTGAAGGTGTGCTTGAAGGAGGCCTGCTGGGCCTGGTTATCTGCCTGTCCCATTTGCCAAATAGGGCACAGGACAGTCTCTTTGAAGCATTAATATGGATCCCAGAAGATACAAGCAGAGTAGGGCATCTGTTCTGAAGGAAGAGCCCTAGGATCCTCCCAAAATTCACAAAATTCTGATTGATTTTCTTTTTAATCAGGTCAAAGAAGACCTCTCCCCAGTTTAATTGTTTCTTGTCCACAATGGCTCCCATCAAGCACAGCTGATACCTAGAAATAGTATCATGTGCTGAGTGCTTGGCCAACAAAACTTTGCCTACTACATCAGCCAAGAACGTGTATTCCACAGCTAGGTTCTTCTTCAGCAACTTGCTAGGGTTAGCTTCAGAGTGACCCATTCTTGCAAGCAGATCAACAAATTCCTCTCCAAATAAATCAGCAGAATCTCTTCCAGAACTTAACTCAAAAACCTCTGTCAGAATGGCTGGAGTCAAGGGTACCTGGGTTCCAGAAATTGAACCAACTATTGTGTTTTGATCATGGTTGTGGGCAGTATAAACCCACTCCTTAATCTCATCAGCAGGCAGCTTGATCCGGGTGGTCATGATGGTAGCAAGTTTCTGCTCTTTGAAGAGTTCCAAAATATCTTGAAAGACTTGATCAGTGGTGCTGAACGATTCCATGTCAATATCAAATCCGGCATCAAATTTCATTGCGGTGAGAACAGCAACAGAAATGGACATGGTTACCTGCAAAAATCAACAAACAAAACGACCAAGTGTAGAGATGTTTGGAGGGAAAGAGAATTTTTGCAGAGAAATCAAAAGCGCAAAAGGAGAGCGACGACGAAAAATTAATTTTATATTTGGGTTCGACGCAGAAACGAAAAGATCATTGAACTCAGTTCGACGATCGGGGCTTCTAAAGGAATCTGAAGAGACTTCAATATCGTCGATCTCCGTTCGACGATATTGCAGAGAGTCGAGCTCTGTTCGACGATAGTTCAGAGAACAAAATCGTCGAGCGCCGTTCGACGATTGTTGACCGGAAGAGATAGTTCATACTATCTGAGAAACGCTGAACTCAGGTCGACGATTTCGGAAATCGTCGATCTCCGTTCGACGATCTGGGGGAAAATCGTCGAGCGCGGTTCAAAGACCAGAAAGACTCTAGACACTAAGAAAAGTCAAGATGTTTGCCTAGTCTTGGTCAATTTTTAAAGTTTTAAAATCTTGGAACTTATTTTAGACTTCCTCCATCTAGCATTCCTAACTGATTTAGGAAGAAGGTATGTTTCTTTTCATCCAAGGGCTTGGTGAAAATATCTCCCCTTTGTAAATCAGTTGGGATATATTGAAGTTTAATTTTATTCTTCTCAACATTATCCCTTAAGAAGTGATGCCTAATATCTATGTGTTTTGTCCTACTATGGAGGACTGGATTTTGAGCTATAGAAATAGCACTGGTGTTATCACAAAAGAGTTTTGACTTCTTTAAGTTGTAGCCATAGTCTAGGAGTTGGTTTTGAATCCACAAGATTTGTGAACAACAACTGCCTGCAGCCATATATTCAGCTTCAGCAGTTGAAGTTGACACAGAAGTTTGTTTCTTGCAAAACCAAGACACAAGTCTGTCACGAAGAAACTAACAAGTTCCACTGGTGCTTTTCCTGTCAATTCTGCATCCAGCATAATCAGCATCAGAAAATCCAGTTAATTCAAATGCTGAGTCTTTTAGATACCAGAGAACTAGATTTGGACAACTTTTAACATACCTGAGAATCCTTTTAACTAGTGTTAGGTGTGACTCTCTAGGGCTTACTTGGAATCTAGCACATATGCATGTAGCAAACATTATATCAGGTCTACTGGCTGTAAGGTATAGTAAAGAGCCAATCATTGCTTTATATGTTGTCTGATCAACAGGTTTCCCATGTTCATCAGCATCCAATACAACATTAGTAGGCATAGGTGTTTTCATGCAAGATGCTTCAGACATACCAAATTTCTTAACCAATTCATTTGCATACTTAGTTTGAGAAATAAAGATGCCTTCAGCATGTTGTTTGACTTGCAATCCTAGGAAGAAGGAAAGCTCACCCATGCTACTCATTTCAAATTTAGAATGCATTAGGTTGTAGAACCTTCTGCACAATTTTGAATCAGTAGATCCAAAAATAATATCATCTACATAAATCTGTACTAGTAGGGTATGAGACTTATGGGTTATAATGAAAAGAGTTTGGTCTACTCTACCTATTATAAATCCATTTTCCAGAAGAAAGCATGCTAGGGTCTCATACCATGCTCTAGGAGCTTGCTTTAGACCATATAATGCTTTGTTCAGCTTAAAAACATAATCAGGATAAGTTTGAGAGATAAAACCTGGAGGTTGTCTGACATATACTTCTTCTTTGATGTCTCCATTTAGAAATGTACTTTTGACATCCATTTGATATACCTTGAAGCCTTTATGTGCTGCATAAGCTAAGAAAATTCTGATGGCTTCCAATCTTGCAACTGGTGCAAAAGTCTGGTCATAGTCTATGCCTTCTTCTTGAGAGTATCCTTGAGCAACTAGCCTTGCCTTGTTCCGTACAATTACTCCTTGATCATCCAATTTGTTTTTGAACACCCAGTTTGTTCCAATAATGGAGTGATCCTTAGGCTTTGGCACTAGTTCCCAAACTTTGTTCCTTTCAAATTGATGCAACTCTTCTTGCATTGCAATTATCCAGTGTGGATCTTGCTCTGCATCATGAATGGACTGAGGTTCAATTTGAGATAGGAAGCAAGTGTGCAACAGGTTTTGGTTGACCTGATTTCTGGTTTGCACACCAGCTGAGATGTCTCCAATTATTTGGGAAATTGGATGGTCTCTTGATGTTACTAAATCAACAGGGAGTGTTGATTGTTTACCAACCTGTGTTATTGCTTCCTCTTATGGTACAACAATTGGCTCTTCAACTTCCTCTTGTTGTTTCCTCTTGTGGTACAACAGCTGAGATCTTGACTCAGTTTTGATTCTCTATCTCTGAGCTCAGTTCGACAATAGTTGAGCTCAGTTCGACAATCTCTGTTGCTGTATAAGTCCAAATCGCTGAGCTCAGTTCGACGATAGCAGAGCTCAGTTCGACATTTTTCTGATGAGTTAAAGGATTTTTCAAGATTCAAATTCAGAACAGTTAAGGAGTTATTCAGCAATTAATTCAGAAGATTTTCTAGCCGTTTTCATTTATTCTGGACCAAGTTTCAAGGATTATCAAGGAATGTTTCTTTGAACTTTCCCCCAGGAGACAATTGCAATTAAGGATGCAATTAATGACAGGCCAATGACTATTCTTGACAGAGGATGATTTTCTATTCAGAACCAGAGAATAAAACTCAAGATTTTTGTATCTCTCACAATAGACAACACAGACAAGAAGAACAAGAAACAATATTCTCTGGAACAACATCTTTCTCAACATCAACTGTTCACAAGAGAAAGAGCTAAAAGAATTCATACAGAACACACAACCAAGGAGATCAACCATCTGAAATCTTCTGATCTCTTTTGATTCAAGTGTTCAAGGCCAACATCTTTCAAGACTCCAGACACCTAACATTTCAGCCGTTGCTGAAATCATCATTTGCTGGAGATCAACTTCTGAAGGCCTATCACCCTACAGTAAAGCTTCATTTCCTGAACATCTCAAGAACTCAGGGGGAGCTTTGACAACATCAAATCCACATAGTCTTCTCAGCTGGTCTGAGAAAGAGAAGACTTCCATAACTCTCTCATCCCCATCTCTGTAAAGGGTTTTTCAAACTCCCTTCAAAAGTTTGTGCTTTGTTTTTGAGCACCTTGTCAAAAGCTCATTGGTGGCAAGACACCTGATCAAAAAATCTGATTTGGTTTTTGAGCACCTTATCAAAAGCTCATTGGTGCCCAGGACACCTGATCAACTTATCCTGTAGTGGATTCCTACCTAGGGTGGTAGAAGAGTGGATGTACCCAAGTTTAGGGGAACCACTATAGCTCCTTGTGTCTTCTGGCTTGCTTGTCTTTATCTTTTGTTTCTGGCTGTGATTGTTTTGTGATTAGTTAGGATCTGTGATTAATTTCTTTTGTAGATTATTTTGTGATTAGATTGTATATTTGCTTTCCTGTTCACTCAGATTACAACAACTGTTGTAAAAAGTTTTTAAGCACCATACTCTATTCACCCCCCCCCCCCCCCTCTAGAGTATTTCAGATCTAGCTGCACTTTCACTGTGGTTGAGATTAAGCCGAGGTTTGATATGTAGAGGTGTATGGAATGAGAAGTTATTCTATTCTTATCTTTCTTTCTCTCTTCATTCCATTTTAATCCTTGCAGAAAAGGAAGCTAAGGAAGAAGAAGGGCTGGAGTTGAAGCTTGCATAGCTTGCTGAAGTAGAACTTGTGGTCAGAAGAAGGATCTGAGGCCAGATCCGCGAAGAGGAGAGCGACGTGCTCCTTTCCATCTGCATATAAAAACTTCGCCAAGGCTGCAAGCAGACTCCAAGGGTAATGATCTTTCTTTTGGGAAATGTGAAGTCCTTCTTTTGGCATATGCATGGAATACACCACCAAAAGGTGGAGCATTGCGGATATTCCTTTGGGTCGATTAATGAAATCCCCAATGAGTCTTGCATATAGATCCGGAAATATATAGTACGAAATATACATGTTGTGTGAAGCCCATCTGGATAGGTTGGTCTGGATTGGTGATGTTTATTATTTGTGTCGGAGAAGACTCTGAGTGTAAGCGAGTAATTTATGGGGTCTGCGTGGTTGTACATGCGAACTGCAGGTAGCAGGAAGTACTTGATGCGTCTACGACAAGTGTACTGGTCGCTGTCAAGTAAAAATTTTGGAATAGCTTCCCCGAATGTCGATCTCAACGGAATGCAGGAAGGGTACGTGATAGCATCGTGTGAAGTTCATTAGTAAGAGTTAAAATAAACAACGAGGGGGTTGGATTTTGGATTCTTAATGCTACAGAACAAAAAAGAAGACTACTGCGGGTCGCCGGCACCGCTTCGCTTGGAGGATGGAGTGAGTGTTGGCCACTATGTCGTGCTTCGTTAGGCGGATGGACGGAGAGCAAGTGCGGAGAGTGAGGGTCGTAATCACCTCTTCATACACCAAGTCTAGCCTTTTCTAGAGTGGTTCAAGTGCGCAAGTGAGTGTATGTGAGCGGAGGCGAGTGCATCACATCTAACAACAGAGCAAGTGACTAACCAAACAAACTTCATTCATAGACAAATTAAAAGCAAGTTTAGTTTTATTACACGCTTAAGAGTACATTCCACAAAGAGAAGAGGTAGAGTAAACCAAAAGTGGGAAAGCGTAGCCATGGTTCCTGGCTGGAGTGGTTGGTTGTCAATTGTAACGCCCTTGATTTTTCGATGATTTTATATGAATGGGCATCGTCATATTTATGACGTCGTGGCGTTACTTTTAACATCTAGTTGCCGACGCAATGTCGTTAAGGCATTTTTGTGTCCGTGCGGTCGAGTCGGCCGAATTCTTGTTGTAATGGGAAAATTTTGCATTTGGAATTCAAGTTGAATAATTTTCTACTTGATCGTCAAGTTCCGTCGCGATCCGAGAGATATTCGGGCCTCGGCGATTTTTTAGAAGTTTTGTAGAATTTATGTTCGCCGTAAACTTTGAAAATTTATATATTGAGAATGGCATGTCGGATTCTGGTTTTGACTTCGCCTTTGAGTTCGAAGCGTGAGTGTTCGCCTATGGTGCGAATTTCATTTGATTCGGTGTGCGATTGGGTCTCCGTTTTGAACTCGTGTATTCTTGTCCAAAAATATAAATGAATATTTTAATATTAAAACACTATTAAAAATGTCTTTTACTATTCATCTCTATAGTTTGATTTTTTGATATATCTGTAAAACATTCTCACTGCATGCAAATTCTTCTCGAGTACCTGACGTTCCTCTCGAGTATTCTGCTATTCCTCTCGAGTATTCTGCTATTCCTCTAGAGTATTCTGTTATTCCTCTCGAGTAGACTGCATCCTCTCGAGTAGACTGCATCATCTCGAGTAGACTGCATCCTCTCGAGTAGACTTCCTCCTCTCGAGTAATGCTCTCCAGTAGACTACATCCTCTCGAGTAGACTGCATCCTCTCGAGTAGACTGCATCCTCTCGAGTAGACTGCCTCCTCTCGAGTAATTCTCTCAAGTAGACTGCATCATCTCGAGTAAACTGCATCCTCTTGAGTAGACTGGATTCTTCCGGAGTAGTCCGTTACAGTTTGCGTTCAGGAACTTTTTTAAGGGTCAAAATTGTGTCGTATAAAAACATGGATAACATGAAATTTGTTCGCCTCGATAAGATATACAACTTTCATGTTGGGCACTTTTCGATTTGAAACCACCCTAAACCTTTATTTTTGTTTTCCGTGGACCGGCTCGTAAATAGTCCGTTTTTTCCCTACTTAGACAAAACTTTTTATAAATACATATATATATATATATATATATATATATATATATATATTCTGATACTTAATAAAAAAAAACTTCATCTTCTCCTGATTTTCTCCCGAACCAGAGCGGCGTGAGCGAGATAGAGAAAGTTCTTCGTGAATCTTCCATTGGCCTCCGACGGTGCTTTGGTGCTCCAAATCTTCAACCGAATATAGATCCAGAAAGCTCACATCAAGAGCTACACCATCGTGGTAAAAGTTTTCACGTTTCTTGAGTTTTCTTGTTAGGGTTTTTTGGCCCTAACCTCTATTTCGGCCATTTTTGTTCAGATTTTGACTCCTCCCGTCTTCTTTTACCACGATCTGCGATGTGGAGTGATTCAGAGGTTTTTTTTCTGGTTAAACTAAGACAAGTGGTGGTTTACCCTCGTTTCTCCTTGTCCGGCGTGATGGTAACTGTTAAGTTTTTTTTATTATTGATCCTTAAAACTTTCTATGTTCTGTCTTTTCAAAGTTATTGCAATGATTATTCCTCTTTTATGATCACATAATGTTGTAAGATCTTGTCATGGTAAACTCAATTCTGAGGTTTAATCATTCTTGAAGTGTTTTATTGATGGCTTTAATCGCCTTATCTATCGTTGTTGAACATGTTATAGTTTATCTAGGATAGTAAATCGTTCCTAAGGGTTGATCAACCGTGTCTTTAATCTAGAAATGTCTAGTAGAATCCTATGTGCCATGTCTCGAGATATATGCGTTTGTTTTTTTTGTGGTTTTTTCTTGATTGCGGGTCTTAGTGGACGTAACCACCTCCGTAATGTCTGTTTTCTTTATTAGTACCTCATGGAAGTATACCAGTTTTTGTGCGTCTGCGGTGTATGGTGGAGTGTATGAGTCTCCCCCGCAGTTAGACAAATATTATATTCATGAGGGTGTGTCCAGTTGAGTGACACAACGTCTTCTTCTCGGCCGGGATGACCGAATCCTTGGAGGGGGCCGAAGGATCCTTTGGCGGGGCAGGTTTTAAGAGTATGGTTCTGCCATTAAATTTAAACTCGTAAGTATTGGCCCGACCAAAGTGGGTGACGTCATGATCATACAACCAAGGGCGACCCAACAAGATGTGACAAGCATCCATAGGGATGACGTCTCACAAAATCTGCTCAGAATAAGCTTTGATGGTAAGGGGTACCAAGCATCACTTCGACACGGGGAGGGATGACTTGTCTACCCATGCCACCTTATAAGGGTGAGGGTGAGGCTCGGCATCAAGAGACATTCGTCTCACCGCGGTTTCAGAAATAACGTTCATGCAACTACCGCTGTCAATGATCAACCTACACCATTTTTCACCACTCTTAAAATTCAACGTGAAAATGTTCGTCCTATTCCAATCGTCTAACGCTCGAGGGGTCGCCAGAATACACCTCATAACCATCATATGGGAGTCATCCTCCATATCACTAGGCACTCCGTCCGACTCGCTCTCTTCGCCCACCTCATAAGTAATGTCGTCTGTCCCACCGGTGGAATCTAACAGGGCTAATGGTCTGGGAGTAGTAGGACAATCACTAGCATAGTGCCCTTGGATCCCGCAAGCATAGCAGGTGACATTCGTTCTGTGGACCCGACCCACCGGGACTCTCTCACCAGTGGGATTTCTATCATTCCTAGCAGTTACGACTATGGAGGTCGAATCGGGGGACTGATACTTTCCTTTAGCCTTATAGGTGGCGGTGGGAGGCGGTCCTAAAATGGACTTGCTCTTTTGGAACGAGCTAGACTTGCCCTTAAGCGCGTTGTGCTGCTCAATATCTAAGGCAGCGTTGAAAGTGGTGTGCAAGTCAGTGTGACCATAACGCTGAAGCTTTCCATGGATGTCGGGGTTTAGTCCCTTACGGAACTTGGAGAGGGTGACCTCGGGCATCTCTTTCACGTCACACCTAACCATCATGTCCTTCAGCAAATTCATATACTCAGACACCGACCTAGTCCCTTGCTTAAGGGTAGCTAAATCATCGAACATTTGTGTCCGATGGTAAGTAGGGACGTACTGTTCCGTTAGCCTAGCATTCATTGCCTCCCAGCCTATGGGCAGCTCTCCATCCTCGACTCTCAAACGTCGCTCCTCATTCAGCCAAAATATTTTACCACGCCCTAGCAACTTCATTTTCGCTACTCGCACTTTATCCGCGTCGTTCAGGGTATACCACTCGAAATAACATTCGATCTCCATGATCCAGTCCTGGAAGACTTGGGGATCTCCTAAACCATCGTAGGATGGTGGCTTGACTCGGACGGCCCGAGTAAGGTCAAACTCGTAAGGTGCTCGTGGGGCGTTCTCATTAGGAGGGTGGGGGTAAGGGTTGTGATGTTCTCCCACCCGTGGGTGAGCGGGTTGATTACGGGGTGCCCCGTGTGGTAACCCCAGTCCGTGAAGTGCCTCCCTAATGGCCGTCAACTGCTCCGTGAAATCCTGACGGAGCTCCTCAATCTCTGTGAGGGGACGACCCTCACCCCGGTCATCATCCATATTAGACGACGATGGAGGATATTCCGTACGGAGCCTAGTACGCATGCAAATAGGAAGACAACAGATTCAGACAGACCCAAGAAGGAATTAATCCCGCTTAAGGACTATAGGAAAATAAATTTTTTTTTTATTTTCTTACAGGAAATAAAAAGAGAATTATTAAAAAATTTAGGTTGATTTTTTTGCTGAAAAATAAGAAAACTAAGCCGATATTGGCAGACCAAAAATAAATTTTTTTTTGAGATTTGTTTTGTGACAACTAACGTGCAACACAAGTGCAGGTTAATGTGCTAAAAAGAGGGGAGGGTGCCAATTAAAAAATTGACAAGAACCTCGCTTTGATACCAAAATTGATGCAGGCCTCTACCGCGGATACTATATGGGTTACGGGAAAGAAACGGACGCCACACTCAACCCACAATCTCACACGCACTAGATTTAACCGCAGTGCACTCGCAAACGTTTTATCACAGTTCACCAACGTACGGTAGCCACTCCGCGGGAAGGTTAAACGTACGGCTATAGGACGACGTTCTCCCAAGCTAAAAGGACCAATATTGGGTCCGACCGAGCGAAAGTTGTACCAAAAAGAACAACCCAAAGTGCGATCGAAAAATGGTAGATCTCTCCCAACAAAAATGCGGGGCTCGCCAAACCCTTTTGGAAATATCGTGATTAAGATTGATGCAAATCCAAAAGGAAAACCACGAAGAATCTAACGATTCAAATCCAACGCAAAAATTATTTCCGACCACTAGAATATCAAGAGGGAATCACACGTGAGTTGAGAGGATCGTTACCCAAGTCGGAATAGATGATTCCGACTACCTTTGAAGGGTCGCTCTTCCACGGTTCCGCCGGAGTCGCGCCGGTTGGAGAGATAGATCGTCCGCCTTGGCCGCTTCACACCAAGGTCATGTTTCCTCGCCGTAGAAGGAGGCCCTTCTCGGATAAAACTTCACGAGAAGAGGGGCAGCCGGGTTCTCTTCAAAGGGGGGTGCTCGGGTGGAGAGATAGGTGGCCGGGTTCTCTTCCAAGTGGGTTGCTCGAGTGGAGGAGATAGGTGGCCGATCGGTTTGGGATGGTGGAGGTCGGGTTGAGGGTGGTGAGAGGAGGTGGAGGCTTGGAAGAGGGGTTGAAGGAGTGGGCTGGCCAAAAGTTTTAGAGAGAGAGAGAGAGTGGAGGGGGCGGCCAAGAGAGGTAGAGAGAGAGAGGAGGATTAGCAAGAATAGGAAAGTTAGGGTTTCTTCTCATTCCACTTAAGTTAAACAAAGCATACATGCCTATATATAGGCTTAACAATAAGTCTTGGCTATATGTAGCCCAAAATAAAAATAAAAATAACACACTAAATGGCTACATGCAGCCCTCAATAAAATATCCCAAATAAAATAGCATACTAATAATAAGATAATTTCAGCTAGATATTTGTCTTGCGCCGCGGGCGGAAATTGTAGCGCCACTCCATACGAACACCACGGCGACGTGAGTCCTTTGTTGGAGACGAAGGAGGGTCTTTCGTTAGCGTGCTGTCATCAACAATTTGGGGGTCGTCGTCAACTTTGGGTCTGTCGTCAACTTGGGGGCCGTCGTCGCCACCAAGTCGTCAATGGACGAGGGCTTCGCTGGAGAGTTTGAAAAGCTTCGGAGGAGTTAGATATGGCCTCCCTATGAAGGTGGAGGTGATGGAGCAGCTGCAGAAGTGAAATGGCGATTCCCGCACACTCTCCGATCACAGCAAATGACTAGCGTTGACCTAATTCGCGGAGCAGGGCCTTAATTACGGAGGCAGCAGAAGTAGTGCGCACGATCTGTGGCGCACGACCAGTGGTCGTGCGCACTGTCAGTCGATGATCGTGCGACTTTTCCAAATAGACCTGCAACGTGGATAAGAAGCATCAGCATAACTGCGCATGGGCACTAGCGCACGACCAGTGGTCGTGCGCACTACCGACAGTGCTCGTGCGATTACCTAGACAGGATTATTAAAATGATGGTGTAATGCGCACGATCGGTGGCGCACGACCGGTGGTCGTGCGCAATAAGTCCAGTGGTCGTGCGCAGTATTCCTGCATCGTCGGGGTCTCCCGAGCAGTTCCGGAGCACGCACACGACCCCTGCACCAGTAGAAAAGGCAGATAGGCCATCAAAACGTGCACACCACATCCCCGAGATAGGGTTAAAGAACAACAAAAACAAAGAAGCACAAGAAGCACACAAAAATTGGCCTACAGTGCACTTATGAATGGAATAGACACGTAAGGAAATATAAGCAATAATGGCTCTCAAGTGTAGTGCTGAGACGATGAAACTGGCCCAGATGAGTCCAAAAAAAGTGTAAAATGTGGACTCATCACACCCCCAAACTTAACCATTTGCACGTCCCGATCAAATCATCACTCCGTGGACTAGAAAATAGCTACTTGGCTCAGAAATTTCAAAAAGAAGTAAGACGAGAAATCAAATACATCATGGGCATACAAGATACAATAGAAAAAACATTTTAATAATACGACGTATTTTAAACTATTCGACAAACGTAATTAAATATTGTAATTACTCAAAATTAGAATTCTAGAGAATCTTGCGATCATATGTAGGAAGAAAGTAGGCAGGCCACTAAGGTGAGCATTGTCAAAGCTCGGGACTCAGGATCACCTCCAAAGGAATCCACCAATGTCGGGGACCATACGCTTGCACGTTCATACTCTCTCCACGGCGCGGGTTAGACTCAAGCGTGAATCAGTAGGACTTGTAGGAGAAAATGGGGCTTAGGCGACGACTTGGTAGTCAAAGATAAACATGAAGGCTCTATGCAACCAAAGCGAGCGAATAAAACCCAAACCAATACAACCACTTAGAAATGAATGGGGAACACACCCCCAGACTGAGCTTGAAAATTGGGCGTGTACACGGCCGAACCCGACCAAAATCAATAAAGAGGATGGGGATAGAATTCTCAAAGCAATTCTTTCAGATTTTTTCTCTTTTGCGCTTATCGACTTTTTATGTTTTTGTTCTTTTTTTTTCTGCGCTTGCAATCCCCAAACATAGCAATCAAAACGTAAATGAATTCAGCAATCCCAAAAATAATGTCCACCTAGCACAACCTCAGCAAAACAGAAAATACAAAGCAGCTCAAGCATTTGATTGCGATGGTGGGTGGCCTTGGTGAATGTGAGTGGAGCTGAATCAAAGGAAGGGTAGGCACAAATTTGGCATGCAACGGTTAAGGGGTAGGAAAGGCTAAACAAGGCTCAAACTAGCCAAAATGGGGGCCTACGTCATGCTCACGCTTGACTAACCGTGCACCAATGCTTCGAGAGTAGCTTAGGGCAAGTTCTTAGCCACCGAGAAAGATGATCCTTCCTCCCGATTCGAGCAATACGAGTCTAGTGGCGGCTACACACATTCCTACATTATCATTCGATTACTCCAGATTCAGATTTTGGGTAGTACAAACAATATTTACGTCTGCAGAAAAATATAAACTACGAGCATAAAGAAAAATTATTTCTATCCTAGTTCTACACAAACCATGAGTACTCGATTAGGAGCATTGCATGAGTTTCGAACTACTCAATCCTGAAATCCTAAGCCAACACCACTATTTTAAAGTTTACACAAAAACAATACATTTGACTCAGGTTGTGCGCATGGGTAAGAGCGCACTCGTGTGGGTGATTCAGTGTGTGCAATAGAAATTAAGAAATAAGTAAACAATAAACTAGTATGCAACAGAAAGTGTGGTGTAGTGACCACAGGCATGCTCTCCCCCCCCCAGACTTAAAGTCTACAACTAGTAAAAATAAACATGCCAAAGATGATAAAAAGCTTGGGTAGGAAGTACCTATGCTCAAAATTGAGCATACCAGTCGTGCAATGAGATGTCCAAGTGAGGCCAAGTTGCCGCGCCTCAAGTATTCCTGCACCTGCGATTGAAGTATGCACGCCAAACAAAATATGGACACAGAAATATATGAATATTTAAAAAGAAATCAAAACACAGTATAGGACCAAACGGTCCTACTTGGGCTGTCTCCCGAAAGCCCTTTTGTTTACCATCCTTAAGATGGACCAAATACCTGTATTAGCAGTTACAAGACAAAGTTTGTTACAGTCTAAAAGAAAAAATAAATAAATAGAAAATCTCAAATATGTTCAAGAGGTACAAAATGTGGTGAAAACAAATGTGCGGGGCAGCTGCAGAGTGGAGGGTTGGTCCTCAGTTGTCGGTGCTGCCATTGGCGATCAAGGAGTGTCGTTATTGCTTTGCTTGGGGTCGGTGAGCTGCAGGCTTTGAGAGTCGCCGGTGGTTGCGCCGCCATCATATAATTTTTACCGGTGACCATTGACTTTGAAATTGTCTCCGCTTTACCCGACTATTTTGATGGCGCCAAAAGGGGAGACTCCGATCACTGTGAAATGGCCGCTCCACCGCGATTTGAGCTTGTCGGGAAATAAGCGGAGGCGGGAATTGTACAACATGACTTGGTCTCCTGGTTGGAAGTCTTTGGGGATGATGTGACAGTCATGCCATTTTTTTGTTCTTTCTTTGTATATCCGCGCATTTTTGTATGCGAAATGCCAGAGCTCTTCTAATTCGTTCAGTTGAGTGCGGCGCTTATCTGCTGCGGCTTCGATGTCCATGTTTAGTAATTCGGTTTCCCATAGCGCTTTGTGTTCCAGCTCGACTGGTAAGTGGCAATCTTTTCCGTATACGAGTTGAAAAGGAGTCATACCGATAGGGGTTTTGAAGGCGATTCTGTACGCCCATATGGCGTCGTCGACCTTCTTGGACCACGCTTTTCTGTTGGAATGGATGGATTTTTTGATGATTCTTTTGAGCTCGTTGTTGGAGACCTCGACTTGCCCACAGGTTTGGGGATGGTAGGCAAGAGAGATTTTGTGGTGGACTCCAAATTTCTTCATGAGTTGCAAGAACAACTTGTTGCAAAAATGGCTCCCGCCGTCGCTGATGATGGTGCGCGGGGCGCCGAATCGAGAGAAAATGTTCTTGTGTATGAAATTCAAAATGGTGGGGGCATCATTTGCGGCGACAGCTTCGGCTTCGACCCATTTGGAAACATAGTCTATTGCGACAATAATATAGAGTTTTCCATGCGACATTGGGAAGGGTCCCATGAAGTCGATTCCCCAAATGTCGAATGGTTCGCAGACGAGTATATTGTTGAGTGGCATTTCATCCCTCTTGGAGATATTTCCTGTCCTTTGGCATTCATTGCATTTTGTGACGTAAGCTTGTGTGTCTCTAAAAAGAGTTGGCCAAAATAGGTCACATTGCAGTATCTTGCGTGTTGTTCGGGTGGCGCCGAAATGACCGCCTGCCTCCCGATCGTGGCAGTGTGTTAAGACGGATTGAAATTTGGTCTCGGGTACGCAACGCCTGATGATGCTGTCGTTGGAAGTACGGAATAGTAACGGGTCTTCCCAGAAATAATATTTGGCGTCGGACAGTAGTTTTCGCTTTTGCTGCGATGACAGGTGAGGGGAGACAGATTTGCA
Source organism: Platanthera guangdongensis (assembly GCA_039583875.1). Classification (NCBI taxonomy): domain Eukaryota; kingdom Viridiplantae; phylum Streptophyta; class Magnoliopsida; order Asparagales; family Orchidaceae; genus Platanthera; species Platanthera guangdongensis. The sequence goes on along the minus strand of CM077157.1, from coordinate 91,597,770 downwards.
AGCGAGGTAGTTGGCCATATCTGCGTACCACGGGATTGTCGGAGTGAGCAAACAGATGGCGAATAATCTTTCATCCGGGAAGCAGTCGGCAATCTCGTTACGGTTGCAGATGGGTACAACTCCTTCGGTGTCGCTCTCCAATCTTGATAGGTGATCGGCGATGACATTTTCAACCCCTTTCTTATCTCGGATCTCGATGTCATATTCCTGTAGTAGAAGAATCCAACGGATTAGTCGGGGCTTGGCGTCTTTTTTTTTTGAATAAATACCTTAGTGCGGCATGGTCATTGTACACAATGACCTTAGATAACACTAGGTACGAATGGAATTTTTCGAAAGCGAAGATTACTGCCAATAGCTCCGTTTCCGTAGTGGCATAATTCAGTTGAGCATCGTTGAGAGTCCGGCTTGAGTAGGAGATATTATGAAAGATTTTGTTTTTCCTTTGACCGAGCACTGCTCCGACTGCAACATCGCTTGCGTCGCACATGACTTCGAAAGTCAAAGTCCAATCTGGTGCCACCAAGATTGGAGCGGAGATGAGTCGATCCTTGAGAGTCTTGAAGGCCTGCATACATTTTTTTTCGAAGTCAAACGGGATGTCCTTGGCCAACAAATTTGTGAGGGGCTTGGATATGGATGAGAAATCACTGATGAATCTTCTGTAGAAACCGGCATGTCCCAAGAAGCTGCGGATCCCCTTGGCGGAAGATGGAGGAGGAAGATTTTTGATGATACTGTCTTTTTCTTGGTCGACTTCGAGCCCCCTGTGAGAGACTTTGTGGCCTAAGACAATGCCCTCGTGAACCATGAAATGGCATTTTTCCCAATTCAAGACGAGGTTTGTATCCTCACAACACTTCAGAGCTTTGTCAAGATTCGCGAGGCAGGAATCGAAGCTGTTACCGAAAAGGGAAAAATTGTCCATGAAGACTTCGAGAAAGTCTCCAATCATGTCACCGAAGATGGCAATCACGCATCGCTGGAAGGTTGCTGGGTCGTTGCACAATCCGAATGGCATTCTCTTGAACGCGAAGGTGTCATAAGGGCATGTAAACGTCGTTTTATCTTGGTCATCGGGGTCAACTGTGATTTGATTGTATCCTGAATACCCGTCGAGGAAACAATAGTATTCCTGACCGGCAATTTTTTCCATCATTTGGTCGATGAAGGGTAGCGGGAAATGATCTTTGCGGGTGGCCTCATTCAGTTTCCGGTAGTCTATGCAGACTCTCCACCCGGTGACCATGCGGGTGGGTAATAATTCATTCTTTTCGTTGGCCAGCAAAGTAATCCCTCCCTTTTTGGGCACCACTTGCATTCGGCTAACCCATTTGCTGTCGCTGATTGGGTAAATGATACCTGCATCAAGCAATTTTATTACTTCTGCCTGTACCACTTCATGCATCTTGGGGTTCAGTCTCCTTTGAGGTTGTGCCAACGGCTTGTATTGATCTTCAAGTAGAATCTTGTGCATGCAAAACGCCGTGCTGATCCCTTTTATGTCGGCTAATGAACGTCCAAAAACATTTTTGTATTTCTTTAAGACATCGACTAAGGCGAGTTCGTTGTCGACGGAGAGGGATGCAGAGATAATGACTGGGCACGCTGTGCCTTCCTCTAAGAAAGCGTATTTCAGGGATTCAGGCAGTGGCATCAGAGTTGTGGCAGTGTTTGTGACAGTAGATGTGATGAAAGGTTCTTTGGTTGGATGCGGGGTTCTCGGGATATTAGTGTGGGTGGTTGTGTCGGATGCATCCTCCTCTTCCCACACTGGCTCGGCTGGGTCAAGAATCATTTTGCTGTACATGTCCGGTTCGTCGATCAAATCTGCTTCGTCGCAATTAGTGATTCTGAGATGTTGGGAAGGTTCGTGGACGTTGAAAGAAATCATTTCTCCCCCAGGCTTAGGGTGAGCTCTCCTTGGTCAACGTTGATAATGGCACGGGCCGTGGCAAGGAAGGGCCGTCCTAGTATTATAGGCACTTTGGGATCGGCCATCATGTCAAGAATGAGGAAATCTGCTGGGAGGGCGAGGTTGTTGACCATGACAGTAAGATCTTCGAGTATTCTGGTCGGTTGTTTTACCGATCTGTCAGCTAATTGCAACCTCAGGTGGGTGGGCTGTATAATCCCAACTCCTAGCTCGCAGAAGACGGAGAGCGGCATTAGATTTATTGAAGCTCCCAAATCACATAATGCGCGTCCGAATCGGTGGAGGCCAATTCTGCAGGGGATGGTAAAACTGCCCGGATCTCTGCGTTTAGTTGGGGAATAGTTGGCGAGGAGACTTGAGCATTCTTCAGTGAGATTGATCATTTTCAGTCCTTCTAAAGATTTACGCCATGAGATGAGGTTCTTTAGGAACTTGGAATATCCTGGGATCTGAGTGATAGCTTCTGTCAGATGTATACTTATTTGGACTCTTTTCATGATCTCGAGGAATTTATGAAATTGTTTTTCAGCCTTTTCGTTTTGCAGTCGGTGGGGAAATGGCGGCTTCACGGCATTCTTCACAGGTTGTAGTACTGCCATGGGTTCTTGTGCGGTAGGTGAGGACGGAGGTTCCTTTATCAAATCGACGATGGGCTCTCAGAGTGATTGTGCGGGAGGGTCAAGAGGTGAGGCCCTCTCTAGGCTTTTTCCGCTTCTCAATCTCATAGAATGTACCGTTTCCTGTTTCTGATTGACTGAACATAATAAGGTTTCCGTGAGAATCCCTATGGCGTTTTGTAGGCGCTGAATGGTGGTGGCTTGGTCATTGAACATCTCCATCATTTTGCACGCGTAAGCAAAAAATTGCTCTGTCTTTGACGAGAGATTGTGGTCGGTGGCTTCATCAGAGACTACTGAATTTATCTCTACCGGAAGGTCGGGAGAAGGCGGAGAGTTCCGATGCCTACTAGTTTGGGCAATGTTGTCTATAACTTCCCAGGCATCCTCACTGGATTTGTTAAACAGAGTTCCACCGACTGCGATGTCAAGTAATGGCCGGAATCTGTCTGCGATGCCGAAGTAGAAAGTTTGGATTAGGAGGATGTCTGACATTTCCCCTCTGCAGCATTCCCTTCGCAAGGACTGGAAACGCTCCCATGTATCGAATAAGGTCTCTTCATTTCTTTGGGTGAAGGTGACGAGCTCCTTGTAATTGTCTATTGCTAGCATCGGTTGTCGAAATTTGGCCAAAAATTTCCCTTCGAGTTGTTTCCAGGATGAGGATATTCCCTTCTGGATATCTTGATACCATCGCTTTGCTTCGTCTTTCAGGGAGAAGGAGAAGAGTCGGATCCTCTGCTGCTCGTTGTTGGCAGCATTTGGCGTACAAGTGTTATAAATTTCTAAGAACCGCTGCACGTGTCATAGTGCATCTATTTTTCCGTCTCTGCTGAATTGACAGTTTTCGATGATGTATTCGATGAGGTCAGGCGAGATCTCGAAACTGTTATTTCCCATTTCTGCTCGGTATGTCAGGTTGATAAGGCTTGCTTTATAAGTCTGCTGCTGAATTGTAGTCATTGAGAGTGGCTTGAATGAAAAGGGGTAGTAGTCTACTAGATCTCTTGTGGCTCGACCCTGCATTCACTGTGGCAAACACTACACACTAGAAAAAAAAAACAGTAGTTAAAAAAACAACACTAACTCTTATAACAATATTTGAAGTCATCCAGAGTCGCTTTACAGTTGCATTCCCCGACAACGGCGCCAAAAACTTGATGCGTGTAAATCGGCAAGCGCACCGGTCGCACAAGTAATAAAGTTTTGGGAATAAATCCCCGAGTGTCGGTCTCTTGAGTAATGCAATTAGCGTAAAGCGGAAACAGTACAGAAAATATCATTATGAGAGTTATAAATAGAAAAAAGAGTAAAAAGAGGACTTGGGAGATTGTGGATGTTTGATTTACTGAACTAGTAAAAGCTATGCGGGTCGAAGGCAACGCTTCGCAAGGTGGAGTGGGTGTTTCGGCCGCGATACCGAACTTCGTTTGGGCGAGTGGACGGGAAGCTAATAGATTGAAGTGCTCTTGTGTGGCATGCAATCGGGTGAGACACAGGAATGGAGTGGATGTGGGGTGAGCGAGGCGCATTCACAGACACTACTCATAAGCATAAGAAAAATACTAACATTAAATTAGATGTAAAATAAACTTGATGTTCATGGATGGAAGTGTTCATTACAATGCTTAAACCATTCCATATGACAGAGGAAGGGGAAGAGGAGTAAACCAAAAGAGAGTGAAGCTCCACCGCGGGTCGAGGCCGGAGTAGCGAGTTGTCAATCCGCTTCCGGGCTCAGTCCAAGGAGGCTTCCGGTACCAACGAGTTGTCACCTCGAAGGCCTTTAAGTCTGTTCTATAGGTTATCTCCTTCACCAACTCCGGTGGAAAGATTGGAGTTGCAGTCGTCAATGGCCGAGGGCTTCGCCGGAGAGTTTGAAAAGCTTCGGAGGCGTTGGCTATGGCCTCCCGATGAAGGTGGAGGTGATGGAGTAGCTGGAGAAGTGAAATGCTGATTCCCACACACTCTCCGATCGCAGCAAATGACAGGCGTTGACCTAAATCACGGAGCATGGCCTAAAATACGGAGGCAGCAGAAGTAGTGCGCACGATCAGTGGCGCACGACCAGTGGTCGTGCGCACTGTCGGTCGATGATCGTGCGGCTTTTCCAAATAGACCTGCAACCTGGACAAGAAGCATCAGCATAAATGCGCACGAGCACTGGCGCACGACCAGTGGTCATGCGCACTACGGCCAGTGCTCGTGCGATTACCTAGACAGGATTAGGAAAATGAGGGTGTAATGCGCACGATCGGTGGCGCACGACCAGTGGTCGTGCACAATAAGTCCAGTGGTCGTGCGCAGTATTCCTGCAGCGTCGGGGTCTCCCGAGCGGTTCCAGAGCACGCACACGACCCCTACACCAGCAGAAGAGGCAGATAGGCCACCAAAACGTGCACACCACATCCCCGAGACAGGGTTAAAGAACAACAAAAACAAAGAAGCACAAGCAGCACACAGAAATGGTCCTACAGTGAACTTAATCGTGGAATAGACACGTATGCAAATATAAGCAATAATGGCTCTCAAGTGTAGTGCTGAGACGATAAAACTGGCCCAGATGAGTCCAAAAAGATGTGTAAAATGTGGACTCATCATGTGCCCACCCAGTACTCGAGCGGTCGACTCGAGTTATTCCCGAGAAGGACACGGGTACTGACACGGGCGTGTCACTACCCGTGTGTATGATGATACAGTAGGGAAAAGGCTTGTCCCTACCCATGTGCGTCGAGTAGAGGTCGACGAAGAGTGTCCCGAGAAGGACAAGGGTAGAGACACGGGCGTGTCCCTACCCGTGTTGCTCCCACCAGCACTCGAGTAGCTCCAGAGAAGGACACGGGTATAGACACGGTCGTGTCCCTACCCGTGTGTGTGAGGACACGGGTAGCGACACGGGCGCGTCCCTACCCATGTGCGTCAAGAGAAACTCGACGAAGCAAGACCCGAGCAAGACACGACCAACCACACGGCCGTGTCACTTGGACACGGGCAGAGACAAGGGCCTGTCCCTACCCATTTTTGTGTATTGAAATGGTTGTCCAACCATCGACGACGCTTCGCCCGAGAGGGATACGGGTAAGGACACGGGCATGTCCCTACCCGTGTCATTTTTCACATATAAGGGAAATGAAACCCTAGCCATTTTTCATTCTCATTCCAAGTCCTTTTCTCTAGAAAACTACTGGAGAGGAGAAGAAGGTGCTGGAGCAAATCTACACCCCGTGAAGTACCGCCGTCGCTGAGGAGAAGAAGATGCCGCCGAGAAAAGTTATAAGATCCTAGGCCGAAAATGGTGGAAACGCCGGAAATGAGGTGAGCTTCCTCCCCTCTCCCTTGGTTCTATATCTCTAGTTATTTCTTAGGAGAGACATCGACTCAAGAGAGTCTTGATGGATAGAAGAATCTTTCTAAGAATGGTCATGCTAGGAAATGTATCCTAGGTTTTAGATGTCTTCTACCTCTCCTTTCTTCTATGTGATGATGGAGGATGGTTTCTTGAAGAGAAGTGCCCTTGTGAGTGTGAATAAGGGAGGAGGAAGTCTGGATGCGATTTTTTTTGAAAATAGACTTGAGGAGTAAGATGAACCGTTGCCGTTCATTCCGCCTTAAGATGCGTGCAGAATCTGTGTTCTGCACGCAACGATCTTCTTGGCCATTTTCAAGTGTGATATGGCCAGAACTGGGCTTTAGAATAAACACGAAAGTCGAATTCCTCGAAAATACCTTTCTAATGAGTGGTTTCATGACATCAGGCAAAGTTTGTAGCCACGGGAAAGCCTGAACGAAATTGACGGCTGACAAACTAAGCGTGCAAAAATATATGTTCTGCACGCAGAAATCTTATAGGCTATTTTCAAGCGTGATACAGCCAGATCCGGGCTTTCAACTAAACATGAACGTTGTAGCCACTGTAAATACCTTTCCAACGAGGGGTTACGCGCCTCCTCCAGATTTTTGTAGCCTCGGGAGTCTCCGGTTGAAGGTGCTGTCCAGATAGTATTTTGTACTTAAAATCTGGATTTGGTATAGCATTGGAATTGAATTCGGTAGAGACATTGTAACTAATTGACGTAGGGGCTGGAGAATTCCTTTATGTTTAAATGTCATAACTTAACGAGTGATGAAATTGTTGTATGGATCACACGCAAACAAATGGAGAAGTAGATTGCACTTGAACAAATCTGTTTGGTAGAAATTGGTGAACGAACGTCTGACGTATTGCTGAGATTGGAACGATTTCAATATGAGTAATGTTGAGGACATAATCTTATTTATCATGACTTACTTGGCATGATAAAATTTTTATCCTTAAAAGATCCTATGTAAATGGGAATAAGATTTCGTTCCGTAAATATAGACACCCAATAATTTAAAAAGATTATATGTTACGAAGTAAGAGGATAAAATTCATTACTCCTACACATATACATTGAGTTAATTTTATTATTTTGAAGTTGAAAAAGAAAAAAAATCATATTAGGAAAATAAGATTTCATTTTCCTAATAATCCAAAAAGAAAAAAAATGGAGGTTCGAGAAAAAATTACTGTTGATGCGCGAAAACAGCACTGCCTAGTTAACACGGTGGGGGTGTTCGATCTCACAGGCCAGGAGAGGAAGAGGATGATGGTTGCGGGGGAAAAGGAAGCTTCTGAGTGCTCGAGAGTGGAGCAAGCGCTTGACAAAGGGGTTGCAGGGATAGAGGAGAAGGTTGCTGAGAGTAGCCGGGAAGGCTGACGAGCAAGAGAGGAGGTTGATCAGGAGCTGTCGAGCAAACAGGTACTTGGATGGTTGTGCTTGCATGTTGAATGCCGAGATGGAGCTGAGCTGAGATAAGAAGAACAGAGGGGGCCGCTAGCGGCAGCAACAGCAGACTTCGTCCTCCGCGGCTTAAATACCACTCTTGTGACGCGCTTTCCTTTGATTAATATTGAGAGTTACAACTTGCTAATACACCTTTACAAGAAAGTAATAAAAGGGTACATGAAGGAAGCTGGCGACTAAGGAAGAAGTGCCAGAAGAGACCGCACGGACTGAAGAGTCAGGTCGACAGGCCACACGGCTAAGGGAAGAAACAGAGGCCACGCGGTCTGACCATTGAAGCCGGCAGGCCGCACACGATTATAGAAAGAAGGAAGGCGGACTGGGAAATGGAGTCCGCAGGAGGTGATCACTTGAGCTTGCTGTGGGCTGTCTTCGAGCATGAGCACCTTGGCGACGATGAGTTCTCGGGGTGTCTCCTCCTCGAGTGCCTCCCCCCCCCCCCCTCTATGAGATGTATGGGGGTCTATTTAAAGGCCCGAGGAGGTAACAACATACAGTGACGTTACCGCCGGTGAGACGATAACTTGAGCGAGAAGAGGATGGAGTCCGCCGAGTCCCCTATAGGCCGCGCGGACAGGGGGCTTGCTTCTGGAGCTGGTACTACTGATGGTGAACTGGGAGACTAAGTGGCGGACTTCGAAGAGAGTCCGAGGAGTCTGCCAATGCTGGGATGATTGTCTTCCTGCTTTAGGGTTGGCGGATTCTGGAGGCTAAGTGGCGGACTGTGAGGGGAATTCGCTGTGTCCGCTGCTACTGAACTGGGCACGTGCTAAGGGGTACGAGTTGAGGAGTGCCCGCGGAGTCCGCAGAGTTCGCAGGAGGCTGCGCGGTCTGGGACTACATTGAGGATGTTCTGCTTCCTGGCGGACTGCGGGGAGAATCCGCGGAGTCCGCCTCTAATGATTTAGCCCGCGTTGAGCCTCCGGGCTGAGGGAGGAGTTGACCCTGCTGCTGCCGAGAAGCGGGCGCTGGATAAGGAATGGCGGGCTGCACAACGAGTCCCCTGAATTTGCCGAGTCTGCACCTGCTGCTAAGCTGAGTCCGCTTATGTTGGAATGGATAGCCTGACTGTTGAAGCTATTGGGGTTCACTAATAAAGGCGGACTATAAGTCTTGATCGCACTTCGAGACCGTCGAGCTCGCGAGGAACTGGGTCTTGCTGCTGATCTTCGCGGGTAGCCGGAGTGCGAGTGTCCGTACTCTGTAGGCGGACTAAAGGAGTTGCCTGCCCATGTTGCTGGTGGCCAAGGGCTGAGCGACCGGCCGGACTGACGAGGCAGGCCACGCGTGTAGGCGAGGAAGTTGAGGTAGCTGTCTGGCGGCCTGGGGGGAGGTCGCCATTTTGTTCGGCGGTTTGCGCGGTCTGGTGTTCTTGAAGAGTGACTTACAGGAGCAAGCTGGAAGGGCGGCTAGTTCCTGCAAAGGACACGACCTATTGTGGGCCTGGGTGGACAGGGAACCGAGTCCGACAAAAAGAGGACTGCGGAGACAATCTTGCGGTTAAGCTAAAAAGGAGCGCGGCCTACAGGGGTGGACATCGGGAGCAGTCCGCGGACCCTGCCGACCAAAGGAAGGTGCACAGCCTGGTCGGTCAGCCCGCTGAGACCGCCCACACTAAGGCGTCGTGACCTCTAGGAGGAACCCGGGGCAGGCCGCGATGAGGGAGCTGGCTACCTTGGGACGGATCGTCGATTTCGGGGTTAACATAATCCCCGCACTTTTTTAAATTCCGAAGAGAACTTCAAAAAAGTTGGAGACTCACGAAAATCATGATCCACCCAAAAGGAAAGGAAGGGGGCAACGAGAGATAGAACCTGAAGTCTCTCTTTAGGAGTTTGGTGTTGCTTGTTTTTTTCCTGCAAGAGGAAAGTTAGTTTAGGCATGTATGGGATGTACACATTGTGTGTACCTGGGTTTGTCTTTGCAAAACGATGAAGATGTGTCTTCTGCTAAGTTCTGCAAAATGAAGGTGAGAGGAAAACATATGAGCATAACAACTTGCAAGTACCTGATGGATGCTTGCAAGCGCCTATTATCCTCTACAAAAGGAAGAATGAGTAGTATGCAAGAAAGAAAACAAGCTGCAAGTACCTGAAGGCAACTTGCAAGTCTTTGCTGGTTTCAGCAAAAGTGAAGTTAGAAACAAATTCGAGAGTAAAGAAAGTCGTGAATACCTGAAGACAACTTGCAGGTATCTGCTGGTCTCTGCAAAAGAGAAGTTAGAAGTAGACACATCATAAGAAAGTAACTTGCAAGTACCTGTGAAGAAACTTGTAAGTGTCTGCTGATCTCTGCAAGAAAAGAGTTAGGAGCAGACAAAATATGTATTGGGGTAGCTTGCAGGTACCTGTGAAGAAACTTGCAAGCATCTGCCGAATTCTGCAAGAAGAGAGTTAGAGGCAGAAATGGATGAAAAACTTACGCTGCAAGTACCTGGATAAGACTTGCAGGTGCTTGCTAATCACTGCAAAGAGAAGAGTTAGATGCAGACAATATATGAAAGAAGCTTGCAAGTACTCGGATGAGGCTTGCAGGTGTTAAATGTTGGTAAGATAAGGTCGATATGACCAAATAACAGAGGAAGTGCCTGATACACTGTTGATAATTGATGATCAAATCAAAGCAATGATCTTCTAGATTAGAGACATCAATACTATGAAGTCCAGATCGATAAGAAGAGATTATCTTAGTAAGACTTCGCTGGCATGGCTTGATGATCAAGGAGAGTTAGATGCTTCGATCAGTGTTTGATGTCATTAGCATTTGATAAGAGTAATGAATTGCCCTGCGAATCTTCATCTGATAGCACTCAAGCAAGCAGTGAATAAAAGATGAGAGTAATAAGGCTTATACAAGTAGAGAGCTTGTAAGTCATCATCTGATAGAGCTTTGAGCAAGCAATGCATATAAGATTAGAATAAGCAAAGTGAATGTTGCAAATCCTTTTGGTATGTCAGATTAACCTGTTCAACTGTGAAAGAAGGCAGTTGACAAAAAAGAGGTCTATACTCCGAGATGACCAAGAAAGATTGGATGCTGCCACAGGAGATCACCAGTGGGTCTTATGCATCGCTTGCCTGAGAAAGGTCATCCCGAGTATAGTCCTACTCAAAGAGGGATGGCCACACATCCTTTAGAAGGGCACACAAAATAAAAAAGCATGGGAAATCCTGAGAAGGATTGCTAGATACACTACTCTCTTGCCTCGGGTACAATCATCACTGATCAATAAGACTAGTTGCATCAAGTGCCCTATAGCTTGTCTGTGGAAAGATCAGTGGAATTATGGGAACCCACAAAGGCATGGATCGAGAGTACCAGAGAGTGTTTGACCATCACAGTCATGAGATGATCAAAGAGACAAGGCTACGCTTGGTCGCCATTGCTTGTCAAGCAAAGATCATCGTAACTGTAATGTATCCTTTGTGAAGCACAGTAGAGCTAACACATGGGGCTCCCCTAGCACACACTCTGTGTCAGATGTCGGCTAGGATCCGAAGTCTGAAGCCCAACATCATAGATTGAACCGCTCCTACTGCACAAACGCGGACTTCCCACTGTATGTGGTCATAGCGGTCGTGCTAGAGAACAATATACGGAGGGAGCATTCCATACTCGGTGATATATCATTGGTGTAGCGATCTCTTTGGAAAAGAGAGAAGAGAGGAGGAAGCATTACAAGAAGGGAACTATGTCAGTATGAGATCCGTGATAAAAGCTATACAACCTTGGGCTCAGGAGAGGTGGTACAGCAAGCGAGAAGGGGGACTGGCGAGATGAGAGGAGCCCACCTGCAGGAGGAGAGATGGGGGATCCTCTGAAGTGGGCGAGACCTCCTAGTGGGCGAGATCATCCAAGGAGGCGACAGAGCCCACAGGCCGAGGGGACGATGAGATGGATAGGGCGATCGTCTCACCCGCCAGACTCTTCCCCCACTCGCCACAGGGGAGAGGTGATGCCTTTACCCTTTTACCCCCAAAGGGGGATTTGGCCTTTGTGCCCCAGGTAATTTTACACTTCTACCCCTGGAGGTCTGCGTATAGCTCTCCAGAATAGCAGAGTTTGGCAGTTGGCAGACCCAGCCTAGGGTGTTTTGGTCTTTTTAGGATGATTCAGAAGTGTTATTTGCAGATCAGATTCAGAGGCCTATAAATAGACCGATAGAGGTGCCTGAGAGGTTGTTGAACCTTTCCAATGTTTTCTTCACAGGCACCTAGCTCAGCATTGGCTAGTGTGGGGAAAATCATCAGTTCTTCCGGGAAAGAGGTGGGACCTCCGAGCTGAGACCCCTCGGTCTGTTCTCAGGTCTCTGACTCTCGTCAGTAGGATAGCTCAGGAAGAGTACGTGTGGGCTGCATCCTGTTTCGAACTTTAGGAGGGACCAGAAAGCTGGTTCCAATATATTTGGTGCGGTGAGCGTGGAATGCAGCTCTCAGAGAAGAACCTTGAGCATCCACATTGTGGGAGGTCACAGAGAAGGAGAGGGAGAAGGGTCGGATAACTCGGGAGGATTTGTCAGAAGAGAAGAGTTTATGGCTTCAATCAAGGGGATCATGGACTTGCTACAAGGGATCTCGCGACAGGGAGATTGTTCAACCCCACTGCCTCAAGTGTCAGCTCTCGCAACATAAGAAGAGCTCGTCTCGGTGCGAGTGGGAGAAGATGCCCCGGGGAGGAGACCGGGGAAGGAGGTGATGGCGGAAGGGAGCGGGAGGTACATGGCAGGAAGGGAGCTGTTCCCAACTCCGGCGAGTACCATCTCTCCTGGAGAGGTCTTCGCGTGAGTGGGGGCGGCGAGACCGGTGGTGAGAGGGTCGCTGTTTTGTGAGCTAATCCTATCAGCCCCCGTCCCGGAAGGATTCTGGGAACCCGAGATGAACTACTATGTGGGGAAAGATGATCCCCTTCATCACTTGCAATGGTTCGAAGACGCGATTTCGATCATGCCCATGACGGACGCATTCAAATGCCGTCTTTTCGCCATCACTCTAAAGGACAAAGCTAGAGACTGGTTTCATCAGCACCCGACAGGCTCGATATACTGGTTTGAGGACTTGAGCAGGAGTTTCCAGTTGCGGTTCTCCACTTTTAAGAAGAGAAAGAGGAGCGCAGAGTCGATCTTTTTGATTAAGCAGAAGACAGATGAGTCACTGGCTCAGTACGTGGACAAGTTCCAAGAGAGATCTTGGACATACAAGAGGTGCCAGGGTGTTGGAACACCCTATTACTAATTTGGGTCAGGATCACTATGTCTCTAGGAACCTTTGTTTGACCTTCTGTATAGCTTTATAGGTCAATTAGAATTGAGTCTAAGGGTTAGAAGTCTAGGATTGGAAGTTGCCCTGAAGACCAAGTTTTTCTGTCTGGAGACTAAGTCTGATCGTCGAGCTCAGCACGACGATTCGTCGAACTCAGATCGATGATTGTCGAGCTCAACTTCGGAAGATCGTCGAGCTCCACTCGACGATCGCTGAGCTCAACTTCACAATATCGTCGAACTCCATTCGACGATCGGTGAGCTCAGTTCGACGATTTTGACTCTGCCTTGGATCTTTATCTCTGAGCTCAGTTCGACGATCTTTGAGCTCAGATCGACGATTATTTTGCTGCTTGAGTTTTCCAGTTCGCTGAGCTCAGCTCGACGATAGCAGAGCTCAGTTCGATGATTTCAGATAACTTCCAGAATTCAAATTCAAATCAGACAGGAGTTATTATGCAATTAATTCAGAGATTTGCTAGCCGTTTTCATTTACTTCTGGACCAAGTTTCAAGGGATTTTTCAAGGAGTAATTCTGTGGACTTTCCTCTAGAAGAGATTATGCAATTAAGGATGCAATTAATGCAGACCAACGGCTATCTTTGATAGAGTAATATTCTATTCTGGCACAGAGAATAAGAGACAGAATGTTTTTGAATGAAGATAGATGAGATACAGAGATTAACAAGAAGAGGACACACAACTCAGAATACAGAGACTCTCTCAATAACTTCTGTCAAAAAGAATTCTGAAGAACACTCATCAAAGAGATCAAGTTTTCAAAAAATCATCAGATCTCTTCAGCTTTCAAAGTGTTCAAGGCCAACATCATCTCAAGACTCCAGACACTCAACATTTCAGCTTGCTGAAATCATCTATTGCTGGAGATCTATCTTTGAAGGCCTATCACCCTCAGCAAAGCTCTTCTTCCTGAAGATCTCAAGGACTCAGGGGGATCTTTGACATCAATCCACTTAGTCTTCTCAGTTGATTGAGAAAGAGAAGACTGCCATCACTCTCTCACCCCCACTCTGTAAAGGGTTTTTCAAACTCCCTTCAAAAGTTTGAATCTGGTTTTTGAGCACCTTGTCAAAAGCTCATTGGTGGCAAGACACCTGATCAAAAAATCTGCTTTGGTTTTTGAGCACCTTATCAAAAGCTCATTGGTGCCCAGGACACCTGATCAACTCATCCTGCAGTGGATTCCTACCTAGGGTGGTAGAAGAGTGGATGTACCCAAGTTTGGGGAACCACTATATTTCCTTGTGTCATCTGGTTCTGCTTGTTTACTTTTTTGTTTCTGGCCTTGATTTCTCTGTGCTTAGTTTTTGCATAGTTTAGTTCTGTGATTAGATTTATATTTGCTTCCATGTTCACACTAATTACAACAATTGTTGTAAAAGCTTTTAAAAAGTACTAAAACACCATATACTCTATTCCCCCCCCCTCTAGAGTATATCAGATCTAGTTGCACTTTCAATTGGTATCAGAGCGAGGTTTGTTAAACATACCATATCTGGTTGGTTGTACAGGCTAACACCTGAACCCCAAGATCCTACACTAGATCTGTTTTTCTTTTGTATTTTATTATTAGATTTTGTTTGCACAAATCATGGCCGAAAACAAAGACTATGCTAGCACCAGACCTCCAGTGTGCAATCTGTCAAAGTTTGCACTTTGGAAAGCAAGGATTAGACTCTACATGAATTCTATTGATGAAGATATATTTAATTCTGTTTTGACAGTGTGTCCAAGACCCCCAGAGAGCACAAGTACAAATGTTGTTCCACCTCCATCAGGAACAGATGCTGACATCAAAAAGTGGAAAGTAGCTGATGCCAAGGCTATGAATATCCTAGCCCAGACAATGTCAGATGACATATTCCAAAAGGTAGCTGAATGTAATTCAGCCAAGGAAATCTGGGATAGACTCTCAGAAATAGTCTCAGGCTCAGCTGACGAGAGAAACGACAGAAGATCCCATCTCATCTTCCAATATGAGAACGTCAAGAAGGGAGAGACTGAGTCAGTGGGAGACATGTATAACAGACTGAGTCTAATTGTCAGTGAACTGAGGATATTAGACAAAGAGATCTCTCTGACAGAACTTAATGACAAGATCCTAATGTGCTTCCCCAGCACTTGGGATTCAAGAATATGGCCAATCAAAGATGCCAGAAGTCTAAATGAGATCACCACTGAAGCCTTGTTGGGTAAGCTCAAGTCTTATGAGCTGCTCATCAAGAATAGAGAGGAAGAATAGAAGGCTGCTTCACCAGCCACAAGAAAAGAGAAGACCATAGCATTCAAGGCAACTGAAGATCTGCCTGAAGAAAAAGCTACAGGCAATGATGAACTTCTCAGCTTGTTGGCCAAAAGATTCTATAAGATGGCCAGAAAGGACTTCAGAAGAAGATCATAGAAGGAGCAGGATAAGTCAAGGTATGACAAGTCCATTGGCAATAACAAAGACATTATCTGCTTTGGTTGCAGGAAACTAGGGCACATAGTTCCTGACTGTCCAGAGAACAAGAACAAGGACAGAAGGGACAGAAAAGAAAGAAGAAAGGAGAAGGACCCCAAAAGGAATGGAAGTGGCAAACCTTCTTCAAGCAGGAATAAGCATACAAGAAAAGGGTTTGTTGCTGAATCCTGGAGTGAGACTGAAGAGGAGTCAGAAGCCTCTTCCAGCTCCAGTGATGATGAGGATGATGCAGAGGAAAAGGAGTTCTGCATGATGGTAATCAATGCCTCACAACACAACTCAGAGGAAGAGGAGTCAGAGTCAGACTCAGAGACTCAACCTGAAGAAGATCAGGTAATTAGTTCCTTTGATTTTACTTAAGAAGATTTTAAATCTGAATTTAAAACACTGTGTTTAGACCTGCTAAAGTCTGAGAAAGAGATTATCTCTCTCAAAAATCAATTATCTGAACACAATGGTTTAAAGTCAGAAAACCTCAAACTCTCTCAGGAGTTGGAGAACTGTAGGGAACAGATAGCTACACTGAAAAGTGAGCTCTCTGAGGCCAAGAAGCTTGAAGAATCCCTTAATGGGAGAAGCATCAAGCTGATGGACATCACAAGCACAGTGAACTCTAGATTCAACAGTACACTGTGCTTGGGTGCTTCATCCAGCCAACCTATAGTTCTAAAAACTCCCATCAAGTTTATCTCTAGCAAGGGAAAGGGAGTTGTAGAGGTTGCTAGGAAAAATTCTGATCTGCCTCAGAAAACTAAGTCCCAGCAAAAATCGTCGAACGGAGATCGACGATCGCCGAATGAAGATCGACGATCGCCGAACTCAGCTCGACGATCTCAGGACAAATCGTCGAACGCAGGTCGACGATCTCAGCCAAAGTCGTCGAACGCAGCTCGACGATCTCATATACCTGACCTCAGCCATAGTCGACCGTCGAATGGAGCTCGACGATCTGACCCAAGATCGTCGAACGCAGCTCCAAGATCGTCGAACAGAGGTCAGAACTCTGGAAACTTTTTCAAAGGCAAATCAAAATTGAATCCTAAGGGTTCTTCATCCCAAACCTTCAACCCTTATACTGAATGGATTTTACCTCCAAGGAGATATCATCCTGAAGGATATAAGAGTCAGCCAGGGATGTCTTTTATTTCTGAATTTAGAGGTTATCAACCTAGGCCCAAGGTAAACTGGGTCAAAAACAAGTAAATTATTTCATGTGCAGGTGAAGACCTATCCAACATCTAACCAGCAATGGTATTTGGATAGTGGGTGCTCTAAGCACATGACAGGGAATAAGGACAACCTCACTTCCTTTAGAGCCAAGCTTGGACCCAAAGTTATCTTTGGTGATTCCAACTTTGGACAAACTAAGGGATATGGTGCAGTACAGATTGGATCAGTAACCTTCAAGAAAGTAGCATATGTGGAAGGACTGAAGCACAACCTGATCAGCATCAGTCAGCTATGTGATGAAGGCTACCAGGTGACCTTCAGCAAAACCTTATGCAAAATCAAGTCAGAGGACAACACAACAGTGTTGACAGGTATAAGGAAAGGTAACATCTACTTAGTAGATTTTCTTTCAACTGATATAGATATTTGCCTGTTTAACTCAGTCTGTAGACCAAATGTGTTATGGCATAAGAGATTAGGACACCTAAACCTTAGAACTATTGCTAGGCTATCCAAGGACAACCTTGTTAGAGGACTACCTTCTGGCCCCTACAAGAAGGAAGGACTCTGCAAGGCTTGTCAATTAGGCAAGCAAACTAAAAACAGTTTTAAGTCACTTAATAAGAGTGATTCACCTAGGATATTGTATCTGTTACACATGGATCTATTTGGACCCATTACAGTACAAAGCCTAGGAGGGAAATCCTACACTTTAGTAATTGTAGATGACTTCTCTAGATTCACTTGGGTGTTCTTTCTAAAGAAGAAGTCTGATAACTTTAAGTGTCTGACAGAGTTTCTCAAACGTATACAGATTGAGTTCAATACTCACATTGCCCTGATCAGAAGTGATCATGGGACAGAGTTTGATTCTCTTCTTATGCAAGAGTTCTGTCAGAGTGAAGGGATCAGGCATACTTTCTCAGCTCCTAGAACTCCTCAACAAAATGGGGTAGCTGAAAGGAAAAATAGAACCCTTATTGAATCTGCCACCACATTGTTATCAGATGCTCATCTACCTCTATCCTTTTGGGCAGAGGCAGTGAACACCTCCAACTATGTGCTGAACAGAAGTCTGATACATAAACTGAAGGGAAAGACTCCCTATGAATTACTCAAAGGGAAGAAACCTAACGTTGACTATTTCAGAATTTTTGGTTGCATTTGCTATATTCACAATAATGACAAGAAATACTTAGCAAAATTTCAAGCCAAAGCTGATGAAGGAGTGTTACTGGGATACTCCATGATCAGCAAGGCCTATAGGGTCTATAATAAATCATCTTTGAAAATTGACGAACTGTTCATATTTCTTTTGATGAAACTAACATGTCTTTCAAGGAGAAGATTTCTTCTACCATAGAACCTTTGCAGGAACACTCTCTAGTTGAAGATATGAACAAGCTACAGGTTGCTCAAGAAGAAGAAAGCAGTGAAGATGAAAGCAATGCTCAACACATTGAAGCTCAACTTGAAGAGCCAGTTGTTGTACCACAAGAGGAAACAACAACACAGGTTGGTGAACAATCAACACCCCCTGTTGATCTAGTAACATCAAGAGACCATCCAATTACCCAAATAATTGGAGAACTCTCAGCTGGTGTGCAAACCAAAAATCAGGTCAACCAAAACCTGTTGCACACCTGCTTCCTTTCTCAAATTGAACCTCAATCCATTCAAGATGCAGAGCAAGATCCACACTGGATCATTGCAATGCAAGAGGAGTTGCATCAATTTAAGAGGAACAAAGTATGGGAACTAGTGTCAAAGCCAATGGATCATTCCATTGTTGGAACAAAATGGGTATTCAGAAATAAACTCAATGATCAAGGAGTAATAATAAGGAACAAGGCAAGGCTAGTTGCCCAGGGATATTCTCAAGAAGAAGGAATTGACTACGACCAGACCTTTGCACCTGTTGCAAGATTGGAAGCCATCAGAATATTTCTAGCTTATGCAGCTCACAAAGGCTTTAAAGTTTATCAGATGGATGTCAAGAGTGCCTTCTTAAATGGAGACATCAAAGAGGAAGTTTATGTCAGACAACCTCCAGGTTTTATCTCTCCAACTTATCCTGATTATGTTTTTAGACTAAATAAAGCATTATATGGTCTCAAGCAAGCTCCTAGAGCATGGTATGAGACCTTAGCATGCTTTCTCTTGAAAAATAGTTTTATAAGGGGTAGAGTAGACCAAACTCTTTTTATTAGAACCCATAAGTCCCATACCCTACTAGTACAAATTTATGTAGACGATATCATTTTTGGTTCTACTGACTCAAAATTGTGCAGAAGGTTTTCTAACCTGATGCATTCTAAATTTGAGATGAGTAGCATGGGTGAGGTATCCTTCTTCCTAGGATTGCAAGTCAAACAACATGCTGAAGGCATCTTTATTTCTCAAACCAAATATGCTAATGAGCTGGTTAAGAAATTTGGCATGTCTGAGGCATCTTGTATGAAAACACCCATGCCTACCAATGCTGTATTGGATGCTGATGAACATGGGAAACCTGTTGATCAGACAACATATAGAGCAATGATTGGCTCTTTACTGTATCTTACAGCTAGTAGACCAGATATAATGTTTGCTACATGTATATGTGCTAGGTTCCAAGTTAGCCCTAGAGAGTCACACCTCACTTTAGTAAAGAGGATTCTCAGGTATGTTAAAAGTTGTCCAAATCTAGGTCTCTGGTATCCAAAAGATTCAGCATTTGATTTAACTGGATTCTCTGATGCTGATTATGTTGGATGCAGAATTGATAGGAAAAGCACCAGTGGAACTTGTCAGTTCCTTGGTGACAGACATGTCTCTTGGTTTTGTAAGAAACAAACATCTGTTTCAACCTCAACTGCTGAAGCTGAATATATGGCTGCAGGCAGTTGTTGTTCACAAATATTGTAGATTCAGAACCAACTCCTAGACTATGGTTACAACTTAGAGAAGTCAAAAATCTTTTGTGACAATACAAGTGCTATTTCCATAGCTCAAAATCCAGTCCTCCATAGTAGGACAAAACACATAGAGATTAGGCATCATTTCTTAAGGGACAATGTTGAAAAGAATAAAATTGAATTTCAATATATCCCAACTGATTTACAAAGGGGAGATATTTTCACCAAGCCTTTGGATGAAAAGAAACACACCTTCTTCCTAAATCAGTTAGGAATGTTAGATGGAGGAAGTCTTAAATAATCTCCAAGATTTTGAAAGCTAAAAATTGACCAAGACTAGGCAAAAATTCTGATTTTTCTTAGTGTCTAGAATTTTTCTGATCTCTAAACTGCGCTCGACGATTTCCCCACAGATCGTCGAACGGAGGTCGACGATTTCCAGAATCGTCGAACTGAGTTCAGCGCCCCCTCAGATAGTATGAACTATCTTCTTCAGTCAACGATCGTCGAACGGCGCTCGACGATTTTGTTCCCTGAACGATCGTCGAATGGAGCTCGACGCCTTTCCAGATTGTCGAACGGAGATCGACGATGTTGGAGTCTCTTCAGATTCCTTTAGAAGCCTAGATCGTCAAACTGAGTTCAACGATCTTTCCAATTCTGCATCGAACCCTAATATAAAACTCATTTTTCGCCGTCGTTCTCTCTTGCGCTTTCAATTTCTCTACAAGAATTTTCTTCCCTCCAAACAGTTCTACGCTTGTTCGTTTTGTTTGTTAAGTTTTTGTAGGTACAATGGTCGTATCAGTTGCTGTCCTAGCCGCAATGAAGTTTGATGCAGGCTTCGACATTGATCTGGAATCGTTCAACACTACTGATCAAGTTTTCCAAGACATTCTGAATTTATTCAAGTATCAGAACTTGTCTGCCCTCATGACCACTAGAATCAAGCTTGCTTCAGATGAAATAAAGGAATGGGTCTATACTGCTCACAATCTAGACAACAACACAATAGTTGGATCTATTGCTGGAACTCAGGTACCTCTGACCCCCACAGTTTTAACAGAGGTTTTTGGTTTGAGAAATGGAGAAGAAACTGCTGAATTATCTGGAGAAGAGTTTTCTGACATACTTGCCAGGATGGGTCATCCTGAGGTAAACCCTAGCAAATTATTCAAAAGGAACTTGTCTGTTGAGTACAGGTTCCTAGCAGATGTTGTAGGAAAAGTGCTGTTGGCAAAGCACTCTGCACATGACACTATCTCCAGACATCAGCTCTGCCTCATGGGAGCTCTGGTAGATAAGAAAAGTTTGAACTGGGGAGAGGTCTTCTTTGACCTAATAAAGAAGAAAATAAATAAAAGCTTTGTAAATTTTGGAAGGATTATTGGAGTCTTCCTGCAGAACAAGTGCCCTACCTTGCTGGTCTCCTCTGGAGTGCACATAAATGCCTCCAAGAGACTCACCTGTGCCCTCTTTGGCAAGTAGGACAGGCAAATCAGCAAGCCAAGCAGGCCATCATCTAGTGCTCCTTCAGGCACCAGGACTCACAGACTCACTCTCCCACAGGTCTCTGCTCCTGCAGAAGACCTGGCTGCTGCTGTTGCTGCCTCTCCTCCTCCTCCAAGTACAACCCTACCTCCTCCCTCCACCATTCCAGCTTCATCCCCCATTACCATCTCTAGCCCATCTCCAACCTCAACTCCATCTCCAGACCCAATTCTACCTCCACTAGCAGACCACTTCCACCCATTGTTTTCATATCCTCCACCAGATGTCACTTCTTCACCATCCATACCATCTTTCACCCTTCTGGATGACTCCTACATGGATGATTCCCCCTCATCTCCTCCAGAATTACCCTCCTCCTCAACCTCCTTCCAAGATCTCCTCCACCATATCATTGACCAACCATCATTCACTCCATCCATATCCATACCCTTGTCCTCCATCTCCACCATCCCCACACCTCAGCCAACCATCCCTCCACTCTCCAGCCCTCCACTTCCAGCATCCTCAGCCATCCCTATTCCATCTACCTCTGCTCCTGCTCTTGAGCATGTAGATCTCCCAACCTTAGCTGACAAGTTGTATGAGCTACTTGCCCCCAGGCTCTCTCTTCTCATGGAGGCCTCCTTAGCTCCTCTACAACAGTCAGTGGCAGCTCTCTCTGCCAGGCTTTCCTCCCTCATTCCTCAGGCAGCACCTCCAGCAGTGTGCCTTGATACAGATGCATCTGCATCCAGGCAGGGGGAGATGCCATATGAAGCAAGCCTTCTTGCTGCTATTGCTGCTGCTTCTGCTCCCGCTGTTCATGATACTGCTGCTGCTGCTGTTGTTTTTGTATCTTCTGCTCCTGCTGTTGTGACTCCTACTTCAGTCTTAGCAATAGACCTAAGGTCTTTGCTTTCTGCCTTTGATACTGCATACTTCAGTTATCTCCCAGAGCCTAATGCTGTCCAGCCCCCAGAAGATTTGTCCAAGGCACTGGTGCCTTTCTCTGGCTGTGACCCCAGCATTATATCCTCCTTTGTACTCTAAATAACTGCTGCTGCTGCTGTTGAAGAAAGAACTGTTTTTGCTGCTGCTGAAATCCCAACTGCCTCTGATGAGCAAATATCCAAGGATTTTCTGATGACAGAGGCCACTGAGTTTGAGCCTGCTGCAGATTCTGTTGATGTTACTGAAGTTGCTGCTGCCATCACTCCTGAAGTTACTGTTGTTGTTTCTGCTTCTCCTTCTGTATCTGCTGCTGAATCTGTTGCTGTATCTACTGCTGAATCTGCTGTTGTTTTTGCTGCTATCTCTGCTGCAATTCCTGCTGCTGCTCCTTCTGCTTCTGCCTCATCTGCTGCTGCTCAGTTGAAGAAAGAATTGATGAAGAAAATAGATGTTGTATATGATGCCCAGAGTTCTGACTCTGATGAGTTCAAGACAGACTCTGATGACTCTGCTGCCACTATTGCCAGGAAAAGGAAGGCTAGAAGCAAAGCTATGAAAAGGGTTCCTCCTGCAAAAGTAAAGGATGATAATGATATTCCCTATTATATTCTGCATAACTCCCAAATTACTGAACATTGGATGCAGTATTCTAAAAATCAGCTGAAAGCAATGAAAAAGAAGAGAAAGTATGAGAAGGGCTCCTCCCAGGTCCAGCACCCTTATCCTCCTCCACCACCTCCTCCTGATGCAGGTGCAGGTGGCAGCTCTGCAAGTCAAGCCCCATCTAGAAGCCAGGCTCCCTACCAACCTCATGCCAGATCATACCAAAGGGAAAGCCAGCCTAGGGGTTCTTATTCCAGGAGAGGAGGATACAAGGGGTAGTCAAAGAGATATTCAGGTTTATTCTAAAGGGCATTCCAGGCAGCACCCATACTCCAGGGGAGGACATGTTTCAGCTGACACTACTTCTGGTCCATTCCCCTACAAGCTAAGAGAGACAGTGTCTGCTAGGCCTCCTCAAGATAATTCTTCCAACAGGTATGAGCCACCTGTACCATTTGAGGACCCTGAGAAGAATCCTGTTGCTTGGACTGCTAGGATGAAGGAGTTGGCTGCATTAGATCAGATAAAGAAGGCCAAAGAACAAGGGCTAGACACTTCCAATATTTCTACTATGTCAGAGCAAAGACAAAAAGAATTAGAAAGATATGCCTCCAGCAAATTCTTTGATGCAGACAGATATATGGAGTTACATCCTGCTGCTGTGGTTCCCAGGACTTCAAAGCAAACATACTTGGGTGCAGCTGATGACACCAGGTCCAACAAGGAAGCCTTAAATCCAAACAAAGAAATCAAAATGGTTAAAGGCAAAGAGAAGAAGTAACTCTGTAAGGTGACAATCTTTGGATTTTCTGACTGCTATCTGGATGCTATATATATATATATATATATCTGTGATGTTTCTGCAATGTCTAGCTGCTGTTGTTTTTATGCTTTTCTGTTTATATGTTGTTATTTGAATTTTCAAAGTCTGTAAATAGTAATCCTAACCCAAATAGGGGGAGATTGTTGGAACACCCTATTACTAATTTGGGTCAGGATCACTATGTCTCTAGGAACCTTTGTTTGACCTTCTGTATAGCTTTATAGGTCAATTAGAATTGAGTCTAAGGGTTAGAAGTCTAGGATTGGAAGCTGCCCTGAAGACCAAGTTTTTCTGTCTGGAGACTAAGTCTGATCGTCGAGCTCAGCACGACGATTCGTCGAACTCAGATCGACGATCGTCGAGCTCAACTTCGGCAGATCGTCGAGCTCCACTTGACGATCGCTGAGCTCAACTTCACAATATCGTCGAACTCCATTCGACGATCGGTGAGCTCAGTTCGACGATTTTGACTCTGCCTTGGATCTTTATCTCTGAGCTCAGTTCGACGATCTTTGAGCTCAGATCGACGATTATTTTACTGCTTGAGTTTTCCAGTTCGCTGAGCTCAGCTCGACGATAGCAGAGCTCAGTTCGACGATTTCAGATAACTTCCAGAATTCAAATTCAAATCAGACAGGAGTTATTATGCAATTAATTCAGAGATTTGCTAGCCGTTTTCATTTACTTCTGCACCAAGTTTCAAGGGATTTTTCAAGGAGTAATTCTGTGGACTTTCCTCTAGAAGAGATTATGCAATTAAGGATGCAATCAATGCAGACCAACGGCTATCTTTGACAGAGTAATATTCTATTCTGGCACAGAGAATAAGAGACAGAATGTTTTTGAATGAAGATAGATGAGATACAGAGATTAACAAGAAGAGGACACACAACTCAGAATACAGAGACTCTCTCAATAACTTTTGTCAAAAAGAATTCTGAAGAACACTCATCAAAGAGATCAAGTTTTCAAAAAATCATCAGATCTCTTCAACTTTCAAAGTGTTCAAGGCCAACATCATCTCAAGACTCCAGACACTCAACATTTCAGCTTGTTGAAATCATCTATTGCTGGAGATCTATCTTTGAAGGCCTATCACCCTCAGCAAAGCTCTTCTTCCTGAAGATCTCAAGGACTCAGGGGGAGCTTTGACATCAATCCACTTAGTCTTCTCAGTTGATTGAGAAAGAGAAGACTGCCATCACTCTCTCACCCCCACTCTGTAAAGGGTTTTTCAAACTCCCTTCAAAAGTTTGAATCTGATTTTTGAGCACCTTGTCAAAAGCTCATTGGTGGCAAGACACCTGATCAAAAAATCTGCTTTGGTTTTTGAGCACCTTATCAAAAGCTCATTGGTGCCCAGGACACCTGATCAACTCATCCTACAGTGGATTCCTACCTAGGGTGGTAGAAGAGTGGATGTACCCAAGTTTGGGGAACCACTATATTTCCTTGTGTCATCTGGTTCTGCTTGTTTACTTTTTGTTTCTGGCCTTGATTTGTCTGTGCTTAGTTTTTGCATAGTTTAGTTTTGTGATTAGATTTATATTTGCTTCCCTGTTCACACTTATTACAACAATTGTTGTAAAAGATTTTAAAAAGTACTAAAACACCATATACTCTATTCCACCCCCCTCTAGAGTATATCAGATCTAGTTGCACTTTCACAGGGTTTGCCCTCCAGATGGCCTTTACCGTAGAACTACGGGAAGGTTTCTTCAAAATGAGCCTCACCCAGAAAGCGCCGCTGTCTTTTGAGGGCTTGATGGAGAAGGCGGCAAAGGAAATAGTGATGGAGGCGGTAAACCCCGCTTTTGCAAAAAAACTGGCAAGGCTTACTGAGGTGGAATCGAGGGAGTCAGGTGGGAGACAGCAGGAGGCAAGGAGAAGAGAAGAGCCGAGGGTGCCGGCATATCAAGAGCTGGGATGGAGGCAATAGGGAGGCCCTGCACCAGGACAAGGTAGAGGATTTCCCCATGGGGGGAGGAACCAACAAGGAGTACCGGGAAGATTTCACCAGCAAGGGTGGGGGTATGGTCATAGAACACCCCTACCCCCTCCGCAGAAGGCTATGGCTATCGACCGAGGCAGAGGAAGAGGCCAGGAGAGAGGAAGAGGAGTAGGAGCTAGGAGAAGAAGAAACCCTCAGGAAGGAAAGTAAGGGGGAGGCGGCGTTGCCATATTGTGACTTCCACGAGGAGGAAGGTCACGCAACGGCTACCTGCCCAGATTTCTTGGAAATGAGGAGGACTCGAGGAGAAGGAGAACAACAAAGACCGGTACGGATAGAGGAAGTGACAGGTACAGGAGAAGAGGATCGATGTGTGGATCGAACGGATGAAGGAGATCGCGGAGGAATTGGAGTAATCCATGGGGGTGGGGATAGAGGCGGCCCGAAAGGCGAGCCTTCACACTATGTACCGCCGAAGCGTAGCCTCGACGTCATAATCCCCTCCCACAGATGAAAAGATCACCTTTTCAAGGAAAGACATGCCGGATCATGAAGACCCTTTCTGTGACGCGCTGGTGATATGAACCGCTATCAAGAACTTTACGGTGTCACGGATCCTAGTAGACAATGGGAGTTCGGTGAATGTGATTTTCAAAAAAGCATTCAATATGATGAGGGTGGAGGCCCGGAGGGTGCTGGCGGCAGATGGACCATTGTTTGGGTTCTCAGGAGAGAGGAAAGAAGTCGAGGGGGGAGTGGGACTTCAGGTAACCCTGGGAGGGTTATCCCGAAATTGCCTCTTTGTCATAGTGGATGCCCCCAGTAGTTACAACGTTATCTTTGGGCGCCCCTTGATCAGCGCTTTCAGATGCGGTCCGTCATCGTTTCACTAGTGCTTGAAACTGAACTCAGGAGGTACCCAAATCAGGGTACGGGGGGATCCAAAGGCCGCAAGGGAATGCTACGTGACGGTAGTAAACACCATCTCTTGGCAGGGCGACGCTGAGGAGATGGGAAAGAGGATGGAGCAATTACAACAGGAACTGGGGGGTGAAGCAGAAAGTGGATAGGAAGGTGCTGGAGGAGAGGGAGAAGTAGTGGTGGTTGGAGGCATTACGGGGGAGCTTGAAATGGCGGGAGAGGAGTTCGGGGAGATGAGGATGGTAGAAGAAAGGGAGGAGGAAGGTGCTGAAGGAGAGGGAGAAGTAGTGATGGACGGCGACATGGAGGAGAATCTAGAAAAGGCTGGAAAGAAGGGAGAAGAGACGGAGGCGGCAGAGGAAAATGAGCCAAAATAAGAGGAAGGGAGGAAAGAGAAGAGGAGGATGGAAGATGCGGGATGGTCGCCCGGGAAGGGGACCCGGCCAGAAAAAAGAAGGGCCTCACGACAGGAAGAAGAGGACGCAAACAAGTGGGAGATGGAAAAGCTGGGGGAAGAGATGATGATGGCCATCATGGAAGACGAATCCAAGGAGCAGGACGCGCAGGCAGAGCAGGAAGGGGAGGAAGAGCCATCGAGGCTGAAAGAGGCCGTGGAGGTCCTCGAGGTAGAGATCCATACCAAGGAAGGCAGAGAGGAGAAGATAAAGATCAGCGGCGAGTTCAGCCCGAAAGACCTTCAGAAGATCAAGGCCTGCGTGCAAAAAAATATTGACGTCTTCGCGCGGAGCGCCGTAGACATTCCCGGGGTCGATGCATACGTCGCTTGTCACCGCCTCAATCTCGACCCCAACACTCGCCCCATACATCAGAAGAAGAGGGTTATCGCCTCCAAGATGGCCGAACCTATTAGAGAGGAAGTAGAAAAATTACTTAAGGCGGGGTTTGTAACCGCTTGTAAGTATTCGGGGTGGGTGAGTAATGTTGTAATGGTTAAAAAAGGGGAGGGTAGATGGAGAATGTGTGTGGAGTTTTCTCTTTTAAATAAAGCATGCCCCAAGGATTGTTACCCGCTGCACCGAATCAACGCACTGGTTGACTCAGCCTTGGATGCGTTTTCCGGATATCATCAAATACGCATGCATCCTCCGGATGTTAAGGACGTCACCTTCATTACGGAGGATGGATGCTTCTGTTTTAATATGATGCCTTTCGGTTTGAAAAATGCGGGAGCGACCTACCAAAGAATGATGGATTGGATCTTCCGAAAACATAGAGGGAGGAACCTCGAGGTGTACGTGGATGACTTGATGATCAAAAGCAAGAACCTCGAGGCTCATGTCCTAGATCTGGAGGAGACCTTTGAGACCCTAAGGAAGTATAAAATGAGACTCAACTCCCTAAAATGTGTTTCTGGAGCAAATAGGGGAAGGTTCCTAGGACATCTTCTCACTCCATCTAGAGTGGAACCCAACCCCGAAAAAGTGAAAGCAATCCTAGAGTTGGAGTCCCCTAGAAATGCTAAGGAAGTTCAGTGTCTCACAGGCAAGTTGGCGGGGCTAAGCAGGTTTCTCTCTCGAGTCGGAGAGAGATGCTCGCCTCTCTTTCGGACGCTGCGGGGAGGCAAGAGGATCGAGTAGACCACAGAATCCGAGAAGGCTTTCCAGGCTATAAAGTAACAGCTCACCCAGACACCTTTACTCCAGGGGCCAAGGGAAGGAGAGGTCTTGTTTTTATATTTGGGGGTAGGGACTAGGGCAGTGAGCTCGGTTCTTGTGCGAGAAGAAGGGAAGAAGCAATTTCCGATCTATTACGTGAGCAGGGTCCTGAAGAAAGCGGAGCTCGGATACCCCATTCTTGAGAAGTTAGCATTTGCCCTCATCGTCTCGGCCCGAAAGCTCAGGCCATATTTTCAGGCTCATTCTATTCAGGTGATGATGAATCACCCCCTCCGTTGCATCTTGGAGGGGGTAGAACATTCCGGGAGGCTAGCTAAATGGTCAATAGAGCTCAGTGAATTCGACCTCGTCTTCGTTCCCCGGCTCGCCATTAAGGCACATGCGGTAGCCGATTTCCTGGTGGACTATGTAGTTGAGGTCCAGGAGACGGAAGTGTCCCCTCGAGTAACCTGGAAGATGTTAGTAGAAGGAGCGTCGGGAAGAAATTCCTTTGGAGGTGGAATGGTCTTGATCAGTCCAGAGAGGACCAGGACTGAACAGGCCTTGAAGATTCATTTCACGATTACCAACAACCAAGCGGAATATGAGGCGATCATTGCAGGACTCAGGTTAGCCCGGGAGCTGGGCATACAAGACATTGAGGCCTCGACAGACTCCATGGTGGTGGTAGGCCAGATCAAAGGGGAGTTCGAGGCAAGGGAGCCCACCCTCCAGTTGTATCTAGGAAAGGTTAAGGGCATCATTGGACAGTTCCGAAGCTTTTCAATTCAGCACATCCCGAGGGGGGAGAGCACTCAGGCTGACCAACTCGCCAAATATGTCCCCCGAGCTGGAGGAACCATGACAGATCTCTTTAGGCCGTCTATAGAAGAAGGGGAACTCATGGAGATATGCCAACAAAGGTCTTGGATGGACCCCTTCATCATCTTTTTGGCGTCGGGACAGCTACCCGCGAAAGAAATCGACAAGAGGCATACCAGATACAAATCGGTGTATTACCTACTAAAGGATGGGGTTTTATATGGCAAGATGTTGTCAGGTTTGCTGGCCAGATGTGTGTCAGAGGAGGAGGTTCCCAAGGTTCTGCAAGAGATTCACTCAGGCGAATGTGGGAGTCACTCGTGGAGCCGGACATTAGAAGGGAGGGTGCTGAGACAAGGGTACTTCTGGCCTACCCTCAGGAAAGATGCGTAGGAATTCGCGAAAAGGTGTCAAAAATGCCAGGAGTTCGCCCCCCTCCAGCTCCTTCCGTCCCAGAGGTTGCGGACAATCACAGCTCCCTGGCCTTTCGCTATATGGGGGCAAGATCTGGTGGGTCCTTTTCCCCAAGCAAGTGGCCAGAGGAAATTCCTGCTAGTCATGGTGGACTACTTCTCAAAATGGCTGGAAGTGAAGGCGCTGGCTAAGGTGACATCGCAGGTGGTCAAGAATTTCGTATGGGGAGAGATCATCTGCCAGCAAGGGTTACCCCTAGCCATTATAACAGATAACGAACCACAGTTTGCAAGTAGAGAGTTCGTTGATTTCTGCATCCGCTTGGGGATAGATCTCCGCTTTGCCTCTGTTCATCATCCACGGAGTAATGGGCAGGTGGAAGCAGCTAATAAGGTCATTGTCAATCTATTGAAGAATAAAGTGGAGAATTTAAGGGGGAACTGGGTGGAGCAGCTACTTTCAGTCCTATGGGCCTTGAGGACCACACCAAACACCGCCACGGGGGAAACCCCGTTTAAGCTCTCTCATGGCTCAGAGGCTGTCATACCTATCGAGTTTGAGGTCACATCACCGAGAGTAGCAGTTGCGAGGGAAGGAGCCGAAAGATGGAGAGCAGAGAATGAAGAAGAAGAATAGAGACTCTCTTTGGATCTCGTGGAGGAACTCAGGGATTTGGCGATGGTTCGACAGGAGGAGGTCAAGCGCCGGATGTCAAGGTACTTCGACAAGCATATAAGGGTCAGGTTGTTCGAGAAGGGAGATTTGGTCCTAAAAAAGGTAGATGTAGCAGGTAGAGGGGCCTCTGTAGGGAAGCTCAATCCCAATTAGAGGGGCCTCCTTTTGTAGTAAAGGAGGTCTTAAAGTCAGGAGGGTACCACCTCCAGGATGTTGACGGGGTATCCCTCGAGCGAGCCCGAAGTTGTGATGATTTAAAGAGATTTTACTCGTAGCACTTTCTGTTCATTGCACTTTTTATTATTGTACAATGCTTACCATTTTGATGTGCTCTTTTGATGTGATGAAAGTGTGGGTGACCTTTTTAGGGCACCAAGGGAGAGATGGTTTGGAGAGGAGACCCCAAGCAGACCCGCTGACCAGGCTCTCATCTAGCTGGCAGGGCTGTAGGCTCACTCGGTGGTTGGAGATGGCTTGGAGAGGAGACCCCGAGCAGACCTGCTGACCAGGCTCTCATCTAACTGGCAGGGCTGTAGGCTCACTCAGTGGTTGGAGATTGTTTGGAGAGGAGACCCCGAGCAGACCCGCTGACTAGGCTCTCATCTAGCTGGCAGGGTTGTAGGCTCACTCGGTGGTTGGAGATGGTTTGGAATGGAGACCATGAGCAGACCCGCTGACCAGGCTCTCATCTAGCTGGTAGGGCTGTAGGCTCACTCGGTGGTTGGAGATAGTTTGGAGAGGAGACCCAGAGCAGTCCCGCTAACCAGGCTCCCATCTAGCTCGCAGGGTTGTAGGCTCACTCGGTGGTTGGAGATGGTTTGGAGAGGAGACCCCGAGCAAACCCGCTGACCAGGCTGTCATCTAGCTGGCAGGGCTGTAGGCTCACTCGGTGGTTGGAGATGGTTTGGAGAGGAGTCCCCGAGCAGACCCGCTGACCAGGATCTCATCTAGCTAGCAGGGCTGTAGGCTCACTCAGTGGTTGGAGATGGTTTGGAGAGGAGACCCCGAGCAGACCCACTGACCAGGCTCTCATCTAGCTGGCAGGGCTGTAGGCTCACTCGGTGGTTGGAGTTGGGTTGGAGAGGAGACCCCGAGAAGACCCGCTGACCAGGCTCTCATCTAGCTGGCATGGTTGTAGGCTGACTTGAGGGCAAGTCCAGTGGTAAGAGTTCTCATGGATAAAGGTCCATATTCATCAGAAGATTGGTGGAAAATCTCTAAAAAAAGGAAGGGCCGGGAATCAGGCCAGGGAAGAGGGTCTCTGGACGACACTCGGCATGAGTGGTCTCGCCCATGGCGAGTGGACCTTCCTTATTCAAGGCGCAAGACTGGCGTAAGAAGGTGGGGCCTCTCAAGTAGGGCAGCTGGCCTCCAGGGACTTCAACGCAGGATAATCTTGCAGCGAGACGAGCGCTAAGGGTCAGCAGATCTTGCGGGTAGTATAAGAGAAGAGAGATCCAAGGTTTGTCTCGCGCTTTTGGCTAGCTATTAAGCGAGATGGCAGAAGATAAAAGCAGCGATTAAATAACATCTATAAGGTTTGTCTCGCATTTTTGACTAGCTATTAAGCAAGACGGCCGAAGATGAAAGCAGCAATTAACATATAAAAGGTTTAAACAAAATATCCTTGGGACAAGAACACCTCACGTTTTTCGATGAATTGTCTATCAAATCTACAAGTACCAGACAAGAGAAAATAAAAAGGGGAAGAGAAGCCACTGCAGTTGATGATTCTCTACTCGCTGCTAGAAGAAGAGCTGTCGTCCGTCTCGTCGTACAAGCGGGGGACCAGGTTGCGGCAGTAACCGTCTCGCCATCATCGCGCACCACCCCCAGCTCCTTCATCATTTTAAGAACAACCTCCGCCGTCTTGATATTGGAGTCTCGGCAGATGGAATCCACCTCGTCTACAGAGTAGCGGGAAGGAACGGGAAATTGGTCTGAGGGGGGTGCCGCGCTGTTCAGGAGGCGGAGATTTTTAGCTTTCAATTTCTTGTTCTCTCCCTCCAACTCCTCAATGCGCGAGCGCATCCTGTCGGCTGTCTCGGCATCCTGCGGGAAGAGAACGAGTAAAGGACTATAATGAGCAGCGAGTAAGACTAGCAAAGCAACAATAAGAAAACTTACCACGCCACCCTGGCTCTGCGCGAGGAGGTTGTCGGCAACAACCAACCGCATCTCCAGGTAGCTGGATTTCTCCCGTTCCGCGGCGAGACCGGCCTCCGCTTCCTTACACTCTCTATTGTTGATAACCAGGCAGCGCGAGACTCGGTGCGCGAGCTCCAGGGAGCGAAATTGAGAGTGGGCACTCTTCAGAATGAGATCTTGCGATGCCTCATTGTCTGCGGGCTCCGAGCCAAGGCCACCATATAGCCCAAACCCTAGGGAGAAGGCATGTCTGGTGGGGGGGGGGTCCAGCTCTTTCCAGGAATGAAGGAGAGTGGACACCGACACGCGGTTAGCGTCCTTGTCCCATAGGAGCACCGGCTCACCGGCATCATCATCTGTCATAGGCCCCATGTTGTAATTGGGGTGTGAGGCGGGAGCCGGGCGACTGGAGGAGCCAGTCTCACCGGAAGGGAGATTAGAAGGCTGAACATTGGTGGTGGCAGCTGGCTCTGACAAGGCCGTCTCGTGGGCAGGCAAGACGGGTAGTCGGAGAGGCGAGGGAGACAATAAAGAGATGGGGGACAGGGATCCCGATGGCTCTTTCCTTTCTTTGACAGACCGTTTCTCCTTTTTGAAGGAGAAAGATTTCTTCACCTTCTTCTTGGGGCTGTGCCGAGAAGTGCCCTCGTCCCCGGGCATCTTTTTTGGGGTGGGGGTCAGCGTGTCCTTCGCAGCCTCCGCCGCCATACTCGCAAAGGCGAGAGCCCGGTTACTCTGATAAGGTGGATGAACGGGGATGGTTCTTTCTCCTAGGCGAGATGACAGTCAGCAGAGAACAAATATTTACAAGGCTAAAGGGGGGACAGGAGTATACCTTCGCCGGGGAAGACGGCTGGAAGCGAGTCGAGGTCTCACCTGAGGTAATGGACCTCGAAATTCTTCCCTGCGAAGAAGTCGCAGAGATCCTTCTCGGCACCCCCTACCTTGGGGGTTTCATAATAACATTTAGCAGGAGACACCGGGGTGAGAGGAATGCCTCCCAAATCCCCGCGGATGAAGACAAAGCGAGTCAGCCAGTGGTGGTTTTTATTCGGTGTCTCGCACACCTTCAGGCCTTGGCCTGTGAAATAAGAGACGTCGTCATCCTTTGCGTGGTAGACGAACAACTTGTGAAAGGCCGTCAAGCTAAATTCGATGCGCTCTCGCCGTAGGTAGCAGGCGAAAGCAATCAGCATGGAGATGGCGTTGGGGTTTAATTGAGCCGGGACGACCCCAAAGTACATAAGAACTAACTTGACCTCCGGCCAAAGGGGAAGCCACAGCCCCGCCTCGAAGTGCCAAACGGGGAAGGCCAGTTCGTTGGGGTAGAAGGTGTTGATGCATTCACCAACTTTGGGCGGGCGAGATAAATAACCATCGACGAGATACTCGCTGGCGAAACGAGCATATTCTTCCTCTGGCAGTCTGCCGAGAGGGAAGTCGTGATCCACAAACCGCTTTCCGCAGCGGCTGCGACCCTCGCCTTCTTCCACCTTCTTCTTTCCCATGGCAGGCGAGAAGGCAGTAAAGGGGAAGAGAATGTCTTAGGAGAGAGGGATGCGAGATGAGTGAGGAAGAGGAGAGAGACGGAAGCTCCAACCAAAAAGATGGCCAAGAAAAACAAAAGCAGGGGAATGTCTGGGTTTGAGATATTTATAAGGAGTGAGGGAGAGAGGAGATTAAGCGGGAAAATCAAACGGCGGGAAATGAAGAGGCACCCCGACGCTTCGTCTCTCTCTCTCTCTCTCTCTCTAGAGCCCAAGGGGCGGGGGCGCCGCAGCGGTCTTTTTGAGGTAAAAGCCATCATTAGAAACCTACTAATTAAAAAAGGATCTAATCATGGTAATGATGAAAAAACAGCATGATATGACAAGCGCAGTACCAAAAGGATAAAATAGTTCATCCCGCGGAAGTGGACATCTCGCCCAAAAACGTTTTATACAATGCATCAATAATTAAACAACAAAATTGGCAATAATAATATAGGAGGGCCTGGAGAAGGAGAGACGGGACCGCGACAGCTTAGTTCCGCACCCATTTCCAGCGGCCATCTTGACCTCCGGCGAATGGAGGGCGGCCAGGAAGGTGAAAAGCGCGAGCGGAGACCACGCCGCGGCACGGGAGACGGAGATGTTCGTCCGTCTCATTTAAGATAGCTTGGGGATCTTTCCCGTCTAGTGCACCACCAGCTTCCATCTCGGCAGAAAGGCGATGATACTCTGTTTCTAGCCAGTCCATGCGCCGGTCGGAGGCTTGCTTCTCCAGCTCCATCTCGCGGATTATTTGCATGTATTTACGGAACATCCTAGCCGTCCTCCGCTTCAACTCCAGGGTATCCATAGGATCACCCAGGTAGTACTCGATCTCGCCAGGATGAGGAAGAGTCGAGAGGGGGGAGACACAGGAGCATCTTCTGTATCAGAATTATAAACAAGGATAAGCTCGCATGGGTTGGGGAAAATAAGGCGATTAAAGGAAAAAGAGAAAAGGGAAAGCTCTTACTGGGTATGCGAGGGTTCCCCACAACCCGCGAGAGGTCTTATTTCCGCGAGAGGTCTTATTTCTGCGAGAGAGGTGGGGAAGATGATTCAGGCGAGTCGGCGTGCTGATGAGCTTGGTCAATACTATCAGGGGGATTGGCGGGCATCGGGGAATCAACAAAGCTTCCCTAGAAAAGTATGGTCAATATGTGGGACAAAAGAATAAGAGAGAGTGAAAAAATACTCGTTTATCTCCGGGAGAGGATAGAGGATTGTCTGTTGAAGGGGCAGAGGAGGTCGCGCCCACTGAGAGGGAAGGGTAGGCGGCCTTCATCTTTTTCAAGCGAGAGGACGGAGGAGCCGAGGGAGGAATACGCCCCAGGTCCGGGAATAAGGCATCCATGTTGGTTATATTTCTCCTTCGCACCATCGCGAGGCGCTCGCGAAAGCTCTGGCTGTGAGACATTCTGAAGGAGGAAGAAATGAAGGCAAAAGGGCCCCTAATGAATACTGGGATCTCATATTTATAGGCCCCATATGGGGGGCCCACCAAAGATTCTCATGAGTGAGTCCTAGCATTGCGAGCCGCGGTTGGACTTATCTTTTCGAGGTTAGGGCAACCTCGAATAGAGCGGGGATTGTGTACAACCTTAGGCTCGCGAGAGGTGGTCCAGCATGAAGGGGGACTGGCGAGATGAGAGGATGCCCACCTGCAGGAGGCGAGATGGGGGATCCTCTGAAGTGGGAGAGACCGCCTAGTGGGCTAGAT
The DNA here is from genome assembly GCA_039583875.1 of Platanthera guangdongensis. Lineage (NCBI taxonomy): Eukaryota > Viridiplantae > Streptophyta > Magnoliopsida > Asparagales > Orchidaceae > Platanthera > Platanthera guangdongensis. Next base: position 91,562,918 of record CM077157.1, on the reverse strand, counting down.
CATCCTAGGAGGCGAGAGAGTCCATAGGCTTTGGGGACGGCGAGACGGATAGGGAGGTCGTCTCGCCCGCCATACTCTTCCCCCACTCGGCACAGGGGAGATGTGATGCCTTTACCCTTTTACCCCCAAAGGGGGATTTGACCTTTGTGCTCCAGGTAAGTTTACACTTCTACCCCTGGAGGTCTGCGTATAGCTCTCCAGAACAGCTGAGTTTGGCTGTTGGCAGACCCAGCCCAGGGTGTTTTGGTCTTTTTAGGATGATTCAGAAGTGTTATTTGTAGATCAGATTCAGAGGCCTATAAATAGACCGATAGAGGTGCCTGAGTGGTTGTTGAACCTTTCCACTGTTTTCTTCACAGGCACCTAGCTCAGCATTGGCTAGGGAGGGGAAGATCATCAGTTCTTCCGGGAAAGAGGTGGGACCTCTGAGCTGAGACCCCTCGGTCTGTTTTCAGGTCTCTAACTCTCATCAGTAGGATAACTCAGGAAGAGTACGTGTGGGATGCATCCTATTTCGGACTTTAGGAGGGACCAGAAAGCTGGTTCCAACAAAAGCTTTATTGAAAAGCAAGAGAGAGCACTTAGAAGTGCTTTGAAATGAAAATGTTTGAAAAGGGTAAGGGTAGAGATAACCCATCATGGTTGAAAAAAGTTGAGGAACTATGAAGTCCTTTGTTGGCTTAGAATAGTCTTCCAAGCATGCCCTCGTCATCGGCATCGAAACATTCGATGGTTTTATTAATAATAAGGAGAGGGGTTTCTTCGACTAGGCTCACCCCTTTTGTGCTGTAAGGAATGTCTGCAACTTATTTGCCCTTTGAGGTTGCTGGATTAGGGAGATCGCCTTTAGGAAGCAGATCACGCATCTTGCCATGCTGGAGCATCCTTTGCACTAGTCAGCGGAGTGCTTGGCAATTCTCAGTCAGGTGGCCTGACTCTTTGTGTAATTCACAGTATGGTTCTGAGTCTCTAGACCTTTGATCGGCTGGTCGATAAGGACTTTTGAAGCTAGCCTTATCTTTCATGATTTTACTCACCTCTTGCATGGCATCATCCAGTTCGGACTCATGCAAGTCATCATCTTGCTGCTGATAGACTGCAGCTGTTTGAGAAGATGGAGCTGGTGGTAGTAATGGATCCCGAGTACAGTCATGGTCTTGGAAGGGATATCGATGGCGCTGAAACCTTCTTCCCTTACTTGAGTGAGTTGGGAAATCACTGCGAGGAGAACTCGGAGGCTGCTTATGAGAAGGATCATTCCCTGAAATGAGCTTGGAGACGAAGCCTGGTTTGTTCTTTTCGCCTCGGATGTATGAGTTGGCTAAGGAAATCAACTTTTGATATGTTTTTGGTGCTCATACATTGACTTCAAATTTGTGTGGCCCTTCACGAAGACCGTGGATAAGAGCCACTCGGTACATTTCTTGGCTAACAATCTCGATGTCCAAAATTTCTCTTTGGAATCGATCAACGAAGTGAGACCAATTTTCATTATCGCGCTGCTTGATCTCAAAGAGGGCTTCAGGACCACCCTTTCTCTTGGTGGAGGTTGAGAATCTGAGCAAGAACTCCCTTCGTAGATCAGCAAAGGAAGTGATGGAGTGAGGGTGAAGACCATAAAACCAGTCCCTCACTTGTCCATCAAAGGTTGTGACAAGGAGCTTGTACTTGGTTGCATGTAAGAGTGTTTTGAGAGCAACGACTGATTTGAAGGCCTATAGATGCTTCACTGGATCAGTGTCTCAGGTGTAGATTGGTAGTCGGGGCTCTCTGAAGTTTGCTGGAGTTGGTTCATGGCGAACGTTCTCTGTAAATGGTGAAGCATCTTCCTGTTCCCCTATAGCATAAGGATAAAAGGGAGCATAAGCTGCAGCTACAAAAGAAGGAGGATAAAAGAGAAAAGTTGCTGCAGGAGGAGCAAAGGCAGGAGCTGCAGGGTAAGGATGACTTCCCTGAAAGTTGGGAAATCTCGCAGGACTTCCCCGGGCTGCTTCCCGGAAGAAGTTTTGGCGAGCAACAAACTCTTCATCTTGAGGTCGCAAAGGGGCTGCAGGCCCTTGCAGGAAGGTTACTGTATAAGGGGGGGGGGGGTAGACTGGCGGGCAAGCTGGAGGATAAGCTTGTTGATGATCCAATGTTGGTGCTGGATTGATCGGAGAAGTTGGAGCTACTGCAAGTTGAGACAGCAACTGCTGGATGATCGTGGCAAGGATTTTGTTGATGGCTTTGGACTGCTGAGCATTCTCACGGCGCGATTGCTCAAAGGACTCCCAGAGAGGATCATCTCTGGGACTTGGAGCAAAGTTCTCGACTGGTTGATGGTCTGACATGGCTAATTGTCACTGTTCACCGTCTGTTCGGATCTGAAGTCGCGTGTTAACTGTTGATGCGCAAAAACGGCACCGCCTAGTTAACACGAAGGGGGTGTTCGATCTCACAGGCTAGGAGAGGAAGAGGATGAAGGTTGCGAGGGAAGAAGAAGCTTCTGAGTGCTAGAGAGGGAGCAAGCTCTTGTCAAAGGGGTTGCGGGGATAGAGGAGTGGGTTGCTGAGAGCAGCCGGGAAGGCTGGCGAGCCAGAAAGGAGGTTGATCAGGAGATGTCGAGCAGACGGTTACTTGGACGGTTGTGCTTGCAGGTTTAATTCCGAGGTAGAGCTGAGCTGAGCTAAGAAGAAGAAGAGAGGGGGCTGCTAGCAGCGGCAACAACAGACTTTGCCCGTCGCGGCTTAAATGCCACTCTTGCGATAGGCTTTCCTTTGATTAATTTTGAGAGTTACAACTTGCTAATACACATTTACAAGAAAGCAATAAAGGGGTACATGAAGGAAGCTGGCGGATAAGGAAGAAGTGCCAGAAGAGACTGCGTGGACTGAAGAGTCAGGTCGAAAGGCCGCGCGGCTAAGGGAAGAAACAGAGGTCACGCAGTCTGACCACTGAAGCCGGCAGGCAGCGCGCGATTACAGAAATAAGGAAGGCGGACTGGGAAACGGAGTCCGCAGGAGGTGATCACTCGAGCTTGCTGTGGGCTGTCTTTGAGCGTGAGCACCTTGGCGACGATGAGTTCTCGGGGCATCTCCTCCTCGAGTGCCTCCCCCCACCTTCTATGAGAGGTATGGGGGTCTATTTATAGGCCCGAGGAGGTAACGGCATGCGGTGACGTTACCCCCGGTGAGACGGTAACTTGAGCGAGAAGAGGATGGATTCCTCCGAGTCTGCTACAGGCCGCGCGGACTGGGGCTTGCTTCTGGAGCTGGTGCTGCTGATGGCGAATTGGGAGACTAAGTGGCGGACTGTGAAGAGAGTCCGTGGAGTCCGCCACTGCTAGGATGATTGTCCATCTACTGCAGGGGTGGAGGATGCTGGAGGATAAGTGGCGGACTACGAGGGGAATCCGCTGAGTCCGCCGCTACTGAACTGGGCATGCGCTAAGGGGTGTGAGCAGAGGAGTGCCCGCAGAGTCCCCAGAGTCCGCAGGAGTCTGCGCGGTCTGGGAGTGCCTTGAGGATGTTCTGCTTCCTGGCAGACTGCGGGGAGAATCCGCGGAGTCCGCCTCTACTGATTGAGCCCGCGCCGAGCCTGCGGGCTGAGGGAGGAGTTGATCCTGCTACTGCCAAGAAGCGGGCGCTAGCTAAGGAATGGCGGGCTGCACAGTGAGTCCGCTGAGTCTACCGAGCCCGCGCCTACTGCAATACTGGGTGTGATTATGTTGGAATGGAGAGCCTGCCTGTTGAAGCTGTTGGGGTTCACCAATGAAGGCGGACTGGAAGTCTTCATCGCACTTCGAGTCCGCCGAGCTTGCTAGGAATTGGGTATTACTGCTGATCTTCGAGGGTAGCCGGAGAGCGAGTGTCCGCACTCTGTAGGCAGACTGAAGGAGTTGGCTGCACATGCTGATGGTGGCCAAGGGCTGAGCGACCGGCCAGACTAACGAAGCAGGCCGCGTGTGTTGGCGAGGAAGTTGAGGTAGCTGGCTGACAGCCTGGGGGCAGGTTGCCACCTTGTTCGGTGGTTTGCGCGGTCTGGTGTTCTTGAAGAGCGACCTGCAGGAGCGGGCTGGAAGAGCAACTAGTTCCTGCAAAGGACACAACCAATTGTCGGCTGGGCAGATATGGAACCGAGTCCATCAAAGAGAGGCCCGCGGATACAATCTTGCGGTTAAGCTGAAAAGGAGCGCGGCATACAGGGGTGGACTTCAGGAGAAGTCTGCGGTCTCTGCCGACCAAAGGAAGGCGTGCGGCCTGGTCGGTCAGACCGCTGAGACCGCCCACGCCGTGCGGCCTGAGCGGACAGAGAATTTTGTCCGCCGACACTAAGGCGTCGCGACCTCCAGGAGGAACCTGGGGCAGGCCGCGACGAGCGAGCTGGCTACCTTGGGATGGATCGTCGATTTCGGGGTAAATAATTACCTCACCTCAAAATCCAAACCCTCTTCATAAACCAACATCAACCCCCTTAGCCAATTTCACGATTCTAGAATTAATTCAAAAATCTTATTGAGAGCATAATTTGTAAATTGCATTATTTCCAGTAAAACACCTGTAAACTAAAGTTCATATAATTCCAAACTATTTTTGTTAATCTAACCATTACTATTATTGCTTTCTATTTGACTACATCAAGAAGTCTTTTGGCCAAAATTTTTGTGCTATTTAAATCATCTACATAATTATCGGACTTAACTCTAACACCCCGTAAGTTTATTTAGATCTCTCTCTTATAATTAATTAAGCGGTAGCTAAACATTGAGATTTTTATTGCTTATAAGTAAACCTCAAACTTTTGCTCTGGAAAAGCAAAAGCTTTAGTATGGGGGTATTTGATGAGTTGTAAATATACATATTTTTATGTATATTAAATAAGTCATTTTAGTTTCTTTTCATTATTTTTACTTAATTTTGTTCAATAAATTGCTTCCTTTTTTGTAATTATTTCTAACTTAACTTTATTTTTTTTTCCTGAAATTTTCAAGAAAAATTGCAAAAATATGCTAGCACACGCCCGTGTACATTGGGTCACGCCCGTGACCTGGGCGTGACCTTTCAAATTCCAGTGAATCAACCGTTTTTGAAGAAAAATCATGTGACACGCCCGGCCACACGCCCGTGTCAACTGACACACCCCGTGACCGATGCCCGTGTCAATCCAGCTCGACGAAAACACGCTCAATGATCATCCACCGACCCGACATGCCCTGCGTCACGCACGTGACCTAGGGCATGACTTCTCCACCTGGCCCGACAAGACGCGCCAGTGACTTTTCGACGTAACCCGCGCCCAGATCTACCTCCCCGACACGCCCAGCGTCATGCCCGTGACCTAGGGCATGACCTCCATGTTTTCAGTCGAAGTCAACATTACAGTGAAATCGCCGGATCGAATCATGCACAGTACTGACATGCCCCCCGACACGCCCGTGTCAGTGGGCGTGTTCCATGAAATTTTTTCCTATAAATTGCCATGTTCTTTACGAGCTACTATTCCCCTTTTTTGGAGCCATTTTGCTTAAGGGCTGGTTGTTTAGATGTATTTCCAAATGCTATGTGAGGGATTTTCTCCCCCTCTCTTTTATTTTCATTTTAGCTTTGTAATCATCTTTTAGTATCAATAAATTTTATAGTTTTTCTCCCGTTATATGGTTTTGAATGCAGCTATGTGCCCATCTCTTAGGCAATCTTATTTTTCTTTGTTTTATCCTTTGTTTTCTCGTCTTTTACTTTGGGTGTGTGTGTATGAGATTAAATTTCATGCTTTTATACTTAATTATTTTCACTTAGTTTTGTTAAACTTATGATTTTATAGCTTCTATTTCATTCCTATAGATCCGTAAAACTGATTTCAAAGTGGTTTTCATTTTTTTAACTTAGATTTTTTCTTTTTATGCTGTAACACTTTTTCGTTCTTTAAACTTTATTTCCACTTTTTAACCACTTTTACGGAGTTATAGAAATGAATATATAGCCGTTTTAATTTTTTGAGCATTTCAATTTTCATTTAAAACTTTTACCTGTTTAATTTTTCTGACTTCATTTTATTCATTTCTACCGCATTCTAGTGGTAGAAATGTATTCGTTTTAATTTTTGAGCACTTTTATTTTGCGTTTATTTGCAAACGTTTTTGCTCGTTTAATTTTTATTTCTGCATTTTATGCATTTCTACCGCATTCTAGCGGTAGAAAAGCAGTGGTTTTATTTTTTCAGCAACTTAGTTTTTCTTATTTTTTGTACGTGTGCGTACGTGTATGAGTTAGTTTTTACAGCTTTCTTTCAATTCATGTAGAGTGTGTGCATGTGCGCATTTATTTCCGCCTACTCGTTAAGAGTTAAATGACGCATTGTTTTAATTCTGTAGAGTGCGTGAGTGAGTGTGTTTTACTTTCTGCAGTGTGTGTGCGCTTTTCTTTCTGTCGAGTGTGTTGGAACCCCATGTTTGATTTTAGCTAGGTTCACTCATAGGTTGGTTGACCCATTTGTATAGCCTGGGTCAAAGTCTAGGTCTAAGTTAGTCTTAGTAGAACATGCTTCACAAAGACCAGCATTGCATTTCATTTCAAAGATCAAGACTCAGAAGTTAAGTATGAATTTCAAATCAGTTCGACTTTCGTCGAACTCAGCTCGACGATCGTCGATATCCGATCGACGATCTCATAGATTAGTCTCTGAACTGAGCTCGACGATCTACAAGCTCAGGTCGACGCTTTCTCTTCAGTTCTCGGATATTGAAAGTGCAACTAGATCTGATATACTCTAGAAGGGGGGGGGGTGAATAGAGTATATGGTGTTTTAAAAACTTTTACAACTATTGTTGTAATAAGTGTGAGCAGGGAAGCAATAATAAATCTAATCACAGCACTAAGTTAAACAACAACTAAGCATTGAAAAATCAAGGCCAGAAACAAACATAAACACAAGCAAAACCAGAAGACACAAGGAAATATAGTGGTTCCCCTAAACTTGGGTACATCCACTCTTCTACCACCCTAGGTAGGAATCCACTGCAGGATGAGTTGATCAGGTGTCCTAGGCACCAATGAGCTTTTGATAAGGTGCTCAAAAACCAAAGCAGATTTTTTGATCAGGTGTCTTGCCACCAATGAGCTTTTAACAAGGTGCTCAAAAACCAAGTTCAAACTTTTGAAGGGAGTTTGAGAAACCCTTTACAGAGAGGGGGTGAGAGAGTGATGGAAGTCTTCTCTTTCTCAAACAACTGAGAAGACTATGTGGATTGTTGTCAAAGCTCCCCCTGAATCCTTGAGATCTTCAGGAAGATAAGCTTTGCTGAGGGTGATAGGCCTTCAAAGATTGAACTCCAGCAATAGATGATTTCAGCAATAGCTGAAATGTTGAATGTCTGGAGTCTGGAAATATGTTGGCCTTGAACACTTTGAAAACTACAGAGATCTGAGGATTTGAGAAAGCTTGATCTCCTTGGATGAGTGTTCTTGAGAATTCTTTGTGACAGAAGATTTTTGAATGTATCTCAGTAATTTGTATCCTCTCTTTGTATTGTGTGTTCTTCTTGAGAGATTCAAAAATCCTGTCTTTTATTCTCTGGTATAGAATAGAATAATATTCCCTGTCAAGAATAGTCGTTGGCCTGCATTAATTGCATCCTTAATTGCACAATCTCTTCTGGAGGAAAGTCCACAGAATTATTCCTTGAAAACTCCCTTGAAACTTGGTCCAGAATTGAATGAAAAACGGTTAGGAAATCTCTGAATTAATTGCAGAATAACTCCTAAACTGATTTGAATTTGAATGTAGAGACATCCTGGAAGTTATCAGAAATCGTCGAACTGAGCTCTGCTATCATCGAGCTGAGCTCAGCGATCTGGAAATATACAGCAGCAAAATATCGTCGATCTGAGCTCAAAGATCGTCGAACTGAGCTCAGAGATAAAGATCCAAAGCAGAGTCAAAATCGTCGACCTGAGCTCACCGATCGTCGAATGGAGTTCGACGATATGAAGAAGTTGAGCTCAGCGATCGTCGAATGGAGTTCGATGATCTGTCGAAGTTGAGCTAGACGATCGTCGAGTGGAGATCGACGATCCGTCGAGGTTGAGCTAGACGATCGTCGATCGGAGTTCGACGAATCGTCGTGCTGAGCTCGACGATCAGACTTATTCTCCAAACACAAAATATTGGTCTTCAGGGCAGCTTCCGAACCTACACTTCTAACCCTTAGACTCAATTCTATTTGACCTATTAAGATATACAGGAGGTCAAGCAAAGGTTCCTAGAGACATAGTGATCCTGACCCAAATTAGTAATAGGGTGTTCTAACAATCTCCCCCTATTTGGGTTAGGATTACTATTTACAGACTTTGGAAAAATTTAAATAGCAACATACAATCAGCAAAACAGAAAAACAACAGCTAGACAAGCAGAATCACAGAGATATATATATCATCCAGATAGCAGTCAGAAATCACAGAAATTATCACCTTACAATATCATTTCTTCTCTTTGCCATTAACCATTTTGATCTCTCTGTTAGGATTGAGGGGTTCCTTCTTAGATCTGGTGTCATTTGCTGCACCTAGAGATGTTTGTTGTTTAAGCCTGGGAACCACAGCTTCAGGGTGTAATTCCATGTACCTGTCAGCATCAAAGAACTTACTTGAAGCATATCTCTCTAGTTCTTTTTGTCTCTGTTCAGACATAGTAGAAATGTTGGAAGAATCTGTTCCTTGTTCTCTGGCCTTCTTAATCTGATTCAGTGCAGTAAATTCCTTTAATCTGGCAGTCCAAGCAGCTGGATTGTTTTCAGGATCCTCAAAAGGTACAGGTGGCTCATACCTGTTGGAGGGATTGTCTTGAGGAGGCCTGGCAGACACAGTCTCTTTCAGCTTGTAAGGGAAAGAACCAGATGTTGTATCAGTTAAAGTTTGTCTTTCCCTGGAATATGGGTGTTGCCTGGAGTACCCTTTGGAATAGACTTGAATATCTCTCTGATTACCTCTATATCCTCCTCTCCTAGAATGTGAACCCCTGGATTGGCTTTCCTTGTGGTAAGATCTGGCATGAGGTTGATAGGGAGCCTGACTTCTAGCTGGGGGTTGACTTGCAGAGCTTCCACCTGCACCTGCATCAGGAGGAGGTGGTGGAGGAGGATGAGAGTGCTAGAATTGGGATGAACCCTTCTCATATTTTCTCTTTTTCTTCATTGCTTTTAGCTGGTTTTTAGAGTATTGCATCCAGTGTTCAGAAATAGGGCAGTTATGAAGGATATAGTATGGAATGGCATTGTTATCTTTGACTTTAGCAGGAGGTACCCTTTTCATTGCCTTGCTCCTTGCCTTCCTTTTCCTGGCAATGGTAGCAGAAGAATCATCAGAGTCTGTTTTAAATTCATCAGATTCAGAACTCTGGTCATCATAGAGAGCATCTATTTTCTTCATCAAGTCCTTTTTAAGCTGAACAGAAGCAGATGAGGCAGAAGGTGAGACAGCAGCAGCAGCAGGTGTTGAGATGGTAACAGCAGGGACAGCAGCAGATGGAGAAGGTGAAGCAGAAATAGCAACAGCAGCAGTAGGCTCTAGACAGGTGACAACAGCAGTGACTTCACTAACAACAGTAGAAACAGCAGGTTCACTATCAGCAACAGGCTCTGGAGAGGTGATAGCAGCAACTTCACTAGCAGCAGCAGAAACAGCAGATTCACTAACAACAGAAACAGAAGGAACATCATCAAAGACTGCAGAAGGCTCAAATTCAGTGGCCTCTGACATCAGAATGTCCTTGGAAGATGGTTCATCAGAACCAGTAGAAACTTCAGCATCAGCAGTATCAACATTCTCAAAAGCAAAATCAGTCCTTTCTTCAGAAGAAGCAGCAGCAGCAATTACTGAAGTTACAAAAGCAGTGATAATGCTAGGGTCACAGCAAGAGAAAGGCACAAGTGCCTTGGATAAGTCTTCTGGGGGCTGGACAGCATTACCCTCTGGCAGACAGCTGAAGAAGGCAGAATCAAAAGCTGATAGCAAAGACCTGAGGTCTATTGCAAGCACTGCAGTTGAGATCTGGCTTTGTGCTTGAGGCACAGCAACAGAAATAGAAGGAGCAGCAGAGGAAGCTGAACTAACAACAGCAACAGACAGAGAGCTTGCAGAAACAGCAGCAGCAGCAGCATGAAGATTCTCTTCATATGGAATCTCCCCCTGCCTAGATGCAGATATTTCTGGACTAAGGCACACTACTGTAGGTGCTGCCTGAGGGAAGAGGGAAGAGAGCCTGGCAGAAAGGGCTGCCACTGACAGGTGGAGTGGGGCCAAAGAGGTCTCCAACAGCAGAGTTAGCCTGGGGGCAAGTAACTCATACAGCCTGTCAGCTAGGGCTGAGAGGTCTACTTGCTCAAGAGCTGGAGCAGAGGTAGAAGGTATGGAAGTAGCTGAAGGTTCTGGAAGTGGAGAGCTGGAGAATGGTGGAAGGGATGGCTCAGTTGTTGGAAAGATGGATATGGAGGATAGGGGAATAGTGATGGATGGGGTGAATGTTGGTTGGTCTATGATGTGGTGTAGGAGGTCTTGGAATGAAGTGGAGGAGGAAGGTAATTCAGGAGGAGATGATGGGGAATCATCCATAAAGGAATCATCCAGTAGGATGAAGGATGGAATAGAGGGTGAGGAGGTGACATCTGGTGGAGGATAGGAGAACAGTGGGTGGAATTGGTCTGCTGGTGGAGGTAGAATAGGGTCTGGAGAAGGTGTTGATGTTGGAGATGGGCTGGATGTGATGATGGTGGATGGAGCTGGAATGGTGGATGGTATGGGAGGGGATGGAATTGGAGGAGGAGGAGAAGAGGCAACAGCAGCAGCCAGGTCATCTGCAGGGGCAGAGACCTGTGGAGGAGTGACTCTTTGAGTCCTTGTGCCTGAAGGAGCACTGGAGGAGGGCCTGCTAGGCTTACTGATTTGCCTGTCCCACTTTCCAAAGGGGGCACAGGAAAATATCTTGGAGGCATTGATATGAACTCCAGAGGAGACCAGCAAGGCAGGACACCTGTGCTGCAGAAATACTCCAATAATTCTCCCAAAATTAACAAAACTTTTGTTTATTTTCTTTTTGATGAGGTCAAAGAAAACCTCTCCCCAGTTCAGATTCTTCTTATCCACAAGAGCTCCCATAAGACAGAGCTGATATCTTGATATTGTATCATGGGCTGACTGCTTTGCCAGTAGCACTTTCCCAACAACATCTGTCAGGAACCTATATTCTACAGAAAGGTTCCTTTTGAAGAGCTTGTTAGGGTTTCCCTCTGGATGACCCATTCTGGCAAGCAGTTCAGAAAACTCATCTCCAGATAATTCAGCAGAATCTTCTCCATTTCTCAATCTAAAAACTTCTGTTAAAATTGTTGGGGTCAAGGGTACCTGAGTTCCAGCTATAGACCCAACAATAGTGTTGTTATCTTGATTATGGGCAGTATAAACACACTCCTTTATCTCATCAGAAGCCAGCTTGATCCTGGTGGTCATTATTGCGGTCAGATTCTGATCCTTGAACAAACCCAGTATATCTTGAAAAATCTGATCAGTCGTGCTGAAGGATTCTATATCAATATCAAAACCAGTATCAAACTTCATTGCAGCAAGAACAACAACTGACAGAGCCATTGGTACCTGCAAAAACTCAATAAACAAAACGACCAAGCGTAGAACTGTTTGGAGGGAAAGGAAAAATCTTGCAGAGAAATCAAAGGCGCAAATGAGAACGACGGCGAAAAATGAGTTTTATATTAGGGTTCGACGCAGAATTGGAAAGATCGTTGAACTCAGTTCGACGATCGAGGCTTCTAAAGGAAACTGAAGAGTCTTCAACATCGTCGATCTCCATTCGACGATATTGGAGAGCGTCGAGCTCCGTTCGACGATCGTTCAGAGAACAAAATCGTCGAGCGCCGTTCGACGATCGTTGACCGGAAGAGATAGTTCATACTATCTGAGAGGCGCTGAACTCAGTTCGACAATTTAGGAAATCGTCGATCTCCGTTCGACGATCTTAGGGCAAATCGTCGAGCGCAGTTCAGAGACCAGAAAAATTCTAGACACTAAGAAAAATCAGGATGTTTGCCTAGTCTTGGTCAATTTTTACGCTTTCAAAATCTTGGATATTATTTAAGACTTCCTCCATCTAACATTCCTAACTGATTTAGGAAGAAGGTGTGTTTCTTTTCATCCAAAGGCTTGGTGAAAATATCTCCCCTTTGTAAATCAGTTGGGATATATTGTAATTCAATTTTATTCTTTTCAACATTATCCCTTAAGAAATGATGCCTAATCTCTATGTGTTTTGTCCTACTATGGAGGACTGGATTTTGTGCTATGGAAATAGCACTTGTGTTATCACAAAAGATTTTAGACTTCTCTAAGTTGTAGCCATAGTCTAGGAGTTGGTTTTGGATCCACAAGATTTGTGAACAACAACTGCCTGCAGCCATATATTCAGCTTCAGCAGTTGAAGTTGACACAGATGTTTGTTTCTTACAAAACCAAGAGACAAGTCTGTCACCAAGGAACTGACAAGTTCCACTGGTGCTTTTCCTTTCAATTCTGCATCCAGCATAATCAGCATCTGAGAATACAGTTAAATCAAATGCTGAATCTTTTGGATACCAGAGACCTAGATTTGGACAACTTTTAACATACCTGAGAATCCTCTTTACTAAAGTTAGGTGTGAATCTCTAGGGCTTACTTGGAACCTAGCACATATACATGTAGCAAACATTATATCTGGTCTACTAGCTGTAAGATACAGTAAAGAGCCAATCATTCCTCTATATGTTGTCTGATCAACAGGTTTCCCATGTTCATCAGCATCCAATACAACATTGGTAGGCATGGGTGGTTACATACAAGATGCCTCAGACATACCAAATTTCTTAACCAGTTCATTTGCATATTTGGTTTGAGAAATAAAGATGCCTTCAGCATGTTGCTTGACTTGCAATCCTAGGAAGAAGGATAGCTCACCCATGCTACTCATCTCAAATTTAGAATGCATTAGGTTGGAAAACCTTCTGCACAGTTTGGAGTCAGTAGAGCCAAAAATGATATCGTCTACATAAATTTGTACTAGTAGGGTATGAGACTTATGGGTTCTAATAAAAAGAGTTTGGTCTACTCTACCCCTTATAAAACCATTTTCCAAGAGAAAGCATGCTATGGTCTCATACCATGCTCTAAGAGCTTGCTTGAGACCATATAATGCTTTATTCAATCTAAAAACATAATCAGGATAAGTTGGAGAGATAAAACCTGGAGGTTGTCTAACATAAACTTCCTCTTTGATGTCTCCATTTAAGAATGCACTTTTGACATCCATCTGATAGACCTTGAAGCCTTTGTGAGCTGCATAAGCTAGAAATATTCTGATGGCTTCTAATCTTGCAACAGGTGCAAAAGTCTGGTCGTAGTCGATTCCTTCTTCTTGAGAGTATCCCTGAGCGACTAGCCTTGCCTTGTTTCTTATAATGACTCCTTGATCATCCAGTTTGTTTCTGAATACCCATTTTATTCCAATAATGGAATGATCCTTAGGCTTTGGTACGAGTTCCCATACTTTGTTCCTCTCAAATTGATGCAACTTCTCTTACATTGCAATGATCCAGTGTGGATCTTGCTCTGCATCTTGAATGGACTGAGGTTCTATTTGAGATAGGAAGCAGGTGTGCAACAGGTTTTGGTTGACCTGATTTCTGGTTTGCACACCAGCTGAGATTTCTCCAATTATTTGGGTAATTGGATGGTCTCTTGATGTTACTAAATCAACAGGGGGTGTTGATTGTTCACCAACCTGTGTTATTGTTTCCTCTTGTGGTACAACAACTGACTCTTCAAGTTGTTCTTCATTATGTTGAGCATTCCCTTCATCTTCACTGCTTTCATCCTCTTGAGTAACCTGTAACTTGTTCAAGTCTTCAACTAGAGAATGTTCCTGCAAAGGTTCTATGGTAGAAGAAATCTTCTCCTTGAAAGACATGTTAGTTTCATCAAATGAAATGTGAATAGATTCTTCAATTTTCAAAGATGATTTATTATAGACCCTATAGGCCTTGCTGATCATGGAGTATCCCAGAAACACTCCTTCATCAGCTTTGGCTTGAAAGTTTGCTAAATATTTCTTGTCATTATTGTGAATATAGCAAATACAACCAAAGACTCTAAAATAGTCAACTTTAGGTTTCTTCCCTTTGAGTAATTCATAGGGAGTCTTTCCCTTTAGTTTATGTATCAGACTTCTGTTCAGCACATAGTTGGAGGTGTTCACTGCCTCTGCCCAGAAGGATAGAGGTAGGTGAGCATCTGATAACAATGTGGTGGCAGATTCAATAAGGGTTCTATTTTTCCTTTCAGCTACCCCATTTTTGTTGAGGAGTTCTAGGAGCTGAGAAAGTATGCCTGATTCCTTCACTCTGACAGAACTCTTGCATAAGAAGAGAATCAAACTCTGTCCCATGATCACTTCTGATTAGGGCAATGTGAGTATTGAACTCAATCTTATACATTTGAGAAACTCTGTCAGACACTTAAAGTTATCAGACTTCTTCCTTAGAAAGAACACCCAAGTGAATCTAGAGAAGTCATCTACAACTACTAAAGTGTAGGATTTCCCTCCTAGGCTTTGTACTGTGATGGGTCCAAAAAGATCCATGTGTAACAGATACAATATCCTAGGTGAATCACTCTTATTAAGTGACTTAAAGCTGTTTTTAGTTTGCTTTCCTAATTGACAGGCCCTGCAGAGTCCTTCCTTCTTGTAGGGGCCAGAAGGTAGTCCTCTAACAAGGTTGTCCTTGGATAGCCTAGCAATAGTTCTAAGTTTTAGGTGTCCTAATGTCTTATGCCATAAAACATTTGATCTACAGACAGAGTTAAACAAGCAGATATCTACATCAGTTGAAAGAAAATCTACTACATAGATGTTACCTTTCCTTTTACCTGTCAACACAGTTGTGTTGTCCTCTGACTTGATTTTGCATAAGGCTTTGCTGAAGGTCACATGGTAGCCTTCATCACACAGCTGACTGATGCTAATAAGTTTGTGCTTCAGTCCTTCCACATAAGCTACCTTCTTGAAAGTTACTGATCCAATCTTTACTGCACCATATCCTTTAGTTTGTCCAAAGTTTGAATCACAAAAGATAACTTTGGGTCCAAGCTTGGCTCTGAAGGATGTGAGGTTGTCCTTGTTCCCTATCATGTGCTTAGAGCACCCACTATCCAAATACCATTGCTGGTTAGATGTTGGATAGGTCTTCACCTGCACATGAGACAATTCATTTTTTTTTGACCCAGTTTACCTTGGGCCTAGGTTGATAATCTCTAAATTCTGAAATGAAATACATCCCAGGTTGACTCTTATATCCTTCAGGATGATATCTCCTTGGAGGTATAATCCATTCAGTATAAGGGTTAAAGATTTGGGATGAAGGACCCTTAGGATTCAATTTTGATTTGCCTTTGAAAAATTTTCCAAAGCTCTGACCTCTGTTCGACGATCTTGGGTCAGATCGTCGAGCTCCGTTCGATGGTCGACTATGGCTGAGGTCAGGAATTTGAGATCGTCGACCTGCGTTCGACGATTTTGGCTGAGATCGTCGATCTGCGTTCGACGATTTTGCCTGAGATCGTCGAGCTGCGTTCGGCGATCGTCGATCTTCATTCGGCGATCGTCGATCTACGTTCGACAATTTCTGCTGGGACTTAGTTTTCTGAGGCAGGTCAGAATTTTTCCTATCAACCTCTACAACTCCCTTTCCTTTGTCAGAAATGAATTTTATGGGGGTTGTTAGGACTATAGGTTGGCTGGATGAAGCACCCAAGCCCAGTGTACTGTTAAATCTAGAGTTCACTGTGCTTGTGATGTCCATCATCTTGATGCTTCTCTCATTAAGGGATTCTTCAAGCTTCTTGGCCTCAGAGAGCTCACTTTTCAGTGAAGCTATCTGTTCTTTACAGCACTCCAACTCCTGAGAGAGTTTGAGGTTTTCTGACTTTAAAGTATTGTGTTCAGATAATTGATTTCTGAGAGAGATAATCACTTTCTCAGACTTTAGCAGGTCTAAGCACAGTGCTTTAAATTCAGATTTAAAATCTTCTGAACTAAAATAAAAAGAACTAATTACCTGATCTTCCTCAGGTTGAGTCTCTGAGTCTGACTCTGACTCCTCTTCCTCTGAATTGTGCTGTGAGGCATTGATTGCCATCATGCAGAACTCCTTTTCTTCTGCATCATCGTCATCATCACTGGAGCTGGATGAGGCTTCTGACTCTTCTTCTGTCTCACTCCAGGATTCAGCAACAAACCCTTTTCTTGTATGCTTGTTTTTGCTTGAAGAAGGTTTGCTATTGCCATTCCTTTTGGAGTCTTTCTCCTTTCTTCTTTCTTTCCTATCCCTTCTGTCCTTGTTCTTGTTCTCTGGACAGTCAGGAACTATGTGCCCTGGTTTTCTGCAACCAAAGCAAATAATGTCTTTATTATTACTAATGGACTTGTCATACCTTGGCTTGTCCTGTTCCTTGTATGATCTTCTTCTGAAGTCCTTTCTGGTCATTTTGTAAAATCTTTTGGCCAGCAGACTGAGTAGTTCATCATTGCCTGTAGCTTTATCTTAAGGCAGATCCTCAGTTGCCTTGAATGCTATGGTCTTCTCTTTTCTTGTGGCTGGTGAGGCAGCCTTCTGTTCTTCCTCTCTATTTTTGATGAGTAGCTCATAAGATTTGAGCTTACCCAATAGAGCTTCAGTGGTAATCTCATTTAGACTTCTGGCATCCTTAATTGGCCAGATTCTTGAATCCCAAGTGCTGGGGAAGCACATTAGGATCTTGTCATTAAGTTCTGTTAGAGAGATCTCTTTGTCCAATGTCCTGAGTTCACTGACAATTAGACTTAGTCTGTTGTACATATCTCCCACTGACTCAGTCTCTCCCTTCTTGAAATTCTCATATTGAGAGATGAGGTGGGATCTTCTATCCTTTCTCTCATCAGCTGAGCCTGAGACTATTTATGAGAGCTTGTCCCAAATTTCCTTGGCTGAATTACATTCAGCTAACTTTTGAAATATGTCATCTGACATTGTCTGGGCTAGGATGTTCATAGCCTTGGCATCAGCTACCTTCCATTTCTTGATGTCAGCATCTGTTCCTGATGGAGGTGGCACAGCATTTGTGCTTGTGTTCTCTGTGGGTCTTGGACATACTGTCAAAACAGAATTAAAGATATCTTCGTCAATAGAATTCATGTAAATTCTAATCCTTGCCTTCCAAAGTGCAAACTTGGATAGATTGCACACTGGAGGTCTGGTGCTGGCATAATCTTTGTTTTGGGCCATGATTTGTGAGAACAAAAACTAATAATGAAATACCAAAGAAAAACAGATCTAGTTTGGGATCTTGGGGTTTAGGTGTTAGCCTGTACAACCAATCAGGGATGGTATGTTTAACTAACCTCCCTTTGATACCAATTGAAAGTGCAACTAGATCTGATATACTCTAGAGGGGGTGAATAGAGTATATGGTGTTTTAAAAACTTTTACAACTATTGTTGTAATAAGTGTGAGCAGGGAAGCAATAATAAATCTAATCACAGCACTAAGTTAAACAACAACTAAGCATTGAAAAATCAAGGCCAGAAACAAACATAAACACAAGCAAAACCAGAAGACACAAGGAAATATAGTAGTTCCCCTAAACTTGGGTACATCCACTCTTCTACCACCCTAGGTAGGAATCCACTGCAGGATGAGTTGATCAGGTGTCCTGGGCACCAATGAGCTTTTGATAAGGTGCTCAAAAACCAAAGCAGATTTTTTGATCAGGTGTCTTGCCACCAATGAGCTTTTGACAAGGTGCTCAAAAACCAAGTTCAAATTTTTGAAGGGAGTTTGAGAAACCCTTTACAGAGAGGGGGTGAGAGAGTGATGGAAGTCTTCTCTTTCTCAAATAACTGAGAAGACTATGTGGATTGTTGTCAAAGCTCCCCCTAAATCCTTGAGATCTTCAGGAAGATAAGCTTTGATGATGGTGATAGGCCTTCAAAGATTGAACTCCAGCAATAGATGATTTCAGCAATAGCTGAAATGTTGAATGTCTGGAGTCTGGAAATATGTTGGCCTTGAACACTTTGAAAACTACAGAGATCTGAGGATTTGAGAAAGCTTGATCTCATTGGATGAGTGTTCTTGAGAATTCTTTGTGACAGAAGATTTTTGAATGTATCTCAGTAATCTGTATCCTCTCTCTATATTGTGTGTTCTTCTTGAGAGATTCAAAAATCCTGTCTTTTATTCTCTAGTATAGAATAGAATAATATTCCCTGTCAAGAATAGCCGTTGGCCTGCATTAATTGCATCCTTAATTGCACAATCACTTCTGGAGGAAAGTCCACAGAATTATTCCTTGAAAAATCCCTTGAAACTTGGTCCAAAATTGAATGAAAAACGACTAGAAAATCTCTGAATTAATTGCAGAATAACTCCTAAACTGATTTGAATTTGAATGTAGAGACATCCTGGAAGTTATCAGAAATCGTCGAACTGAGCTCTGCTATCGTCGAGCTGAGCTCAGCGATCTGGAAATATACAGCAACAAAATATCGTCGATCTGAGCTCAAAGATTGTCGAACTGAGCTCAGAGATAAAGATCCAAAGCAGAGTCAAAATCATCGACATGAGCTCACCGATCGTCGAATGGAGTTCGACAATATGAAGAAGTTGAGCTCAGCGATCGTCGAATGGAGTTCGACGATCTGTCGAAGTTGAGCTAGACGATCGTCGAGTGGAGATCGACGATCCGTCGAGGTTGAGCTAGACGATCGTCGATCGGAGTTCGACGAATCGTCGTGCTGAGCTCGACGATCAGACTTAGTCTCCAAACACAAAATCTTGGTCTTCAGGGCAGCTTCCGAACCTAGACTTCTAACCCTTAGACTCAATTCTATTTGACCTATTAAGCTATACAGGAGGTCAAGCAAAGGTTCCTAGAGACATAGTGATCCTGACCCAAATTAGTAATAGGGTGTTCCAACAGATATCTCAGATCGCAAATAGTTGATCTCATCTCGACGATCTCAGATCTTAGTTCGACGATTTCCTGTCTCAGCTCGACGATCTTCTATCTCAGCTCAGCGATTATTGTTCTGTGTTCAACTGTCTTATTGCTCAACTGTCTTGAAGATTTCATTCTTATTTTGTCAATGCTATTTATGACATCAAATCTCTGGTAGTTAATGCCGATGTTTTCAAGGATTATTGTCGTTTCTATTGCAGCATTAACTACAGGTCTTCATAGAGTTATTATATTTTATTACATGCCAAAGACAGTTGAGGAAATCATTTATTGTAGTTTTTGTATCTGTTTTGTTCTCTCCTCGATTCCTGCAGAATATTAAAAAGGAATGTTTTTGAAATTAAGACATATACAAGAATCAAGGATCATTAAATATAGAAGTATAAGGTTTTTACAGTAGAGATAGCCGACTTAGAAGAATACAGAGAATACAGAGAAGGATACAGAGATTACACAGACATAGAAAAATCTTTAGTCTTGAACAATATGTTTTATCAACTAGAAGCATTCTCTGATACACAGAAGCTCTTGACCAGAAGCTAATCAGCACTTGAAGAAGAAGAATAACATTACATATATCAAGCGTCTTCCTTCTTCAAGAACTCCAGGACACTTCAAAAGGAAAACTTCAGTTCAATCTATCAAAGAAGTTCCTGAATACTATTGTTGGTCAAAGATTTAGTTTGAAGACCTATCACCCTGAAGCTTGGCTCTTAGTTTTTCCCTGATCCATTCTACATCCCAGGGGGAGCCTTAAGCTATAATCAATCCACAGTCTTCTCAGTTGTATATTGAGAAAGAGAAGACAAAATCATCTCTCACCCCCACCCCTGTAAAGGGTTGTCATCTCCCTTCAAAAGTGATTCCTTGGTTGCAAGTCTCCTGATCAAATGACTTGGGTTAGTTTTTGAGCACCTGATCAAAAGCTCATTGGTGTCAGACACCTAATCAAAAACCTGAGTGGATTCCCACTGATGAATTGTAAATATACCTATTTTTTTGTACATTAATTTAGTCGTTTTCATTTCTTTTCGTCTTTTTTATATATTTTTGCTTAATAAAATGCTCTTATTTTGTAAATATTATACTAACTTGTTTTATTTTATTTTTCAGGAAAAAATCAAAATCTGCCAAAAATTGACATGTCACGCCCGTGACATATTGGTCACGCCCGTGACCAGGGCGTGACACGTCAAATTCCAGTCAATCAGCAAATTTTGAAGAGCAAAGCTTGACACGCCCCCTGTCACGCCCGTGTCACCCGACACGGGGCGTGACCCAAGCCCGTGTCACTCCACTCGACGAATTCATCTCGACGATCGTCGAGTGTCGACACTAGCCGACACGCATAGAGTCACGCCCGTGACCTACGGCGTGACACCTCTTTCCGCTCGAAGATTTTCAACTCGACACTTTCAGCTCGACATTCGTCGAGTGTCGACACCAGCCAACACGCCCAGAGTCACGCCCGTGACCTGGGGCGTGACCACTGCGCCTGGCCGACAAGACCTGCCCGAAGACTTTCGGCGCGCACCGCGCCCAGATCCACCTGCTTGACACGCCCAGAGTCACGCCCGTGACCTGGGGCGTGACCACTGCGAGACCGACACGTGTCCAGCCCGAAGTCCACTTTCCCGTCAAATCGCCGACCGCCTTCTCAAATAGTACTGTCACGACCCCTGTCACGCCCGTGACCAAGGGCATGACCCATGTAAATTTTTTCTATAAATTCAAAGGTTCTGCTTTGGATTTCTGTTCCCTTTTTGGTTCCATTTTGGTTCCATTTTGTATAGAGTTATGCTGCTCGGATGAAGTCCAAATGCTATGTAAGGGATATTTTCTTCCCCTCTCCTTAGTTTTTATTTTCGTTCCTGTGTAACCCGTTATTATTAGCTTAATAAAATGTGTTTTCATCCCTTTATTTGGCTTTGGAATGAGTCTAAACGACTACCTCTATGCAATCTTATCTTTATTCCTTGTCTTAACTTAGTTTTTTTTTGTTCTTTTTTATATGCGTGTGTGTGTGTATGAGGTTAGAGTTTTACTTTTATGTTTTCAAGTTCTGTTTACTTAGGTTAGTTTAGTTTTAGGATTCCTTTTTTGTCCTCTCTCTATTTTCATTCTTATAAGACTATAAAAATGGTTATAAAAGTGGTTTTTAATTTCTTTTAAATTAGGCTCTTTAGGATTGTAAAACTTTTCGTTCTCTTTTAGTCTTATTTCCACTTTTTAGGCGTTTTTATAAAATTATAAGAATGGAAATATAGTCGTTTTAATTTTTCATGCACTTTGATTTTCATTTAAAACTTTTTGCTCTTTTAATTTTTTCGTTCTCTTTTTATGCATTTCTACCGCATTCTAGCGGTAGAAATGTATTCGTTTTCATTTTTCGATCACTTGCATTTTTGCGTTTATTTGCAAAACTTTCTTTCCGGTTTATTTTTATTTTCCCTTTTTATGCATTTCTACCGCATTTTAGCGGTAGAAATGCAGTTGTTTTAATTTTTCGTCAACTTAGTTTTTCTTATTTTTTCGCTCATGTGTGTATGCGCATTTATTTCCGCCTACTCGTTAAGAGTTAAATGGCGCCTGCTTATTTTACTTTCTGTAGAGTGCGTGAGTTTGTAATTTTCTTTATTTCCGCCTACTCATTCGAGTTTAATGGCAGGTCTTTATTTTCCCTACTCATTTGAGTAGGATTTGTGTGTGTGTGTTTTAATTTATGTCGAGAGAGTGTGTGCGTGCGTTGCATTTATTTTGTCCTACTCGTTTGAGTAGGACTCGTATTTATTTTCTCCTACTCATTTGAGTAGGACTTGCGTGTGTGCGTTTTACTGCTTTCATTTCTCCCGCCCACGCATTTGCGCCGGGACTCGCAATTTACTGCTTTCTTCAGTCCTACTCGTTTGAGCAGGACTTGCAATTTTCAGCTTTCCTTTACTGCTTTACTTTATCGCTTTCATTTACTGCTTTCCTTTACTGCTTTCTTTTCTACTTTTTCCGCAAGCCGTCCCCATTCCGATGAGTGGCTAATCGTTCTTAGCCCTCGGCATCGAAGAGCATTGGGACAGATAAAATAGCTTAAAATAATTAAAGGTCTAATCTTTCTAATTAATTAAAAGTACTTAAGGTTTGCCCGGGGTTAACGACGCGTAGGACCACATATCGATGTGTGGGCCCTATTTCCATTTTCCATACGCTCGCCGAGAGGCCGTGCGTATGGACAGATCACCCCTTGGCAAAGAGAGTTCCGCACTAACCCTCGAGAGAGGAGGAGCGCCAACTCTACCGGATTGGGTTCCCCACCCAATAGCGGGGTTCTTAGCGTAATGCGTGCATTAAGAGGAATCCTTCATCGGACTAACGTTCGGTCGAATAGTCTTAGCGTTCAGGTGAGCGATAGTCCTAGAGATAGGTGAGCTCATTTTAGTGGAACCTCCACGGCCAAGTCTCCGCCTTAATTAATTAGAAATTTAGGAGCTCTTTTTATTTATAGTCTATTTTAGTTCATTTGTTTTCTCGGTGCCATCGAGCTAAGCTCTTCATCGGCACCACCTTCAAGCTTTCTTTTTATGCTTTCTTTTTTATGTTTTTCTGCATTTTTATTATATATAAAATATCCCGACAAGATAATTATCGGTAAAATAATAGTCCCCTCCAGGGAAGAGTAGAAATAATCGAACCGGCCCCGAGAACAATACGACCTTGATATTCCACCCAGAATATCCTGTACTACTCACGATAGGTGCACTTGCCTCCTTTCGTTAAAACTCGATCTAAACCGTTTTATATCCAAATAAATAAATACGCGCGCCCCGTTTTCTAAATAAAATCACTTCGCTTTTTTCTCAAATAAAACCGCCGGGTCGCCGTGTGACCGTAAATAATTTTGGAGTTTTAACCATCACCCACCAAGGGTGGTAGAAGAGTGGATGTACCCAGGTTGGGAACCATTATAAAATTCTTGTGTCGTCTGGTTGCCTCCTTTTCATTTGTTCTTGTTGTGCTTGTGCTTTATATTCATTGCTTGGTAGTTTTGTAATTGTGCACTTTTAATTTACAGCAAAAGCTATAATGGCAGTTAAGAAATTTTTAAGCATACTCTATTCACCCCCCCCCCCTCTAGGTATTTCTGATCTAACAATCACTTTCAATTGGTATCAGAGGAGGTTCCTTTGGTTGTATAAGTTAAATCTTGAACCAAAAGATCCTAAGTTAGACATATCTTATTTCATTTCAATTTTAATAGTTTTACACACACAACATGACATTGAACAAGGATTATGCAAGCACCAGACCTGTAGTTTGCAACTTGAATAGGTTTTCCATCTGGAAGGCAAGAATTAAATTATTTATGAATTCTATTGATGAAACCATTTACAACTCTATTTTGTCAGGTCCAATTACACTATCTGCAGCCTCAGAAGCCCAAAAATTGCTAAAAATTGCTGATGCAAGAGCAATGGACATACTTGCTCAATCAATGTCTGACGACATTTTTCAAGAAGTGGATGAATGTACTTCAGCAATGGAAATCTGGGACTCCCTCACAGCAATAGCTGCTGGATCAGCAAAAGAAAGAATATTTAAAGCTGAATCTTGTAGTGACTCTGAAGTTTCATCCTGTACAACTGAGGAGAAGAAGAAATAAGAGCAAGAGAATTCTGCTTGATGGCAATCAATGAATCTTCCAGCAGCTATAATGAAGAATCTGAATATGATGAAGAATCAATAACAGAATCAGAAGAGGATCAGGTTATTTCCTCCCTTGATTTCTCTTCAGAACATTTTAAAGAAGATTTTAAAATTTTATGCAATGATTTGATTCTATCTGAGAAGGACACAGAACTTCTCAGAGAAAAACTAATTAATTTATCTTCTGAAAACATTCAACTCAAAGAAGAATTAGCAATTACTTCAAAAAAAATTTGCTTCATTAGAATAAGTTAAAGGAAAAGAAAAGATAATAGACTTAGAAAAAATAACTGAATTTTTACCAAATCAAACTAAAAATATTCAGAAATTTCTTGTTCAAAATAAGTCGTCGAACCAAGATCGACGATCTCAGTATTACTCGTCAAACGGCGATCGACGATCTCTGAACCCAGAAGTTGGGTTTAACTACTCAGCAAAAGGAGATCGACGATAACATCACTTTTCGTTGAGCATAGATCGCCGATCGTGTAACACAGATAGTAGTCATCATTACTCTGTGAACCGTGATCGACGAGATCAACACTTGTCGTCGAACGCAGATCGACGATCTCCGAACGCAAATTTTAGTAGTAATCATTCTTTGATCTACGATCGACGATATCAGTATGATTCGTCGAACAGAGATCGATGATTGTGGTGCCCCGAGGATGGTTATTTTCATTCTTCTAGCAGAGATCGAAGATCTCATCCAACATCGTCAAGCTCAGTTCTACGATTCCACCAGAAATCGTCTATCCCAGATTCTATTAGCAGAAAACTAAATTCTAATAGCAACTTCAACTTCAATCTCTTTAATCAATGGATAATACCACCAAGAAGATATCATCCTAAAGGTTATAAGAATCAACCTGAATGTTCTTACATTTCCAGTTATAGTTATGTAAATCACCAAGGACCCAAGGTTACCTGGGTCAAAAAAAAACAATTAGCCATTTTTCTTGCAGGAAAAGAACTGTCCAGCATATAATCAACATTGGTACCTGGACAGTGGTTGCTCCAAGCATATGATAGGGAGTAAGGACAACTTAAGTGATTACAAGTCCAAGCTGGGAGCAATGGTTATCTTTGGCTAGAGGCTAT
The DNA here is from genome assembly GCA_039583875.1 of Platanthera guangdongensis. Taxonomy (NCBI): domain Eukaryota; kingdom Viridiplantae; phylum Streptophyta; class Magnoliopsida; order Asparagales; family Orchidaceae; genus Platanthera; species Platanthera guangdongensis. The sequence goes on along the minus strand of CM077157.1, from coordinate 91,538,054 downwards.
AAGGATTGTTGGGTACATTGATCAAATGTACCTGATTTGAAGAAGCCTCACCTAACTCAATAATATACATCATAATGTATTTGATGTTTGTTTGAGTTACTTGTGCAGGTTAGGTATACACTGGATTGAAGCTAAAAGTTTCTAAGTCCATGTGTCGACACCCAGAGGGAAAGTGTCGACACTTGAGAAAGCTTGTGTCGACACCCAGACAAGTAGTGTCGACACTTGGAGTAATTGTGTCGACACCTGAGAAGAAGAGTCGACACCAGACAGAAAGTGTCGACACTTGGAGCTGTGTCGACACTCAGTGAAGAAGTATGCAGAAAAGCTGTGTCGACACTTAGCAGAAGTGTCGACACCTAGAAGAGCTGTGTCTATACCAGAAAGTGTCGACACTTGGAGATGTGTCGACACTCAGCAAAAGTCTGCAGAGTCTAAGTACATGTGTCGACACTCAGCACAATGTGTCGACACACAACCAGAAGAGTCAACATTTGAAGTAAGTGTCGACACTCAGCACATTGTGTCGACACTTAGCTAAAGACTCAACACTTGAAGAAAGTGTCGACACAAGGAGCTGTGTCGACACTTAGCAAAGAACAGAAAAGTTTACAAAATATTCTAAGTACAAGTGTCGACACTAAGGGAATGTGTCGACACTCAGCTGAAGAAATAAAATTGAAGACAAGTGTCGACACTAAGGGAATGTGTCGACACTCAGCTGAAGAAATAAAATTGAAGACTTGTGTCGACACCAAGAAGTAGTGTCGACACTTGACAGTTTCAATACATGAAGATGTGTTGACACAAAGGAGATATGTTGACACTTAGAAGAATACAGTTAAAGAATGAAGATCAAGTACTTGTGTCGACACTTAATTTCAGTGTCGACACTTGAAGAAGTATCTGTGTCGAGACATACAAGGAATTGTGTCGACACCTTGTAGACTTGTGTCGACACTTACACAACATGTGTCGACACTTAGTCTATAAGTGTCGACACTTAAGAACAGAAAGTCTTGACACTATCTGACAGTTAGAGAATTTCAAGAAGTGACTGGTTGACATGACAGCTGCCGATCCAGCCGGTCTACAGCAACTGTCAGAGAAATCAGAAGTCTGTTATGAACCGGACCAGCCGGTTACCATGAAGGAAGCCTATAAATAGGCACCCATAGTATACAGAAACTGATTGATGATTGTTGTTACAAGTAGGTGTCAAGAATACTTAAAGTGGTTGATCAGATTCTTCAAGTAATCAGGAAAGTGATACACAGAGGATCAATACAAGAAGATCTGACAGTCCAACTGCAGATCTAAGAAGTTGGAGAGAGAGAGCTCCAATCAAGAATTCAGTCTTTGGAACTAAGGCTGATAAGAAAGATTCAGAATCATCTGGATCTCAAGAAGCAGAGGTCAAGGATCAAGTGCAGAAGATTCAGACTAATTCAGTTCTAACTCAAGAAGCTTTGAAGGAAGCTAAGTCAGTTTGGATCTAGCTGAGTTCTTCCAAGAACTCTTCAAGAAACTCTCAACTTCTCTCTTATTTTCTGAGTTGTAGAGTTAGCTATTGTATTTCTATGTTAACTTGTAGGATCCATTGGATCTGAGAGAATTGTAAGCCTATATTATAAAGGCTGAGGGTAGGGCTTGGTTGCATGAGTGTAGGAGTTGAAGAACTCTGAGTGTAGGCCTTAATTGGCTGAGTGTAGGCCTGGGTGGCTGAGTGTAGGCCTTGGTGGCTGAGTGTAAGGCTTTGGGCCTGAGGTGTAGGAACCTTGTTGGGTTCTGAGATAGTGGAGAAGGTTGGCCGAATCTAGTACACTGCTAGATAGGCGAAGGGGGACAGTGGATGTACCCAAAGATTGGGGAACCACTATAAATTAGTGTGTCTGATGTGTTGTGCTGTGCTGTGGATTAACTGTTTATATTCTGTAATTGCTGTTAGCTGTAGAATTCTGTAAAATAACTGTTGTGCTGCCAACAAAGTTTCAAAAAGGTTTAGGTCACCTATTCACCCCCCCCCCCTCTAGGTGTTTAGGTACCATATCTTTCAAGTGGTATCAGAGGGAGGTTCCTCAAAAAGGACTAACTGTCTGAGGAGATCCAGTTTTGGCAGATTCAGTGTAAGTCAGAATACAGTTTCAAGAAAATCAAGAAACATGGGTCTTCAGAGAATCACAAGGAATTGGGTTCAATGAAACTGCCCATATGCAGAAAGGAGATTTTTGGAATCTGGAAAGAGAGGGTAAGGCTATTCATGGAGGCCTCAGACCCTAGAATCTACATCACAGTCAAAGGGGGGCCATATGTGCCCATGAAGATCTCAGTATTGGATGCAAATCAGAGGACTCCAAAGGATTTCTCTGAGATGACCAAGGATGAAATTGTCCTAGCCACTATGGACAAAAGGGCACAAAACATAATAGTAAGTGCCATTGATGATGCCACCTTCCAGAACTTAATTCACTGTAAGACAGCAAAAGAGATGTGGGACACTCTTATAGTGTATATGGAAGGATCTGAAGAAGTTAGGCAAGATAGGAAGTCCTTGCTTAATCAAGAGTATGAGAGCTTTAGGCAAGGAAGAGGAGATAGCATCACTGAATGCTACAAGAAATTCTACAGAATTGTTAATGAACTTATGTCCTATGGAAGAGAGTTCACTAACTATGAATTGAATGATAAGTTCTTAAGGTCCCTAACCAAAGATTGGGACACCAAGATCTGTGCCATCAGAGAAATGGCAAAGTTGGGAGAAATTCCTCCTCCCACACTATTTGGCAAGTTGTTGTCTTATGAGATGCAGCTGTTTGTGAGAAAAGAGGAGGAAAAATCAACAAGGACTGAGCACAGAGAAAGGACTGTTGCTTTCAAGTCAGAAGTACCTAGAAAGGGGAGGACTAAGTCATCAACACCTCCTCCAGAGATAGTTGAATCTGAATCTGATGAGTCTGTTAGCACAAAGTCTACAAGCAGTGAAAGTGATGAAGACTTTGCTGCATTCACCAGACATTTTCAGAAATTCCTGAAGAAGAAACAGTGGAGGTCCAGACCTTCATTTTCCAAAGGGAAAGAAGTTCAGTATCAGGAGAAGAAGCCTTCAAAAAAGGACAAGAAAAAGACAAAGACTAGCAAGGCAACTGGGTCTAAGATAGTATGTTACTGCTGCAATAGACAGGGGCATGTTATTGCAGATTGTCCTGAGAGAAGAAAAGAATCCAGTGACAAAAAGAAGACTCACTTCAAAGGAAAGAAGGAGAAGTCCTTTGTTGCAAAGAATGAGAAGACTCTTTCAGACATTTCTTCTTCAGACACTGAGACAGATGCTGAAGCCTACATAGGGCTATTTGCTGAAGAAGAAGAAGAGTTTATGCAGATCATGGAATCAATCTATGAACAAGAAGAGTGTCAGTGCCAAGGACTGATGGCATTGACTGAAGGTACCAAAATCCTGGAGCAGCCAGGACCTAGTCAGGTACAAAGTCCAACTCAAAGTTCAGATTTCAGTTCTAGTTCAGAGTCAGATTCATCTTCATCAAGTGATGGAAGTGTTTCTGAATCTGAGGGAGATATTCATCAGCTCTTAGATGAATATAAAGTACTGTTGCAAGCCTATAAGAAAAGCAAGTCCCTTGCCAAAAGTCAGGCAAAGGAAATTGCTGATCTAAAGGCAGCTGCAACAGGCTTTGAGAAGGAATTTGATCAAAAGCTCAATGAGGTAGCCAGGCTGAAACACATTACTGTGATTCAGATGGGAACTATCACTTATAAAAATGATCAAATTAAGTTACTGGAGATCAATCTTCAGAAGGAAAAAGTGCTAGTTGCTAGGTTTTCAAAACCTAAATCAGTGCTACCCTTGATTGATGAATTTATTCATCATAATGGAAAGGCTGGATTGGGTTTTATTAAACCAGCTAGGACTGTTCAGGATCAGTCCAAGTCCAAGGGCAAAGCCCCAACATTCAACAAGCCTGCTGTAGTCAAGACAGCAAAGGTTGTACCTAAGCAAAGGTACAACAAGTTTGAATGCTGGTGCTGTGGCAAGATTGGCCATTTTGCAATGGACTGTTGGCACAATGCCAGTGCCAAGGTGAGTAGTAAATTACCTGGTGAAAAGCCAACAGGTAGCTTTGTTAAGTTGCAAACTAACAATCACCAAGGACCCAAGTTTACTTTGGGTTCTAAGGTTCATTAATTTGTTTTGCAGGTGAGTCCAAGTGGCCATACCCCTACATGGTACTTGGATAGTGGATGTTCCAGACACATGACTGGAACTAGGGGACTACTGAAGGACTACATTCCAATCAAAAATGGTCCAAAGGTGACCTTTGGTGGTTCTGAAAAAGGAATCATCAAAGGGTTTGGTAACATCTCTTCAAACCTAGTTACCATTACTCAAGTGGCTTATGTTAAAGGGTTGAAACACAACCTCATTAGTATAAGTCAGTTAAGTGATGTAGGGTATGACATCTCATTTGTTAAAAATGGTTGTCATATCAAGAGGTCAAGTGATCAAGAGATCATTTTGACAGGTTATAGGAAGAGGAATGTCTATTGTTTAGACATTATGATTGAGAACAATGGTTCTCCTGTTTGTCTTGTAGCTGATGAGACAGTCTCTCAATGTGTCAAATGGCACAAGAGGCTTGCCCATCTTAATTACAAGACTATTAGCAAACTCTTTAGCAAAGAGTTAGTGAGGAATGGTCCTCAAGTTAAGTGTGTTAAAGATGGCATTTGCTCAGCTTGTCAAAAGGGCAAGTAGACTAAATCCACCTTTAGAAGCTTAGACTACAAAGATGCTGTGAGGTGTTTATACCTCTTGCATATGGATCTATTTGGTCCAATGCCAGTTCACAGCTTAGGTAGGAAGGTCTATACCTTTGTAGTTGTTGATGACTACTCAAGGTTTACCTGGGTGTTCTTCTTAAAGCAGAAATCTGAAACACCTAGTGTCTTCTATAGTTTTGTTAAGCAAATTCAGAATGAATTGAACTGTACAGTGGTCAAAATTAGAAGTGACCATGGTACTGAGTTTCAGTCTGAAAGCATGACAAAGCTGTGTGAAGACTATGGGATATTTCAAGAATTCTCTTCACCTAGAACACCTCAGCAAAATGGCATTGCTGAGAGGAAGAATAGAACCTTGATAGAGGCTGGTAGAACCCTACTTAGTGATACATCACTGCCTGAGTATTTCTGGGCTGAAGCAGTTAACACTGCATGCCATGTGATAAATAGGGCTACCATCACTAAAAGGTTAAACAAGACCCCCTATGAAGTTGTGAAAGGCAGGAAACCAAATCTATCCTATTTCAGGATTTTTGGTTGCAAATGCTTCATACTTAACAATGGAAAGTCTTACCTAACTAAGTTTGCTGCCAAGTCCCAAGAGGGAGTGTTTGTTGGGTACATCAATAATAGTAAGGCTTATAGAGTCTACAACTTGACTACACAAGTTGTAGAGGAGTCTGTGCATGTAGTTTTTGATGAGACACAACTAATTAACAATGAGTTGTCTAGCAATGTATGCAGCCCCACAGGTCTTACTAAGAAGATGGACAAGCTAGCCATAGAAGATGTACCTGCTGCAAGACAGCAAGTAGAAGAAGATGGCTTATGTCCAGGGGAGAACTACATGTACCAGGAGCTGAAGAAGTACAAGGAACTCAGCATGATGAAGATGCTGTAGAAGTACAACCAGAAGTAAGGATGCCTCCAGCCAACAGGCATCTAAGAGATCATCCAGTAGAGCTGATAATTGGAGATCCAAGACAAGGTGTTCAGACAAGGAGCAGAAATCAGAATGCTGTAGTATATTCAAGTTTTCTGTCTCAAATAGAACCAAAGAAATTTGAAGAAGCTATACAAGATCCACAGTGGACTGAAGCTATGCAAGAAGAACTTAATCAGTTCAAAAGGTGCAAAGTTTGGGAGCTGGTTCCAAAGCCTAAAGACCACAATGTTATAGGAACTAAGTGGATCTATAGAAATAAGTTAGATGAACAAGGGGTCATCATAAAGAATAAAGCAAGACTGGTTGCAAAAGGATATAGGCAAGAAGAAGGTATTGATTTTGATCAAACCTTTGCCCCAGTAGCCAGACTGGAGGCCATAAGGATGTTCTTGGCCTATGCAACTTATCAAGGATTCAAGGTATACCAAATGGATGTGAAGTCAGCATTCCTAAATGGTAATCTAAAGGAAGAAGTATATGTGGAGCAGCCTTCAGGTTTTGTTGATCCTACTCTTCCACATTATGTGTATAGACTTAGGAAAGCATTATATGGGTTAAAACAAGCACCTAGAGCTTGGTATGAAACCCTATCTAGTTTCCTCATTGAGAACAAGTTCTCAAGGGGGAAAATAGATAAGACTCTATTCCTTAGGGAATCTAGAGGCAAAGTCATACTTGTCCAAATATATGTAGATGACATTATATTTTGGGTCTACTGAAAGTAGCCTTTGCAAAAAGTTTGCAAAGCTTATGCAAAGTCAATTTGAGATGAGTAGTATGGGAGAACTGAAGTTTTTCTTGGGTCTCCAAGTTAAACAGACTGGAAGTGGTCTATCCATATGTCAGTCCAAGTTCACCCTAGAACTCATAAGGAAGTATGGTATGGATTCATCCAGTACCATGAAGACTCCTATGGGGTCAAGTATGTCTCTAAGCAAGGATGATGCAGGGAAACCTGTAGATGAAACCTTGTATAGAGGGATAGTTGGCTCCCTACTATACTTGACTGCAAGTAGGCCTGACATTATGTATGCTACATGTGTTTGTGCTAGGTATCAAGCCTGCCCCAAAGAATCTCACTTGACTGCAGTCAAGAGAATCTTGAGATATCTAAAGGGCACTCCCTATCTAGGCCTCTGGTACCCTAGGAATGGAGATTTTGATCTAACGGGCTATTCAGATGCAGACTTTGCAGGATGCAAAGAAGATAGAAAGAGCACTACTGGATCCTGTCAATTCCTAGGTGGAAGACTCATTTCATGGAGCAGTAAGAAGCAAACTAGTGTGGCTATCTCCACAGCTGAGTCAGAATATGTAGCTGCAGGAAGTTGCTGTGCTCAACTTCTGTGGATTCAACATCAGTTAGAAGACTATGGATTTCAGGTAAGTAGAACTCCACTTTACTGTGATTCTACAAGTGCTATATCAATAGCTAACAATCATGTATCACATAGTAGAACTAAACATATTGAGATTAAATATCACTTTCTTAGGGAGCATGTAGAAAGAAATGATATTGCACTTGAATATGTTAAAACTGATAATCAAATAGCAGATATGTTTACTAAGCCCTTAGAAGAAGCTAAGTTCAATAGGTTCACAATTGAACTAGGTATGATAAACTTAGACTAAGTTTACAGAACTAAAAAAATTGGCTAAGTAAAAAGGTGTCGACACATAGACAAGTCTATGTCGACACAGAATAGTAAGTGTCGACACTTCAGGAAAATGGTGTCGACACATCTAGGAAGTTGGTGTCGACAATTCAGAATGTTAGTGTCGACACATGTCGAGTTGGTGTCGACACATTCAATAAGGTGTCGACACTTAAGTTTTACTCAGAATTTTCTAAGTAAAGTCTCGACTACATGTCGAGTAGTGAGGTGTCGACACTTCACCAAGTGTCGACACATCAAATCTGATGACTTAAACTTGTGTCGACACATGAGTGTCGAGACATTATAAGTCAGTGTCGACACTTCTTGCCAGTGTCGACACATCTTTAGTAATCTATCCCGCCTGTTCGTCTTCAAACCAGAAAGGTATAAATAGGATTCTGTCTTTGTGTGTCGACACGCTTTCAGAGTTTCGAGACCAAACTACTGTGTCGACATTTCTCTCTTCTAAAGACTAATTCTCCAAACCCTAATGGCTCCCAAGCTGGAAGAGAATGTTAACGAAGGCTATGAACTGGTTCGTGGCGCATTCGACGATGGCGATCAAGACATCAAATCGGTGATAACCCTAGTCACCGATTCTGGATTGGAGTATCTGGTTTCAGAACCAACTAAAATATGGAAGAAGGAGGTAATCGAATTCCTTGCTGGAGCTTCTGTAGATGACTCAGGCTACAGAATCAAATCAAGGGTGCATGGCACCATGGTCAAGATTTCACCCAAGTCTCTGAGAAAGGTACTTCAGCTACCTAAAGTTCAAGATGAAGAGGAAGTGACTACATCTAAGACCAGAGAAGCACTTACCTCGTGTGGTCTAGATCCTAAGCTGAAGATAGGATCAGTATTCAACAGGAGAGGAATGAATACCCAAGGAAAGTTTCTGTCAGAAGTTGTGGGTAAAGTTATCCTCAGTAAACCTGGAGGGCATGACAGGGTGTCAGCCTCCATGTTCAGTGTTATGACCAGAATCATCTTCAACCTTAAAACAGACTGGTCACTGGTTGTGTTTGAGAAAGTTAAGGAAAGTCTAAAGAAGCCCAATCTGGGCAGGATACTAAGTCTCTACCTGGCTGGTACAATACCAGAGGTCATGAGCAATGCTGCTGGTGCTAAAATCAATCATATGAGAAGGATGGATATGAGAATACTCTCAAGATGGGAAAGAGTGCTGTCTAAGGAAGTTCCTACTCCAGAGAAGCAGGTTTCTAAGAAGGATTCCCCTCCAAGGAAGAAGAGAAAAACTGCTGTTGTGGCCCAAGTGTCTTCAAGCAGTTCTAGAAGTGAAGAACAGGTGGTGTTCACACCTGATGAGCAAGAGGAGGAGATAGTAGAAAAGACCCCTGCTGCTAAAGATGTGGCTGAGACTCAGGGGGAGCTGCCTCACACTAGTCCCATCCCTAGGGATCTAAGCCAGGGGGAGCTTCCAGGTGTAGAAGAACCATCTACACTGGAGAGTGAGCAAGCTACCATAATTATCCAAGAGGTACTTTCTGACCTCAATACTTTAGATTTTTCTATAATAGATTCTGATTTGTCTGATGTCCATCAGCAAACTCAGCAAACAAATCAACTACCAGATGTTGTTCTCCAAGACACATCAGTAGTATAAGAAGTTGTTCCTGATAAAGTAGTTGATGAACCCAGCACTTCTCCTGCACAGTCTCCAGCTGAATACACAATGGAAGATCTATTTCTTAATTTAGATCAAGAGGACTTTGACATGGATAAAGTTGCTGCAGCTGAAGAGAAGGGTGCTGCTAATGAGGGGGAGAACATGGAAGTTGTGGAAGAGCCTATTAGGCTGGAAACTAAGCAAGCACCTGGTGTGCAGACTGCAAGGCCTGAAATCCCTAAGGACAGGGTGAATATAGCCAGTACCTCAGAGTCTGAGGATGATGAGACTGATCAAGCTAAAAAGAAGCAATTCTTTGTATTCAAAAGAAGGAGTCAGAGCTATAAGAAGGCTCTACAAACTGTTGCTCAACACTCTCTAGTCCAACAAGCTCCATCCACTGATTACAGTGGATTAATGGTAGCAATGCAAGTTAAGTTGGATGAGCATAGGAGGGCCATAGAGACGTATATTGATGAAGGCCAAAAGTCCCTACAATTTGATCTAGCTCAAGATATCAAATCAATAAGGTTTGAAATGAATTTGAATAAGAAGGAAATGACTGACTGCTTCCACAAGGGTGGTAATGCAGTGGTCTATTTGGCAACTCACCAGGAGAAATCAAGTCTCAAGTAGATGATATAGCACTGAAGCAAGGCTATGTGCTGGAGAATCAATTAAGAATGAATGACAATTTAACTGCCTCCCACAATGCTATAGTGACTGAATTAAAGAATAAGTCTGCTGAACCATCTACTTCTACTGATGCTGCCAAGGCTGAATTTGATAAAGCTTTTCAAGAAGAACTTGCTGCTGTCAAGACTGCAATCAAGGATTCCCAGAAGGTCATTTCTGAACAGCTTACCAAGCTTAGACCTTTCTTTAAGGATGGCATAAGGTATTTGGACAGCCAAATCAGGTTCCAGAAAGATGATGTAAGAGACCATGTAGCCCAAGAAGTCATAAAGGGGGAGAGAGTGTTAGTCAAGGCCAGTTCTGAGCATGCAAAATGGATTTCAAATTCAATCAGGGCTACACTTGGATATCCTCCCCTGTGTGATGACAATGAAGTTGCTGAATCTGGACTGAACCCTGCCTATTTTGGAGGTGAGCCACAAGAAGTAGCTCAAGTCATTTATCCACCTCCAGATTTTGAAATGATTCATGCAGAGGTGAGCACTATGTATAGCCCATCTGGGGGCAAGGACAATGTCCATTTAGAAAAGGTTACTCAACCTTTTACAGTAGCTATGCAAGAGCCTATGGACAAAGAAGAAGAAACAAGGATGTCAAAGAAGAAGTTCAGGGAACTGGCTGAGCAAAAACCAGATTTTGAACAGTGGAGCCCTACTTCTAGGAACATCATTCTCACAGCCTGGAAAGCAGCCAAGGACAATGCACATGAGAGGAACAAGTGGTTCTCAGAAGCTGAATGGAGGAAGCATGAGATCAGGCAGGAAGGCATTGTCCAGTATAGAAGGAAGGCTAAGTTAGGAAAGCTACCTCCTACAGCTGTGGAGCCTAGCAAGTACTTTCCTAAGCCCTATCATTACTTTGAGAGGCAGAAAATCAAGGCTGAAGAACAAAAGAAGAAAGACTCAAAAGGCAAGAAGCCTGCTGATGCTGAGCCTGCTGCTGCTGCTGCTGTCAAAGCTCAAGTTAAAGCTGGAAAAGGAATTGTTATCGAAGAACCTGATCAGAAATAGATTAGGAATTAAACTTGAAGCTTGTTGTAATCTTTTAAATGAAAAACATTTTTGTACAACATTGAAAATGTATAAGGAACAATGTTAGAACAATATGTGATAACTATAGTATGATTGATCTGAAATGTGTTTGTTTCTTATTTGTTCTGGAATGTTGAATGTGTATATGTGTGAAGTTTTACATGTTCATGTTAACCCTGTTGATTATAATCTGCTTTTCATCATTTTGTAATTTTTAATTATGAGTGGTGTATATCATTGACTAAGGGTTATGACTTCTCCAAATAGGGGGAGATTGTTGGGTACATTGATCAAATGTACCTGATTTGAAGAAGCCTCACCTAACTCAATGATATACATCATAATGTATTTGATGTTTGTTTGAGTTACTTGTGCAGGTTAGGTATACACTGGATTGAAGCTAAAAGTTTCTAAGTCCATGTGTTGACACCCAGAGGGAAAGTGTCGACACTTGAGAAAGCTTGTGTCGACACCCAGACAAGCAGTGTCGACACTTGGAGTAATTGTGTCGACACCTGAGAAGAAGAGTCGACACCAGACAGAAAGTGTCGACACTTGGAGCTGTGTCGACACTCAGTGAAGAAGTATGCAGAAAAGCTGTGTCGACACTTAGCAGAAGTGTCGACACCTAGAAGAGCTGTGTCTACACCAGAAAGTGTCGACACTTGGAGATGTGTCGACACTCAGCAAAAGTCTGCAGAGTCTAAGTACATGTGTCGACACTCAGCACAATGTGTCGACACACAACCAGAATAGTCAACATTTGAAGTAAGTGTCGACACTCAGCACATTGTGTCGACACTTAGCTAAAGACTCAACACTTGAAGAAAGTGTCGACACAAGGAGCTGTGTCGACACTTAGCAAAGAACAGAAAAGTTTACAAAATATTCTAAGTACAAGTGTCGACACTAAGGGAATGTGTCGACACTCAGCTGAAGAAATAAAATTGAAGACAAGTGTCGACACTAAGGGAATGTGTCGACACTCAGCTGAAGAAATAAAATTGAAGACTTGTGTCGACACCAAGAAGTAGTGTCGACACTTGATAGTTTCAATACATGAAGATGTGTCGACACAAAGGAGATGTGTTGACACTTAGAAGAATACAGTTAAAGAATGAAGATCAAGTACTTGTGTCGACACTTAATTTCAGTGTCGACACTTGAAGAAGTATCTGTGTCGAGACATACAAGGAATTGTGTCGACACCTTGTAGACTTGTGTCGACACTTACACAACATGTGTCGACACTTAGTCTATAAGTGTCGACACTTAAGAACAGAAAGTCTTGACACTATCTGACAGTTAGAGAATTTCAAGAAGTGACTGGTTGACATGACAGCTGCCGATCCAGCCGGTCTACAGCAACTGTCAGAGAAATCAGAAGTCTGTTATGAACCGGACCAGCCGGTTACCATGAAGGAAGCCTATAAATAGGCACCCATAGTATACAGAAACTGATTGATGATTGTTGTTACAAGTAGGTGTCAAGAATACTTAAAGTGGTTGATCAGATTCTTCAAGTAATCAGGAAAGTGGTACACAGAGGATCAACACAAGAAGATCTGACAGTCCAACTACAGATCTATGAAGTTGGAGAGAGAGAGCTCCAATCAAGAATTCAGTCTTTGGAACTAAGGCTGATAAGAAAGATTCAGAATCATCTGGATCTCAAGAAGCAGAGGTCAAGGATCAACTGCAGAAGATTCAGACTAATTCAGTTCTAACTCAAGAAGCTTTGAAGGAAGCTAAGTCAGTTTGGATCTAGCTGAGTTCTTCCAAGAACTCTTCAAGAAACTCTCAACTTCTCTCTTATTTTCAGAGTTGTAGAGTTAGCTATTGTATTTCTATGTTAACTTGTAGGATCCATTGGATCTGAGAGAATTGTAAGCCTATATTATAAAGGCTGAGGGTAGGGCTTGGTTGCCTGAGTGTAGGAGTTGAAGAACTCTGAGTGTAGGCCTTAATTGGCTGAGTGTAGGCCTGGGTGACTGAGTGTAGGCCTTGGTGGCTGAGTGTAAGGCTTTGGGCCTGAGGTGTAGGAACCTTGTTGGGTTCTGAGATAGTGGAGAAGGTTGGCCGAATCTAGTACACTGCTAGATAGGCGAAGGGGGACAGTGGATGTACCCAAAGATTGGGGAACCACTATAAATTAGTGTGTCTGATGTGTTGTGCTGTGCTGTGGATTAACTGTTTATATTCTGTAATTGCTGTTAGCTGTAGAATTCTGTAAAATAACTGTTGTGCTGCCAACAAAGTTTCAAAAAGGTTTAGGTCACCTATTCACCCCCCCCCCCCCTCTAGGTGTTTAGGTACCATATCTTTCAAGGATTTTGCTGGCCTATGCTGCATTCAAGAAGTTCAAGGTCTACCAAATGAATCTGAAGAGTGCATTCTTGAATGGAGTACTTAAATAAGAGGTTCATGATTGAACAACCTCCAGGTTCTGTTTTTCCAACTCATCCATCTTTTGTCTCAAATTGCATGGTAGATAAAACTCTTTTTATAAAATTGCATCAATCCCACAGCATAAATAACTCTTGATACAACCTCAGAGGACATCACTCTTCCAGTAGTTGTAACTGTTGGTGATTGTTGCATCAATCCCACATTGGATATTTTTGATCTATTAACTTCTTTCTGTAATTAATGCTTAAAGAAGTTTCCTTGATCCCTTCAGCAGCAGTTTCAGCAGCAGCAGTAGTTCCAGTTGAAATGCAGATAGACATCTCTTTCGAAGACTAGTTAGATGTTCCTTCAGAAAATCAGGTAGTTATATATACAGAAGCTATTGATACAGATTCAGCAGAAATAACTCTTGATACAACCTTAGAGGACATCACTCTTCCAGTAGTTGTAACTGTTGGTGATTGTTGTATCAATCCCACAGCAGAAATAAGTCTTGATACAACCTCAGAGACATCACTCTTCCAGTAGTTGTAACTGTTGATGATTGTTGCATCATTCCCACGGTGGATATTTTTGATTTATTAACTTCTTTCTACACAAGTTATCTTAATTGTCTTCCAAGGCCCAAGCCATCTTGTTTGGACATTGCGTGTTGCTATCCTCTTATAACTTCTAAAGTTCTCAGACAGCTTACGACAAGCTTGGTATTTCCTCCAGCAGTACATCCTGATGATCAGATATCTAGCCCTACTGGACTATCCTATGTTATGGATGATAGCCCCATTCCCAGTCTTGATGACATCTTTGCCCAAGACATTGCTATGGAAACTGAAGCAGTCCTTGCTGAAGTTATCCCTCCTCTAGCTGTTAAGGAAATTCCCATAGAAATGATTAGAGAGATTGATGCTCTTTATGACAATCTCGAAGGATCATCTGATGTAGATCAAGATGATGATTCAGAGGATTCTGAGTCTGACTCTAAGAAGAAGAAAATGTCTAAGAAAAGAAAGGTTGCTCCCAAAGCTGCTCCCAAGCTAGGCAATACAAATGACACCCCTTATTACATTTTGAAAGGGATTACACCATACCCTGGCATGGAAAGATGGATATGGTTATCTAAGAATGAAGAAAAAGCTAGGAAGAAGAGCAGGAGATACTCTCCTCCACCTCAGAAGTTTAAGAGAGGTCCTCCTCCTCCTCCTCCAGCAGTAGGAGCCTCAGGATTAGCATGTCAAAGATCTTCTTCTACTACCCAAACCTATCAAAGGCAAGACAGATCTTCAAATCCTCCTCCAACCAGAACTTCTGATAAGCGATCATCCTCTCAAAGGTCTATTCCTTCAAGAAAGTCAAAAGAAAAGCTTAGTGAAGTCCCACCTCCCAGATCTTTATACTCCAGTCAAAAGCAGCAACATACAGTGTCTACTAACTTCCAGGACTAGTCTACTCAGTTCAGAATCTCTTCTCTAAAGTCAGACCAGGTAGAAAATTCAGAGAGACCTCCTTCTCCTCCTCTTGATCCTGAGCTTGACCCAAACTTCAGAATGGCAAGGTTCAATGAATTAGTTGGGCTCTCACAAATGAATAAAGCCAGGAAAGAAGGTCAAGACCCCTCTTAATTCACTACTATATCATCATACAGAGAGAAAGAACTTAACAGATTGCAGGTCAGCAAGAAAGTATTTAATCCATCAGAGTATATGTCTCTTCATCTTGAAGCAGTTGTGCCTAGAGCTACATCTCAGAATATTCTAGGAGATCAAGATATGAAGATGACAAAGAAAGAAGCAGAAGATCCTTCCAGGAAGATCATATTTTCTAAGCCCTCTTCTGATCCTCCTTCTGATAAATCCTAAGTTATCTGAACTCTTTATAGTTTGGTTATTTTTACTGATCTGATTGAATTATTTGTGAATTACATGCTATAATATATCTGTTGATTATTTCAATATTATATCAGATATCTATAGCACTGTATTGCTTTTTGTTATTGTTTTTATTTTGAGTAACCTCACCCAAATAGGGGGAGATTGTTGGAACCCCATGTTTGATTTGGTCTAGGTTAACTCATAGGTTGGTTGACCAATTTGTATAGCCTAGGTCAAAGTCTAGGTCTAAGTTAGTCTTAGTAGAACATGCTTCACAAAGACCAGCATTGGATTTCATTTCAAAGACTAAGACTCGGAAGTTAAGTATGAATTTCAAATCAGTTCGACTTTCGTCGAACTCAGCTCGACGATCGTCGATCTCCTATCAATGATCTTAGAGATTAGTCTCTTAACTGAGCTCGACGATCTACGAGCTCAGGTCGACTCTTTCTCTTCAGTTCTTGGATATCTCAGATCGCAGATTGTTGATCTCAGCTCGACGATCTCAGATCTCAGTTCGACGATTTCCTGTCTCAGCTCGACAATATTCTATCTCAGCTTAGCGATTATTGTTCTGTGTTCAACTGTCTTATTAGTCAACTGTCTTGAAGATTTCATTCTTATTTTGTCAATGCTATTTATGACATCAAATCTCTGGTAGTTAATGCCGATGTTTTCAAGGATTATTGTCGTTTCTATTGCAGCATTACCTACAGGTCTTCACAGAGTTATTATATTTTATTACAAGCCAAAGACAGTTGAGGAAATCATTTATTGCAGTTTTTGTATCCATTTTGTTCTCTCCTCGATTCCTGCAGAATATTAAAAAGGAATGTTTTTGAAATTAAGACATATACAAGAATCAAGGATCATTAAATATAGAAGTAGAAGGTTTTTACAGTAGAGATTGCCGACTTAGAAGAATACAGAGAATACAGAGAAAGATACAGAGATTATAGAGACATAGAAAAATCTTAAGTCTTGAACAATCTGCTCTGTCAACTAGAAGCATTCTCTGATACACAGAAGCTCTTGACAAGAAGCTAATCATCACATGAAGAATAAGAACAACATTACCTATATCAAGAGTCTTCCTTCTTCAACAACTCTAGGACACTTCAAAAGGACAACTTCAGTTCAATCTGTCAAAGAAGTTCCTGAATACTATTGCTGGTCAAAGATTTAGTTTGAAGACCTATCACCCTGAAGCTTGGCTGTTAGTTTTTCCCTGCTCCATTCTACATCCCAGGGGGAGCCTTAAGCTATAATCAATCCACAGTCTTCTCAGTTGTATATTAAGAAAGAGAAGACAAAATCATCTCTCACCCCCACCTCTGTAAAGGGTTGTCATGTCCCTGCAAAAGTGATTCCGTGGTTGCAAGTCACCTGATCAAAAGACTTGGGTTGGTTTTTGAGCATCTGATCAAAAGCTCATTTGTGTCAGGCACCTGATCAAAAACTTGAGTGGATTCCTAACGAGTGGATGTACCCAGGTTGGGGAACCACTATAAAATTCTTGTGTCATCTGGTTGCCTCCTTTTCATTTGTTCTTGTTGTGCTTGTGCTTTAGATTCATTGCTTGGTAGTTTAGTAATGGTCTACTTTTAATTTACAGCAAAAGCTGTAATAGCAGTTAAGAAATTTTTAAGCATACTCTATTTAACCCCCCTCTAGAGTATTTCTGATATAACACTCACTTTCAGAGTGAGTGTGGTTTACTTTCTGTTGAGTGCGTGCATTTTTATTTCAAGTAGAGTGTGTGTGTGAGTTTTCTTTCTCGTAGAGTGCGTGTGTGGGTGCATTTATTTTCTCCCACTCGTTTGAGTAGAACTCACTTTCATTTACCGCCTACTCATTTGAGAAGGACTTGTAATTTTACAGCTTTCCTTTCCCGCCCACTCATTTGAGCCGAGATTTGTCATTTTCTGCTTTTATTTCAATCTCACTCGTTCGAGTGGGACTTGCAATTTACTACTTTCCTTTCCTGCTTTCTTTTATCGCTTTCATTTTCAGCTTTCTTTTACTGCTTTATTTATCTCTTTCACCACAAGCCGTCCCCATTCCGATGAGTGGCTAACCATTCTTAGCCCTTAGTATCGAAGAGCATTGGGACAGATAAAATAGCTTTAAATAATTAAATTTCCTATTTTTCTAATTAATTAAAATTACTTAAGGTTTGCCTCGTGTTTACGATACTTAGGACCACATAATCGATGTGTGGGCTCTATTTCCGTAGTGCATACACTAGCTAGCCGAGAGGTCGTGCGTATGGACCGATCGCCCATTGGTAAAGAGAGTTCCGCACTAACCCTCGAGAGAGGAGGCACGCAAACTCTACCAGATTGGGTTCCCCACCCAATAGCAGGGTTCTTAGCTTAATGCGGTCGTTAAGAGGAATCCTTCGTCGGACTAACGTTCGGTCGAATAGTCTTAGCGTTTCGGTGAGTGATAGTACTAGAGATAAGTGAGCTCATTTTAGTGGAACCTCCACGGTCAAGTCTCCGCCTTAAATAATTTGAAACTTAGGATCTCTTTTTATTAAAAGTATATTTTAGTTCAAATTTTATTCGATGTCGTCACGCTAAGCTTTTCATCGGCTCCACCTTTTTAACGCTTTTATTTTCTGCCCTTTTTATATATATTTAAAAATATCCCGACAAGATAATATCGGTAAAATAATAGTCCCCTCCAGGGAAAAGTAGAAATAATCAACCCGACCCCAAGAACAATACGACCTCGATATCCCACACCGGAATATCCTATACTACTCACGATAGGTGCAATTGCCACGTTTCATTAAAACTCGATTTCACTATTTTATATCCAAATAATAAATCTGTGCGCCCCGTTTTCTAAATAGAACCAAATCCGCTTTTCTCAAATAAATCGCCCGGGGCGCCACGGGCTCTTAATAATTTTTTGGAATTTTAACCCGCATCAAGTTTTTGACTTGATGCAAAATATGCATCAATACTCAAGATCAAGTATTGCGGAGGAAAACCATGACAATGGTTAACGTTTTGTGGCGAAACCAGGACATGGAAAGCTCCACTTGGGAGTTGGATTCAGCGATGAGGGAGGCTCATCCTCATCTGTTCTCCTATTTCTTATGGTATGTATTTCTGCTTCTATAGTCTTCGATTATATTCTCTTTGTGGAATCTTTTGGTTTGTAAAGTTTTGGGACGAAAGTTCTTTTAGGGGGAGTGATTGTAACGCCCCCGATTTTTCGATAGTTGGTTTAATTCCTTATCTGGCGTGTTTATGATGTCAGGGTGTTACGTTGACGCATGTTTGGCATGTGCCATTGTTAGAGCATGATTTTAGCTCTTAGGTTTTCTGTGTGTGTGGCTGGGTTTAACCTGTTTGCAAGATTTCGTAGTGAACCGGGTCTGTTTTGGTGACTCGGAGGAGATTCTTTGGGAATGCTTGTGTTTTGGCTTCAAGAGGTGTTTTCTTGAATTTGGTTCTTCAAATCTTAATTTCAACTACTATGTTGGGTTCGTAACGTCGGCATTTAACTACAGTGCGATTTTCATAAAATTTCGAGGAAGTTTGATTTTCGGTTCGTATTGACGTTTTATTTAATAAATTATGTTATCCTATAATAAAATAATGGGATAAAAGCAGAATAAATAGAGCCCATCGCTTCAAAACCGATTCATTTGTCTCCCTCGTAAAACCATCGGCTTGTTGCGAAAGAACGAGAACAACGAACTTTCCTAAGATTTCAGCCGCCGATTTCTGGAGTTTTGGTGCTCGATTTCTTCTTTGGACCGTGGATCCAAGTAGATCTCGCATAGATCTACGTTTCTACGGTGAGCTTTTCCAGTTTCTTGGATTTTTAGAGGTCTAGGTGTGCGGTTTGGATCCTTTTTCGTCATAAAAAGTTTCAGAAAGTATTGCTTAGTTGTTGTTGCGTCCAGATCTTTGAGGAGAAGCGTTTACGTGACTGATTTCAGCGATTTGAGGCAAGTGGTGACTTTTTCTCCTTGCCATGCTTGTCTTTTCCTTGTATATTTTCCATACATTTCTTCCCTTGTTGTAGTTTTGGGAATATGGTTAGATCCGGCGTTTTGCCAATCAGCTTTATGGTGTCATTTTTTCCGGCAATGTTCAACAATCATAAAATTCAATGTATTAGTTTCTTGGAGTAGTTGTTGGTTTGGAGTGCTCCGTGTTTGTCGAATTGAAGCTAATTCATCGAACAGAGTTCGACGAATAGAGGATACTCTTCGTTCTAAATCTCTAGTTAGTTTGATGTGTTGTTTTTTACAACTATTCCGGTTTGGATTAGTAATCTTGCTACTCCCTTATTTACAGACAGTTTTGTTTGTCACTTGTATTTTTCTTTGAATACCTCGGGTTCTGGGTAGTAGCCGGTTGAGCAGCTCTATTTGGAGTATGCAAGTGGACTACAGTGTTGCCGAGGTTTCCTCTACCTTGAGAGGTAGTTCATGGTTGTTTTCTTGTTAGTACAAACATTCATATTGGCTAGTGTGTTCATTTGATTGTTGACGACCACTGGTGGTTTCCTTTTGAATTGCTAAATAATTTGCTAAGTTGCTAATTTTGTCTTTTGTGGTGGTTTTTGCTCTTTGGGAATGTTTTATGCTAGGTTGCATGTTAGGTATTTTCACCTACAAAAGCATTACTACTTGTACTTCATACATCTCATATTTCCAAAATTAAAATACTATTTTTTAGATAATGTAAAGACTATTTATATACTTTTAATAAATCTAGGATCTTGCATGCCATGAGTTGTCCTTTGGGGATGTTTATACTCATCTAGGGTGTTAATCAACATAACCAAAGTATTTTCCGCAGCTTATAATTATACTTTTACTCGTGGACTAGTTGCTCCACTGTGCCGAGGGATACAACCATCCAATTTAAACTGGTTTTTATTTAATAACTTATGGATTTCATATAAACCGTAGAGTTTGGGGTTTTGCCTGACCGCATGCAGTTATCCCTTGCACAACATAGCATCTCTGGGCGTATTTTCCCTTACTCGGATATAACTTAAATGTTGAGAAAATGTGGGATGTGACAATCAGCTCTGTTGGTGTTGAGGGCAGTTGAAGGCGCCTTATTAAGGAGGTGTTGGGTTCGAAACCTAGCATGCTCAAAACCCTACTGTACTGGGAAGCATGCTAGAGAGGGGTTTGGGTGCCTGGGCTGGAGCCCTGTAGTGGTGCTAGGGGCGAGAAAGATGCACGTATCTGTGGGCCTCCGAGCTCTAAACTTGGGCCGTTACAGTGTGTAACGTCCCGATTCGCACTAGGGCCCTCGTGTGCATTTTGAGTCAGGAGAGCTGACATGGGCTCAGGGGAGTGCTGGCAACTGGGCTTCACTTGTAAATAGGAGGAGAAATCAGTCAAGCATATGACACGGGTAGAGACACGGGCATGTCCCTACCCGTGTGGGAGGGGCCAGCTTTCGAGTCGACGACTCTAGTATATCCAGAGAAGGACACAGGTAGTGACATGTGCGTGTCACTACCCATGTGACGTGACACGGGTAGAGACACAGGTGTGTCCCTACCCGTATGTGTGTCGATATCGACGAAGTGTGTCATGATCGACGAAGTGTATGGCACGGGTAGAGACACGGGCGTGTCCCTACCCGTGTGAGTCGAGTTGAGTTCATTGAGATCTGTCTGGAGAAGGAGATGGCCAGGGAACATGGCTGTGTCATGTGGACACGGGTCGGGAGACAGGCGTGTCCCTACCCGTGTCGAGTATTGAACCGACACTAAAACCATCGTTGATGCTTCGCCCGAAGAAGGACACGGGTAAGGACACGGGCGTGTCCCTACCCGTGTCACTTTTCATATATAAGGGTTGTGAAAACCCTAGCCATTTTCACTCCTCATTCCAGCCATTTTTACTGAGAGAAACTTCTATAGAGAGGGAAAACTGCTGGAGCAAGTCTTGGAGGAGAAGATCTGCCTCCGCCGTGAAGGAGAAGATACCGCTGAGGAGTGTTACACGGTCCATGGCCGGAAATAGTGGAAATGCTGGAAATTAGTTGAGCTTCCTCCCCTCTCCCTTGGTGCTAGATCTGTATATATCTAGGTGAGATGTCGACTCAAAAGAGTCTTGACTAGCGATATGGTGATTTCTCTAGGAAGAGGCCATTCTAGAGCTTGTGCTCTGTGGCTAGTTGTGTCTTCAACCTCTCCAAACTTCTATGTGAAGATGTGGGATTGTTTCATGAAGAATCATGGCCACATGACGGTGAATAAGGGAGGAGAAATTTATGATGTGATTGTGGTAGATCGACTTGAGGAGAAAGATGAACTGATGCCGTTCATTCTGCCTTAAGATGCGTGCAGAATCTGTGTTCTGCGCGCATCGATCTCCTTGGCCATTTTCAGATATGATATGTCCAGATCTGGGCTTTCGACTAAACACGAAAGTTGAATTCCTTGAAAATACATTTCCAACGAGTGGTCGCACGACTTCAGGTGAAGTCTCTAGGCACGGGAAAGTCTGAACAAATATGACGTCCGATAAATCCTGCATGCAAAAATTGTGTTCTGTACGCATCGGATTTCAAGGCTGATTTCAAGTGTGATACTTTTGAATCTGGGTTGTGGTCTTAACATAAACGTTGTAGCACATGGAAAGACCTTTCCATCAAGGGGTTACACATCTTCATCGGATTCATGTAGCTTCGGGAATCTCCGGTCGAATCTGTTGTCCAGATTTAGTCTGCACTTAAACTCTGGGTTTAGTATAACATGAATTTGGATTCGGTGGATTCAATGTTGCAATTAATTTGAGGTTTGGGTGAACTCTTTTATGTTAATCATCTTATTTCTAAAATTGATGAAGTTTAATAATTGGATCTCATGAAATTCATTTATGAAGCGAAGCATACTTAAACGAAAAGATTTGATAGAAATTGGCAGTCTAATTTAAATGTGCATCATGTTTATATTGTGTTGAAATTATTTGGAATGACATGTAGGAGGATAATCTATGGCCATGTGAATAACTGTTTAACGGATTGAATTTATTAGTCCAATGCTTAGAGTGTCGTCCCCCTACGGGTATCATTTTGGAATGGTGTAAGTGTGGTGTTGACCGTTACTAGTTGGGATTACGTTGAGATGAGTTAAAGTCGGACGGTTGGGCTTGGCCCTCGATGTTCACGTCCCGGGGCTCCTTCCGTGCCATGTGAACAGTTGGGTTGTGTCCTCGTGCTTTCTTCCGAGCCCCTTGCAAGTCACACAAGGCAAGTTTGGGGCTGTGTTCTCGGTGCACACCTACCCGAGACCCTCTCTAGGCCATAGTACGCATGGGTTCCGCTATTATCTTCTTAGCATTGAGGTGTACAGAGGCCTAAGTAAAGCAGTGTGGATGCCTGCTTAGTAGTAGAGATGCCAATTCTACTGTCACCGCCTGGCCAAGGCGGTTGATGCCTGAGAGGTTAGCTACATGCTCGAAAAGTGGGAACTATAGTCTGTGTCGACATAGCAATTGCATGTGCTTGAACATGGGTGAGTCATTTCATAGCATACATACCATTTCATAACATTGCACAACAAGATCCTCATCATATAAGTTTGTATGGACACTCCTATACGATGAGTTACTTTATGTAAACCGATCCTTAACTTATAAGCTCGTATGAGCATCCTTATAAGTTAAGTTATTTTCCTGCTGCAGTTACTTGTACTTGATGATTGTTATATCTCTTATCGAACTACTAGATTAATTGTTATTAATCTTATTGTACCATTACCACCTGCTTGCACCTGCTTATACTATTTATTATACTTTGTACCTTGATATTTTCTCCGCTCGGTGTCGAGGAGTCACCGGGGGAGCGGATGTGAAGCCACTTAGTCTTTTCGACTAACGGTTGCTACGTCTTCCTTTTTAGGAGGTCACCCCGCAGGTTGAGCAGCCACAGACTTTGCAGCAGGACAGCCAGGCCATGATGACAGGGCCTGAAGGGACGGTACCGTCGCTATCGTCGGTTACTGATGTGAGTGTTGAGCAACTCTGATGTAGCCCTTTTGGGCGTTTATTAGCTGTACTCTGATATATTGTAGAAGCATGTTTTAGCTTCTCTATTTTGATGTACTTTGGAATTATATACTTTGTGTGGATTTGACTTCTCTTATTATATTTGGTTGGGTTGGCATATTTATATTGATATTGGTTGTAGACGGCAGAGTAGACGTCTTGTGGAATAGGTTAGCCCGTGTGCTAATGCTACCGCAAGGAGGCTGTTCTGGGTATAATACCCCCCCTTCGTGCCGTGTTTTGGGATCCGGGAGAGGGGGTGTTACAAATGGTATCATTTTACCATGATCCTCAACTAAAGAAGTCATTCAACAATGGTGCCACCGCCGTTCAATTAGTCAGTGTGGGGACAAACTGACTTAGCGAAAGCAGTGGTGTGCCCATATGTAATTTGAAAGTGAAGGTAGATCTGAAATACTCTAGAGGGGGGGGGGGGTGAATAGAGTATTGTGCTCTCTTAAAAACTCTTTACAACTTTTGTTGTATTCCTAAGTGAACAGGTCAGTAAATAAAATAAATAAGTACAGCAACCTATTTAATCACAGAACAACACAACCAAAACAAAAGAAAAGGGCAACCAGACGACACAAGAAATTTTATAGTGGTTCCCCAACCTGGGTACATCCACTCTTCTACCACCCTGGTAGGAATCCACTCCAGTTTTTGATCGGGTGCCTGACACCAATGAGCTTTTGTTCAGGTGCTCAAAAACCAAAACCTCAAGTCTTTTGTTAGGAGACTTGTAACCAGGAATAATTTTGAAGAGAATTAAAACCCTGTACAGAGGATGGAAAAAGGGTGATGAGGTCTTCTCTTTCTCAATAACAACAGAGAAGACTTGTAGATTGATTTCAGCAGAATGCTCCCCCCGAGATCTTGAATGGATCAGGAATTCTGGAGCACTGCTTCAGGGTGACAGGTCTTCAAAACTTGAGTGCCTTGACCAGAGATTGCTTCAGGAACTTCTTTGACAGATAGAGTTTTTTTGTTCTTTTGAAGATGTCCTGTAGGATTGAAGATGTTCTCTGGTATAGGCTGATTACAGAAAAGAACTTTTGATTGTAGTAAGATTGTTCTTTTATGCAATGAATGTTTTTCTAACTGACTGCTTGTCTGCAGCTCCTTTTTCTTTTCTGTAAGACTGATTGAAGAAAAAAAGTGCCTTTGAAATTTGAAACCTTTAGCAGTAAATGCAGTCGGCCTGGGAAGGAAGCGGCAATCAATGATTTCCCTAACTGTCCCATGGAAAAATGGCATGAAATAATCCATGATCAATGCGTGTTCTAACGGTAACATTCCGAGAAGATTTGGCATTAAATACTCAGGAATCATCGCCGAGAAAAGGGACGGGAAACTGGAGAAGACCTAGTCTGGAATCGTCGAACGAAGAACAGGAATCGTCGAGCTGAGTTCACAGTTCGTCGAGCTGAGCTGATGAGTCGTCGACCAGATAATAGCAATTGGTCTTCTAAAGAATCTTGTCAATTCTGCTTCAATCTTCATCGAATTGACAATCTTCATTCGTCGAGCTGAGATCCAAATTCGTCGAACAGATAATCATCACTGTCAATCTACATTCGTCGAACAGAGATCCAAATTCGTCGAGCGAAGAATGATTGTGGACTAAGAATCTGAGAAGTCTTTGATTGAGAAGGATTCAAATCGTAGACCAGAAATCGTCGAGCAAAGTACTGAATTCATCGACCTGAGAAGTTGACTTCGTCAACCTGAGAGGTTGTAAACTTGAGGTCCAAGTTCGTCGAGCTCAGATTCTAGTTCGTCGACCAAAGCCTGAAGCTGGACTTGAAAAAATCTGGAGTTATCTTGACTTTAGATTGTTGAAGTATTTCAGTCTTCGTCGAATAGAGAACAAAGATTGTCGAGCTCAGCACAAAGAAATGTCTCAAGATCATCGAGCTCAGAATACCTTTCGTCGAGCTGAGTTCGACGAACGTCGAACTCATTTTACTTAGTCTTGAAATCTTCTAAGTCTGGAGTCTCTGATGGTCTTGTTGATAGCTGGTCCATCTGAAGTTGACTCTAAGGACTTGGCTTAGACTCTAGGACACAAATTTGACCCTGGCTATACAGGTTGGGTCACATCCTAAGCTAGTGAACCTAGCCCAAATCAACTAGGGATCCAACAATCTCCCCATATTTGGGTGAGGTCACTAACAGAGACAAAACAGAAACAAACAGATAAACAATGTAGGAAAAGAAATATATCTGGCAGAGAATTACTAACACATACAGCAGATATATATATACACAGGCATTGTTTAAACAAATAACATAGATTGAAAACAAATGCAGACAGAAATTGAAACAAAATAAATATTACTTCTTCTTCTTCTTCTGATGTCTTCTCTCCTGGGTTTTTGAAGACGATTTCTCTGTTAGGATTTGAAGCCTCTGTCTTATTAATAGTCATGTCAGCTGCCCCAATGATCTTCAGTGATGTAGCTCTGTGGACAACTGCTTCAGGATGGAGCTTCATATAATCATCAACATTGAAAAGCTTATTTCCCTTGTCAAATCTTTTTAGTTCTTCTTTCCTGTACTTAGACATTGTTGTGAAACCTGAAATGTCTTTACCTTCAGCTTTAGCTTTATTGATCAATGACAGACCAATAAGTTCCTGGAACCTGGCCATTTTTGCAGTATTGGTTATTTCAGGATATTCAAATGGAATAGGAGGAGAGTAAGGCCTTTCAGGATTGTCAGCTTTCTGTTCTTCAGATATCTGTTGCTGTTGCTGTTGATTTCATGAGGATTGTTTCCTCTACTGGCTGCTTCCAGAGGATCTCCCTGAATGTCTCTGATAGGTTTGCATGGGGGCTGATCTCTGAGAGCTAGAGCCAGTGGCACCAGCTGCTGGAGGAGGAGGAGGAGGTGGATCCTTCCTGAATCTATGGACTGGGGGAGGAGAATATCTCCTACTTCTTTTCCTTTCCTTCTGCTGGTTCTTAGATAACCACATCCATGCAGGCATTCCCTTATAAGGAGCAACATTATGCAAAATGTAATAAGGAGTGTCAGTAGTGGGATTGGGCTTAGGAGCCGGAGGAGGAGGAGCCTTCCTTTTCTTTGTCAGCATTTTCTTTTTCTTGGCAGCATCTTCATCTGAATCATCATCATCAGCATCTTCATCATCACTATCAGAACCATGAGGGTTCTCATACAAAGCATCCAATGCTTTCAGGGCTTTATCATCAATAACAGCTTTTTCTGGAGGAGGGGCAGAATGTTCAGGAACTGGAGTATCAGCAACAGTAGAGGAGGAGACTGCACAGGAATCAAAAATAGTAGGGTCAGAGCTTTTAGTTGCTGTCTTATTTTCCTCTTCAATATCAGCCAGGATTAGATCATCCAAATCTGGCATAGGAGAGTCATCCATAACAAAAACTGGTACTGAGATATCTTCTGGAATAGCTACAGAAATTGGAGAAACAACAGGAATGGCAAAGCTGTCACAGAGTTGCTTAGCAACTGCTGGACTTATTGGAGATGTGTAGGGAACAATAGCCAACTGTGGATTAGTGAAGTCTGCTGGAAGAGACTGCATATGTACAGTATCAAAAACTTACAGTAATGCTTGAAGATGGGGATTGAGAAAAAAATCACCAACAGTTTCAGCAGTATCCATGTTAGCAATATCCATATCAGTATTAATAAAATCAAGTAAATCAATTAACTCTGTATCTGTACAATCTGGAAAAACTTCTGAAGCTGTATCTGCTGGGGAAGCTGTATTTGAAGCTTGTGCTGCTGCTTCATCATCAGGCATCTCCCCCTACCTGGGTTCTGTGGGGACTGAGGCCAGGCCCTGGACTGAGGAGGGGGCAGTAGAAAGGGCAGGAATTTTGGCAGATAAAGAATTAATAGAATTCACAAGAGGTGTAATGGCCTCTGTGATAAGGGTTTTGATGAGGGGAGTGAGAATGGTGAGAATAGATGATATGGTAGTTGAATCAAAGGAGGAAGTGGAAGAGGATGGAATGGAGGGTAGCACAGCTGATATGGGATGAGTGGATGGTGATGAGGATGGAATGGTGGCATCTGGCATGGCAGTGTCTGTGAGTAGGGTGTAAGATGGAATGGAGGACAAATGAGGGGTAAGTGGAGACTTAGGAGGTGTAAGAATATGTGTGTCATGAGGTGAAGCAAGGGGTGTGGATTGTTGATTAGCTGGCAGAGGGGAAGATGGAGATGGAGATGGGATGTTGTTGATGTCCAGTAGTGGAGATGGAGGAGGAGTAGGCACATGAGGAGGATGCTTTGCTGGAAGGGGTGCTGGAAGAGATGGTGGAAGGGGATGGATCTCCTCAGCAGGTGTGGGAGAGGCTTTAACAGACCTGGTGCCTTCTGAAGCAGGGATGGAAGAGGAGGAAGCCTTGGATGGCTTAGAGATCGTCCTCTCCCATCTGCCAAACAAAGCGCATGTGAGGTGCTTGCTGGCATTGATGAAGATGGTCGGGGAGACCATGAATTCACCAGCCTTTTCCTTGAGGAAGATCCCCAGGATTCTTCCAAAACAAACCTCTTTCTTGCTGTTTTTCTTCCTTATCATCTCAAAGAAGATCTTGATCCAATCAACAGGATGCTTATTCACCACGACGCACATGATAAGGAATTGATGTCGGGTTATGTAGTCGTGTGTGGTGTGCTTGCCCATCAGCACTTTCCCTACAATATCCGCCAAGAACTGGTAGGCGACAGACAGTTGTTTCTTTAACAACTTGTTAGGGTTAGTCCCTGTAAACCCCATCAACTTTAGCATCGAACTGTATTCTTCAGAATCCATGTCCATATCATATTCTCCATTTACCAATCCAAAAAATTCAGAAAGAACGGCGGGAGATAGAGAGACAGCATTACTCCCGATATTTCCTGTCAAAGTATCATCCTCAGAAATAGAAGAGGTGTATACCCATTCTCTTATTTCAGTTGCATGCAGTTTAATTCTTCGAGTCATGAAATCCTTGAGACCAAGTTCCTCTAGTAGTTCCAGAATGTAGAGAAATATTGGGTCAGAATGTTGGAATGAATCAAAATCCATATCAAAACCGATGGTGAATTTCATTGCGGCTAAGGTGTTTGCTGGAACCGCCATTGATGACCTGCAAGAGAGACAGAGAAAACGGTGATCAAGAGCAATGGAACTGAATGCGCGGGACGGAGGTCGAAGAAAACCTAGATATAATGTTTTCCAGAATATGAATCGACAATCTCTGTTCCACAAAAAAGAAATAGTTCTTCGAACTGAGGTTGACGAAATAAATTATAGACAGATAATTCGTCGATCTCATTCAGAAGAATTGAACTCAGTTCGTCGAACTCCGTTCGACGAAATATCTTCTGAAGCAAAGTTCGTCGATCTCCGGTCGACGAAAATTGTTTCCACACAGAGAATTTGTCGATCTCCGTTCGACGAGAATCTCTCAAACTTTCCCTAATTCGTCGAACTCTGTTCGACGAACTCTAGAAAATTCGTCGAATGCAGACATAAACTAATTTAACTCTTCTCCATTAATCATTCCCAGTTGATTTATAAAGAATAGATGATTTTTCTCATCCAAGGGTTTGGTGAAAATGTCTGCTCTCTGTAAATCAGTAGGAATATGGATTAGGTTAATTTTCTTTTTATCTACATTATCTCTAATGAAATGATGTCTTATCTCAATATGCTTAGTCCTACTATGGTGAACTGGATTCTATACTATTGCAATAGCACTAGTATTATCACAAAATATTGTTGAATTATTTAAGTTGACACCATAGTCTAGGAGTTGATTTTGTATCCATAACATTTGTGAACAGCTGCTGCCAGCATCCATATATTCTGCTTCTGCAGTTGATGTAGACACATATGTTTGCTTTTTACAAAATAGGAGACAAGTCTCATACCCAGGAACTGCCAAGTTCCAGAGGTACTCTTCCTGTCCACTCTACATCCAGCATAGTCAGCATCTGAGTATCCAGTTAAATCAAACTCTGGCTCTACAGGATACTAGAGTCCTATATTAGGACAACTCTTTATATATCTCAAAATTCTTTTTAAGAAAATAAGGTGAGATTCTTTCGGGTTCACTTGAAACCTAGTACAAAGGCATGTGGCAAACATGATATCAGTCCTGCTAGCTGTTAGGTATAATAGGGATCCAACAATTGCCCTATAATTCTTCTGATCTACAGGTTTCCCTGCTGTATCAGAATCCACAACAGCATTAGTAGTCATAGGTGTTTTCATTCCTGAAGCATCACCCATCCCAAACTTCTTAACAAGCTCTTTAGCATACTTAGCTTGGGAGAGGAAGATACCATCAGGGAGCTGCTTCACTTGGAGACCAAGGAAGTAGGAAAGCTCACCCATGCTACTCATCTCAAATTTGGAATGTATGAGGTCAGCAAACTTCTTGCATAATTTGGGATCAGTAGACCCAAAGATGATGTCATCCACATATATTTTTTCTAACAAAATTTTGTCCTTATGATGTCTAGTGAAAAGAGTTTTATCTATGGTTCTTCTTGTAAATTTATGCTCTAAAAGAAAGCTTGCTAAGGTCTCATACCAAGCTCATGGAGCTTGCTTTAAACCATAGAGAGCTTTATGCAATTTAAATACAAAAGAGGGTTTGGTTAGAGAGATAAAACCTGGAGGTTGTTCCACATAAACCTCTTCTTGAAGCACTCCATTAAAGAATGCACTCTTGACATCTATTTGGAAAACTTTGAATCTCCTGTGACCTGCATAGGCAAGGAATATTCTTATGGCCTCTAACCTTGCAACAGGGGCAAAGGTTTGGTCATAGTCAATTCCTTCCTCTTGCATGTAGCCTTGAGCAACAAGCCTAGCCTTGTTTCTCACTATGTTTCCTTGAGCATCTAGATTGTTTATGTAGACCCATTTGGTTCCAATAACTGGGTAGTTATGGGGTCTTGGAACCAAATCCCAAACTCTGCATCTCTCAAACTGATTTAGTTCCTCTTGCATTGCAATGATCCAGTGGGGATCTTGCTCAACTTCATGGATAGTGAGAGGTTCAATCTGAGAGAGAAAACAGGCATGCATCAAGTCTTGGTTGAGTTGATGCCTTGTCTGTACACCTGCTGAAATGTCTCCAATCACTTGAGATCTGGGATGATCTCTAAGTGTGACAAGATCAGCTGGTGGAGTTTGTTCAGCAAGAGCTTCTATACCTAATTCATCTTGAGGAATGTTATTAGCTGTTGAGGGAAGTTCAGCCACTTCCACTTGAATTTCTTCTTCACTGTCTTCAGCAACCTATGGAGAAGGATCGGTTGATACCTCTTGGGTAAGGTTTAGTCCATCCATAGACTCACACAGTTGTGGAACCTGCAAAAAGCTATTGGAAGAAATCTCTTTCTCCTTGTAAGACATGTTAGCTTCATCAAAAGATACATGGACTGACTCTTCAATTTTAAGAGATGATTTATTAAACACCCTATAAGCCTTGCTTACTTGGGAGTACCCTAGAAAAATCGCTTCTTCAGCCTTAGCCTCAAACTTTCTAATGTATCTTTTGTTGTTAGTGTGAATATAACATATGCAACCAAAACTTTAATGTAAGTGATTTTAGGTTTCTTCCCTTTAAGCAATTCATAGGGGGTCTTATTTTTCATCTTATGTATAAGGCTTCTATTCAGGACATCGTTAGCAGTATTTACAGCTTCTGCCCAAAAGGATAGAGGCATGTAAGCATTTGCCAATAATGTGCCTGCAGATTCAATGAGTGTCCTATTTTTCCTTTCAGCAACCCCATTTTGTTGGGGAGTTCTAGGAGCTAAGAAGCACTGCCTAATACCCTCCTTCTCACAGAACTCATGCATAAGAAGAGACTCAAACTCTTTGCAATGATCACTTCTGATAAATGCAATATGAGTAGAGAACTCAATCTGTATGGTCCTGAGAAAATCTGTAAGAACTTTGAATGTATCTGACTTAGTTCTCATAAAGGCTACCCAACTGAATGTGGAGAAGTCATCAACAATCACTAAAGTGTAAGACTTCCCTCCTAGGCTTTGTACTGCAATGGGTCCAAATAGATCCACATGAAGCAAATACAAAATCCTAGGTGAATCACTTTTATTAATGGATTTGAAACTAGTTTTAGTTTGCTTGCATAATTGACAAGCCCTGCATAGGTTTTCCTTCTTGTAGGGGCCAGATGGTAAACCTCTAACAAGGTTGTCTTTAGATAACCTAGCTATATTCTTAAGGTTTACATGACCTAATCTTTTATGCCACAACTCATTTTGTTTACTAGTGATATTGAGTAAACAAACATCAGTTTTGGCAGAAATAAAGTCTACTAGATATATGTTACCTTGTCTAATTCCAATTAAGACAGTTTGTTTTCATTATTAATAATAGAATAAGAGGTAGAGTTAAAGTGTACCTGATAACCTTCATCACATAATTTACTTATGGATATTAGGTTATGTTTGAGTCCTCTTACATATGTTACTCTCTTGAAGGTAACTGTTCCAATCTTTACTGCTCCATATCCTTCAGACTGGCCACTCTTTGAATCACCAAAGATCACCTTTGGTCCTAGCTTGGACTTATAATTGGATAGATTGTCCTTGCTGCCTGTCATATATTTGGAGAAACCACTGTCCAAGTATCAGGTCTGACTCACCCTTGGATAGTTCTTCACCTGCACCTGTAATGAAAAACAAAACTCAATTGTTCTTGACCCAGGTTACCTTGGGTCCTTTATTTGGTTGAAAAGAAAAACTGGATATAACTGATAAAGTAGGTTGAGATCTATAACCTAAGGGGTGATATCTCCTAGGTGGAATTACCCAATCAGCTACTGGATTGAATGGTTTATTAGCTGGCTTAGAATTTTTGTAAGAGAAATGATTTCTGTTTGGTCCTTTTGGGTACGACGAATTCTTGTAAGTTCGTCGACCAGAGTTCGATGAATAGGGCTGAGATCATCGATCTCTGCTCAGAGAATGACAGTAGTCATTTTCTGCGCCTCAAGTTCGTCGACCTCTGCTCGACGAACCATACAAAGTTCGTCGATCACAGTTAGACGAATTGTTATAGCTGAAGTTTGCGTTCAGCGTTCGTCGATCTGGGTTCGACGAACTACCCACATTTCGTCGATCTGAGTTCGACGAATGCTGCTGAACCTTGTTTTTATTAACTATTTTCTGATTTTTATTTCTCTTGTCTATGGGTTTTGGGTTGTTTTCATACATTGGTTTGTCTATTATCTTTTCTTTTCCCTTGGCAGAAATAAATTTAATGGGTGTTGTAAGAATGTTTTTCTTAATTATGGGGGGCAAACCTGATGAAGCACCCAAGCCCAGCTTGCCATTTAATATGGCATTTACTGTGCCTGTTATTTCCATCATCTTGAGGCTTCTCCCATTGAGAGATTGCTCAAGTTGTTTGGCCTCACATAAGTCAGATTTAAGTTGAATTATCTGTTTATTTGCTACAGTTAGTTGATCTTGTAGTTTAATATTTTCTGAGTTGACAGATTCAAGATTTCCAAATCTTTCTCTAAGGGGTTTTATTTATTTTTCTGAATTAATTAAATCTAGACACATAGTTTTGAATTCATCTTTAAATAAATCAAAATTAAGTCAAAACTTGAAAGAACTTGATCTGCCTCTGAGTCTGAGGCTGCTTCATCTTCAGATTCTCCTTCTAATCCTGGATTGCTCCTGGAGGCATCAATTGTCATAAGGCAAACCTCCTTGGATCTTACTTCTTCCTCTTCTTCACTTGAGCTGGAAGATGATGAATCTTCTTCTATATCACTCCATATTTCAGCAACAAAGCCCTTGTCTTTCTTTTTGTACTTGCTGGAGGAGGTTTTGCTGCTGTGTTTTCTCCTGGAGTCCTTTTATCTGCTTTTCTCCTTCTTCTGATTTTCTGGACATTCTGAGATGTAATGTCCAGGCTTTCTGCAACCAAAGCACACAACCTCCTTGGTTGGTGTCTTGTCAAATCTGGGCTTATCATCCTGCCTGAATGATTTCCTTCTGAAATCCTTTCTAGCCATCTTATGGAATCTTTTTACAAAGAGGCTGATTAGTTCCTCATTGGATGTTGAGGTCTCACTTTCCTCAGATGCCTTGAAGGCTATGCTATGATCCTTTCTCACTAGAGTTGTTGCCTTATGTTTAGCTGCTTCTCTTTATTTAATCAGCTGCTCATAAGATTTTAATTTTCTTAGCAGAGATTCAGTTGATATCTCATTTAGGCTTCTGGCTTCTTTGATAGGCCAGATTCTTGAGTCCCAAGAGCTAGGGAAGCATATCAAGATTTTGTCATTCTCCTCTGTAAGGGTGATGTCTTTATCCAAGGTTTTGAAGTCATTGATGATTGAGCTCAACCTGTTGTACATTTCAGCTATTGATTCAGCCTCATCCTTCTTGAAATTCTCATACAGGGATATGAGATTTGATCTCCTGTCTTTCCTTTCATCTGCTGAACCAGCTACCATTTAGTTGAGGGAGTCCCAAATGGCCTTGGCTGAGGTGCACTCAGCCACCTTCTGAAATATGTCATCTGACATTGTCTAAGCCAAGATATTCATTGCCTTTGCATCTGCAATTTTGGCTTTCTTGTAGGCTTCATTATTCTCTGGAGGAGGTACTGCAGTCATGTTGGTAGAGGTGCTTGAAGAAGCTGCAAGTGCTGGAGGTACTCCTATCAAGATAGAAGCAAAAATATCCTCATCAATAGAATTCATGTATAATTTTATTCTTGCCTTCTATATGACAAACTTGTTAAGATTGCATACTGAGGTCTGATGCTTGCATAATCTTTGTTTTGAGCCATTTCTGTGAAAAAATAAATCTAATAACAAAAACAAAACAATCATATCTAACAAGAGGTATCTTTGTGGTTCAGGTGTTTGCCTGTACAACTAGTTAATCTCTTAAGGTGTGGTATTTTAACCAACCTCCCTCTGATACCAATTGAAAGTGAAGGTAGATCTGAAATACTCTAGAGGGGGGGGGGGGGGTGAATAGAGTATTGTGCTCTCTTAAAAACTCTTTACAATTTTTGTTGTATTCCTAAGTGAACAGGTCAGTAAATAAAATAAATAAGCACAGCAACCTATTTAATCACAGAACAACACAGCCAAAACAAAAGAAAAGAGCAACCAGACGACACAAGAAATTTTATAGTGGTTCCCCAACCTGGGTACATCCACTCTTCTACCACCCTAGTAGGAATCCACTCAGGTTTTTGATCAGGTGCCTGACACCAATGAGCTTTTGTTCAGGTGCTCAAAAACCAAAACCTCAAGTATTTTGGTAGGAGACTTGTAACCAGGAATAAGTTTGAAGGGAATTAAAACCCTGTACAGAGGATGGAAAAAGGGTGATGAGGTCTTCTCTTTCTCAACAACAACTGAGAAGACTTGTGGATTGATTTCAGCAGAAAGCTCCCCCTGAGATCTTGAATGGATCAGGAATTCTGGAGCACTGCTTCAGGGTGACATGTCTTCAAAACTTGAGTGCCTGGACCTGAGATTGCTTCAGGAACTTCTTTGACAGATAGAGTTTTGTTGTCCTTTTGAAGTTATCCTATAGGATTGAAGATGTTCTCTGGTATAGGCTGATTGCAGAAAAGAACTTTTGATTGTAGTAAGATTGTTCTTCTGTGCAATGATTGTTTTTCTAACTGACTCCTTGTCTGCAACTCCTTTTTCTTTTCTGTAAGCTTGTTTGAAGAAAGAAAAGTGCCTTCGAAATTTGAAACGTTTAGTAGTAAATGCACTCGGCCTGGGAAGGAAGCGACAATCAATGATTTCCCTAACTGTACCATGGAAAAATAAAATGAAATAATCCATGATCAATGCGCGTTCTAACGGTAACATTCCGAGAAGATTTGACATTAAATACTCAGGAATCATCGCCGAGAAAAGGGACGGGAAACTGGAGAAGACCTAGTCTGGAATCGTCGAACGAAGAACATAATCGTCGAGCTGAGTTCACAGTTCGTCGAGCTGAGCTGATGAGTTTGTTGACCAGACAATAGCAATCGGTATTCCAGGGAATCTTGTCAATTCTGCTTCAATCTTCGTCGAACTGACAATCTTCATTCGTCGAGCTGAGATCCAAATTCGTCGAACAGATAATCATCACTGTCAATCTGCATTCGTCGAACAGAGATCCAAATTCATCGAGCGAAGAATGATTGTGGACTAAGAATCTAAGAAGTCTTTGACTGAGAAGGATTCAAATCGTAGACCAGAAATCGTCGAACAAAGTACTGAATTCGTTGACCTTAGAAGTTGACTTCATCGACCTGAGAAGTTGTAAACTTGAGGTCCAAGTTCATCGAGCAAAGAACAAAGAACAAAGAACAAAGAACGTCGAGCTCAGCACAAAGAAATGTCTCAAGATCGTCGAGCTCAGAATCCCTTTCATCGAGCTGAGTTCGACGAACGTCGAACTCATTTTACTTAGTCTTGAAATCTTCTAAGTCTGGAGTCTCTGATGGTCTTATTGATAGCTGGTCCATCTAAAGTTGACTCTAAGGACTTGGCCTAGACTCTAAGACACAAATTTGACCCTGGCTATACAGGTTGGGTCACATCCTAAGCTAGTGAACCTAGCCCAAATCAACAAGGGATCCAACATAATTCACACAAAGTTTAGCCAACTTTGACCTTAAGATTAGCCAACCTTACCATACGTTTGTGTTTTACATGTAGATTCCAATGCACGTTGAGCCGATGGGGGCACTCCTGCCCCTTCCATACCCACTCAGTTCCAACAATCTGAGTTGGGGCAGACGCTCACCGCCATCCTGGATGCCTTTAGGGTGCAGCATCCTCCGGTACAACAACAGGCTCTGGGCTCTAACTGGGTTAGCACCTTTCGGGCCCTCTCCCCTCCCGCCTACCTCAGGACGGAGTTAGCCGTACACACAGAGGAATGGCTTGACACGGTGCAGGAGTTGTTGGCAGGGATCTGTTGCCCAACCAACATAGCTGTGACGTTGGCGGTGTCCGTCTTGGAAATACATGCTAAGAGGTGGTGGAAGTCCCTCATGGGCTCCACCTTCCAAGGCCGGGTCTATACAGAGATAAGTTGGAGCGAGTTCTTTGGTGTCTTCTTGGAGAACTTCATTCCCATATCAGCTCGAAATGAACTCAAAGAGAGGTTTCTTCTGCTGAAGCAAGGATCAAAATTAGTTACGGAATATCAACGAGAGTTCCAACATCTTGCGAGATTCGTGGACTCATATGATTTGGATGATAGATGATTTTCCAAGCGCTTCTACAAAGTGCTGCGGGATCTCTTGAGGCAGGCCCTTTTGTTTATAGCAGACTCTAGCTTGGCGGAGATAATCGACTTAGCGAAGAGATTAGAGGCGGACCACTTGAGTAGTGGTAAGAGACCTGCGGATGGCGTGATAGAAGCTGGCCCAAGCAAAAGAAGAAGGCGGGACTATAGAGGAGGAAGAGGACATTAAAGATGTGGAGGGCATTTCCACCGAGATTTTAGAGTGCAGCACCCGATTCCGAGGTCGCCCGCATTGCCCCCACCACCATAGCCTCAAGAATTTCAGCAACCTGAAGGGTGTTATGGGCGGGTTTGCTTCGGATGCAACCATCCAGGCCACATTCGACGTTTTTGCCCGCTGTTGTTTGGGATTGTCCCTCCTGCTCTGCCTCCGGCAGCTCTTCGAGGACGAGGTCACATGCGCGGTCGAGGACGAGGAGCATGAGGAGGAACCCCCGGTCCTGCCCGAGATCAAGTATACGCGCTAGACATGGCGCAAGAACGAAATCCCCAGAATGTGATTGCAGGTATGTTGCAGTTAGCTTCCACATTTTCATTGTTTAACTTGACTTGCTTAAAACATACTAGACACCTACTGTTGAGTTTTGGTTATTGGCACTTAGGCACCATGGTAGTCGGCAGGAAGACAGCCTATACGCTATTCGATACCGGTGCTTCACACTCTTTTTTGTCTGAGGACTTCATTAAATACATGGAAGGTGTACAATACTTAACTGGTATAGCTCGACGAGTACGCCTCCCGGAATGCTCTAAGATGATCTCAACCGCCAAGTGCGAATTCGAGATACTTATGGAGGGAAAGGCCTTTGATATGCCTGCCACAGTCTTGAGGATGCCAGAGTTTGATCTCATTCTAGGTATGGCGTGGTTGGACTGGCACTTCGCAAGGATTGATTGCGTGGAGAAACGAATCTATTTGAGACATGGGGACTCGGATGTAATCTTCCAAGGTATTAGCTTCGAACCTCGTATGTTGTTATCTTCAGTTCAGGCTGTAAAAGCCCATATGAAGGGGGATGAAGTCTTTATGATCTGTTTCGAGTTGAAGGAGATGGAGTTGGATATGAAAGATGTATGGGTAGTGTGGGACTTCCCCGAGGTATTTCCTGAGAAACTTCCAGGATTACCCCCGCATAGAGAAGTTGATTTTCAAATTAATTTAATAACGGGGCGCCAAGACTGTATCCAGGGCCCTTTACCGAATGGCCCCGAAGGAACTCGCGGAGTTTAGAGTTCAACTGGAAGAACTAGTGGAGTCAGGGTTCGTTCGCCCCAGCTCGTCACCCTGGGGAGCCCCTGTATTGTTCGTCAAGAAGAAGGATAGAACCCTGCGTTTATGCATAAACTATTGAGAACTCAATTGTCTGACGGTGTGGAACACCTATCCGCTACCCCGGATCGACGAGTTGTTCGATCAACTGGTGGGAGCGCATTAGTTTTCTAAGTTGGATTTGCACTCAGGATATTATCAGTTAGGATACAAGAGGAGGACATCCAGAAAACAGCCTTTAGTTCAAGATATGGACTGTACGAGTTTACTGTAACGCCGTTTGGGCTCACAAATGCCCCTTCCGCCTTCATGAGCCTGATGAACAAGGGGTTTGAACCTTACTTGGATATTTTCGTCATTATTTTCATCGACGACATCCTGGTCTACTCAAAGATGGAGGAGGAGCATATTGAGCACTTGACCTTTGTATTGAAGAAATTAAAATAGCACGCCTTGTTCGCCATGTTCCGCAAGTGCGAATTCAGGCTTAAAGAGGTTGCTTTATTGGGGAATGTGATCAGTGTAGCAGGACTAGCGGTGGATCCAGCCAAGGTGCGTGCCGTGAAGGAGTGGTCGCCCTTGAAGTCAGTGGCCGATGTGAGGAGCTTCCTTGGACTTGCCGGGTATTACCGCAAGTTCATAAAATGGTTCTCAAAGATTGCCCTCCCTCTTACTTCCTTGATAAAGAAATATGTTCCATTTGAGTGGACACCCCAGTGTGAAACGGCGTTCCAAGAGCAGAAGGATAGACTTACCTCCGCCCCCATCCTAGCACTTCCATCTGGGAAGGAAGGATTTCAAGTCTACACCGACCCGTCATATCAAGGGATGGGAGCGGTGTTGATGCAGCACGGACACGTGATTGCTTATGCTTCAAGACAGTTGAAGAAGCATGAAATCAATTACCCTATTCATGATTTGGAAATTAGAGAAGTGGCGTCCGCCTTGAAGGTTTGGAGGCACTATCTATACGGCGTCCACTGCGAGATCTTTTCAGACCATAAAAACTTAAAGTACGTTCACATACAGAAGCAATTGAACCTGAGACAATGACGATGGTTAGAGTTTCTGTGTGATTATGAGTTCACTTTGAACTATCATCCCGGAAAGACAAATCGCTGGCTGATGCATTGAGTAGAAAGGTACCGGACTCGAGCCCAGAGTCTCGGTTGATGAGTATGGAGTTGGCTCGGATGATTGAAGAGATGGATATTACTTTTGTATATAAGGATCCTTCGGTAAAGTATACGGAGTACTTGGCAACCATGAGCATAGATTGTGATATCCGGGACAGAATCCGGGCGGAGCAAGGAAGGGATGCAGCTCTAGCCCCGGCAATCAAGGCAATCGAAGATGGGACTACTGATGAGTATACAATAAAAGACGGCGTCGTTTATTTCCGCGGCCGGCTCTACATTCCCAAGGGCGGTAAAATCTGGGAGGATATCTTGAGAGAGGCACATTGCTCTCAGTATTCAGTGCACCCGTGTATTGTCAAAATGTACGCCGGCCTACGGAAGACCATGTGTTGGCTGGGAATGAAGAAGGATGTCAGATATTTTGTTACACATTGCGAAGCTTGTCAAAGGGTGAAGGCGGAATGCAAGAGTCACGGTGGTTTGTTACAATCGTTGCCCATTCCCGAGTGGAAGTTTGAGGATATCTCCATGGACTTTGTCCATGGGTTACCTCGCTCACGCTCAGGGAATGATTCGGTGTGGGTGATCGTTGATTGACTGACAAAAGTAGCCCGATTTATCCCCATGAAGAAAGAGGCTCACGTGGATGTCTTGGCATGCCTATTTGTGGAGCAGTTTTTACGGTATCATGGCGTGCCTAAGACGATCATTTTTGACCGGTATGGTCGTTTCACCTCAAGGGAGTGGAAGGCGGTACAGGCGTATTTGGGTTCACGCCTTACCTTTAGCACCGCGTTTCATCCTCAGATGGACGGGCAGTTTGAGAGAAACATCAGAACAATGGAAGATTTATTGAGATTATGTGCGTTGGATAGAGGAGAGCCGTGGGAAAGGCTCCTACCACTGGTAGAATTCTCCTACAACAACAGTCATCAAGCTAGCATCGGCAATGGAGCCCCATAAAGCCCTTTACGGAAGAAGGTGTAGAACCCCCTTGTCTTGGGTGCAAGATCAAGACACAAGGGCATTGGAAATTGAGTTTATTGATGATACGGATGCGGTAGTTAGACTAATACGGGATCGCATGTTGGAGGCTCAAAGTCGGTAGGCGAAGTATTACAATGCAAAACACCGTATGGTGGAATTTCAAGTGGGTGATAAAGCGTTTCTAGAGATTCGGCTGATACATGGAGTGTCACGAGTGCGTGGTGTGAAAAAGCTCATCCCAAGATATGTTGGGCCATACACTATACTGGAAAGGATTGGCTCGTTGTCCTATCGGTTGGAGTTACCGCCAGAGATAGAGAATCTTCACGACATGTTCCATGTGTCGTCACTTCGAAAGGCGTTATTGCGGCCCCATAAATATATCCCCACTACTGATGGTGCAGTGGCGACTGATAGGTCTGTGCGACTGGAGCCGGTGCGGATCGTAGACAAAGAGACAAGAATATTGCGCCGCAAAAGTGTTCCTTTGGTAAAGGTGCTATGGTGTAATTATGGGAAGGAGGAGTATACATGGGAGCCGGTGGACTTGATGCAAAAATGCTACCCGGAATTATTTCCTCGAGGTAAATTTTGATTAAAAGCATATTTTATCTTTTGTCTTGCTTTTCTCCCAAAGCCTTAGCATGATTTCGGGGACGAAATCTTTTATTTTGTTTATAGGATTTGTAACGTCCCGATTCGCACTAGGCCCCTCGTGCGCATTTTGAGTCAGGAGAGCTGACTTGGGCTCAGGGGAGTGCTGGTGATGAGTCCACATTTTAAACTGATTTTTGGACTCATCTGGGCTAGTTTT
Organism: Platanthera guangdongensis; assembly: GCA_039583875.1. Classification (NCBI taxonomy): domain Eukaryota; kingdom Viridiplantae; phylum Streptophyta; class Magnoliopsida; order Asparagales; family Orchidaceae; genus Platanthera; species Platanthera guangdongensis. The sequence goes on along the minus strand of CM077157.1, from coordinate 91,497,454 downwards.
ATCATCTTAGCACTACACTTGAGAGCCTTTATTGCTTATATGTGCTTATGTAACTATTTCACGATTAAGTGCACTGTAGGCCCGTTTCTGTGTGCTTTCTGAGTTTCTATATTTTTGTTATTCTTTAGCCCTATCTCGGGGATGTTCTGTGCACGTTTTGGTGGCCTATCTAGCTCTTCTGCTAGTGCAGGGGTCGGGTGCGTGCTCCGGAACCGCTCGGGAGACACCGACGATGCAGGAATACTGCGCACGACAACTAGACTTATTGCGCACGACCACTAGCCGTGCGCCACCGATCGTGCGCATTACACTCTCTTTTTCCTAATCCTGTCTAGGTAATCGCACGAGCACTGGCCGTAATGCGCACGACCACTGGTCGTGCGCCACTGCTCGTGCGCATATATGCTGATGCTTCTTGTCCATGTTGCAGGTTTATTTGGAAAAGTCACACGATCATCGACCGATAGTGCGCACGACCACTGGTCGTGCGCCACTGATCGTGCACACTGCTTCTACTGCCTCCGTATTTAAGGCCCTGCTCCGCGATTTAGGTCAATGCCTATCATTTGCTGCGATCGGAGAGTGCGCAGGAATCGCTATTTCACTTCTCCAGCTGCTCCATCACCTCCACCTTCGTCGGGAGGCCATTGCCAACTACGCCGAAGCTTTTCAAACTCTCCGGCGAAGCCCTCGGCCACTGATGACTTCAACTCCAAGCTTTCCTCCGGGGTTGGTGAAGTAGACAACCTAGAGAACGAACTTAAAGGCCTTCGAGGTGACAGCTCATTGGTACTGGAAGCCTCCTTGGACTGAGCCCGGAAGCGGATTGACAACTCGCTACTCCGGCCACGACCCGCGGTGGATCTTCACTCTCGTTTGGTTTACTCCTCTTCCCCTTCCTCTGTAGTATGAAATGTTTTGAGCAGTGTAATTAACACTTCCATCCATGAACATCAAGTTTATTTTATAACTAATGGAATGTTAGTATTTTCTTATGCTTGTGAGTATTGTTTGTGAATGTGCCCCGCTCACCCCACATCCACTCCATTCCCGTGTCTTATCTGATTGCACTCTACACAAGAACACTTCAATCCATTAGCTTCCCTTCCACTCTCCCAAATGAAGTTCGGCATCGCGGCCGACAAACCCACTCCACCTTGCGAAGCGGTGCCTTCGACCCGCTTGGCTTTTACTAGTTTAGTAGATCAAACATCCACAATCTCCCAAGTTCTCTATTTCCTTTTTTTCTATTTATAACTCTCATAACGATATTCTCTGTACTGTTGTCATTCTACGCTAATTGCATTCCTCAAGAGACTGACACTCGGGGATTTATTCCCAAAACTTTATTACTTGTGCGACCGATGCGCTTGCCGATTTACACGCATCAAGTTTTTGGCGCCGTTGTAACATCCCATTTCCAACTAGACCCCTAAGAGTGGTTTTGGCCATGACTAGGTCATGACAAAACCCTGGGAAGCCAGAAATGGGCCAAGAGATAGGAGGCCAAGGTAGGGATCACCATGGTCTGCAGATAGTAGAATTCTGAACAATAGTTTAGGATGACAATGGGGCTTCACCATGACCCCAAGACCCTACCACAACACTCCCAAACATTTTGGGAGACCCATTAGAGCCAAAAGGACCCATTAGGGCCAACCCAAGAGGCCCAGTTGACCAAGGTCAACCCTAGCCCTGAATGGGTCAACCTAGCCTACTTAGGGCCAATAGACCCACTCCTAGTCTAGAGGACCCCACCTATGCCCTCCTAACCCTAAAGTGAGGTCAATGGGTCACTAAGGACACATTGGGGTCAGCCCTAGAGGCCAGGTTGACCCAAGTCAACTCAAGCCCTAATCTGGTCAAAGTACCCTTACTAAGGGTATGTGACCTCCAAAGTGCAGGGTAACCCCACATAACCCTACCTAGACCCTAAGGGAAGTCAATGGGTCACCAAGGATCCATAGGGGTGGACCCTAATGGTCATGGTGGCCCAAGTCAACTCTAGCTCTAAAATGGTCAAAGTGACCTTACCAAGGGTCAAGTGACCTTTAAGGTGCCAAGTCAACCCTACCCAACCCTACATAGACCTTAGGGTAGGCCAATGAATCACCTAGGACCCAATGGGGTCAGCCTAGATGGTCAAACTGACCAAGTCAACCCTCATTGAGGGTCAAGTCAACTTAGCCCAAAAAGGGCTAACCCAAGCTCAAGCCACTTCTCCCTTAGGCTAAGCCCATTCCCATGATCATCATAATCCAGTGGGCTGCCTTTAGCTTGTGGGGTTGACTAGTCAACCAGAGGTGACTAGGAGAGAGAAAAGAGCTCCTCTCCATGATAATGGAGGAGAGAGAAAATGGGGAAGAGGAAAGGGAAGAGAGAAGCCGGCCAAGGAAGGCCAACAGCCACCAGTAATGGCTGTAATCAACTCCTCTAGGGGAGAGGAGTTGATTCCAGCCGTTTCCCGGCCACCAAGGGGTGGGTTCAGCCCCCCTCCACACAACCCGAGCCACTCCATTAATGGTGATAATGGCCATTGAAGAACCAGCCTCTCCCCTCCCCCAATTGCCATTTAAACACCTTCAGGGAGCCGAGGGGATCATTTTGGAGCACTTACCTGGAGGAGACGAGCCATTCCACTGTGCAGTTGCAGAAGCCGAGCGCCGCCGCCATCGCCAATGGCATCCCGCCGCTCCTCTCGCATCCAGGCCGCCAGGAAGGTCCTCCTCCTCTCCTTAACTCGCGGGTAGATCCTAGGAATCGATAGGCTTGAGTTTCGGGCTCAATTGAGCCCGATTCAGTCCGGGATTTCTCCTGGTTTCGGCAAGAAAATTTCTTGCTTAATCCGCCGGAAAACGCCTCTCCGGCGGCGGAGCCGCCGCCTGACGATAGCCACCACCTCAACGGAGGTGTTGGTGGCGGTGGCCGGCCGGGGAAGGGGCTGGATCGCCGGCGGCAGGGCTTGGAAATCGCTCCAGGCAGAACCAATCTCAGCCGTTGGCTCAGTGGGGACGATGACCAGATGCCGTCGATCTGCGCCAAGATTCGCGCGGCTTCAAATCAAATACTATAGGAATTAAATAAGAATCATTTCATTTCTGTCACACTGGATGTATTTAATGTATTTAATTTTTAAAAATACTTAGGGACCCTGATTGGAAATTTGCCCAACATGAACATTGTAGCTTAGGGTGTCTAGTTTGTAGCAAAAATTGTTTGGACCCTTTTGGGTCACTGGTTAGACCAGGGTACCCATTTTGGTGGGACATACCCTTAGGGCTAGGCAGTCACTAAATTGAATGCCCACTCTTCACCCCAAGCCCAAATTGGCTGAAATTTTGGCAGAGAGTCTATCCTAGACATACCTAGGGCCTGCCAAAAAAGGGGAATTTTTGGGGAAAATATTTCTATAGTTTTGGTAAATATTTAATAATTATTAGATAAATTAAATAGGTGCCCTAAACACATCCAAACCCTCCCAAATTTTGGTGAGTGGTCCCTGGGCTCCAATTAGGTTCCTGTATAAAATTTCATTTGATTTGGATGTGTGATGAATAGGTTTTGACCCAACCCTATTTATACCCTATGAAGGGCATTTTGGTCAAAAGTGGCACTTTTGGTTTTGAGTGACCAAATCACCTCAACAGAGGCTGAAATTTTGGCCACTGATATAATTTGACTTTTTACACTCACTTATGGAGTTTGGAGTGGATTGGACTAGGGTAGCCCTAGAATGTTAGGGTAGGCCCTTTAGGGTAAATCTCTAGGGTTTGAAGAAACTGGGGTCAAAAGACCTTGGATGGACTTGAAACTTGGGAATGATGTCCATAGGGTTGCTATGGTCCTGTGGTTAAAATTTTAGGGCTTTTGGAAGACTTAAGACCCCTTAAACCCATAACCCTAGTTTAGGGCACTAGCTTTGAAACCATAAGATCTAATACCAAAACTTTCTGAAAAGGCCTGAGTTTTTGAATGGGTAGTTGCTTAGGGTATACATATCTCTGGAAATTTTATAATAAATTTTGGATGAATATTTTTGGTACTTTATTCACAAAGTCATATTTTACAATTTTCACTTAGGAATTTTTGCAGAAAACTATACTTGATTAAACCTGATGAAACTTAGCAAAGGGGCTTATAGTCATGATACTCATCTCTGTAAATTTTTATGGAATTGTTGAAGAATGATATTTGGTAGCTGCTTCTTTAACTATTTAATTCTATGAAACGTTGGAAAATTTATTAATGACATTTAGATTGTCTGAAAAATTTTAATTTATTCATCATGATGTTTCTAGTTCCTTATGAAGCCCTAGTAATTTTTACATAATTATTGGAGACATATTTGTGGCACTTCCTTCATTATATTTGATTTTAGGAATTACTTAAATAAATCCTTTAGAGGTCAAGAACTATCTAGAAAATTATGAAAATTGGCAACCAATAATATTTCTCTGTTATTTAGTGAATACAAATTTTAGGAGGCCATTACCTGAGAAAATCTTATGGTTCATGTTCAAATTGACTATGGCCTAGTTTTTGAGGAAAATTCAATAAATAGCAGATTAATTGGGAAAAATATGATTTTCTGAATTTAGTCTATATTTATCATAATAGACCTTTAATAATTATCATAAGGGTACTGGATGAGTATTTCATGTACTTCCCTTTTTACGGGTCATGTAGCTTAAGTGGTCTGCATATAACAAAACTGCAGGATTTCATTTGGATATGAATTAGGGCAAGTATGATGGGTCCTGATGGATTGTTACAAGGACAAGTGGAATGGGCAGCGTCTTCGGAAGATGAGTGAGTAAGGTGTGAAACTGTCTAGGGTTATAGATGTTTGGGTCCGACGAAAGATCGTCCTACCCAAGGAGAGTGGAGTCAAGTTACCCTAGGATTAGCATATCGAAATATGAGAAAATTAAGGGTAAGGGAATCAACCAATAATAAAATAAGTACCTTGCGAAAGGGAACGTTGGGCGTAATCCCAACATAGTTCCTAGTGCCCCTTGAGAGCCCTTCACAGGGAATACCGGGGGCAGTCATGGGTTAACGTAAACTGTTTGACAAGCTGAAAAGAGTAACTTAGTAATTAGGGTTGCACATTTCACAGACACTGATGGCACGGGATGTTAGCCGGGAGCTTCGGCTCGGATGGTTAAAGACGGACTTTGGGTCCGGGGAGCTTCGGCTCGATTGTTTGTGACGGACGTGTTGGTCCGGGGAGCTTCGGCTCGGGTTTTGATCACGCTAAATTTGCATGTGCATAAAAGGAAAGTAAATTAAGGTGGTGGGTCTTCGGTATTGGAGGGTCGATGCACCGACGCCAATACGTTGACTCGGCAAGTGTGGTTAGCACTTCGCCAACAGAAGTCCGGTGCGCCAGCCGGCAAGAGTACGCAGGAGTCCGCTTCGTGCACCAAGCGTTGAGGCGTACGATAGGTCTGACCGGTAGTGCCTTACTGGTTTAGAGGTGGGTGAGGCCCAACCCACCGCTTCCGTCTGCCACTACGGAGGTATCCTGGGAGGTTACGGCTCCAGAAAGGGGGAACTAAAGGTCTGTGTGCACAGAGTCGGGTGTGTGTGTTGCACTTGCATGATCCATCATACCCACTTGCATGTCATAGCATAATCGTTATCTTAAACCTTGAAACCTAAAGTATAAGTGGAATGGGACGCTTATACTTTAGGACCTGCAAAACGACCCCTTAGTCTATAAGCTTGTGTGGGCAAGTTTATAAATTAAGGTTAATATTGACATATTTAGTTACTGCTGTTTTACCACCGACACCCCAGCGTATAAATCGGTATGGGACTTTTTATACGATGGGAGCCTTGCAAAAGACCCCTTGGCTTATGTGTTTTTCACATAAGTGAAGGTTACTTTTCATATTACAGCTTATTGTCTTTATATGCTATAGAACTTACTAGAATATGACCGCTGTCATCTGCCTTTGATATTCTCCACCTTCAAGTCCTCCCCTTTCTTCCTCTCCGCTCGGTGCCTAGGAGCCGTGGGGGAAGGGGTGGGGGATGATAGGACTTAGTCTTTTAGACTAACGGTTTTCGAACCGCATCATTTAGGGGATCGTGGAGACCAGCATGGAGGAGCAGCTCCAGAGACCGGTGCGCTTGGAGGTGGGGCAGTCTAGCTCCGGAGTTCATACAGCCAGGACTGTGAGTCTCGACCTTGAGTAGTTTTTCAGCTTTTGCTTCCGCATGAGTGATTTTGTAGTGAGGATATGTTGTACTGGGCATAAGCCCGTTTTGCTACTCTGATATTGTTTTTTGTGGACACTCCCTTCGTGGAGTTATATTTATATGTCATGTGATTCTCTGTGGACAGATAGTTTCCATTTTACTTCATTTTGCTACTTTTATGTGATCGAGATGGCCGGCAGAATCGGCGCTTTGTGGTGATGACTCTTCAGGGCGTGAAGGGGTCACCGCACAACGGCGGTTCTGGGCCTAAGACCCCCGGTGTCCGAAGAGAGAAAAAAAAAGGGGGGGTCTTACAAGTGGTATCAGAGCAGACCTCGATCGAAAAGTAGCCGTCCACAACCCTGGGTCACCCCCGCGCGGGTTTAGTTTGGGGACAAACTAAGCAGCGGAAGCGGTGGTGTGCCCATATGGGGGGAATCACATGTAAATTGTCCACTATCATTAGGCATTGAGTCGATTACCTACTGATGTAGTTCGTTTTGCAGCCCTCAGCTCAGCCCACCCCACAAGGTGGAGCTCAGCAGACTCCAGACATTGCACCACCTCCCATGGTCCCCACACCTTTCCTCCAGTCAGACATGGGGCAGACCCTTACAGCTATCCTTGAGGCCTTCCGAGCTCAGCAAGCCCCAGCCCAGCAGCCAAATCCAGGGGCCAACTGGATGAGCACCTTCCAAGGACTCTCTCCCCCATCTTACTTGGGGACAGAGTCGGCAGTACGGACAGAGGAGTGGCTGGATGTGATGTACGAGATGTTGACTGGGATACGATGCCCTTGGGAGGAGAGGGTGGCCCTAGTGGTATCTTGCTTGGAGTCACATGCCAAGCGGTGGTGGAAGACGCTGTTGGACACGACTTTTGCGGATAGAGAGATTGCAGAAATCACTTGGGAAGAGTTCAGGGCCACGCTGCTGGAGCACTTTGTTCCTCAGTCGGCCAGGGACGAGTTGGAGGAGCGTTTCTTGCAGCTGAGTCAGGGCACCAGGACAGTGGTGGAGTACCACCGAGAGTTCGATCATTTGGCCCGATATGCGGGCTCCTATCAGCTGGATGAAGCAGGTTACGTCAAGAGGTTTTATAAGGGCCTAAAAGAGGAGTTGAGGGAGGCCCTGCTTTTTGTCTCTGACGGGCCCATCTCCCGGATTTTGGAGATGGCGAAGAGGATTGAGGCCGACTGGCACACCACTCGGGGCCGGAAACGGCAAGCGGAGGACCAGGGCCGGAGGGCCCGAAATGATCAGCGGCGAGGCATCGTACCAGATGGAAGAAGGGCAGAGGAGCAGCCTCGTCAGGAGTTGAGGCAGGAGCCGAGAGAGCAGGTGGTCTTGGCCCCTCAACCTCTCCGGATCCAGGAGATGCAGAGACCCCGGGGTATGGCGTATCCCCCGCCGGAGTGCTTCCATTGTCACCAGGTGGGACATCTCTGGAGAGACTGCCCTATGAGGGGGGCACCACCTCCAGCACCACGGGGTGGCCCACCGGCCCAGCATTTCGGAGGCCGAGGACGCGGCCGAGGACGTGGTTACCAGGGAGGCGACCGCAGGCAGAATGGGGAGCAGATTTACGCTTTGGACTTAGCACAGCCCCGGAACCCGGACAGGGTTATTGCAGGTATGAGAGTAATCTTAATTTTGGAATTATTCTTTGCTCGTATTAAGTGTTGATAGAACTACTACACAACCTAGGTTAGAAAACCTTACACCAGAGTTCCTTTCAAACTGATTTAGGAATGGTGATGGTGTGCGGCAAGCCTGCCCATACCCTGTTCGACACGGGGGCATCGCACAACTTTGTGTCGGAGGATTTCGTCAAGGACCTGGATCAGATTCGTTGTTATACGGGACTACCCAGGAGGGTGCGCCTCCCCAATGGGATGGAGATCCAGTCCACAGAAAAGTGCCTCCTGGAGGTTACCATAGACGGGTTGACACTCGAGGCCCCGGCGACGATCCTGAGGATGCCGGACTTCGACCTCGTCTTGGGCATGACATGGCTTGTCTGGAACCATGCCCAGATTGATTGCCCGGCAGGGAGGGTCGTGCTCAGCCACGGCGATACTTATGCAACGTTCGAAGGTACTACACCGGTCTCCCGTCGCTTGCTTTCATCTATTCAGGCCATTAAGGCTCATATGCAAGGGGACGAGGTATACCAAGTATTGTTCGAGATGACTGAGGAGAAGGATCTGATTGCAGACATTCCGGTGGTTCGTGACTACGCCGACATTTTTCAGGATAAGCTGCCAGGACTACCTCCGCATAGGGAAAAGGACTTCCAGATTCAGTTGGTACCAGGGGCTAAGCCGGTATCCAAGGCCCCTTATCGGATGGCCCCGAAGGAGTTGGCGGAGTTTCGGACACAGTTGCAGGAGCTGGTGGAAGCAGGATTTGTTAGGCCGAGTTCCTCATCATGGGGAGCCCCTGTCCTATTCGTAAAGAAGAAGGACGGCACCTTACGCCTGTGCATCGACTATCGAGCACTAAACAGGCTGACCGTCCGAAATACCTATCCGCTCCCCAGGATAGACGAGTTGTTCGATCAGCTGGAGGGAGCCCATTACTTTTCGAAGCTGGACTTGAGATCAGGCTATTACCAGCTGCGGATCCAGGAGGAGGATATCCCGAAAACGGCCTTTAGTAGCCGGTATGGATTGTATGAGTTCATCGTGATGCCCTTCGGGCTCACGAATGCTCCGTCAGCGTTTATGAGCCGCATGAACCGGGTCTTCGAGGCTTATTTGGATGTGTTCGTCATAGTGTTCATAGACGACATCCTTATCTATTCTAAGACGGAGGAGGAGCACACGCGACATCTAGCATTGACCCTGGAGAGACTGCGGGAGCATCATCTTTATGCGAAGTTCAGTAAGTGTCAGTTCTGGCTGAAGGAGGTGGCTTTCTTAGGTCACATTATCAGCGGAGCCGGGCTGGCAGTGGATCCGGCAAAGATTCGAGCTATTTCGGAGTGGCCGCAGCTGAAAACAGCCACTGACGTGCGGAGTTTTCTAGGACTTGCCGGTTACTATCGGAAGTTCGTGGAGGGATTCTCTCGAATCGCCCTCCCGCTCACATCCTTGATGTTGAAGTATTAGACCGGGCGGCTTAGCGGTCTGTTCCAGCGGTTTGTTGACCGAGCGGTCTGGCGGTCTCTCTGGTGCCTGGAGACCGGGCGGTCTATCGGTCTACCTCTGCGGCCTGTTCTATCCTGCTGGTGTTGCCGAGCGGTTAGCCCATCTGTCTAACCGCGCGGCCTATGCGGTCTCCGTTGTTCTAGCCGCTCAGTACTGTAAATGTTTAGTCCCACATTGTTTGTATACTCTCTTTCTTATCTCCTCCATTCTATATAAGGGAGGCCATACCTTTGTAAATGATATCTTTTTTGGATAATAAAATTTCAATTATTCAAAAGTTTATTCGCTTGTCTTCTACTTTTCGCTTCTTTTCTCTACTTTCTAACATGGTATCAGAGCACACGGTCATTTCCCTCTGATTCTGTGCGCTCTCTGTTGTTCGCGGCTTGTTTTCCGCATTCTGCGACTTGATTCGCGACTTGGCTTCTCTCTGTCCGCTCGGCTTGTTTCTATCCGTGCGGCTTGTTTCTGTCCGCTGCCCTGTTCGCGCGGCTTGCTTCTTCTTCTCTTCTCCTACTGCTCTTTGTCGCCGCGACCTGTTTCCTTGTCGCCGCGCTCCTTGTTCTTTCCTCCCGCTCCGACTTCCTAGTCGTTGCGGTCTGTCCCTATCCGCGTGTGTTGTCTCTCTACTCGCGGCTTGCTGCTGTGATCTGCCTGACCGTGCGGGTTGTTCCTTTCTCACCCGCATCTTGGTCGCGGTCATCAGCTCTTCTCCTCTCTTCTGTTCGCTCGGCCTTTTCAGTCCGCGCGACCTCTTCCCCGCTGTGCCTTTGCCTGTTTCAAGCCGCTACTGTTCGCGCGGCTTCGTCTGTTTTCTAACCGCTTCAGTTCGCGCGGCTTCTTCTGATTGCCGGGTTCTATGACTACCTCCGGTCTCACCACTACTCCTGCAGCTCCTTCTCCTCCTCCTTCGGGCAACCTTGGCACTGTGTCCAAGCTTGTTGGCTCCAACTATCCCGATTGGAGTGTTTCTTTCACCTTTCTCCTTCGTTCTCAACGCAAGCGTCATCACCTCACCGATGACCCTCCTCCTCGCACCTCTCCTGAGTTTGATGACTGGGATGCGAGTGATGCTCTTGTTCGCACCTGGCTGGCCAACAGCCTTTCTGATGAGTGCCTTCCCGTCATTCGCCATGATGAGACGGTCAAGGCCGCATGGCTTCACCTCGCTGCTCTCTATTCTAAGGGGGGCCAGACGTCCCGCATTTATACTCTCTATGCGGACCTCTTCGCCCGCCCTTCCATGTCCCCAGCTGCGGCTTATCAGCAGGTTCAGGCTCTTGGGGCTGAAATCCTCCAGAATCGCCCCTTCTCCGCGGACTTGGCCGACCAGCACAAACACTTCCAGGAACTCCTGGTTGTTTGTTATCTTCTTCGTCTTCCCGACTCTTATGATATGATCCGCCAGCAGATCTTGGGTGAGGCGGAATCTCCTACTTTGGATGCCACTGCGGCTCGCATTGCCGCCGTTACTTCGCTCCTCCAGCGGCCTCTGTTGGCCTCCCCCCCTTCCCAGGACTCCTTTGCTCACCAAGCTCAGCGGGGGGGCCCTAGTGGCCGTGGCTCCTCTGGCGGACGGGGTTCCTCCCGGTTCTTCTGCTCTCACTGTGGTCGTACTGGCCATACTGTTGACCGCTGCTGGCAGAAACATCCTCATCTTCGCCCTTCCGGTGATGCTCCTTCTTCGGCCTCCGCCTCTTCTAGGCCGTCTGCCTCTGTGGCCACGATGTCAGGTAGTGCCCACGTCGTTACCCAAGGTAAATGGCTGATTGACTCCGGTGCCACCAATCATATGACGGGCAACCCTCATTGCTTCTCCCGTCTTGAGACCCATGACCGCTTACCCCCTGTTCGTGTGGCGGATGGTTCCCCGTCTCCGGTTCATGGGACGGGCATGGTTCAACTCACTCCTTCGCTTTGCTTGGAGGATACCCTCTATGTCCCGAAGTTCCCGTGCAATTTGTTATCAGTTACTACTTTATGCCGGCAACTTCAGTGCTCCATTTTATTCACTCCCACTACTTGTTCTTTTCAGGACCCGAGGACCCAGCGGACGATTGCTACTGGGACTGAGAGCGGCGGCCTCTACTTCCTCGACGATTTTTCAGCTCTTTCTGCCTACTCCTCCTCCACCGATCTCCTTCAGTGGCATCTTCGTCTTGGACATCCTCCTCCTCGGCTCATTCGTCAGCTTCTGCCCCACTTACCTCCCACCAGTTCTCCGCTCAACTGTGATGCGTGTCAGCTTGGCAAACATCATCGCTCCTCCTTCCCACCGAAGCAAGGCCGTGGCTCCTCTCGCATTTTTGATCTTATTCATTCTGATGTATGGGGTCCTGCTCCTACCCTCACAGTTGGTAGGGGCAGTTCCTATTTTGTCACCTTTATCGATGATTTTACTCGATGTACCTGGGTGTATCTATTAAAGGATCGCTCTGAGCTATTTTCTGTTTGGCAATCTTTTTACTTTATGATTAAGACTCAATTTGCTATTTCTATTAAAGTCTTACGTTCTGATAATGCCAAGGAATATCTGTCTCATGAGTTCTCCGCGTTCTTTCACCAACACGGCCTCATTCATCAAACGACTTGTGTTTACACCTCCCAACAGAATGGGGTGGCGGAGCGTAAAAACCGTCACCTGCTTGATGTTGCGCGTACTCTCATGACGCAGATGCACGTCCCTCGCTCCTACTGGGGCTACGCTGTGCTTCTCGCTTGCTATCTCATCAATCGCATTCCCTCCACGGTCCTCCACGGCCGGACTCCCTTCTCCCTTCTCTACCCCCACCAGGAACCTTTTCCTCTTCCTCTCCGTGTCTTTGGCTGTACGGCCTTTGTTCACGCTCCCTCCGCTACCCGCGACAAGCTTTCCCCCCGTTCCACCAAGTGTGTCTTTTTGGGGTACTCTACCACTCAAAAAGGCTATTGCTGCTTTGACCCCCTTCTCCGCAAGCAGTTTGTCTCCGCAGATGTGACTTTTTTCGAAACTGCTTCCTATTTCTCTCCTTCCTCTTCTCTTCCTTCTCTTCCTTCTGATATCTCCGTTTCTTCCACCCCTCTTCACGTTTTCCCACCTTCGTCTCCTCCTCCACCCACTCCTTCCCAGTCCGTCTCCCCACCCACCCCTCCACCCTACTCTCCGCTGCCGTCTCTCTCTAGTCCCGGGCCAGCCTTCTCCGCCACGGACGCTCCGGTCGCTGACGCTCCTGTCACCGACGCTCCCGATGATCTGGATGTTCCCATTGCCCTTCGCAAAGGGGTGCGGGCGTGTACTCAACACCCGCTCACGGCTGTTGTTTCTTATGATCAGCTTTCTCCTTCTCGCAGGTCGTTTGCCTTGGCTATCTCTGCTACTTCTACTCCCCGTACCTACCAGGAGGCTCTCGCTCTCCCTCATTGGAAGTCTGCCATGGATGAGGAGATGGCTACTCTTACTGAACGGGGTACCTGGACTCTGGTTCCTCCTCCCGTGGGCACTGATGTGGTTGGCTGTCGCTGGGTCTTTGTTGTGAAATTTCGCCCCGATGGCACTGTGGATCGCTACAAAGCCCGGCTGGTGGCCAAGGGCTTTACTCAGACTTATGGCGTTGATTACTTTGATACCTTCTCTCCGGTTGCTCGCCTCAGCACAATCCGGGTTCTCTTTTCTGTGGCCGTTAACCGGGCTTGGGCTATTTCCCAGCTTGATGTGAAGAATGCCTTTCTCTATGGCGATCTTCAGGAGGACGTCTATATGGAGCAACCTCCTGGGTATGTTGCTCAGGGGAGACACGTGTCTGTCATTTGAAGAAGGCCATTTATGGCCTAAAGCAGAGCCCTCGGGCATGGTTCGAAAAATTCAGTGGTATTGTGGCAACCATCGGCTTTCAAAGGAGTTCGGCCGATCACTCCTTGTTCATTCGCAAAACGGCCTCGGGACTGGTGGTTTTAGCCGTATATGTGGATGATATTCTCCTTACTGGTGATGACCAAGATGGGGTGGACTTGACGAAGAAGCACCTCCGTCAGCACTTGGTCACGAAGGATATGGGCTCTCCAAAATACTTTTTGGGGATAGAAATCTCTCGGAAGCCTGACTCCTTGGTTCTCTCTCAACGGAAGTATGCCCTTGATCTTCTTCAAGAAGCAGGCTTGACAGGTGCCAAACCAGCTCATCTTCCCATGGCTGTTGGAGAGGACAAGACGTGGACGGATGAATCGCCTCCTCTATCTGATGTCACACGGTACAGACGTTTGGTAGGCAAACTCATCTATCTCACGGTGACTCGACCCGACATCGCCTACGCTGTAGGAAAGGTCAGTCAGTTTATGCAAGCTCCCAGGGAGTGTCATCTTCAGTCCGCCCTGAAGATTTTAGAGTATATCAAAGCAGCACCGGGCAGAGGGTTACTCTTCCAGAAGAATGGCCATCTGAGGGTTGAGGCCTACTCAGATTCCAGTTACGCAGATGACAAAGGCGATCGTAAATCCACGTCAGGTTTTTGTACCTTTGTTGGAGGTAATCTCGTAAGTTGGAAGAGCAAGAAACAGTCAGTTGTTTCCAGATCCAGTGCCGAAGCAGAATACCGGAGTATGGCGTCAACTACGTGTAAGTTAAAATGGTTGCGGGCTCTCATGCTTGACCTGGGCGAGGTATATGATTGTCCTCTCCCTATGTTCTGTGACAACAAGGCCGCTATACACATATCCAGGAATCCGGTCTTCCATGAGAGAACGAAGCATATAGAGGTTGACTGTCACTTCATTCGGGAGGAGATTTTGAAGAAACAGATTTGTACTCCTTTTGTCACCTCTGACAAGGAGTTGGCAGATATCTTCACTAGGCCGGTTTCTACTTCCTTCTTCCGCATTTGTGACAAGCTGGGCATGATTGATATCTATGCTCCAGCTTGAGGGGGAGTGTTGAAGTATTAGACCGGGCGGCTTAGCGGTCTGTTCCAGCGGTTTGTTGACCGAGCAGTCTGGCGGTCTCTCTGGTGCCTGGAGACCGGGCGGTCTATCGGTCTACCTCTGCGGCCTGTTCTATCCTGCTGGTGTTGCCGAGCGGTTATCCCATCTGTCTAACCGCGCGGCCTATGCGGTCTCCGTTGTTCTAGCCGCTCAGTACTGTAAATGTTTAGTCTCACATTGTTTGTATACTCTCTTTCTTATCTCCTCCATTCTATATAAGGGAGGCCATACCTTTGTAAATGATATCTTTTTTGGATAATAAAATTTCAATTATTCAAAAGTTTATTCGCTTGTCTTCTACTTTTCGCTTCTTTTCTCTACTTTCTAACACTTGACAAAGAAGGAGGTACCGTTCGTGTGGACCCCGCAGTGCCAGACAGCTTTCCAGGAGCTGAAGGATCGGCTAACCTCGGCTCCCATTCTTACTCTTCCCTCGGGGAGGGAGGGATTCCAGGTCTACACCGACGCATCATATCAGGGGATGGGAGCGGTACTGATGCAGAATGGACACGTCATAGCTTATGCTTCCCGCCAGCTGAAGACCCATGAGAAGAACTACCCAGTGCACGACCTGGAGATGGGAGCAGTCGTATTCGCACTAAAGATATGGCGGCACTACCTATATGGAGTCCACTGTGACATATACTCCGATCATAAGAACCTTAAGTACGTGGACACGCAGAAGGAACTAAACATCAGGCAGAGGCGGTGGGTGGAATTCCTTTCTGACTATCAGTATGAGATGCATTACCACCCGGGAAAGGCGAACGTGGTAGCGGATGCACTGAGTAGGAGAGCTGCCACAGCAGGAGCAGAGCCTCAGTTGATGTCTATGGAGCTGCTGCAGAGACTAGAGGACATGCACATTACCCTGGTATCGTCCGATGATCCTGAGCTCTATGAGGAGTACTTGGCCGCGATAGGCGTTACCGATGACATCAGAGACCGAGTCAGAGAAGGGCAGAGGCAGGATGCCAAGTTAGAGCCCATCTTCCAAGCTCTGGAGGCAGGCACTGCATGAGACTACACACTGAGGGACGACCTGGTGTGCTTCAGAGGACGGGTGTATATACCGGAGGGAGGCCAGATCCGGGAGGATATTATGATGGAGGCGCACTGCAGCCGGTATTCTGTACACCCGGGGATCACAAAGATGACGGCTGATTTGAAGAAGACGATGTACTGGCCGGGTATGAAGAAGGATGTCTCACACTTCGTGACCCATTGTGAGGCATGTCAGCTAGTGAAGGCGGAGTGCAGGAACCCCGCGGGATTATTGCAGCCACTCCCGGTGCCGGAGTGGAAGTTTGATGACATAGCCATGGACTTCATACATGGGCTTCCCCGGTCTCGGACAGGGAATGACTTGATCTGGGTAATCGTCGATCGGTTGACCAAGGTGGCTCGATTTATACCGATCAGGAAGGATGATTCAGTAGGAGTACTGGTGCGGAAGTTTGTGGAGCAGTTCATTCGTTATCATGGTGTGCCCAGGACGATAGTGTCGGATCGGGATGGCAGGTTCACCTCCAGGGAGTGGAGATCCGTGCAAGCTTACTTAGGCACGCGATTGACTTTCAGCACTGCATTCCACCCCCAGACAGACGGGCAGACAGAACGCACCAACCGGACGCTGGAGGACCTTTTGAGGCTATGCATCTTGGACCGCGGGGAACCGTGGGAGAAACTCTTACCCCTTGTCGAGTTCTCCTATAACAACAGCCACCAGTCCAGCATCAGGATGGCGCCTTACGAAGCCTTGTACGGGAGGAGATGCCGGACCCCACTCTCATGGGTGCAGAACGAAGATCCGAAGGTATTGGGGTCAGAGTTTGTTGAAGACACCGAGGCACAAGTGAGGCTGATCAGAGACAGGATGCTTGAGGCGCAGAGTAGACAGGCTAAGTATTATGACGCCCGGCATCGGCAGGTGGAGTTCCAGGTGGGGGACCGGGTGTTTCTGAAGATCCGGCCCATGCATGGAGTTTCACGGGTGCGTGGTCGGAGGAAGAAGCTCAGCCCTAGGTACATGGGTCCTTACAGGATCCTGGAGCGGATCGGACCCCTAGCCTACCGGCTGGAGTTACCACCAGAGCTGGAAGCGCTGCACGACGTCTTCCACATTTCTTCTTTGAGGAGGGCTCTGCTACGCCCGGAGCAGCAGATTCTGACTACCGAAGGGCCGGTAGCTTCAGACCGGTCGGTCCATTTGGAGCCTGTGAGGATCGACGACCGAGGGGTGCGGGTCTTGCGACGCAAGAAGGTCCCACTAGTCAAGGTCCTGTGGAGGAACCACGGCCAGGAGGAGCATACCTGGGAGCCACAGGACCTGATGCGACAGAGATACCCCGAGCTATTCAGTCAGGTATACCTCTCAGACCCCTCAAGATGTTAATTTATTTTTCCTGCTTTAAGTATACTAAGGGCTGCTCTAGGTAGATAGGGGCTTATCTTTTGTTTATTGGGGGCTTAACCTTGTTTATTGGGATTTTGGTTCACCGTTTGGGCGAAAGGGGTCTTAGATCTAAGTTTTTCCCATAAATCAAATTTAACAAACAAGGCGTCATAATGGGATGTTACAAGACTCTTTCCTTCGGTAATAAGACCCGTAGGTCCAACCTTGATTTCGGGGACGAAATCTTTGTTTTGTTTATTGGGATTTGTAATATCCCATTTCCAACTAGACCCCTAAGAGTGGTTTTGGCCATGACTAGGTCATGACAAAACCCTGGGAAGTCAGAAATGGGCCAAGAGATAGGAGGCCAAGGTAGGGATCACTATGGTCTGCAGATAGTAGAATTCTGAACAATAGTTTAGGATGACAATGGGGCTTCACCATGACCCCAAGACCATACCACAACACTCCCAAACATTTTGGGAGACCCATTAGAGCCAAAAGGGCCCATTAGGGCCAACCCAAGAGGCTCAGCTGACCAAGGTCAACCCTAACCCTGAATGGGTCAACCTAGCCTACTTAGGGCCAATAGACCCACTCCTAGTCTAGAGGACCCCACCTATGCCATCCTAACCCTAAAGTGAGGTCAATGGGTCACTAAGGACACATTGGGGTCAGCCCTAGAGGCCAGGTTGACCCAAGTCAACTCAAGCCCTAATCTGGTCAAAGTACCCTTACTAAGGGTATGTGACCTCCAAAGTGCAGGGTAACCCCACATAACCCTACCTAGACCCTAATGGAAGTCAGTGGGTCACCAAGGATCCATAGGGGTGGACCCTAATGGTCATGGTGGCCCAAGTCAACTCTAGCTCTAAAATGGTCAAAGTGACCTTACCAAGGGTCAAGTGACCTTTAAGGTGCCAAGTCAACCCTACCCAACCCTACATAGACCTTAGGGGAGGCCAATGAATCACCTAGGACCCAATGGGGTCAACCTAGATGGTCAAACTGACCAAGTCAACCCTCATTGAGGGTCAAGTCAACTTAGCCCAAAAAGGGCTAACCCAAGCTCAAGCCACTTCTCCCTTAGGCTAAGCCCATTCCCATGATCATCATAATCCAGTGGGCTGCCTTTAGCTTGTGGGGTTGACTAGTCAACCAGAGGTGACTAGGAGAGAGAAAAGAGCTCCTCTCCATGATAATGGAGGAGAGAGAAAATGGGGAAGAGGAAAGGGAAGAGAGAAGCCGGCCAAGGAAGGCCAACAGCCACCAGTAATGGCTGTAATCAACTCCTCTAGGGGAGAGGAGTTGATTCCAGCCGTTTCCCGGCCACCAAGGGGTGGGTTCAGCCCCCCTCCACACAACCCGAGCCACTCCATTAATGGTGATAATGGCCATTGAAGAACCAGCCTCTCCCCTCCCCCAATTGCCATTTAAACACCTTCAGGGAGCCGAGGGGATCATTTTGGAGCACTTACCTGGAGGAGACGAGCCATTCCACTGTGCAGTTGCAGAAGCCGAGCGCCGCCGCCGTCTCCAATGGCATCCCGCCGCTCCTCTCGCATCCAGGCCGCCAGGAAGGTCCTCCTCCTCTCCTTAACTCGCGGGTAGATCCTAGGAATCGTTAGGCTTGAGTTTCGGGCTCAATTGAGCCCGATTCAGTCCGGGATTTCTCCTGGTTTCGGCAAGAAAATTTCTTGCTTAATCCGCCGGAAAACACCTCTCCGGCGGCGGAGCCGCCGCCTGACGATAGCCACCACCTCAACGGAGGTGTTGGTGGCGGTGGCCGGCCGGGGAAGGGGCTGGATCGCCGGCGGTAGGGCTTGGAAATCGCTCCAGGCAGAACCAATCTCAGCCGTTGGCTCAGTGGGGACGATGACCAGATGCCGTCGATCTGCGTCAAGATTCGCGCGGCATCAGATCAAATACTATAGGAATTAAATAAGAATCATTTCATTTTTGTCACACTGGATGTATTTAATGTATTTAATTTTTAAAAATACTTAGGGACCCTGATTGGAAATTTGCCCAACATGAACATTGTAGCTTAGGGTGTCTAGTTTGCAGCAAAAATTGTTTGGACCCTTTTGGGTCACTGGTTAGACCAGGGCACCCATTTTGGTGGGACATACCCTTAGGGCTAGGCAGTCACTAAATTGAATGCCCACTCTTCACCCCAATCCCAAATTGGCTGAAATTTTGGCAGAGAGACTATCCTAGACATACCTAGGGCCTGTCCAAAAATGGGAATTTTTGGGGAAAATATTTCTATAGTTTTGGTAAATATTTAATAATTATTAGATAAATTAAATAGGTGCCCTAAACACATCCAAACCCTCCCAAATTTTGGTGAGTGGTCCCTGGGCTCCAATTAGGTTCCTGTATAAAATTTCATTTGATTTGGATGTGTGTTGAATAGGTTTTGACCCAACCCTATTTATACCCTATGAAGGGCATTTTGGTCAAAAGTGGCACTTTTGGTTTTGAGTGACCAAATCACCTCAACAGAGGCTGAAATTTTGGCCACTGATATAATTTGACTTTTTACACTCACTTATGGAGTTTGGAGTGGATTGGACTAGGGTAGCCCTAGAATGTTAGGGTAGGCCCTTTAGGGTAAATCTCTAGGGTTTGAAGAAACTGGGGTCAAAAGACCTTGGATGGACTTGAAACTTGGGAATGATGTCCATAGGGTTGCTATGGTCCTGTGGTTAAAATTTTAGTGCTTTTGGAAGACTTAAGACCCCTTAAATCCATAACCCTAGTTTAGGGCACTAGTTTTGAAACCATAAGATCTAATACCAAAACTTTCTAAAAGGCCTGAGTTTTTGAATGGGTAGTTGCTTAGGGTATACATATCTCTGGAAATTTTATAATAAATTTTGGATGAATATTTTTGGTACTTTATTCACAAAGTCATATTTTACAATTTTCACTTAGGAATTTTTGCAGAAAAATATACTTGATTAAACCTGATGAAACTTAGCAAAGGGGCTTATAGTCATGATACCCATCTCTGTAAATTTTTATGGAATTGTTGAAGAATGATATTTGGTAGCTGCTTCTTTAACTATTTAATTCTATGAAACTTTGGAAAATTTATTAATGACATTTAGATTGTCTGAAAAATTTTAATTTCTTCATCATGATGTTTCTAGTTCCTTATGAAGCCCTAGTAATTTTTACATAATTATTGGAGACATATTTGTGGCACTTCCTTCATTATATTTGATTTTAGGAATTACTTAAATAAATCCTTTAGAGGTCAAGAACTATCTGGAAAATTATGAAAATTGGCAACCAATAATATTTCTCTGTTATTTAGTGAATACAAATTTTAGGAGGCCATTACCTGAGAAAATCTTATGGTTCATGTTCAAATTGACTATGGCCTAGTTTTTGAGGAAAATTCAATAAATAGCAGATTAATTGGGAAAAATATGATTTTCTGAATTTAGTCTATATTTATCATAATAGACCTCTAATAATTATCATAAGGGTACTGGATGAGTATTTCATGTACTTCCCTTTTTACGGGTCATGTAGCTTAAGTGGTCTGCATATAACAAAACTGCAGGATTTCATTTGGATATGAATTAGGGCAAGTATGATGGGTCCTGATGGATTGTTACAAGGACAAGTGGAATGGGCTGCGTCTTCGGAAGATGAGTGAGTAAGGTGTGAAACTGTCTAGGGTTATAGATGTTTGGGTCCGACGAAAGATCGTCCTACCCAAGGAGAGTGGAGTCAAGTTACCCTAGGATTAGCATATCGAAATATGAGAAAATTAAGGGTAAGGGAATCAACCAATAATAAAATAAGTACCTTGCGAAAGGGAACGTTGGGCGTAATCCCAACATAGTTCCTAGTGCCCCTTGAGAGCCCTTCACAGGGAATACCGGGTGCAGTCCTGGGTTAACGTAAACTGTTTAACAAGCTGAAAAGAGTAACTTAGTAATTAGGGTTGCACATTTCACAGACACTGATGGCATGGGATGTTAGCCGGGAGCTTCGGCTCGGATGGTTAAAGACGGACTTTGGGTCCGGGGAGCTTCGGCTCGATTGTTTGTGACGGACGTGTTGGTCCGGGGAGCTTCGGCTCGGGTTTTGATCACGCTAAATTTGCATGTGCATAAAAGGAAAGTAAATTAAGGTGGTGGGTCTTCGGTATTGGAGGGTCGATGCACCGACGCCAATACGTTAACTCGGCAAGTGTGGTTAGCACTTCGCCAACAGAAGTCCGGTGCGCCAGCCGGCAAGAGTACGCAGGAGTCCGCTTCATGCACCAAGCATTGAGGCGTACGATAGGTCTGACCGGTAGTGACTTACTGGTTTAGAGGTGGGCGAGGCCCAACCCACCGCTTCCGTCTGCCACTACGGAGGTATCCTGGGAGGTTACGGCTCCAGAAAGGGGGAACTAAAGGTCTGTGTGCACAGAGTCGGGTGTGTGTGTTGCACTTGCATGATCCATCATACCCACTTGCATGTCATAGCATAATCGTTATCTTAAACCTTGACACCTAAAGTATAAGTGGAATGGGACGCTTATACTTTAGGACCTGCAAAACGACCTCTTAGTCTATAAGCTTGTGTGGGCAAGTTTATAAATTAAGGTTAATATTGACACATTTAGTTACTGCTGTTTTACCACCGACACCCCAGCGTATAAATCGGTATGGGACTTTTTAAACGATGGGAGCCTTGCAAAAGACCCCTTGGCTTATGTGTTTTTCACATAAGTGAATGTTACTTTTCATATTACAGCTTATTGTCTTTATATGCTATAGAACTTACTAGAATAGGACCGCTGTCATCTGCCTTTGATATTCTCCACCTTCAAGTCCTCCCCTTTCTTCCTCTCCGCTCGGTGCCTAGGAGCCGTGGGGGAAGGGGTGGGGGATGATAGGACTTAGTCTTTTAGACTAACGGTTTTCGAACCGCATCATTTAGGGGATCGTGGAGACCAGCATGGAGGAGCAGCCCCAGAGACCGGTGCGCTTGGAGGTGGGGCAGTCTAGCTCCGGAGTTCATACAGCCGGGACTGTGAGTCTCGACCTTGAGTAGTTTTTCAGCTTTTGCTTCCGCATGAGTGATTTTGTAGTGAGGATATGTTGTACTGGGCATAAGCCCGTTTTGCTACTCTGATATTGTTTTCTGTGGACACTCCCTTCGTGGAGTTATATTTATATGTCATGTGATTCTCTGTGGACAGATAGTTTCCATTTTACTTCATTTTGCTACTTTTATGTGATCGAGATGGCCGGCAGAATCGGCGCTTTGTGGTGATGACTCTTCAGGGCGTGAAGGGGTCACCGCAAAACGGCGGTTCTGGGCCTAAGACCCCGGTGTCCGAAAAGAAAAAAAAGGGGGTCTTACAGCTCCAGCAACTCTTGTAGTTGAACTTTCAGCTCTGCCATTTCCTTAGGCGCTAGCCGATACGGAGATCGTGACACAGGCTTTGCACCTTGCACTAGCTCGATCGTAAAATCTATCTCCCGTTGAGGCGGGGCTCCAGGAAGATCTGCGGGGAACACATCAGGGTATTCCGATACCACTAAAATACAATCCAACGCGGGCTTCGGCTTTGCAACCTCCACTAGTGTAAAGAACAGTTTTGCTCCAGCACGAACCGCCTTCACCACCTGAAGAGCAGACATCAACGTCTTGCTCGACCCCTTTAAGCCCGTAAAAGTCGTCTCACGACTCGCTCCCAGCTTGACTTCCTTGCTACCGCAATCTATATGGGTCTGCTGCTCCGAGAGCCAGTCCATGCCAAATATGACGTCGAACTCCACTAACGGAAGTAAAGATGCCCGCAGGTCAAACTCCTGCTCTCCAATACGAGTCTTAACCTCGCAGATCCTAACCGCTCGCATCGAACACCCATTGGGCAACAACACATCCAACTTGTCCTTCGCCATCGAAGAAGGGACTCCGATGCGTGATATAAATTCTTCGGACAAGAAGGAGTGTGAAGCTCCCGTATCAAAGAGTGCTCGTGCCGGATTTTCACAAATCAACACAAATCCTAAACAAGTAGTGGTAAGGTAACATGTGCATAACAAGCATATAAAGGAATTGACTTGCTATAATTTAAACCGTACCTGTCACCACGTCAGCTTGTTTAATGGCCTCCTGTTGGCCAAGATTGTAAACCCTTGGTTGGGCCGGAGCATAATGGGATGCGGTCGATTCCACCGCCTTGCCCTTCTCTTCATAAGTAGCTCCAGGCCTCCTTTCGGACTTAGGACGTCCGCTCCAACAATCACGGGCAAAGTGCCCTGTCTTGCCACAAGTGAAGCACGCGTCCGGGGTCCGACTCGTAGTCGCCCCAGAAGCGCCAGAAGGAGCTGGACCCGAAGTCCTATGCTTCTTAAAGAATCTTTGATAGCCAGACTTTGAAGTAGTCGGCACTTTGAACCCAGATTTCTTCTCGCCCAAGCCTTTCTTCGCTTGTACACTCTTCATGTCCTTCTCCAAGGACCGGGCAGTATTGACCAAGGTTAAGAAACCCTGCGTCATTGGCCCCGACAGTAACAATCTCAGCTCATCCCTCAAGCCTTCATAAAAACGATTAGTCTTGCGCTCCTCATCCATGATGATGGAGCTAGCATAACGACTCAACCGCGTAAACTCGTGGAGATATTCATCCACGCTCCTCTCACCCTGCACCAACTTCAGGAACTCATTCTCCATTGAAATCCTCTGAGTAGAAGGGAGGTATCTTGCCAAGAACAATTCCGAGAACTCTTCCATCGGAACGTCTATCAGTTGTCTACCTCTCAGGTGATGCAGCTCCAAACCTTCCCACCACATCCTCGCTTCACCGTCCAGCAGGAACGTAGCGATGGTGGTCATTTGCCACTCCTCCGTCTCCGTCGCCGTCATGACTCTCTTCACCCTAGAGAGCCAGTCTTCAGCCTGCGATGGGGTTCCCAACCCCGAGAATAACGGAGGGTTAAAGCTCATTACATGCTTCAACTGCCTCTCAGTCGCCCTCCTTGGCACTATTGGTTCTACAACCACTTGCTCCATCCTCCTCGGCTCGGCCTCTTGAAGAGGTACTTGCTCCATCACAGGAGCGGGCTGCTGCACCTGCCTCCCAGGCTGCGCATTTATCACGGCCAACACCGCTTCAGCCACCAATCGTATATTTTCAGCCGACAAAGGTGTTGCTGGAGCAACTTCTGGTGCACTACTAGCCTCAGAACCTCGGCGTTCTGACGGCCCAACACCACTTCGGGTCACCTATAGTGGTACAAAACACCGTTAAGCGACCAAATAACATTGCAAACAGCAATTATAGGAACACGCAGGTTCCTCAAACACGAGTATTTTCATTCCTAAGTGGACATTCATGGGTTCTTTTACCATTATAACGATGACGCACACAATGTGCTCACCACCCCTTAAAAAGAATTCGACCACGAATTCCGTTTAAGCCCGACCAAAACCAGTAGTCTGATACCAAATTGTAACACCCCCTATCCGTCGCATAACATATAGCAGTAGGTCCGGCCGGGGCCCGACGCCATATACCACAGACAGACCGGGTGGTTACTTATGGAAACCATCCAACCAATCTCAACGTCCTACACAGAGCATTCTAGCGGAAGCAGTTAATATAAGTTGTAAACAAGAACCCAGCATAAGAGCACGAATGTCCACTAATACAACATTTAGGAATGTATACAAAAATACCCAAACATTGGCCTTAAGGCCTTACAAAAAGTTTCACTTGTCCGTTACATGATTTACCAACCTCGGCACGCAGGCCGGCCATATATGGATAAAAATAGAAAACATTTCACTTGGGCCTTCGAGGGCCAGCTTCGCAAAAAGGGCTTTAGCCCGCTATTGACCGCTCGGTCCAGCTGCACCTGCAAGCAAACAAACCACCGCACGGTGGCAAACAAAGCAACGGTCAGCAATGCTGACCAAATTATAACGATCCCGCCCCCAACTCGGGGCGGCGATGCTCCGTCCCTGCATTTCATTAGCATAAGCGAGCATTAAGAATATAGTCATTTCATCACAGGCGGAGGCTCAACGGCCACACACCCCGTGCACTCAGGGCACATTCTTGGTGAACGCAGTCTAAGTCTGCCGACTCACCGCCATCCTCTCTTGGACGGCCAAACAATGAGCAGTTTGTCTTCCTGGCATGGGTCACGGTAATTAAAACCATAGACCGCCGAAGAACCTCATCTATGCCAACAGCCCTAATCCGAACGACATAGAGTGGGTACGGTTCCATCTAACCCGTGCTCACAACGCAACGGTAATTTAAACCATATGCGCCCGCAACGGTAATTTAAACCATATGCGCAGGTCAAACTTCTACCGAGTCCCATTTTCATCACAGGTCACATAACCCGGTTATGTTCAAGTTGGCTTCCAAGCCACCAAGTTGGCAAGACCTCGTGTCCGCCCAGTTTTCCGGGTGCACCTTTGGGTTAGTCCCCAAGGCTCCCTGCTGCAATCTACCGCGTAGAAAACCCGAAAACACCAAATAGCACGGAGTCTTCTCCGGCCTTATGCAATGCAACATTACCGATCCGGACTAACATGTCCGGGTAGGCTTCGACCAAAATGCCTATGTCCGTTCTCGCATACGGACGCTAAACAACGGGGACTTTACATATCTACCCGAAGGAACGCCTCCAACTCTTCGCAAACTCGCGAGAGAGGGCTTCCTATGCTAAGAAAGAGAGCTATCATGCTCACAAGTGAGGATCGTTACCCTTGCGTTCCTCTTTGGCGCCATCGAAATGTAATCGGATAGAAATCACCGCACTTGCGTTGCCTCCGTGGATCCGGAGTCGGCTTGCGATTCGGAGCTCCGAAGCTCCTCCAATGGCGGATCTAGCTCCTCTTCCTCTTGCCTTAGCTCTTCTTTCTCCAAGGGTTTGGAGAGATGAAAAGGGGTGAAAAGTGTGGATTTTTCTAAGTCAAACCCGAGTATATACTCTCAGGAACCATCCCCAGCCGTCGGATCTCAACCTAAGAAAACGAGCGGCTTTGATTCGGGGCTGAAATGCCCAATCTGGGCCGAACACGGCCTGGCACACGCCCGTGTCCAGGGCCGTGTGCCGCATTCGCCGTCAAAATCGAATCTTCTGAACACGCACACGGGTATCGAACACGCTCGTGTTCGAGTTGACACACCCGTGTTCCAGCTGACACGGCCGTGTACCCCATGATTTTCCCCCGTTTCCAACCCGAGCACTGCACGGGTTCTAGGACACGCCCGTGTCCTTGCCCGTGTCACATTGACACGCCTGGGCCCCCAGGCCGTGTACACGGGGCATTTCGTCGAGGGGAGAACGACGACTGGATGACACGGCCTTGGACACGCCCGTGTCTTAGGCCGTGTGCCTTGTCTCGACGATCGTCGAGTGAATCTCGACGATTTCACCTTGACGATCGTCGACACGGGTCGACACGCCCTGCGACACGCCCGTGTCGCAGGCCGTGTTCCCATTCTCGACGAATCGTCGAGAATAACTCGACGATTTCACGGCTAAGTGTCGACACGGGTCGACACGCCCTGCGACACGCCCGTGTCGCAGGCCGTGTGCCCTTTCTCGACGAATCGTCGAGTATAACTCGACGACTTCACGACTAAGTGTCGGCACACACTTGACACGCCCTGGGACACGCCCGTGTCCCAGGCCGTGTGCCGTCAGCCAGAAACCAAAACTGGCCCAAAACGTCCCCCTTTGCTCCTTTGAGTTTCGGGGCGTTACACGCTGCCAGGCTCTCACCTAGCTGGCAGGGCCGGAAGTCACTCGGTGTCTTCCTTAGACTCGAGTAGATCCTGCTGTCAGGCTCTCACCTAGCTGACAGGGCCGGATGTCACTCGATGGAATGTGTTTGGACCCCGAGAAGATCCCACTGCCAGGCTCTCACCTAGCTGGCAGGGCCGGAAGTCACTCGGTGTCATCCTTGTCCTCGAGCAGATCCAGCTTTCAGGCTCTCATCTAGCTGACAGGGCCGGAAGTCACTCGATGGTGTCGGGCCCAAAATCGCCAGATGAAGATCAAGAAGTCTCAAAGTGCCAGGAAGCAAGGGGAAAGGGGTCCTATCGAGGCGAGCTCGGGCTCGGCGAACCCAGTTCGGCACCAGCAAGAGGATTCTGCATGGGTGAGTTCGGACTCGTCATTCCCGGCTCGGCATTGGCGAGTAGATCGCGAACCCGGGCCTCGCTAAAGGAAAGCGAGCCAGGCCGAGGCACCTCGCCCCTTTGCCTATTAGACTTGGAAAATTTTCTCTTCTTTTTCGGGCTCAACCTGGATGGCTCACGTACGAGTTATGGCGGCGTGACAAGGGAAGAGAGCAACTCGCCCCCGAATCGATTGGGGCTCGGAGAACACTCAAAATGCATCCACTCGCGGGCGCGCTCTAATAACTACTCTACTCGCGGAACCTGTCTCGGCGAGGTCGCGTAGGGAAGCACTCGCATATATTCAGAGCACAACAAACAAAGTAACGAAAGAAAAGAAAAGGAAGTGGCACGGGTATGATCAAAAACTTCCATTAATTGTTTACAAAAAGTAATTACAGGGGGATCGCCTCGGCGAGTGAACAAAAAAGGAGAAAAGAAAAAGTACAGGCTACCCTCAGGCCTCGCCCCCTCCGCCGGACTGGTCCTCGCCGTCACCCGAAGGATCCTGGAAGCTTTTCCCGAACATCGCGTCCAGGCTGTCTTCCTTCTCGCTAGGAGGCATTGCCGGGAACAGGCTCGGCATCAGGTCCCGAGCCGAGATCCCCTCGCACCCCTCCACCAGCACCCCAGAATCCTTCCTCATCTGGTGGGTGCACTCGGTGGCTTGGATGGAGTTGATCCATAATCTCTCGATGAGGTCGGCCTTGCCAAAGATCCGCGGGCTCTTGTAGGGGAGGGTGAGGTCGATGTCGTGAGGCGGGAAGAAGATCTCCGCCTGGCGACGGACCTCGCTGAGGAGGTGCTGATTCCCCCCTTCAGCTTCATGTTCGCGCCCTCCAGCTCGGAGAGGCGTGCGTGCAGCTGGCCGATCTACTCCCCCTGCTCTGCGTTGCGAGCCTAGAGCTCCCCTGCAGCCTTGACATCCACGGCCAGGAGTGCGCGCAGTTGGCTGACCTCCTCCCCCAGCTCGGTGTTACGAACCTGAAGATCCCCAGTGGCCTTGGCATCCTGGTAAAGAGTCCATTCAGCAGCAGTACAGAATATTCTAAGTAAAAGAGAAGAGCAGCGCTTGACACTTACCAGCCCGTCGACGGCTTGGGCGAGTAGACCCTCCGCTATGCCGAGGCGCCTCGCCTGATCGGTAACCTTATCCTTGGCGAGGTCGCGAGCTTGCTCATCCTTTTCGAGTTGGTGGCTGAGGGCGAAGCTGTGGCATGCCAGCATGTGATGCAGCTCCATGGTCTGCAGGTGGGTCTGCAGGCCCTCATGGTCGAGCTGCCGGAGGGTCATCTTTTTGTAGGCCTCGTCATCCTCCCGGCCATATAGGCCGAAGCCGAGGGCGTAGGCGTGACCGTTAGCAGGCTCTCGATCGTGCCAGGAGGGGTGCAGAGTGGAGACGGAGACTCGATGAGCGAGCTCGTCCCACTGCAGCATGGGCTCGCCCGCCGAGTCCTTCCACCGCGCGCCGAAGTTGAAGAGGGGGTGTTGCTTCGGCGGCGCGCGCTCGCGGGCGGCCCTCTTCGCCGACGGTGGAGGGGAGATCGCCGTCGTGGAAGAGGGGACCTCGCCACCTTTCCGGCCCTTGCTGGTTATCTCCTTCAGCGGGCTCTCCGGCGACGCGTCGGGAGGGGTCTCCGACGAGCTGATGTATTTGGGGCCGGGCTGTTGTTGTTGTTGCCCCCGCGGAGCCAGCAGGGCCCTCCGCATCTTCTTTAATTGTTGCTGGAGAAGCGGCTGGTTCGATCCCGCGTCCTCAGGACGCCTCTTGTTGGAAGAGGGTTGCGAGAGGACTGCATCATCTCGGAAGGCCGCCGCTGCCGCCCTCTCGCGAGCAAGAGGGTCGGTATGGAGCCCCGGATCTGTGAACGGCGGGTTCGCGGGGATTATTCGCTCCCCTGCAGGAAAATACTTTGAGAAGATTAGGAATTCAGCAATGATAGGGCGAGCCTGGTGGTCAGGCGAACTCGTCAAAATGAGGAGAGAAGCATACCTTCGCCGGCCAGAACAGGAGGGAGCGCGTCGAGGCCCCTTCGCAGGAAGGCGACCTCGAAGTCCTTATGGAGGAAGTACTTGTGGAGCTCGGCGTCGTTGCCGGACACGGCCGGCGGGCGGTACACCTTCTCGCCCTTCTGCTGAGACGAGTAGGGGATGTTGCTGAGATCGCGCTTGATGAAGGCGATCTTGGTCATCCAGGTATGGTTCTTGTTCGCGATCTCGCGAACTTTGATCAGCGAACCACCGAAGTAGGCGACCCCGCCCGGCGTCGCCTTGTAGGAGAAGAGCTTCCTGAACACCGTCAGGTTGATCTCGATCCACTCCCGCCAGAGGTAACTCGCGAACGCCACCATCATCGCGACGACGTTGGAGTTCAGCTGGGCGGGTACCGCACTGTAGTATTTCAAGATTTGGCAGATCTCCGGCCAGAGGGGAAGGCGCAACCCCACCTCGAAAAGCGAGATGGGGAAAGCGAGCTCGTCCTCGTAGAATGTGTTGATAGCTTCCCCCTCCCCTGGCCTGCGCGCCTCGAAACCTGGCGGCACATATGCGGCCTTGAATTCCGCGAGCTCCTCCTCGCTGGTGTGCCCATCGAAGAAGCAGTAGTCTGTGAAGTGCAGCGCGCAGTTGGAGCGGCCGTCGGCATCTGGGTTGGTCTTGCCCATGATCGCGGAGGAACGTGTAGAGCGGGAGCAGGGAGAGAAAGAGGCACAAAGAGAGGGAAGCAAAGCAATAAAGGCACAGTACGGGGGTAGGTGAGGGGGGGGGCTATTCATAGGAAACGAAATCTACGGCAAGCTGTCCAATCAGAGCAGCTCGCTGCCCCAGCTCGCCACCCCAGCTCGCCACCCCAGCTCGCCGACTTCCGACGTATCCAAGCCAAGGCTAAGCCGAGCATTGCAGCATTTTATTTGAGTAGCATGATCAAGAATATTCTAAAAGCTATTTATTACAGAAATAAAGTTTCAGGAATTAAAAGGCGGGGCACGCAAGCAGGGAGGGCATCGGGATGCGAGTACCGGTCGTCTTGGCAAAGGAGCCGCTCACTTACCTACCCCGGCCTGGCGACCCCCGCCACCCAGGCTGCTGCGCGCAGAGCAGCTCGCGGATCCTTCCGGAATTCATCTGCACAACCGAGAGACCGTCATCTATCTCGTCCAGGAGCTGGGAGGGGGACATCAGCTCGCCAGCTTGGCCACGGCGCACCTCATCAGTGAGGCACATAGTCGCGCTGTAGCATCTCGTTGACCGCCTACACCTCACGCAGCCTGCACACCAGCTTTTTGAGGAGCTTGACCTCCCTCCTCGTCAACTCGCCTTGATCAACCTCAGGACCCAGGTAAGAGTCCAGCGAGCTCGGGGATGGGAGGGTAGAATAGTGGGCTGCCCGCGAGGATTCCTCGGCGGCCGATTGACTGGAAAGGGCTGCGAAGATAGGTGTTAGCAAAAAGAGGCAGAAAAAACTCATGAAACAAGGAGTCAAGCAAGACTGACCAGACGAGCTCGGCAGCTCAAGGGAGGTGTGGGGAGGGATGAACCTCAGATCCTTCCCACAACCTAGGCCGCGAACGCCCGGCGAGATGAGCTCGAATCCCGGGGTGGGAATGGTCCCCAGACCAGCCCCCGCGGCCAAGTCAGTTTGCCGAGGAGGGGGGGAGCCCACTGGCGAATTCGGCCTCTGCGAGCTCACAGGCAGGATCACAAAGAGAAGAAGCGGGTCCCGGAGATGGCTGTCCGGTGCCGTGAATCGCGAGTTGGCGAGCGTGGTCTCGCATCGCGGTGTGGGCTCTCGCGGCGCGACTCCCTCGCCATCTTGTTGACCGTCCAGGTCGTCGCCAACTACGACAACCTCTCTATCCTTCGCAAGAATAGTTCGGGTGGAAGAGCCGGTCTCGCGAGCCAGGGTGGCCCACAGGTCGTTGAAAATGGGCTCAGCCGCCTCAGGAAATGGCTTCGACCTCTTGGAGCTGGGCTCGGTAGAGTCGATTTGGGGAGCTTTCGCGTGGACCACCATCAGGGCGGCAACGCGAGCTGCGGAGGCCTGGCGGGCTCGGTCTATGTGCTCTTGGATCTCCTTAGGAAGAGGCATCTTGGCAGGGTAGCAAAGGGAATCGCAAGAGTCAGGCAGGTGGGCATGAGCACATATATATAGCCGCAGGTGGCCCCCACCCGAAGATTCCCTCCAACTCGCCAACCTGCGCTCGCCGCACACTTGGGGTTGGATGTTTTTTTCCGAGCTTTGACAAGCTCAAAAATAGCGGGGATTATGTACAACCCCATGTCTGGCGAGCAAGGTCACCAGGGTCTAGGCAGATCGGGCTGAGGACAATAGGCGAGCTCGGCAGTAAAGGGGGCGAGCTCGAGCTCGGCATCCGTCGACCAGAGATCGACGATCGGCGACCCCGAGCTCGGCATTCGCCAAGCGAGCCATAACTCGCGTCCTCACAGTGGAGCTCGGCAACAGCAGACGAGCATAACAAGCCGAGGTGGTCAAAGCTCCCCAGTTTGCCTGGACGTATGAGGTACTTTTTACTGTTTTGCCCCTGCTGGTATGCCCATAGCCCTTCAAAACAGCGGAGTTTGGCTGTTGGCAGACCCAACCAAGGGTTTTCCGATAATTTCAGGTCAGTTCTTTTGGTTATTGGCAGTCCAGATTTTTAAAACTATAAATAGGACCCAAGGGGTACCCCAGAAAGCAGGTTTTCCCATGTGCTCTCCTGCTCCAATCTTCAAGTGCTTTCTGTGGGTGCCTTAGCTCGGCTTCTGGCTAAGGAAGGGAAGCGCTCTGAGATCTTCCGGGTTTGTGGTGGGACCTCCCCCGCCGAGCCCTTGGGTCTGTGTCACCTTGTCTTCTTTGTTGTTTTGCTTGCAGGAGCGAAGTAGGTGCGAGACCACCCCTTCCCCATGGGCAAACTCCACAGGAGATCGAGGAATCGGTTTCAACAGCCGGCAGAATAGGCATCTTGTGGAATAGGTTATCCCGTGTGCTAATGCTACCGCAAGGCGGCTGTTCTGGGCATAAGACCCCCCTTCATGCCGTGTTTTGGGATCCGGGAGGGGGGAGGGGTCTTAAACAGTGAATGTCATAACCCGCATTTTTCACCGCCATTAAAGGTATATCAGAGTAAGGAAAAAATATGCGTCATGATACCATGTTAGCAGGGGATAACTACGGACGCTCAGGCAAAACTCCTACTTAACCGTGAAGAAAAATCTTTAAGTTGTTTAAAGGCAAAACCAGTTTAAGTCTAGTAGTTAGTCATATCCCTCACCTTAGTGGCTCATCTAGTCCACGAGTAAAAATAGTTATACGCTGCGAAAAATACTTCCTTTACAAGGTTAGACATCCTACATAATTTAAAAGGTCCCCGTAGGACACCTCATAAGTTCTAAGTTTATAATAGGAATAAAAGTTGATTTTTACAATCGTTAAATATAGTGATTTAGCATTTTAAAACATGTGATGTGTGAGGTAGTAATATTAGTTTTTATACTGGAAAATACCTATCATGCAATCCTCGCACAAAACATCCCATAGAGCAAGTAATCCAAATACACAGAAAGAAAACCAACTAAGCAACTAGTAAGCATCTAAAATCAACAATCCTATGAGCTTCAACAAACTGATACGAACACACATAAAACAAAGTATGTATGAACTAGTAAAGCAACAAAAACAACAGTTTACCTCGCTACGGCGAGGCAAAAACCACAACCAACACTGCTGCTCAAGACTCCAAAACCAGCACCGCAATCTGCTATAGCTCTGAACCTGAGGCATTCCAAAGACATAACACCTTAGCAAGAATATACAAGTGATGCTAGAAGTAAGCCAACAATAAATAAAGTCAAGGGGTACCGACCCGAGTCCAAAGGAAAAATAGTTAAATAAAGTCCAAGAGTAAGGTACAAAAGTCAAAAACACTTACGTAAAGCGTTACGTACAACAAAAGTAACCAAAATGCACAAGACTATATAGGGAAAAAATATTCACGATTAAATCATCAGGAAGAAGACAAAACTCTATTAGCCACCTGTTGTCAACTCCATCAAAAAAACAAAATGGGAAGGGTGGTCAACACATCCGGACGCACCCCCATGGATATCTTAATTTGTCATAAATGCAGCGGAGATTGGATACTCCACCATACGCCGCAAAAGCCCAAACACCTGGTAGAGTCCCAAAAGGTACTAACAGAGGGATCAATGTTGCGGCGGTGGATTAGCCCACAAATAACACCTGCAACGAACAAAATCGTGAATTCACACACCGTAACGACACGAGTTTAGAGCTCAGGGGAACACCACAACACAATCAGGGTCTGGAGGCTTGTCTCGCCCCACGGCATCGCCACTAAGAAAACCATGATATAAATCTCAAGACAAAAGCGGCAAATTGGATTCAACTAGACAATTATAGATTTAAAGCGGTTGATCAACCCTTAGGAAGGACTTATAATCCTAAGTAAACTCTAACGCATTCTACATGAAACTTGAGGAATGGTAATAAGAGTGAGATTTAATCACATCATCAAAACATGTAGCACTGAACAAGGTTAGGTGGCAAAATCAAGAACGTGAAAATTATAAGTTGGATTATATAAAGGATCTAAACAGCACTATATTCAGAATGTTATTAAAAATCACGATAACAAGAAGTTGGAAAATTTCTGCAAATCAGGATAAAGAAGGGAAGAGAACGAGGAAACCATCACTTGCCTTGGTTTTACCAGATACGACCACAAAATCGCACGTCGGCATAGATCGGGACCAAAAATACGAGGGAAATTGAAATCTAACAAGAATGGCCAAAAATAGGAATTACGGCCGAAAACCCTAGCGAGAAAAACTCAAGGAATTGGGAAGATATTACCATGATGGAGTAGCTCTGGTTGAGAACTTTCTGGATCTACGATCGGTTCAGGATTTCGAGCACTGGATCACCGTCGGCTGCCACCGGAAGAATTGCAGAAAACTTTCTCTCTTTCTCGCTCACGCCGCTCTGGTTCGGGAAGAAGGAAAAAAGATCGGTCTAAGGGGAGAAGAAAAGTACACATATATATAAGGTATAATTAAATAATTATATAACATTTCTAATAAAGGAACCGAGAATGAGGGTTAGCTGGACTCGACATCTCGGTAAGAAGCCATGGATTTCTCGAGTGGAAGAAAATATTTATCGAGTAGAAGAAGCATTGCTCGAGTGATAAAGCAGTTTTCTCGGGTACAAAATAAGATTACTCGAGTAGAAGGCAAGATTACTCGAGTACTGGAATGAACTTCTTGTGAAAGAAGTGCATTTCTCGAGTACTAGCATAGATTTCTCGAGAATAAAAAGGGCAGTTCTCGAGTACAACAAATCAATTTTCTCGAGAACAAAAGAGAGCTTTCTCGAGAACAAGAAGGGTTGTTCTCGAGTACAATGAAAGATATCGAGTACAGAAGAGGATTACTCGAGTACAAGATAACCTTCCCGAGAAGTAAAAGGACATCTCGAGAACAAGACTACATTTCTCGAGAATGATAAGTTAATTCTCGGGAAAAAACTAGTATCTCTCCAAATCAGTAGAAGAATTTCTCGAGAGCTTCAAGACCTCTCGGGAACTAGAGTGGGAATTTTCTTGAGTAGAGAAAAAGCATTTCTCGAGGGATAACACGCTTCTCGGGAACACGTCCCAGCCACTCAAGAAAGAAGGACAAAACTCGCGGGTACTTACACAATACACTCTAGAGAACAGGGTTGCCTATCTCGAGCACTAAGCAGGAGAAATTTTGAAAATTCGAATTTGACTAACATTCCGGGATAAAATGTCGACTTTATAAATTTAGAAGCAAAGACAACCCTAGAATCAGACGCACCATTTTTGAGACACTATCATCAAATTCTAACACAAGCAAAAATCATCACAAAGATCCAAACACGCGCCGAGACTCAAAAATGCTCGGATCGCAATAAAACTGGACAAGTCCAAAGCCTCAAAACTTCGTCCTTTAAATCAAGAAAAATATTCAATCCAATCAAAATCCAAAAATCTGGTCAAATAGTCCCAACAAACGCGAAGATGAACAAACGGTGCAGCGCCGTCAACAAAACAAAAAATGGGGGTAACACCCCGATGTCATAAATATGACGACACCAAATCAAATAATAACATCGGAAAATCGGGGGCGTTACAGTGAACTATCTTTATGTTGATGTGATACCGTGATGGAAGCATGACGGTTGGTCGATTCTTGATCATTAAAATAAATTGGAAGAAGTTGATGCATGGCCATGAGATGTGTTAAATAATGTAGAAGTAAAGTGGTCCACTGCTTGGAGTCGTGCCTCCCTTTGTGTAGTAGTGTGAGATTGGTAAGTTGTTTAAGGTGTCTTGCCACCCGTGTAAACAATAAACGCTTTGGTGGAATGGAAATGTGGAAGGGTTGGAAGGGTGAGGGTGTTGTTGCACTGAAATGACGTATTGATAAGGAACTCGGAACGGAGTCCTTGTGTGCTGTTCAGTACGGGATGTGAATTATTATAATGGTCTCATTGTGGAGCCCATAGACATGAAATTGCATACGGTGTAAGTTGACACGTTGTGTCATAATCTGGGTTAAGGATAGTGTGGCAGGCCTACGGGCTCGCCACTCGTCACACCGATGGGAGTTAATAGATAGAATTACACTATTGGGCCTTGGTCCTCGGTGTTTACTTCCCGAGGCACCCTCTATGCTAGTGGATGTTTTTCCTTGGTCCTTTGGTGATATGTTCACAGAGACACCTTTCGTGCCACGATGATAGGAAAATATGGGCTATGTTCTTGGTGCACATCTACCCAAGACCCCGCTGAGCCGTAGTATGAATGTGAGCTCCGTTGTTGTGTTCTTAGCATTGAGGCGTACAGAGGCCTAGGCTTGGTTGTGTGGATGCCCACCTAGTAGTGGAGAAGAAAGCTCTACTGTCACCGTCTATCCATGACGGATGACGCCTGAGAGATTAGCTATCTGCTCGAAAAGTGGAAACTACAAGTCTGTGTTGACATAGCAGTTGCATGTGCGTGAACATGGTTGAGTCATTGCATTGCGTTCATATCGTTACATTACATTACATACACAATATCCTAATCATATGAGTTTGTATGGGCACTCTTATACAATGAGTTACTTTATTATTGAACTGATCTTTAACTAATATGTCTGTATGGGCATTCATATAAGTTAAGTTACTTCCTGTCGTAGTTTCATATTATATACTATAGTAGATGGTAGAATTGTTAAAGTTGATTGATATACTCATTTGTTGAAATTACTGATATACACAGATATTGTTAATCTTATACCACCTATTTGTTCTACTGTTTATAAATATATATTGTACCCTTGTTCCATTCTCCGCCCGATGTCGTGTATTCGCTAGGGGAGCGGATATGATATCCCCTTAGTCTTTATGACTAACAGTTGTTATGTCTTCCTTTTTAGGAGAGAACCTCGCAGATGGGGCACCGATAGGTTACGTAGGAGGGCAACCAGGCCAGGACGACAGGGCCTGATATGACAGTACCGTCATTGTTGTTAGTGACTGATGTGAGTGTTTTTAGAGAGACTCTTTTGTAGCTTTTTTTGGTCATGTAGTCTGATATTATGGAAACCTTGGTTACTTCTTCTTTCTATTGTACTTATGGACTATTATGCTAGTGTGCATTTTGACTTCTATTTTATATTCATTAAGTTGTACTGGCATGGATGATATGATTAACCGTCAGGATAGGCGTCTTGTGGTACAGGTTAGCCCATGTGCTAACTCTACCACAAGGCGGTTGTTCCTGGTATAAAACTCCCCTCGTGTCATGTCTTGTGTTCCGGGAGGGGGTCTTACACTATAAGACAACTATCAAAAATGAGTATAAAAACTAGAAAGCCGAGAGGGATGTCAATCATCCATCTTTGAACCATTCATCATCAGATCTAGACCATTAGGGATCTTGAAGAGAAGCTCCTCAAGGAGAGGAAGCTTGTGGTCCCGTTCTCTAAGACACGGATAGTGGTATCTAGCAGTGACACCTTCTCATCTTATTCTAGAGTGGGAGTATGATACAAAGGAAGACAACTTGTGTCAGAAAAGGGAAAAAGGTAAAGCATTGTGCCTCAAATCACATTTCAAAGGGTTCTTCTTCAATCTAAAAGCTTTGACCAGGACAATACATATGATCACCTGAAAAATGAATGTTCCTTCAGTTAGGTCAGTAATACTCCTAACTAGGGATGAAGAAAGGGAATTGTGTGGAGTTCACTAAAGACGACCAATCTGTTGAATTCTGTGAAGTGAAAGTGGGTGAATGGAAGGCTTGGGAAACCTATCCGCGCGGACTACGCGGACAGGGTTGGCGGACTGCTAGGTCGGCAGGGATGTTGCAGGCGGTTTGCTCTGTGGCAGCCTGGGCGGTCTGTTCGCGCGGACTACGCAGATAGCAGCAGCGGTCTGACAGGCCAGTGTATACTCAGCAGGCGGTTGACTCCCAGGAAGTAACCGGGCGGATAGGAATGCTATCTGCGGAGTCCGGCATGAAGCGGACTGAAGAACTGGATCTCGGCAGAACGGTTTGGCAGTTGGCTTGGTCTTGCTCCAGTGAAGCGGCAAGTGGAAGCCGAGGAGACCGCCGGTCAGCGCGGACAGAAACTGGAGGTCGCCCGGTATGGCGGGCTAGATCCAGTGTCCGCCAGTAAGTGCGGACTGGCCCTTGTGGCTAGTGGACTGGACTTGGTGTGATCTGAACCAAGTCCAGGATGGCTCAGTCCGGGGAGATCGCGCAATGGAGCGCGGGCTGGTTTCTCAGTCCGCCAAGCATAGTAGAAGTGTTGTTGCCTTGTTTGCTAGCTTGGGAAATGCGGACTTGAGAATTGCTTGTGCAGGAGCATGCAGACTGGAGCCAGAGTCCGCTGAGTCTAGTTTAGCCTTGTGATGAGGTTATGGACTCAGGAGTTGTGGACTGGAGTCTGCTATTAGCAGACTGGATTGGCGTGTCCGCTAAGTCCGGAGGTGCCTTGGCAATGAGGCAACGGACTTGGGATATGCGGACGGTAGCCGGGTGTCCGCTGAGTCCGGCAGGT
This sequence comes from Platanthera guangdongensis, assembly GCA_039583875.1. Classification (NCBI taxonomy): domain Eukaryota; kingdom Viridiplantae; phylum Streptophyta; class Magnoliopsida; order Asparagales; family Orchidaceae; genus Platanthera; species Platanthera guangdongensis. The sequence goes on along the minus strand of CM077157.1, from coordinate 91,459,492 downwards.
GCCTTGATGGCGAGGCTGCGGGCTCGAGTTTTGCGGGCTGATGCCTTGTCCGCAGAATGGCGGACACGGCTGTTGTGGAGTCCGGCTGTGGTGGTCCTGGCTTGGTCTCTGGCGGTAAGGCGGGCTAGATATTGGAGTCCGGCCTTGGAGAAGCTGGGGCGTACTGGCTATCTGCACAGGAGCGGCGAACTGAAATGTGTGTCCGCGGGCTAGCGGACACACTTGTTCTAGATGCGGGATGTGGCGGTGATCCTATCAACTAGGGCGGTGACCATACTCATTGTCGTGCCTATAAATAGGACCCATGCCACATCAGGAGCAAGAAACCTAGACCGAAGTAAGTGAACAGTAATTGAGCTCGCGTTAGTTGCTGCGGTCTGGACCTTGGTGTTCGCGCGGATTGAGATTTGACCCGGTTGTGCTGTGCAGGTTGTGCGGATAGCGCTGGAAAGCCAGGACTTGGCTCTGATTGCGGTCAGGGACAATGCGGACTCTGCGGTTAAGCAACAGGGGGTAAACAGCAGGTCGCGGATAGCGACCAGGCGGTCTTCTCTTTGGCAACTTGGTTTGGGGTTCAGGAAGTTGCCTGCTTCAGGCGGACTGTTCCATTCAGTGATGTAGCTTGTGCGGTCTGGCAGCTAGGCGACCTCGCGGTCAGGCGGCTTGCAGATCGGCGGTGAAGAGCTAAGCATTGGAATAAGGGGTGAGTCCGCGCGGCTTGGGTTGCGGTCTGGCGACCTGGCGGACTGAGCGGACTCCACAGCAGTAGGTCGGCGGCATGGTGGTTGAGTCCGCACGGCTTGTTTTTTGTTCTTGTCTTTGTAACTGTCTCTGCTCTCCCGGTGTTGGGTTTTGGTGAAGCATGTCTCGCCATGTATGTCTCGCCTTGTAAAGAAGTTTGCTCTTGATCATTAAAGAAGCTTGTGCTGCATGTGTTGCTGGTTGTTACTGCTTTGTTGAGATAATCCCTGCTAACTCCACGATCCGGGAAAACTTTCAACATTATAAGTGGGCGTATCCTGCTTCGGTTTGTTGAGTTTTCAACAGGGTATCCAAGGGGGCGTCTGCGGTTTGTTGAATTTTAACATGGTATCAGAGCCAGGTTGTTGGAGTGGTCAAGCAGTGCTCAATGGAAGTAGTTGCTCTTCTGTAGAGGAAACCAATGGTAGAACCATGGCAGTGGAGGATGAAAGTTGTCTTGGAATTCATCTCCTTACAGAGACAAACTGTGAACGGTGGAAGTCCTGTATGAAGAGCTTTCTTCTTGGCGAGGACCTTTGGGAGGTTGTATGCGGAGCAGGAAGACAAGAGGATACTGCTGTCAATGCTGAGTCGATGAGAGCTTGGAAGGAGGCAAATGCAAAAGCGGAGTCTATTCTCAAGCAGGTGATCTCATCGGAGCTCTTGGACCACATCAGTGGATGTCGGTCAGCTGCGGAGGTCTGGACTTCCCTTGATGGGTTGTTCAGGAAGGAGGTGAAGATTACTGCGGAAGATGGTCCCTCTACTTCGTATCAGGAAGAAAGGAGAGGTTCTCCTAGGCGTGATAGGAAGAGGAAGGAAGGACCAAGATGCTATAAATGCAAGCAGCAAGGTCATCTTCAGAAGGAGTGCAAGGTTGTCTTGCTCTCGGCGAACGTAGCTCATATAGGGAGGAAGGAGAAGAACGTGGTTGGGATATCAACTAGTTCTGGAGTTTATCGGAGGAATGCCAGTGATAGTGCTACTATTTGGCATGAAAGACTGGGGCATGTAGGGATGGACAAGCTGAAAGCAATGGCGGAAAGAAGACTCGTAAGAGGCTTGCCTAGATTGTCATCCTATGGCGATTGTCGGGGGTGTGCGGGATGTCAGGAAAGTGGAGCCTATCTCTTCATGGTTGACAAAGCACAATCCAGATGTAATGCACCATTGGCGGTTGTCCATTGTGCTCTGGTGGGACCGACCATCACGGCCAGTCTTGGAGGCAGCAGGTTCATGCTGATATTGGTTGATGACTATTCTAGGTATACTTGGGTATACTTTATGAAGAAGAAGTCCAACATGGTACGCTTGTTTGTGGAGTTCAAGAAGCTTGTGGAAGGCCAGCTTGGCCGGAGGATCAAGGTGTTGAGGACAAGTATCGGTGGTGAGTTTGGCTCAACCGAGTTCTCACGCTTTTGCAGGAAGCAAGGGATCCGGATGGAGCTTTCTTGTGGACATACTTCACAACAGGGTAGTATTGCAGCTCGACTGATTCGTTGGTTAACGGAGACTTGCAGTGTTGGCTTCAGAGTAAAGGCATTCCGAAGGCTCTTTGGGCGGAAGGAATTGCCTGTGCTGCTCATGTCATCAACCGGATGCCTCTTAGTCCGATCATAATGAAGACTCCTTATGAGCTGATGTTCGGAGTGAAGCCCTCAGTGAAGCACCTTCGGGTGTTTGGATCTACCTGCTATATACACTCTCCGGGTGCTCTCAAGACAAAGCTAGTCTTTATTGGGTATGATGAGCAGAGAAGAAGATGGAGGTGTATGGATCCTGCGACGAAGAAACTCATAGTGTCGAGAGACATTGTTTTCGATGAGTTGACGCTGTATTGGGGTAGCTCTTATGTGGAGCTAGAGATAAGCAGGTCAGATGTTGGGCTGAAGGAGGCTGCTGCTAAGGAAGTGGAGTTGCCTGGGTCACCAGGTGCTCCAGGTTGTTCTAGCTCCAGGGCAAAGGCGTCAGAGTCGGGAAGAAGGGGGAACGATGCTCCAGGTTCTTCTGGCTCGAAGGCGGACGCTTCCGGTTTAGGAAGCAAGGGGAGCGATGTTCCAGGCCGTTCTTGTTCAAGAGGGGAGTCTTCTGGTTCAGGTAGCAGGGGGAGCATTGCTCTAGATGCTTTTGGTTCCAGTAAGGAGGCGTCTTGTACAGGGAGCAAAGGGAGCATTGTTCCGGGTTTGCCCGGGAACGGAGCTGGTTCAATAGTAGCGGAAGTGGTTAGCCATGATCAGGTTCTTCGGAGATCGAAGAGGATCAGTAAGCCACCAGCTCGATATAATGAAGGGAACACGGCGGACTTGGTCCCGTGTTTCCTTGTTAGCCCTCAGGTCGAGCAAGGTACTTCTGGATGTGATGACCCCACTAGAATCAAGGAGGTGGTTGACACCAAGTCTGAAGAGGTGACTTCTCTCAGAGGCAACGAGGCTTGCACTTCAGTGTCCAAGGAAGTTGGTGATACTCCTGTGATGCAAGAGTGGAGGTTGAAGCTGAAGAAGGCAGAGGGAAGCATGACTCCTTTTTGGAGATGCTGGAGGGCTCCCTCATGGTCCATGATATGCGGGGCGAGGACTATGTCTTGGACATCTCTTCCTAGATGCTATCGGAAGGACCAGGTGCAAGGTTACGGGAGCTGCTGGAGTTATTCACCACTTCTCACTTCAAGGGGGAGTGTTGAATTCTGTGAAGTGAAAGTGGGTGAATGGAAGGCTTGGGAAACCTATCCGCGCGGACTACGCGGACAGGGTTGGCGGACTGCTACGTCGGCATGGATGTTGCAGGCGGTTTGCTCTGTGGCGGCCTGGGCGGTCTGTTCGCGCGGACTACGCGGATAGCAGCAGCGGTCTGACAGGCCAGTGTATGCTCAGCAGACGGTTGACTCCCAGGAAGTAACCGGGCGGATAGGAATGCTATCAGCGGAGTCCGGCATGAAGCGGACTGAAGAACTGGAGCTCGGCAGACCGGTTTGGCAGTTGCCTTGGTCTTGCTCCAGTGTAGCGGCAAGTGGAAGCCGCGGAGACCGCCGGTCAGCGCGGACAGAAACTGGAGGTCGCCCGGTATGGCGGGCTAGATCCAGTGTCCGCCAGTAAGTGCGGACTGGCCCTTGTGGCCAGTGGACTGGACTTGGTGTGATCTGAACCAAGTCCAGGATGGCTCAGTCCGGGGAGATCGCGTAGTGGAACGCGGGCTGGTTTCTCAGTCCGCCAAGCGTAGTAGAAGTGCTGTTGCCTTGTTTGCTAGCTTGGGAAATGCGGACTGGAGAATTGCTTGTGCAGGAGCGTGCGGACTGGAGCCAGAGTCCGCTGAGTCCGGTTTAGCCTTGTGATGAGGTTATGGACTCAGGAGTTGCGGACTGGAGTCTGCTGTTAGCAGACTGGATTGGCGTGTCCGCTAAGTCCGGAGGTGCCTTGGAAATGAGGAAATGGACTTGGGATATGCGGACGGTAGCCGGGTGTCCGCTGAGTCCGGCAGGTGCCTTGATGGCGAGGCTGCGGGCTCGGGTTTTGCGGGCTGATGCCTTGTCCGCAGAATGGCGGACACGGCTGTTGTGGAGTCCGGCTGTGGTGGTCCTGGCTTGGTCTCTGGCGGCAAGGCGGGCTGGATATTGGAGTCCGGCCTTGGAGAAGATGGGGCGGACTGGCTATCTGCACAGGAGCGTCGAACTGAAATGTGTGTCCGCGGGCTGGCGGACACACTTGTTCTAGCTGCGGGATGTGGCGGTGATCCTATCGGCTAGGGCGGTGACCATACTCATTGTCGTGCCTATAAATAGGACCCATGTCACATCAGGAGCAAGAAACCTAGACCGAAGTAAGTGAACAGTAATTGAGCTCGCATTAGTTGCTGCGGTCTGGACCTTGGTGTCCGCGCGGATTGAGAGTTGACCCGGTTGTGCTGTGCAGGTTGTGCGGATAGCGCTGGAAAGCCAGGACTTGGCTCTGATTGCGGTCAGGGACAGTGCGGACTCTGCGGTTAAGCAACAGGCGGTAAACAGCAGGTCGCGGATAGCGACCAGACGGTCTTCTCTTTGGCAACTTGGTTTGGGGTTCAGGAAGTCGCCTGCTTCAGGCGGACTGTTCCATTCGGTGACACAGCTTGTGCGGTCTGGCGGCTAGGCGACCTCACAGTCAGGCGGCTTGCAGATCGGCGCTGAAGAGCTAAGCATTGGAATAAGGGGTGAGTCCGCGCGGCTTGGGTTGCGGTCTGGCGACCTGGCGGACAGAGCGGACTCCACAGCAGTAGGTCGGCGGCTTGGTGGTTGAGTCCGCGTGGCTTGTTTTTTGTTCATGTCTTTGTAACTGTCTCTGCTCTCCCGGTGTTGGGTTTTGGTGAAGCATGTCTCGCCATGTATGTCTCGCCTTGTAAAGAAGTTTGCTCTTGATCATTAAAGAAGCTTGTGCTGCATGTGTTGTTGGTTGTTACTGCTTTATTGAGATAACCCCTGCTAACTCCACGATCCGGGAAAACTTTCAACATTATAAGTGGGCGTATCCTCCTTCGGTTTGTTGAGTTTTCAACAGGGTATCCAAGGGGGCGTCTGCGGTTTGTTGAATTTTAACACAATCAAGAAATTCAAATGGGTTAATATGAACCATTTGTGTTTGGTACACTAGCACCCACTTTCAAAGGTAACAAAGTGGTCACCTATAAAACCCCCTCCTGGAACACAAGACATGACCGAGGGTAGTGTCTTTGTTTTAGCCTCCATGTTAGTTGAGTGAGAGAGAGTTTTGTATTTTGGACTTGTGGTAGCACCAACACACGGGCCAATCTGTACCACAATTCGCCTATTCTGCCAGTTAATTTTTGATATCACGAATTCCAACTCAACAAGTAGAAGAACACTATAACGCTACCGATATTCCGATATTATTATTTGATTTGGTGTCGTCATATTTATGACGTGGGGGCGTTACCCCTTTTTATGTTTTGTTGACGGCGCTGCATCGTTTGTGCATTTTTGCGTCCGTTTGGTATGGTTGACCAGATTTTGTGATTTTGATTGGATTGAATGCTTTCCTTGATATAAAGGATGAAGTTTTGAGGCTTTGGACTTGTCTAATTTTATTGCGATCAGAGCATTTTGGAGTCTCGGCGCGTGTTTGGATCTTTGTGATGATTGTTATGCCTGTGTAAGCATTTGATGATAGCGTCTCAAGAATGGTGTGTCGGATTCTAGGGTAGCTTTTCGTCAAACATAGGAATTTAATGTAGTTTGGGGAGTTTGACGAAGCGTCTAACAATACTGGGTTCAACTAAGCTGAACTTTTTGTAACAACCCCATCCGTTCATATAATATATACTAGAAGGTCCGGTCGGGGCCCCACAGCATATACCACAAAACAGACATTGAAGCTACGGAGTGATACCAGAGTAGCGCAGCGCACCTAACACATTGCATTCTAGTGGAAGCCTATAACACTACACTTGAACTCCTCTCTTGAATGTCCAACATATAAAACTTCACATTTTATACATCATAGGAATGTCTTACAACACACATAATTAGTTAGCCTTATGGCCTTACAGAGCTTTCAAATAGTGGCCCAAACATTGGCACGCAGGACGGCCACATCAAAAGACATAACATTATATCTAAATGAGCCTTCGAGGGCTAACAGCAGCAGAAGCAGCTAAAACAGCATGGACATCAACCCTTTTTCATTCCGCTTGGCTCTCCAGCACCTGTACAGGGACAATCCACCCAACGGTGGCAAACAAAGGCAATGGTCAGCATTCAGCTGACCAAATTATAACGACCCTACCCCTTTCTCGGGGCAGCGGTAATCTTCCCTGCAGGCATAGCATATCACAAGCATGGATATATATATCATATAATGTGCTTTCACGCACATATGCCATCACAACCATCAGCCACCCGGCCCAACGGTCTGTGTACTCAGGGCACATTCTTGGTGTTCTGGCAAATCAGTTGCCCACCACCGTATCAGGGTCACATCCCAATGACAACTCACTTGAGCATTTACTCCATGGCGTGCAGTCGGAGTTTTATAGTCTTAGTGAACCGGATTGGCTCGTAGCCCCCCATTGTATTAGGGCACGTAGGCCTAAGACTCTTGTTATGTGCTCCAACAAACCGCACCTTCTGGTCTTATGTCGGACGGACATAACGCAGGTCGGATACTCCACCCCACGTTGCTCAAATCGCCTTGCCATTCAACTAGTACGACGTATTCGCGGCTAAATAAAGGCGTGGGTAGGTCTCACCGATCCTGTTCTGGTATTCAAGCCTGGTATTTCTCTTACACCCATTCATCTCACAACATTAGCGGGTCTATCCTGGGCACACCAGTACTTCCTGCTACTCGCTTCGCAGGTGGACACCGCAAATAGCACAAATGTCAGGGGTCTTTCCTGGCTACCACGCCAGTACTTCCTGTTACTCTCTTCACAGGTGGACTCCCTATGAACATTAAGCATTACAAAAGGGTATTTCCTGGAATTCCAATCAAGTACTTCCTGCTACTTCCTTTCACAGGTCAAACCCATCAGCACAAGCAGCACAAGCATTCTATGGGTATTTTCTTGTACTACCACTTTAGTACGTCCTGCTACTTCCTTTCACAGGTCCAACCCGTCGACTCCTAAACTCTGCGTTTATCACGAAGTCTTCTCCGGTTCGTATGCAACATCACCAATCTAGACCAACATGTCCATATGGGCTTCACACAGCATGCCTATTCCGTACTCTAATTCCGGATCTATATGCCAATAAGAGGGGATTCCATGAATCAACCCAAAGACTCCCACAACAAGCCACCCTCTGGTGGGGGAATCACATACATATGCCAAAAATGAAACCTTCACATGGCTAGGAAGAAAGGTTGTTACCCTCGAATACCGCTTCGGTTCCATGAGCTCTTAACTGGATAGGAAGATCCGCAACAACTTTTCTTCCGCAACGCCAGCCTCGGATCTCTCGCGAAATACCGCAGTAGCACCGGTGACTAGCCCCTTTCCTCCTCCTCCTTCTTCCTCTCCCTTTCTCTCACTAGGAATTTAGAAAGTGAAGACCAAATGCAAAATGAGATTTCCCTTCTCATCCACGGCCTTAAGGAAGCAGGGAGGCAGCTAAGCCATTGTATCCTAGCTGAAGGAATGAACGGCCATGATTTTGCCACAAAAGCACATTTTTTGCTTGATACGGCCTGTGACACGCCCGTGTCCCAGGCCGTGTGCCTCAAGAGACACTTAACCGACTTATCCAATCTAGTGACACGCCCATGTGACACGCCCGTGTCACGGTCTGTATCACCCGACACGCCTTCAGACACGACCGTGTGTGTGGTCGTGTTCATCAGGCTACACAATCTCAAAATCGCCCGAGAATCACACGGCCTGCGACATGCCCGTGTCTCAGGCCGTGTGCCCATACACGGCACTAGACACGCCCCAACTCAAATTCGTCGGGCTAAGTTCGTCTACCGTGCTGACACACCCTGTGACACGCCCGTGTCACAGGACGTGTCCTAAGCACTCGACGATCGTCGACCAAATTTTATCGATCACTCGTCGAATGTTCACCCAGGAAGGACACGCCCTCTGACACGCTCGTGTAGGATGGGACATGGCCGTGATACCAGGCGTGTTCCCTCTCTCGACGAGTGTCGAGTTCATTTCGTCGACCGCAGGACTAAAGTGTCGACAGTGGCGGTCACGCCCCGTAACACGCCCGTGACACAGGGCGTGTTCCTTCCGAAAACTTCATCGAATGCAGGACACGCCCTGGGACACGGCCATGTCACCCCAAAAACTTTGCCCGCTGAAAAATGGGCTGTTACAACCCTCGCCTCCTACAAGAAATTTCGTCCTCGAAATTCGTATACAGGAAGGCAACCAGCAACCAAAAAATTATAACATGAAAAGTTTATGTTACAACAAACTTTTCCATATCCACTCAGTTATAGAAATAGCTCGGGAAATTCAGCGCGTATGGTCTGCTCTCGATCCCATGAAAGCTCTTCATGACCGCAGTTGTCCCACGGGACTTTAAGCATCCCGACCGTCTTGTTCCGCAACTCTTTCTCGGCTAGATCATCAATTTGCATGGGTGTAACTCTCGTTGTTAGCCCATACTCCACTGGCACACGATCATCTGTGATCACTTGAGCTGGATCTTTAACGGCCTTCCGAAGCACCGAGATATGATACACATCATGTAGTCCACCCAAGTCTGCCGAAAGAGCTGACTGATACGCAGCTTATCTGATTCGCTCAACCACTTCAAATGGACAAAAATATCTTGGACTCAACTTTTTCAAATGTCGAATCCTGGATACACCTTTCAAGGGCTTGATCTTCAAGTATACCCAATCGCCTACCGCGAACTCCATGTTCTGGTGCTTGGCGTTGTAGTACTTCTCTTGGCGATCTTGGGATATGAGTAGCCTCTCGCGAATAACACGAATGGTTGAGATTGCTTCATCGACTTCATTACGATTATAAACTCTAGCTTCGCCCGCTTCTACCCAAGCCAAGGGAGTACGATATTTCCTTCCATATTGAGCTTCATACGGTGTCATCCCGATACTCGCCTGTTAGCTGTTATTATAGGCAAACTCCACCATGTAGAGATGATCTTCCCATCTCTTTCCAAAATCTAGGGCGCACATTCATAGTATGTCCTCCATCGTTCTGTTGGTTCGTTCAGTTTGGCCATCCATTTGGGGATGAAAGGCCATACTGAAAGTCAACTTCGTGCCCAACAGCTGGTGAACTAGTTGTTGGGTATTACATCCACACTAACTCAGATTTGATGAAGTCACCCTGGAACTAAGATGAATTAAGTTGTATTTGATGCTTGGTTTGAGTTATATATTTGCAGGAATTTCACTGGGAAGTGTAGACCAATGTCAGTCCACAGTGGGTCACCAAACACAGGAACTGTGCAATGTAATCCCTCATTGCATATTCCAAGGTGTTGACTCATGTGTGGTCTCTCTATTGGGATACACTTCATATTCAAGCTATTGGACCTTGGGAAAAGGAATGGAAGTTGACTACATTAGAAGAAAGAGTTTCCAACAACAAAAATTCTCTAAGTCTTTTACTCGAGTAGGTCCATAACTACTCGAGTAGATTGGTTATAATTTACTCGAGTAGAGAAGCTTTATACTCGAGTACTTAAGTGTATCTCTCGTGTAGCTAAGTCATGTACTCGAGTAGACTTAGTCATATACTCGAGTAGCATGTTTATATACTCGAGTAGATCATTTATTATACCCGAGTATTAAAGGCTTCCCTCGTCAAAATTCTTCTATGTCATGGACTCGAGTAAAAACACTCATATACTCGAGTAAGTATACTCACAAACTCGAGTAGATAGAGACATACTCGAGTAGTTCATTATACCTACTCGAGTAGATCGTGTCTCACTCGTGTACTTTGTAATTTTCCTAACTCCAGAATTTTCTAAGTCTTTTACTCGAGTAGAACTTTCACGTACTCGAGTAGATCACTTCCTCTCGAGTAGTTTAGTTCAACTACTCGAGTAGCTGCTTGCTATCGTCTTCAGAATTTATTCAAAGTATTTCACTCGAGTAGTCCTTCATGTACTCGAGTAGCTTATGTAATATACTCGAGTAGTCTTTCTTATACTCGAGTAGATCCTTCATGTACTCGAGTAAGTCACTATACATACTCGAGTAGTTCTATTTGCTTACTCGAGTAGTTGATTTCTACCTACTCGAGTAGCCTATCTTTATATACCCGAGTATGTTCTCCTTCATGTACTCGAGTAGTTGTTCAACTACTCGAGTAGCTCTTCTCTTACTTGTGTATATGGCTGAACTTTCCTGAAATTTTGTCTAAGTCTTTTTCTGACGGGATTTTCAAATCACACGACATGATTGGTCCACGTGTACATCATTATGACCAATTATGACCGTTATTCTCTCCTATATAAAGTCTTATCAGAAAATGACAAACCCTAAGTATTCTGCAAGCCTTCTTGCCCTTTTATTTTGAGAAAGTTTTCAGCCAACTCCTTTGTCTGCCTTTCACGGAACAGAAGCCACCGCCGCCGCCATCTTCTCCGGCCACTGCTTCTAATTTCAGGGGACTCATTCTGAAGAAAGTTACAGATTGAGATCGACATCACTGTTCATCTTCTCTCTCTGATTCTGTAAAAGCAAAGAAGATCCAGATCTGGGCCGAGATTCTCTTCACCGATTTCTGATAGTGCTGCAAAGTCCATAAGAAGAAGTTTTCCGGCCGTTTCATCAGATCTGATTGGATTTACTGTTTGTATAATTTTTCCAAAACTTTATTAATCTTGTAGGAGAAAGTTTCTCCGAGTGTAGGAGTTTTTCACTCCGAGATTATAGGAAGTGTTATCTTCCGAGGTGTAGATCCCTTTGTTTGGATCGAGTTTGTAGGAACATTGTTCGAGGGTAGGATCAGTTTTTGATCCGAGATAGTGGAGTAGCCGAGTCTATTTGATTGCTAGATTGGTGAGGGAAAGTGGATCTACCCAAGGTCGGGGAACCACTATAAATCTTGTGTCGTCTATGATATTGGTAGATAGTTCTGTGCTGTGCTCTAATTTTTTTTTTATTCAGCAAAAGACGCACAACTCACCTATTCACCCACATCTAGGTGATTTAGGTTGACAACCGTTTTCTTTCAATTGGTATCAGAGGGAGGTTGATCGTCAAAATGTTAACACCTTGATCAGATACAAATCTGTTGTCTGAAAGATTCTACCATAAAATGGACAAGGGCAAAGATTTCGCCAAGCTTCCACTGTGCAACAAAAATAACTTTCCCATGTGGAAAGAAAGGATAAAACTTTTCATGGAAGCTGTGGATCCAAGGATCTTCATGATCGTTGAAGAAGGTCCTTACGTTCCCATGACTGTGTCCACTATCAACCCTACCAAGAAAGTTCCCAAAAAGCTAATGGATCTCGACAAAGACGGGATTGCACTTGTCTCCCTCGACAAGAAAGCTAAGAACATTATAGCAAGTGCAGTCGATGACTCGATGCTGCAGAATTTGATTCACTGTCAATCGGCTAAGGAGATGTGACATTCCTTAGTCACTTTGATGGAAGGAACTGAAGAAGTAAGGGATGATCGGAGATCCCTTTTCAACCAAAAATATGAAGCATTCCGACAAGGGAACAAAAAAACAATTGCCCACACCTTTGAAAACTTCTTCAAAATTGTGAATGGCGTAAGGGTGTATGGCCGTGTCTTCACCAACGGAGAACTGAATGACAAATTCTTGAGATCCCTAACCAAGAAATGGGATAACAAGGTATGCACCATCAGGGAGTTCGGGAAGCTAGCTGAAACGGACCCACAAAATCTCCTTGGAAAGCTTATGTATTATGAACTCCAAATCAATACAAGAAAAGCTGAAAAAGAGAAAGGCAGGTCTGCACTAAAGGAGAAATCTGTCCCTCTGAAGGCAGACACCTCCAGAAAGACTAAGGCTGCCTCCCCCGCTCCAGCTCCAGAAGTTGATGAAGGAGAAGAAACATGAGAGCCTAGCACCTCAGGCTCTGAACTATCTGAAGGAGAGTTCTCCTTGCTCTCAAGGCAATTCAAGAAGTTTCTTAATAAAAAGAAACAATGGAAAGGTAAGGATGCCTCATACAGAAGATCGCGGCGCGATGGCGATCGACAAAGAAAAGGCTCAAGTAGCCACAAAATGTACAATACTAAACAGAACAAATACGTTTCAACTGACATCATTTGCTATTGCTGTAATAAGCCAGGTCACGTCATTACTGACTGCCCTCATAAGAAGAAGGAGGGTGGTAGAAGAGAAGAAAAGAAATCCTCACACAACAAGAAGAGGAAAGAGAAGAGCCTCATATCCAAAAAGAGAAAGACTCTTAGCGACTCCGACTCATCTGAGTCAAGCAAAGAAGAAGAAGCTTACTTTGGGCTAATGGATCAAACAGATGATGAACAAGATCCCCAGTTCATTGGGAAGGTAAACTCTCATACCCCTCTTTCAGATTCTGAAGTCTCTGAACATGATTGCTAGGGTAGCTCCTCTGACGATGAGTCAGAGTTAATGGCCCAATACAAGGAGTTAATCATGGCTTACGACAAATGTCGTCGAGTCGTGAAGACTCAGGCTAAAGAGATCAAATCTCTAAAAGCCGAAGAGAGCATCTTGAGAGAGAAAGTCGCAAAGACTGACTCCCTCGAAGAAAACTTCAATAATACTATTGAAGAATATAACAAGGCTCTTGAGCACCTTGACCTTAAGGAGAAGATCATCAAAGAATTAGAAGCTGAACTTGCGGCTGAAAGGAAACTTGTTGAAAGTTTCTCGAAGCCCAAAACAGTTCTTCCATTCGTTGCTGACTTCACAGCAAAGGCCAAGGGAGCTGGACTAGGCCATGAAGAAGCTCCTAGTAAATCCTCTAGGAGAAATAAGAATCAACAGAAGAATAAGGCCGCCAAAAAGGCCTAAGCGAAAGAGAAGGGGAAAGCCCCTCAAGATCAAACTACATTCAAGAAAGTCATCTTTCTGACAAATGAGTTTGATTTTGACTCATCCTACGGGCACTTTGCTAGGCCTACCTATGTAGAGCCAAAGTCCCGCTATCAAGGATGGACTCAACCCCAAAACTTTGGCGAAAGTGTCTTTAATGCACCTTATGAAGAAGTTATTCTTCAAAGCTATGGCCCTTTCAATCATGGGCATAACTTCAAGAAGGCACCAAAGACAAAGCCTGTTGTAGAGAAGCCTATAAAGGAGAAGAAGCCATGCGATTGCCATCATCATGAGGCATCTTCCTCCAAGAATGCTACCCCTGCTAGACCAAAATTCCAAAAATTCAAGCAGGAGATCTTGAGGCAAAGGTACAACAGATTTGACTGTTGGTGTTGTGGCAAGGTTGGTCACTTTGCCATAGATTGCTGGTTCAATTCCAGAAGTACTGCACCTCCTCATGTCAGCAATATGAGAAATACCGCTCGTAATGCTAACCCTCGTAGGGGGAGTACTCTAACCCGAGACCAATGACCCAAACGTGTTTAGGTTCCTAAGGCAAATTGATTATGATTGCAGGGAAGTCAAAAGGCCAACAAAACGCCCATCTGGTACTTGGACAGCGGATGCTCTCGGCATGTGACCGGGAGTAGAAGCCTCATTCAGAACTTTACTCCAGTCGTGAACGGAGCAAAGGTCATCTTTGGAGGTTCAGACCGTGGAATTACTAGATGTTATGGTATGATTACTAACGACAATGTATCCTTCTTGGATGTGGCCTATGTCGAAGGATTGGAACACAATCTCACTAGCATAAGCCAACTCAGCGATAAAGGATACATAGTTGAGTTCCATGCTGATAAGTGCTTGATAAAATCCGTTGACAATATGGAAACGATTCTATCCGGCACTCGAAGCAGGAATATTTTCTGTTTAAATTTCATCTGTATAGATTCCTCTACACCAGTGTGTCTTTTAGCAAAAGATAGTGCACCTCTTGGTGACCAATGGCACAAGAGACTAGCACATATTAATTTCAAAACCATTAATAAACTATTTTCAATGAACTTAGTACCTGATGCCCCAAATGTCAAATGCGTCAAAGACAGGCCTTGTCATGCATGCGTAAAAGGCAAGCAAACAAGGGCTACCTTTAAAAGCATTATTGGCAAAGACTCTAACAGATGTTTGCATCTATTGCACATGGACTTGTTTGGTCCACTGCAAATTAGAAGTTTGGGAGGTAAGGACTATACATTGGTAATTGTTGATGACTACTCGCGCTTTGCGTGGGTGTTCTTTCTGAAACATAAGTCAGATACCTTCGACATCTTTACTTATTTTGTCAGGCAAGTCCAGAATGAATACAACTGCTCCATAGTCAAAATTAGAAGTGACAACGAAACAGAGTTCAAATCTGGGGCCATGACAGAATTCTGTGAAAGCTTAGGTATCTTTCATGAGTTTTCCTCTCCTCATACTCCACAACATAATTGGGTGGCTGAGAGAAGGAACAGAACACTCATAGAGGCCTGCAGGACCATGTTGAGTGATGCTTCACTACCAGAGTACTTCTGGGCTGAAGCCGTCAACACTGCATGCTACATGCAAAATCGAGCACTCATAAACAAAGACCACAATAAGACACCTTACGAACTTCTGAAAGGCAGGAAACCAACAGTGTCATACTTTAGAATCTTTGGTTGTAAATGCTTCGTACTTAATAATGGTAAGTATAATACCACCAAGTTTAGCGAAAAGAGCTTTGAAGGTATTTTTGTAGGCTATAGTAGCCATAGTAAGGCATATAGTGTTGGAACACCCTATTACTAATTTGGGTCAGGATCACTATGTCTCTAGGAATCTGTGTTTTGACCTTCTGTATAGCTTAATAGGTCAATTAGAATTGAGTCTAAGGGTCAGGAGTCTAGGATTGGAAGCTGCCCTGAAGACCCAAGTTTTTCTGGAGACCAAGTCCAAATCGTCAAGCTCAGCACGACGTTTCGTCGAACTCCGGTCGATGATCGTCTAACTCAACTTTGACAGATCGTCGAGCTCCATTCGACGATCGCTGAGCTCAAACCTCATAATATCGTCGAGCTCTGGTCGACGATCGCTGAGCTCAACTTCTCAATATCGTCGAGCTCTGGTCGACGATCGCTGAGCTCAGGTTGACGATTTTGACTCTACACTGGATCCATATCTCTGAGCTCAGTTCGACGATCTTTGAGCTCAGATCGACGATTTCTTTGCTGCTTGCGTCTTCTAGTTCGCTGAGCTCAGCTCGACGATAGCAGAGCTAAGTTCGACGTTTTCAGTTATCTTTCAGAATTTAAATTCAAATCAGATAGAAGTTATTCTGCATTTAATTCAGAAGATCTGCCAGCCATTTTCATTTACTCCTGGAGCAAGTTTCAAGGGATTTTTCAAGGAACAATTCAGTGGACTTTCCTTCAGAACAGATTATGCAATTAAGGCTGTAATCAATGCAGACCAACGGCTATCCTTGACAGAGTAATATTCTATTCAGACTCAGAGAATAAAAGATAGAATGTTTTTTGAATAAATAGATGGACAAGAATTGGACACCTCTTAATATACAGAGACTCTGAAAAATATTCTGTCAATAAGAATTCAGAAGAACACTCATCATCAAGAGATCAAACTTTCAAACATTCTTCAGATCTCTTCAGCTCTCAAGTGTTCAAGGCCAACATCATTTCAAGACTCCAGACAATCAACATTTCAGCTTGCTGAAATCATCTTCTGCTGGAGATCTATTTTTGGAGGCCTATCACCCTCAGCAAAGTTCATCTTCCTGAAGATCAAGGACTTAGGGGGAGCTTTGAAATCAATCCACTTAGTCTTCTCAGTTGATTGAGAAAGAGAAGACTGTCATAACTCTCTCAACCCCCTCTCTGTAAAGGGTTTTCAAACTCCCTTCAAAAGTTTGAATCTGGTTTTTGAGCACCTTGTCAAAAGCTCATTGGTGGCAAGACACCTGATCAAAAAATCTGATTTGGTTTTTGAGCACCTTATCAAAAGCTCATTGGTGCCCAGGACACCTGATCAACTCATCCTGCAGTGGATTCCTACCTAGGGTGGTAGAAGAGTGGATGTACCCAAGTTGGGGAACCACTATATTTCCTTGTGTCATCTGGTTCTGCATGTTTTCTTTTTGTTTCTGGCCTAGATTTTCTTGTGTTTTACTTCTGCATAGCTTAGTTTTGTGTTTAGTTTTACTTCTGCTTCCCTGCTTACACCCATTACAACAAGTGTTGTAAAGCTTTGCAAAAGTTTTTCTTTGTGTTTTAAAAAGCACCATATACTCTATTCACCCCCCCTTTAGAGTATATCAGATCTAGTTTCCCCTTTCAATTGGTATCAGAGGGAGGTTGGTTAATCATACCATATCTGTTTGGTTGTACAGGCTAACACCTGAACCCCAAGATCCCAAACTAGATCCTTCCTTTATTTTTATTTAGCTTGCACAAGTCATGGCCCAAAACAAAGATTATGCTAGCACCAGACCTCCAGTGTGCAATCTGTCAAAGTTTGCACTTTGGAAAGCAAGGATTAGACTCTACATGAATTCTATTGACGAAGACATTTTTAATTCTGTTTTGACAGTGTGTCCAAGACCTCCAGAGGGCACAAGCACAAATGTTGTTCCACCTCCATCAGGAACAGATGCTGACATCAAAAAGTGGAAAGTAGCTGATGCCAAGGCAATGAACATCTTAGCTCAGACAATGTCAGATGACATTTTTCAGAAGGTAGCTGAATGCAATTCAGCCAAGGAAATCTGGGACAAGCTCTCAGAAATAGTTTCAGGCTCAGCTGATGAGAGAAAGGACAGGAGATCCCATCTCATCTCCCAATATGAGAACTTCAAGAAGGGAGAAACTGAGACAGTGGGAGACATGTACAACAGACTGAGTCTAATTGTCAGTGAACTGAGGACATTAGACAAAGAGATCTCACTAACTGAACTTAATGACAAGATCCTAATGTGCTTCCCCAGCACTTGGGATTCAAGAATCTGGCCAATTAAAGATGCCAGAAGCCTGAATGAGATCACGACTGAAGCCTTGTTGGGTAAGCTCAAATATTATGAGCTACTCATCAAGAACAGAGAAGAAGAACAGAAGGCTGCTTCACCAGCCACAAGAAAGGAGAAGTCTATAGCATTCAAGGCAACTGAGGATCTGCCTGAAGAAAAAGGAATAGCCAATGATGAACTTCTCAGCTTGTTGGCCAAAAGATTCTATAAGATGGCCAGAAAGGACTTCAGAAGAAGATCATACAAGGAGCAGGATAAGCCAAGGTATGACAAGTCCATTGGCAATAGCAAAGACATTATTTGCTTTGGTTGCAGGAAACCAGGGCATATGGTTCCTGACTGTCCAGAAAACAAGAACAAGGACAGAAGGGACAGAAAAGAAAGAAGAAAGGAGAAGGACTCCAAAAGGAATGGAAATAGCAAACCTTCCTCCAGCAGAAATAAGCACACAAGGAAAGGATTTGTTGCTGAATCCTGGAGTGAGACTGAAGAGGAGTCAGAAGCCTCTTCCAGCTCAAGTGATGATGAGGATGATGTAGAGGAAAAGGAGTTCTGCATGATGGCAATCAATGCCTCACAACACAACTCAGAGGAAGAGGAGTCAGAATCAGACTCAGAGACTCAACCTGAAGAGGATCAGGTAATCAGCTCTTTTGATTTCACTTCAGAAGATTTTAAACTTGAATTTAAAGCACTATGTTTAGACCTGCTAAAGTCTGAGAAAGAGATCATCTCTCTCAGAAATCAATTATCTGAACAAAGTGGTTTAAAATCAGAAAACCTCAAACTCTCTCAGGAGTTGGAGAACCATAGGGAACAGATAGCTTCACTGAAGAGTGAACTCTCTGAGGCCAAGAAGCTTGAAGAATCTCTCAATGGGAGAAGCATCAAGCTGATGGACATCACAAGCACAGTGAACTCAAGATTTAACAGCACACTGGGCTTGGGTGCCTCATCCAGCCAACCTATTGTTCTAACAACCCCTATCAAGTTCATTTCTGACAAGGGAAAGGGAGTTGTAGAGGTTGCCAGGAAAAATTCTGATCTGCCTCAGAAAACTAAAGTCCAGCACAAATCGTCGAACGGAGATCGACGATCGCCGAATGAAGATCGACGATCGCCGAACGCAGCTCGACGATCTCAAGAAAAATCGTCGAACGCAGATCGACGATCTCAGCCAAGTTCGTCGAACGCTGGTCGACGATCCCATATACCTGACCTCAGCCATAGTCGACCGTCGAACGGAGCTCGACGATCTGACCCACGATCGTCGAACGCAGCTCCAAGATCGTCGAACAGAGGTCAGAGCTCTGGAAATTTTCTCAAGGGCAAGTCAAAATTGAATCCTAAGGGTTCTTCATCCCAAACCTTTAACCCTTATACTGAATGGATTATACCTCCAAGGAGATATCATCCTGAAGGATATAAGAGTCAGCCAGGGATGTCTTTCATTTCTGAATTTAGAGGTTATCAACCTAGGCCCAAGGTAAACTGGGTCAAAAACAAGTAAATTGTTTTATGTGCAGGTGAAGACCTATCCAACATCTAACCAGCAATGGTATTTGGATAGTGGATGCTCTAAGCACATGACAGGGAACAAGGACAACCTCAATTCCTTTAGAGCCAAGCTTGGACCCAAAGTTATCTTTGGTGATTCCAACTTTGGACAAACTAAAGGATATGGAGAAGTCCAGATTGGTTCTGTAACCTTCAAGAAGGTAGCATATGTGGAAGGACTGAAGCACAACCTAATCAGCATCAGTCAGCTATGTGATGAAGGCTACCAGGTGACCTTCAGCAAAACCTTATGCAAAATCAAGTCAGAGGACAACACAACTGTGTTGACAAGTAAAAGGAAAGGTAACATCTACCTAGTAGATTTTCTTTCAACTTCTATAGATATCTGTTTATTCAATTCAGTTTGTAGACCAAATGTTTTGTGGCATAAGAGATTAGGACACCTAAACCTTAGAACTATTGCTAGGCTCTCCAAGGACAACCTTGTTAGAGGACTACCTTCTGGCCCCTACCAGAAGGAAGGACTCTGCAAGGCCTGTCAATTAGGCAAGCAAACTAAGAACAGTTTTAAGTCACTTAATAAGAGTGATTCACCTAGGATATTGTATCTGTTACACATGGATCTATTTGGACCCATCACAGTACAAAGCCTAGGAGGGAAATCCTACACTTTAGTGATTGTAGATGACTTCTCTAGATTCACTTGGGTGTTCTTTCTAAGGAAGAAGTCTGATAACTTTAAGTGTCTGACAGAGTTTCTCAAATGTATAAAGATTGAGTTCAATACTCACATTGCCCTGATCAGAAGTGATCATGGGACAGAGTTTGATTCTCTTCTTATGCAAGAGTTCTATCAGAGTGAAGGGATCAGACATACTTTCTCAGCTACTAGAACTCCTCAATAAAATGGGGTAGCTGAAAGGAAAAATAGAACCCTTATTGAATCTGCCACCATATTGTTGTCAGATGCTCATCTACCTCTATCCTTCTGGGCAGAGGCAGTGAACACCTCCAACTATGTGCTGAACAGAAGTCTGATACATAAACTGAAGGGAAAGACTCCCTATGAATTACTCAAAGGGAAGAAACCTAAAGTTGACTATTTCAAAATTTTTGGTTGCATTTGCTATATTCACAATAATGATAAGAAATATCTAGCAAAATTTCAAGCCAAAGCTGATGAAGGAGTGTTTCTGGGATACTCCATGATCAGCAAGGCCTATAGGGTATATAATAAATCTTCATTAAAAATTGAGGAATCTGTTCATGTTTCTTTTGATGAAACTAACATGTCTTTCAAGGAGAAGATCCCTTCTACCATAGAACCTTTGCAGGAACACTCTCTAGTTGAAGATATGAACAAGCTACAGGTTGCTCAAGAGGATGAAAGCAGTGAAGATGAAAGCAATGCTCAACATATTGAAGCACAACCTGAAGAGCCAGTTGTTGTACCACAAGAGGAAACAACAACACAGGTTGGTGAACAATCAACACCCCCTGTTGATTTAGTAACATCAAGAGACCATCCAATTACCCAAATAATTGGAGAAATCTCAACTGGTGTGCAAACCAGAAATCAGGTCAATCAAAACCTGTTACACACCTGCTTCCTTTCTCAAATTGAGCCTCAGTCCATTCAAGATGCAGAGCAAGATCCACACTGGATCATTGCCATGCAAGAAGAGTTGCATCAATTTGAGAGGAACAAAGTATGGGAACTAGTGCCCAAGCCTAAGGATCATTCCATTGTTGGAACAAAATGGGTATTCAGAAACAAACTGGATGATCAAGGAGTAATAATTAGGAACAAGGCAAGGCTAGTTGCCCAAGGATATTCTCAAGAAGAAGGAATTGACTACGACCAGACCTTTGCACCTGTTGCAAGATTAGAAGCCATCAGGATATTTTTAGCTTATGCAGCTCACAAAGGCTTCAAGGCTTATCAGATGGATGTCAAGAGTGCCTTCTTAAATGGAGACATCAAAGAGGAAGTCTATGTCAGACAACCTCCAGGTTTTATCTCTCCAACTCATCCTGATTTTGTTTTTAGATTAAATAAGGCATTATATGGTCTCAAGCAAGCTCCTAGAGCATGGTATGAGACCCTAGCATGCTTTCTCTTGAAAAATGGTTTTATAAGGGGTAGAGTAGACCAAACTCTTTTCATTAGAACCCATAAGTCCCATACCCTACTAGTACAAATCTATGTAGACGATATCATTTTTGGTTCTACTGACTCAAAACTATGCAGAAGGTTTTCTAACCTAATGCATTCTAAATTTGAGATGAGTAGCATGGGTGAGCTATCCTTCTTCCTAGGATTGCAAGTCAAACAACATGCTGAGGGCATCTTTATTTCTCAAACCAAATATGCTAATGAGCTGGTTAAGAAATTTGGCATGTCTGAGGCATCTTGTATGAAAACACCCATGCCTACCAATGCTGTATTGGATGTTGATGAACATGGGAAACCTGTTGATCAGACAACATATAGAGCAATGATTGGCTCTTTACTGTATCTTACAGCTAGTAGACCAGATATAATGTTTGCTACATGTATATGTGCTAGATTCCAAGTAAGCCCTAGAGAGTCACATCTCACATTAGTAAAGAGGATTCTTAGGTATGTTAAAAGTTGTCCAAATCTAGGGCTCTGGTATCCAAAAGATTCAGTATTTGAGTTAACTGGATTCTCTGATGCTGATTATGCTGGATGCAGAATTGACAGGAAAAGCACCAGTGGAACTTGTTAGTTCCTTGGTGATAGACTTATCTCTTGGTTTTGCAAGAAACAAACATCTGTGTCAACTTCAACTGCTGAAGCTGAATATATGGCCGCAGGCAGTTGTTGTTCACAAATATTGTGGATTCAAAATCAACTCCTAGACTATGGTTACAACTTAGAGAAGTCAAAAATCTTTTGTGACAATACAAGTGCTATTTCCATAGCTCAAAATCCAGTCCTCCATAGTAGGACAAAACACATAGAGATTAGGCATCACTTCTTAAGGGACAATGTTGAAAAGAATAAAATTGAACTGCAATATATCCCAACTGATTTACAAAGGGGAGATATTTTCACCAAGCCTCTGGATGAAAAGAAACATACTTTCTTCCTAAATCAGTTAGGAATGTTAGATGGAGGAAGTCTTAAATAATATCCAAGATTTTGAAAGCTAAAAATGACCAAGACTAGGCAAAATTCTGATTTTCCTTAGTGTCTAAAATTTCTCTGATCTCTGAACTGCGCTCGACGATTTTCCCAAAGATCGTCGAACGGAGTTCGACGATTTCCTGAATCGTCGAACTGAGTTCAGCGCTCCTTTGATAGTATGGACTATCTCTTCTGGTCAACGATCGTCGAACGGCGTTCGACGATTCTGTTCACTGAACGATCGTCGAACGGAGCTCGACGCCTTTCCAAATCGTCGAACGGAGATCGACGATTTTGGAGTCTCTTCAGATTCCTTTAGAAGCCTCGATCGTCGAACTGAGTTCAACGATCTTTCCAATTCTGCGTCGAACCCTAATATAAAACTCTTTTTTCGCCGTCGTTCTCTCTTGCACTTTCAATTTCTCTGCAGAAATTTTCTTCCCTCCAAACAGTTCTACCTTGGTCGTTTTGTCTGTTGATTTTTGCAGGTACAATGGCCGTTTCAGTTGCTGTACTCGCCGCAATAAAATTTGATGCGGGTTTTGACATTGATCTAGACTCCTTCAACACAACTGATCAAGTCTTCCAGGACATCCTCAGTTTATCCAAAGATCAGCATCTATCTGCCCTTATGACAACAAGAATCAAACTTGCCTCTGATGAAATCAAAGAATGGGTATATACTGCACACAACCTTGACAACAACACCATTATTGGATCCATTGGTGGCACCCAGGTACCTCTGACCCCAACAGTCCTCACAGAGGTTTTTGGTTTAAGAAATGGTGAAGACTCTGCTGAACTTTCTGGAGAAGAATTCTCTGATATACTTGCCAGGATGGGTCATCCTGAGGGGAACCCTAGCAAGATGTTTAAGAGGAACCTGTTAGTGGAATACAGGTTTCTGGCAGATGTTGTAGGCAAGGTTCTGTTGGCCAAACATTCTGCCCATGACACCTTCTCCAGATATCAGCTCTGCCTCATGGGAGCTCTGGTAGATAGGAAAAGCTTGAACTGGGGAGAAGTCTTTTTTGATCTGTTGAAGAAAAAGATAAATAAAACCTTTGTGAATTATGGAAGAATTCTGGGAATCTTCCTTCAGGCCAAGTGCCATGCTCTGCTAGTCTCCTCTGGAGTGCACATCAATGCCTCCAAGAGACTCACCTGTGCCCTATTTGGGAAATGGGACAGGCAAATCATCAAGCCCAGCAGGCCCTCTCCATCTGCCCCTTCAGGCACCAGGACTCTAAGAGTCACTCCACCCCAGGTCTCTGCCCCTGCAGAGGACCTGCCTGCTGCTAGTGCTGCTTCTCCTCCCCCAAGTCCAACCCTACCCATTCCATCTACCACTCCAGCCTCATCCACTATTACAATTTCCAGCCCATCTCCAACTTCTATTCCATCTCCAGCCACCATCTCATCTCCACCAGCAGACCACTTCCATCCCCTATTCTCTTATCCCCCACCAGATGTCACCTCATCCCCATCCCTTCCATCCTTCACACTTCTGGATGAATCCTACATGGATGATTCCCCCTCCTCTCCTCCAGAGTTACCATCCTCTTCCACCTCTTTCCAAGACCTTCTCCACCACATTATTGCCCAACCCACATTCACTCCATCCATATCCATCCCATTATCCTCCATCTCCACCATCCCCTCTCCTGAGCCATTCATTCCACCCTTCAGCCCTCCTCCTCCAGCTCCATCAGCCATCCCTGTACCCTCTACCTCTGCTCCTCTTCTTGAGCAAGTAGATCTCCCAGCCTTGGCTGACCAGTTGTATGAGCTCCTTGCACCCAGGATCTCTCTTCTCACGGAGGCCTCTTTAGCTCCTCTACAACAGTCAGTGGCAGCTCTCTCTGCCAGGCTTTCCTCCTTCCTTACTCCTCAAGCAGCACCCCCAGCAGTGTGTCTTGATACAGCTGTATCTGTATCCAGGCAGGGGGAGATGCCCTATGAAGCCAGCCTTCATGCTGCTGTTGCTGCTGCTTCTGCTGCTACTGATGCTGTTTCTGTGTCTGCTTCTGCTACTGCTGCTTCTCCTGCATCTGTTGCCTCTGCTACTCCAGTCCTAGCAATAGACCTAAGGTCTTTGCTATCTACATTTGATACTGCATACTACTGCTGCCTCCCAGAGCCTAATGCTGTCCAGCCCTCTGAAGATCTGTCCAAGGCTCTGGTGCCCTTCTCATGCTGTGACCCCAGTATAATTTCTGCTTTTATTCATTCAGTGACTGCTGCTTCTGATGATGTTACTGCTGCTGCTGATGAAGAAAAGGCTGTATCTGCCTCTGAAATTATCCCTGCTGCTGAAGAAATTGTTTCTGTTGAGCCCTTTTCCCAGGATTCTCTGATGACAGAGGCTGCTGTTTTTGAGCCTGCTGAAGTTGTTGTTGTTGTTGTTACTGAAGATGCTGCTGCTGTCTCTCCTGAAGTTACTAGTGCTGTTTCTGAAGTTGTTTCTGTTGCTCCATATGCTGTTGCACCTGTTGTTATGTCTGTTGCCCCATATGGTGCTGTTTCTGTTGCTGCCCCTTCTGCTTCTGCCCCATCAGCTGCTGTTCAACTGAAAGAAACATTGATGAAGAAGATTGATGCTTTATATGATGCACAGAGTTCTGAATCTGAGGATTATAACACTGCTTCTGATGATTCATCTGCCACCATTGCAAAGAAAAGGAAAGCAAGAAGTAAGGCATTGAAGAGGGTTCCTCCTACCAAAGTTAGAGATGACAATGATGTTCCTTACTATATTCTGCACAACTGCCCAATCACTGAGCATTGGATGCAGTTCTCTAAGAACCAGCTAAAGGCTATGAAGAAGAAGAGGAAGTATGAGAAAGATTCCACTCAGTTCAAGCACCCTCATCCTCCTCCACCACCTCCACCTGATGCAGGTGCAGGTGGCAGCTCTGCAAGTTCAGGCCCTGCTAGAAGCCAGGCTCCCTACCAACCTCATGCTAGAACATATCAAAGGGAAAGCCAGTCTAGGGGTTCTTACTCTAGAAGGGGAGGATATAGGGGAAACCAAAGAGAGACTCAGGTTTACTCCAAAGGGCATTCCAGGCAGCACCCTTATTCCAGGGGAGGACATGTTCCTTCTGATACAACTTCAGGTCCTTTCCCCTATAAGCTCAAAGATACTGTGACTGCCAGGACTCCTCAAGATACTTCTTCCAACAGGTATGAGCCACCTGTTCCATTTGAGGACCCTGAGAAGAATCCTGTGGCTTGGACTGCTAGAATGAAAGAGCTGGCTGCTTTAGATCAAATCAAGAAAGCCAAAGAGAAAGGCCTAGACACTTCCAACATCTCCACAATGTCAGAACAAAGACAGAAAGAACTAGAAAGATATGCTTCCAGCAAATTTTTTGATGCAGACAGGTACATGGAGTTGCATCCAGCTGCAGTGGTTCCCAGGACATCAAAGCAAATTTATTTGGGTGCAGCTGATGATACCAGATCCAAACAACAAGCCTTAGATCCTAACAGAGAAATCAAAATGGTAAAAGGCAAAGAAAAGGAATAACTCTGTAAGGTGATAACTCTTGGTTTTTCTGACTGCCTTCTGGATATCATGTTTATATATATATATCTCTGTGATGGTTCTGTGATGTCTAGCTGCTGTTGTTTTTATGTTTTTCTGATTGTATAATATTGTTTGATTTTCAAAAGTCTGTAAATAGTTTTCCTAACCCAAATAGGGGGAGATTGTTGGAACACCCTATTACTAATTTGGGTCAGGATCACTATGTCTCTAGGAATCTGTGTTTTGACCTTCTGTATAGCTTAATAGGTCAATTAGAATTGAGTCTAAGGGTCAGGAGTCTAGGATTGGAAGCTGCCCCGAAGACCCAAGTTTTTCTGGAGACCAAGTCCAAATCGTTGAGCTCAGCACGACGTTTCGTCGAACTCTGGTCGACGATCGTCTAACTCAACTTTGACAGATCGTCGAGCTCCATTCGACGATCGCTGAGCTCAAACCTCATAATATCGTCGAGATCTGGTCGACGATCGCTGAGCTCAACTTCTCAATATCGTCGAGTTCTGGTCGACGATCGCTGAGCTCAGGTTGACGATTTTGACTCTGCACTAGATCCATATCTCTGAGCTCAGTTCGACGATCTTTGAGCTCAGATCGACGATTTCTTTGCTGCTTGCGTCTTCCAGTTCGCTGAGCTCAGCTCGACGATAGCAGAGCTCAGTTCGACGTTTTCAGTTATCTTTCAGAATTCAAATTCAAATCAGATAGAAGTTATTCTGCATTTAATTCAGAAGATCTGCCAGCCATTTTCATTTACTCCTGGAGCAAGTTTCAAGGGATTTTTCAAGGAATAATTCAGTGGACTTTCCTTCAAAACAGATTATGCAATTAAGGCTGTAATCAATGCAGACCAACGACTATCCTTGACAGAGTAATATTCTATTCAGACTCAGAGAATAAAAGATAGAATGTTTTTTGAATAAAGAGATGGACAAGAATTGGACACCTCTTAATATACAGAGACTCTGAAAAATATTCTGTCAACAAGAATTCAGAAGAACACTCATCATCAAGAGATCAAACTTTCAAACATTCTTCAGATCTCTTCAGCTCTCAAGTGTTCAAGGCCAACATCATTTCAAGACTCCAGACAATCAACATTTCAGCTTGCTGAAATCATCTTCTGCTGGAGATCTATTTTTGGAGGCCTATCACCCTCAGCAAAGTTCATCTTCCTGAAGATCAAGGACTCAGGGGGAGCTTTGAAATCAATCCACTTAGTCTTCTCAGTTGATTGAGAAAGAGAAGACTGCCATAACTCTCTCAACCCCCTCTCTGTAAAGGGTTTTTCAAACTCCCTTCAAAAGTTTGAATCTGGTTTTTGAGCACCTTGTCAAAAGCTCATTGGTGGCAAGACACCTGATCAAAAAATCTGATTTGGTTTTTGAGCACCTTATCAAAAGCTCATTGGTGCCCAGGACACCTGATCAACTCATCCTGCAGTGGATTCCTACCTAGGGTGGTAGAAGAGTGGATGTACCCAAGTTGGGGAACTATTATATTTCCTTGTGTCATCTGGTTCTGCATGTTTTCTTTTTGTTTCTGGCCTAGATTTTCTTGTGTTTTACTTCTGCATAGCTTAGTTTTGTGTTTAGTTTTACTTCTGCTTCCCTGCTTACACCCATTACAACAAGTGTTGTAAAGCTTTGCAAAAGTTTTTCTTTGTGTTTTAAAAAGCACCATATACTCTATTCACCCCCCCTTTAGAGTATATCAGATCTAGTTTCCCCTTTCATATAGGATATTTAATAGAAAAACCCTGGTGGTGGAAGAATCGATACATGTTGTATTTGATGAGACGAGCTTGCTGCAAAGCAATCCGTCTAGTGTGCTCATTGAAGATGCAGGTGAAAAACTAAAAGAAACTAGCTTGGATGAAAGACAAAGGCGAGAAGTTCATTAAGCTCACCACTCCAACTCCTATTGGAGAGGCTGATGATCAAAATGAAGAAGTCACCAGGATGAAGAAATCACTCCAGTGATTGAAGATAATCCAGATGCAAGAACTCTAGAACTCAGATATCTGAAGGATCACCCCATGGACCAGATCATAGGAGATCCCTGGGATGGTGTCAGAACTCGAAGAGGTACAACTAATGAGAATCTTCATTTGAGTTTTCTCTCACAGGTTGAACCAAAGAAATTTGAGGAAGCAAACTCAGATGCATCATGGATAATGACAATGGAAGAAGAGCTAAATCAGTTCAAGCGCTGCAATGTGTGGATGCTTGTTCCAAGACCCAAAGGAAAGAACATCATTGGAACAAAATGGGTCTACAGGAACAAGATGGACGAAGATGGAACTATCATAAAGAACAAGGCCAGACTAGTCGCTAAAGGCTATTGTCAAGAAGAAGGAATCGACTTCGACCAGACATATGCTCCAGTGGCGAGGTTGGAGGCAATAAGGTTGTTCCTAGCATATGCTGCTTTCAAGGGCTTCACCGTCTATCAGATGGACGTGAAGTCGGCCTTCCTAAATGGTAACATAAAGGAGGAAGTGTATGTGGAACAACCTGCAGGTTTCGTTGATCCTAACTTTCCTGATTATGTCTATTTTCTGCACAAGGCCCTATATGCTCTGAAACAAGCTCCTAGAGCTTGGCATGAAACGATGTCTACCTTTCTACTTGAGAACAAGTTCACAAGGGGAAAGATAGACAAGATATTATTTCTTAGGGAAATAAAAGGCAAGATTTTGCTAGTGCAAATCTATGTCGACGACATTATTTTTGGCTCTACAGATGACAACCTCTGCAAAAAGTTCTCAAAACTTATGCAAGGGAAGTTTGAAATGAGCAGTATGGGCGAGCTGAAGTATTTCTTAGGGCTTCAGGTGAAACAATCTGAAGCTGGAATTTTCATCTCACAGACCAAGTTCACCAAAGAGCTAATTAAGAAATTTGGAATGGAGAACGCAACCTCTATGAGGACTCTAATGGGCTTAACTATGTCTCTGGACAAGGATGAAAAAGGGAAACCTTTTGATGAAACCAAGTACAGAAGCATAATTGGATCCTTGCTCTACCTTACTGCCAGTAGGCCTAACATAATGTTTTCAACATGTGTCTGTGCTAGATTTCAGGTGAACTCTAAGGAATCTCATTACGCTGCTGCAAAGTGGATCCTGAGATACCTTAAAGGCACACCAAATCTTGGCTTATGGTACCAAAGAAGTAATGACAGCGAACTAATTGGGTTTTTAAATGCAGATTTTGCAGGTAGCAAAGACGACCGAAAAGTCACCTCAGGGACTTTCCAATTCTTCGGAAGAAGGCTAATCTCCTGGATTAGCAAGAAGCAGAACTGTGTCACAATCTTAACGGCCGAGCCAGAGTATCTCTCTGCAGGCAGTTGTTGCGCACAGTTGTTATGGATAAAGGATCAGTTCGAGGACTACAACCGGCAGTTCAAGGATATTCCTTTGTACTGTGACTCCTCCAGCGCAATTACAATAGCCAACAATCCAGTCTCCCACAGCCGGACAAAGCACATCGAGCTAAGTTATCACTTCATCCGGGAACAAGTGGAGCATGGAGACATAGATCTCCAATATGTGCCTACAGATAGGCAAGTTGCAGATATCTTCACAAAGCCGCTGGACGAGACCAAGTTCTCGTTCTTCAAGACTGAGCTTGGGATGCTCAACAAAGAGGACTAAAGAAGGCTGGATGACTAAGAAGCAAGTAATTCCAAGGGGTTAGTAAAAATCTACATTTTCTAAATTTTTTCAAAGTTTGACTCGAGAAGCATAAGAAATACTCGAGTATGTGAATTCACCTAGTCGAGTCACTGCAGACCTACTCGAGTAACTACTGACATACTCGAGTACGTTATTTACCTACTCGAGTACTCTTCTCTACATACTTGAATATAAGAGTGTGCCTACTCGAGTAACTACTTACCTACTCGAGTAAGTCACTTACCTACTCGAGTATTTTTCTCCACCTACTCGAGTATTTTATGCAGACCGACTCGAGTAATTTCTGAAGATCTACTCGAGTAACCTCTTACCTACTTGCGTAGTCTATATCTTTCTCGTGTAGTGTTTCCAAATTTTGAAATTTGTTCTATTCGCCACACAAGGCTAAATGCCGCCTCTTCCCTCGATTTAGTTAATTTCCTTCAAATTAATTAGATGTAATTTAGGGTTATATATATGAATTTCCGAAAACCCCAACCTAGATGAAATCATTTCGTTCTCTCGAGTACCCTCTGCCGCTTCGCCTACTCTGCCATTTCGCCTACTCGCCACTGCCGCTGTTGCAGCGCCGCTTCCCTCCTAACCACCTCCCGTCAACCGCAGCCATGGCCGCTTATTCCAAGATAGGCGTCAGATCAGAACTCGTCACCGCAGGTATTGCAGAGCTCTCAGATGACTTCCACAACCTTCTCATCCTTCTCGACACCGCCGGCCTGTCCTTCATTCTCCAGGAACCCTGCCGAATTTTATTCCCAGAAGTAGCCAAATTCTTCTCCAATCTAAAGGTCAAAAGGAATGGGAAAGTCCTGAAATCCAAAGTGAAGGGTTTGAACATTAAGTTCACCAAGCCCTCTGTCTCTCAGCTTCTTCGATTGCCGCTTGTCGATGAAGAAGATCAATTAGTTGCTGACGACTCTGACAGAATAGCCCTTTTCTGTGGTTTTTCAACTGATGCTCAGTACTTCAAAAGGTCAGACATGAATGCAGAAGGAAAGTTTTTGGTTGATGTTATTGGGAAAATTTTACTGTGCAAGACACACTCCATCAGAGACATTCCATCATATTTCTTTCAGATAATGCAAGCAATTGTCTGCCGCAAGAAATACCAATTTGGTATGCTGATTCTGGGTAAAATCAAGGACAGTTTAAAATCTCCCAACTACGCAAGAATTATCTCTCTGCTCCTACATGAAACAAATCCTGAGGTCTTCAACTTCTCCAAAGGGCCCCCTCTTCACCACATGAAGAAGGTCTCCATCTCTTCCATTCAGAGATGGGATCTCAAGCTAAAGAATTCTGACCAAACTGCAAAGATCTCAGAAGTTCCAGAAGTTCCAGCTATAGAGGACAGGACTCCATCTCCCTCTCCTCATCATGTGGCCAGCTCCTCGGGTGTACTAAGTGAAGGGGAGCATGCTCCTTCTAGCCAAGTCAGGCAGCCCTCTCCTCAACCAGAAATTCCTTCCCTACCTCATACTCCACAAAGTCCAGCCACTCCTTCAGATCAAATACCTCAAGACTCTCTTCTGTCCACAGCTGCTGCTATAGATGCTATGATTGCAGAGCTCTCTGAAGAAGTGATGCCCATTCCTCCTCTATCTCCTCCAGCTCCAACCTTTGAATGTCACAAGGACTCCACTCCAGCACAGTCTCCTGCCCATTCTCCAGCCAGGACTCCAACACCATCTCCAGATCCCCCAAAAGACAAGCAAGACAACATTCTTATTTCTGATGAGACCTCTCCAGAGCCAGCTGAGGCCCCTCTCAGAAACCTAGATTTCTCCATTCCCCATGATACAGAAGAAACGGATGCTATAATTCATACCACTAGAGCTCTCAGCTCTGTCATCATTGAAGAAATAGCTCCTTGGGTAACTCCTCCTATCCCTACTATTACTCCCTCTGCGGCTGCCACAGTCTCTTCCTCCTCAGATTTGCTGCAAAATATTGCACTTCTTCATCAAGAACAGAGAAATTATTTTGTTACCTCTCTAAAGGTAGTCACTGATAAGGTAACTGCTCTTGAGACTTAGATGAGCAGAGGCTTTGCTGAAATTCAGCATAATACTGACAACCTCAAGTATTTATTTCAAATTGGTGGCAATGCCCTTGACCACACTATCACTTGTGTTGGAAATGTTATGGAACAAGGTGTCACCCTGACCAACAATCAGATAGAACTAGACAAGAGAAATGAGGCTAACAAAATGAAAATCTGTGAAGAAGTGGGTATTTTCAAAGATAATACTATATCCCAGCTATCTGTTGAAATCAGAAAGGGGGAGGGATTGGTCAAAGAACTCAAAGAACAGGTAGAAAAATCTGCTGCTCAGAAGACAGATGTATGGGAAGCTCATGTGAAGACCATTAATGATGATGTGCTAGCCCAGATACAGAGTGTCAAATTTCACACCTATGACACTGATGTCTGGATGCACAATCAGATTTTTCCAGACCTTGCAGTTGATCCCAACATCATTCCCCATCATCTCAACCCTCTAGCTACAGATGTCACTGCCCCAGCTATTCCTTTGTAACCTACCTTCTCTCCCAAGCTTGGAGACTCAGTTGCTCTTCCAGATACTTATGTTCCAGGCTGGGAAGAAGAAGACCCTTCTGATATCTTCCTTCAAGCTCCTCCAGAGATCAGAACCTATAAGACTAAAAGGAAGTATGGTGAAGGCCCCTCTGCTAGCAGGACTGCTCCTTCCAAAACCACTGAACATGCTGAAGCTTGGTCTCCAACTTCCAAGTCTCTAATTTTGGACACACTCAGACTAGTTATGGATCTTAATGAGAACAGGAACATTCATTACAGTTCCCAGGAATGGGAGTTATATTAGAAATCAATGTTAAAAAGAAAGATCCATGACAGAGAGTTTGGGAGAAATAATCTTGCTGCTCCTCCAAGGCCTCCTAAATATTCCCCTAAGCCTTTCAGCTATCTAAGAAGACAACAAGAAAAGATGGAAAAGCAGCAAACCCAAGCCTAAATCTAAAAGATGTTGAGAGATTGAAATGATAAGTTGTAGACTTGATGTTTTTGGAAATTTACATATATACAATTCTAAATTTCTGTCTAATTATCTTTTTCATTATCTATTGCTTACCTGCTCATGTTTTTCTACTTAGTTTCTTTTATGTCTATAATTCACCTTAGTGTAAAGGGTTCTGACTTCAACAAATAGGGGGAGATTGTTGGGTATTACATCCACACTAACCCAGATTTGATGAAGTCGCCCTGAAACTAAGATGAATTAAGTTGTATTTGATGCTTGGTTTAAGTTATATGTTTGCAGGAATTTCACTGGGAAGTGTAGACCAATGTCAGTCGACAGTGGGTCACCAAACACAGGAACTGTGCAATGTAATCCCTCATTGCATATTCCAACGTGTTAACTCATGTGTGGTCTCTCTATTGGGATACACTTCATATTCAAGCTATTTGACCTTGGGAAAAGGATTGGAAGTTGACTACATTAGAAGAAACAGATTCCAACAACAAAAATTCTCTAAGTCTTTTACTCGAGTAGGTCCATAACTACTCAAGTAGATTGGTTATAATTTACTCGAGTAGAGAAGCTTTATACTCGAGTACTTAAGTGTATCTCTCGTGTAGCTAAGTCATGTACTCGAGTAGACTTAGTCATATACGCGAGTAACATGTTTATATGCTCGAGTAGATCATTTATTATACCCGAATATTAAAGGCTTCACTCGTCAAAATTCTTCTAAGTCATGAACTCGTGTAAAAACACTCATATACTCAAGTAAGTATACTCACATACTCGAGTAGATAGAGACATACTCGAGTAGTTCATTATACCTACTCGAGTAGATCGTGTCTCACTCATGTACTTTGTAATTTTCCTAACTCCAGAATTTTCTAAGTCTTTTACTCGAGTAGAACTTTCACGTACTCGAGTAGATCACTTCCTCTCGAGTAGTTTAGTTCAACTACTCGAGTAGCTGCTTGCTGTCGTCTTCAGAATTTATTCCAACTATTCCACTCGAGTAGTCCTTCATGTACTCGAGTAGCTTATGTAATATACTCGAGTAGAATTTCTTATACTCGATTAGATCCTTCATGTACTTGAGTAAGTCACTATACATACTCGAGTAGTTCTATCTGCTTACTCGAGTAGTTGATTTCTACTTACTCGAGTAGCATATCTTTATATACCCGATTATGTTCTCCTTCATATACTCGAGTAGTTGTTCAACTACTCGAGTAGCTCTTCTCTTACTCGTGTATATGGCTGAACTTTCCTGGAATTTTGTCTAAGTCTTTTTCAGACGGGATTTTCAAATCACGCGATATGATTGGTCTACGTGTACATCATTATGAACAATTATGACCGTTATTCTCTCCTATATAAAGTCTTATCAGAATATGACAAACCCTAAGTATTCTCCAAGCCTTCTTGTCATTTTATTTTGAGAAAGTTTTCAGCCGACTCCTCTGTCCGTCTTTCATGGAATGGAAGCCGCCGCCGCCACCATCTTCTCCGGCCACTGCTTTTAATTTCAGGGGACTCATTCTGAAGAAAGTTACAGATCGAGATCGACATCACTGTTCATCTTCTCTCTCTGATTCTGTAAAAACAAAGAAGATCCAGATCTGGGCCGAGATTCTCTTCACCGATTTCTGATAGTGCTGCAAAGTCCATAAGAAGAAGTTTTCTGGTCGTTTCATCAGATCTGATTGGATTTACTGTTTGTATAATTTTTCCAAAACTTTATTAATCTTGTAGGAGAAAGTCTCTCCGAGTGTAGGAGTTTTTCACTCCGAGTTTTTAGGAAGTGTTATCTTCCGAGGTGTAGATCCCTTTGTTTGGATCGTGTTTGTAGGAACTTTGTTCCGAGGGTAGGATCGGTTTTTGATCCGAGATAGTGGAGTAGCCGAGTCTAGCTGATTGCTAGATTGGCGAGGGAAAGTGGATGTACCCAAGGTCGGGGAACCACTATAAATCTTGTGTCATCTGTGATATTGGTAAATAGTTCTGTGCTGTGCTCTATTTTTTTTTATTCCGCAAAAGACGCACAACTCACCTATTCACCCCCTCTAGGTGATTTAGGTTGACAACCGTTTTCTTTCACTAGTCTCCAATGCTTCGACGTCAATCACGCATCTCGATCACTCACAATGCTCCGAGGAACACCGTGGAGCCGTACAATCTGTTCAACATACAATTTTACCAAAGTTTCCACCGAATCATCTCGTCTGTTCGGTAGGAAATGTGTCACTTTTGTTAGTCGATCAACAATCACCCAGATGGAATCGTTCCCTCGCTGAGATCTCGGCAACCCGTGCACAAAATCCATAGAAATATCGTCAAATTTCCACTCTAAAATCGGCAACGACTCCAAATAACTGCTCGGTTTCTGGCATTCCGCCTTCACCATAGCACAGGTTTGGCATTTTGCCACATAAAGAGCAACATCTTTCTTTAGCCCTGGCCACCAAAATAGCTTTTTCATATCTCTGAACATCTTCGTGCTCCCAAGGTGGATTGAGTACTTTGTATAATGCGCTTCATACAGCAGTTCTTCTCTCAATTTACCCACATTTGGGACGCACAAACGGCCTTCTTTCCGCAAAAGACCGTCATCCCAAGAGAACTTTCCTTCTGGCCCAACTTTCTCATAGTGTAGGAGATCTTCATCCAAATCTGTTGACTGTCGAACTCGGTCTGCAAGGTCACATTGCACCTCCGTCCAGTTCAAATATGCATTGGCAGTGGAATTCTTGTCAACACAAGAAATCTCTAACGCTTCCAGCTCCTGGATGAGACGTTCATCATGCCTTTGCAACCAAGCTGCTCTTGCCGGAGTCCGCCAACTAAAGGCTTTCGCGAAAACATTCCCCTTCCCGGGAGTATAGTGAATCTCAAAGGTGTAGTCCACGAGGAACTCCAACCACCTTCGTTGTCGCATATTCAAGTCCTTCTGCTCCAATAGGTACTTTAGGCTCTTGTGATCTGTATAGATCTCCACCTTCACACCATAAAGATAGTGTTGCCACAGCTTTAGTGCAAAGATCACCGCCGCCAACTCAAGATCATGGACGGGATAGTTCCGCTCGTACACTTTCAGCTGGCGTGAGCCATAAGAAATCACCTTTCCATTTTGTAGAAGCACGCAACCTAAGCTGCTCCCTGAAGCATCACTGTAGGTTACAAATCCATCGGTACCACATGGAGATGACAACACAGACATCGTGGTCAACCGAATCTTCAGCTCTTCAAAAGCTCGCGCGCACTCTGGTGACCAAACGAACTTCTGTTCTTTTCGCGTCAACGTGGTTAGCGGCAAAGCAATCCGCGAGAAGTTTTCAACAAATCTTCGATAGTAGCCTGCTAGTCCAAGGAAGCTCCTGACCTCATCCACTGAAGACAACTCTGGCCACTCCTCTATGGCCCTTATCTTTGCTGGATCCACAGTTATGCCATCTCCACTCACCATATGGCCCAAAAAAGCCACTGACGATAGCAAAACTCGTACTTCGAGAACTTGGCATAGAGTTGATTCTGCCTCAATGTATTCAACACCAACCAAAAATAGTGCTCATGATCGGCTTCTGATCTCGAGTACACCAGAATATCATTAATGAACACTATCACGAACAGATCCAGGTACTCGCGGAATATTCGGTGCATCAAGTACATAAATACCGAGGGCGCATTACACAGCCCAAACGGCATGACCGTGAAATCGTAGTGCCCGTACCTTATTCCAAATGAGATTTTGAGAATATCTTCTTCCCGGATCCTCAACTGGTAATATCCAGATTTCAATTCCAACTTCGAGTAGACGGATGATC
Organism: Platanthera guangdongensis; assembly: GCA_039583875.1. Lineage (NCBI taxonomy): Eukaryota > Viridiplantae > Streptophyta > Magnoliopsida > Asparagales > Orchidaceae > Platanthera > Platanthera guangdongensis. The sequence continues at coordinate 91,423,466 of CM077157.1, read as the reverse complement.
CCACTAGTTGATCAAGCAGCTCATCAATTCGCGGAATCGGATATTTATTCTTCTTATTCAGCTTATTCAGTTCGCGGTAATCAATACATAACCGCAACCACCGTCTTTCTTCTCCACAAAAAGCACAGGGGCGCTACAAGGAGACATGCTTGGACGTATATAACCCTGCTCAAGTAACTCTTGTAGTTGGACTTTCAACTCCGCCATTTCCTTTGGCGCGACACGATATGTCGAGCGGGCCACAGGTTTCGCACCTGGCACCAACTCGGTCGTAAAATCAATCTCTCGCTGGGGTGGTAGCCCAGGGAGATCCTTGCGAAACACATCTGCAAATTCCAACACAATCGGAACATCACCCACACTGGACTTAGGCTCAACAGCCTGAATTAGGGCGAAGTAGAACTCCGCACCCTTCCGAACAGCCTTCAAGACTTGGAGTGTAGACAACAACATCCCGCCCACTCCTCGCATGCCCGCGAACTTTATCTCCTGTTTGGTATTCTGCCCCAACGTGATTTCTTTGGACTGGCAATCAATCACGGCGTGCTGCTCCGCAAGCCAATCCATACCAAATATCACGTCGAATTCCGATATCGGCAATACAGATGCAGTCAAACTGAAATCCCGACTTCCTATTTGGACCGCCACATCGCAAGCTTGATCCGCAAGCATCCAACAGTCATTTGGCAACACCCATCTGCACTGTCTGTCTTCGCACGACTAGGTATCCCAATCCACACTATAAACTCGCTAGACAGAAAAGAATGTGACACACTTGTATCAAACAGTGCTCGCGCCAGCGTGTCCCGAATCATCACAAAAACTGTGACAATCATGTCACACACACAAGCCGCATACACATATGCATTAAGCAAAACATACAAGCAATATACTACGCAAAAACTTAACTCGTACCTGTGACGACGTCACTTTGCTTGATGGTCTCCTACAGGCCAAGATTGTAGAGCCGGGGCTGTGCCTAAGATGCAGAGGATTCCACCACCGCCTTTCCTTTTTCCGCATATGACGCTCCCACCTTCTTTTCACTCTTTGGCGGCACCCGACAATCCCGAGCTATATACCCGACATGTCCATAATTAAAGCATGTACGAGTATCCAACTTTGAGGTTCCCCCCGACGTTGCTCCCGATGCAACTGAAGAAGGAGCTTATCCCGCCGTCTTGGGCCTCTTGCCCCATTTCTTCTTATAAAATGACTTCGTCGGTCGGGGCACTTTAAACTCCGGCTGTGTCACAGCCAATGACCTCTTCCCCTGAACCATTTTCATGTCTTTTTCCAGCGCGCTTGAAGTGTCGACCAACGCCTGGAAGCCTTGGTTCATAGAACTAGAGAGCAGGAACCTCAGCTCGTCCCATAGTCCTTCGTAGAACCTATTCGTCTTCCTTTGCTCATCAGTAAAAATCGAACCCGCATACCACCCCAAGCGTGTAAATTCATGCAGGTACGCATCAATAATGCCATCACCATGCGTCAGCCTTTGGAATTCATTGTCCATGGCAATCCGTTGCACCGTAGGAAGGTGCTTCGCTAGGAAGAGTCGAGAGAATTCTTCCATCGATACTTGTGTTAAGGGACGACCTGCCAAGTGATGCAGCTCCATCTCGTCCCACCACAATCTAGCCTATCCTTCAAGTAAGAAGGTAGCTAGGGTGACTTTTCTGATGCTCCTGCATTCAAATCGCCGTCTTGATCCGCTTGACGCGCGATAACCAATCCTCAGCCTGTGTAGGAGCTCCCACTCCCGAGAACGTCGGTGGGTGAAAACTCTTAAAACACGTCAACTTCTTCTCAGCGGCTCGAGGATTCACAGCCACAACAGGTTCCGACCTCGCCTCCACCTGTTCTGGCCTCACGGTCGGCTGTGCCTGCCCTTGCTCCTGCCCAATCGACTGTCCTTGAACCATAACAAACAAAGCCTCAGCAATTTGTCGCACATTTTCTGCAGACGACCGAGGTATAGGCACCTCAGCTGGTGTCATACTTTCATCAGAACGCTGGGGCTCCGATTGCCCCACACCACTCTCGGTCACCTAAATGGGAGAAGACACACACATTAGCAGCCTTACATAAGCAAACAACACAAATTAGGAATGCGTAGGTTCCTCAAACACAAGAATTTGCATTTCTATCATGGACATTCAGGAGTTCAAACGTGTTAACTTAGTTTGCACAGACACGTGCGCGCCACCCCATAAAAGAAGGCGACCATGGATTCGAGAGGGAAAGACCAAGATAGTTGATACCAAAAATATAACAACCCCATCCGTTCATATAATATATACTAGAAGGTCCGGTTGAGGCCCCACAGCATATACCACAAAACAGACGATGAATCTACGGAGTGATATCAGAGTAGCGCAGCGCACCTAAAACATTGCATTCTAGCGGAAGCCTATAACACTACACTTGAACTCCTCTCTTGAATGTCCAACATATAAAACTCTACATTTTATACATCATAGGAATGTCTTACAACACACATAATTAGTTGGCCTTATGGCCTTACAGAGCTTTCAAACAGTGGCCCAAATATTGGCACGCAGGCCGGCCACATCAAAAGAAACATAACATTATATCCCAATGAGCCTTCGAGGGCTAACAACAGCAGCAGCAGCTAAAGCAGCATGGACATCAATCCTTTTTTGTCCCGCTTGGCTCTCCAGCACCTGTACAGGGACAATCCACCCAATAGTGACAAACAAAGGCAACGGTCAGCATTCAGCTGACCAAATTATAACGACCCTACCACTTTCTCGGGGCAGCGGTAATCTTCCCTGCATGCATAGCATATCACAAGCATGGATATATATATATATATCATATAATGTGCTTTCACACACACATGCCATCACAAACGTCAGTCACCCCGCCCAACGGTCCATGCACTCAGGGCACATTCTTGGTGTTCTGGCAAATCAGTTGCCCACCACCGTATTAGGGTCACATCCCAACGACAACTCAATTGAGCATTTACTCCATGGCGTACAGCCGGAGTTTTATAGTCTTAGTGAACCAGGATTGGCCCGTAGCCCCCATTATATCACGGCACGTAGGCCTAAGACTCTTGTTATGCGCTCTAACAGACCGCGCCTTCTGGTCTCACGTCAGACGGACATAACGCAGGTCGGATCCTCCACCCCACGTTGTTCAAATCGCCTTGCCATTCACCGAGTACGGCGTACTCGTGACTAAATAAAGGCGCGGGTAGGTCTCACCGATCCTATTTTGTCATTCAAGCCTGCGTATTTCTCTTACACACATTCATCTGACAACATTAGCGGGCCTTTCCTGGGCACACCAGCACTTCCTGCTACTCGCTTCGTAGGTGGACACCGTAAATATCACAAATATCAGGGGTCTTTCCAGGCTACCACGCCAGTACTTCCTGTTACTCTCTTCACAGGTGGACTCCTTATGAACATCAAGCATTACAAAAGTGTATTTCCTGGAATTCCAATCCAGTACTTCCTGCTACTTCCTTTCACAGGTCAAACCCATCAGCACAAGCATTCTACGGGTATTTTCCTGGACTACCACTCAAGTACTTCTTGCTACTTCCTTTCACAGGTCCAACCCGTCGACTCCTAAACTTTGCGTTTATCACGGAGTCTTCTCCGGTTCGAATGCAACATCACCAATCTAGACCAACCTGTCTAGATGGCTACACACAGCATGCCTATTCCGTACTCCAATTCCGGATCTATATGCCAATAAGAGGGGATTCTATGAATCAACCCAAATACTCCCACAGCAAGCCTCCCTCTGGTGGGGGAATCACATACATATGATAAAAAGGAAGCCTTCACATGGCTGGGAAGAAAGGTCGTTACCCTCAAAGACTGCTTCGGTGCCATGAGCTCTTAACTGGCTAGGAAGATCCGCAACCAATTTTCCTCCGCAACGTCGGCCTCGGATCTCTCGTCGGAATACCGCAGTAGTACCAGTGACTAGCCCCTTTCCTCCTCCTCCTTCTTCCTCTCCCTTTCTCTCACTAGGAATGTAGAAAGTGAAGACCAAATGCAAAATGAGATTTCACTTCTCATCCATGGCCTTAAGGAAGCAGGGAGGCAGCTCTGCCATTGGATCCTAGCTGAAGGAACAGACGACCATGATTTTGCCACAAAAGCACATTTTTTGCCTGACACGGCCTGTGACACGACCGTGTACCAGGCCGAGTGCCTCAAGCGGCACTCATCCGACTTATCCAATCCAGTGACACGCCCATATGACACGCCCGTGTAACGGGCCGTATTACCCGACACGCCTTCAGACACGCCCGTGTCTGTGGCCGTGTTCATCAGGCTGCACAATCTCAAAATCACCTGAGACTCACATGGCCTGCGACGCGCCCGTGTCTCAGGTCGTGTGCCCATACATGGCACTAGACATGCCCCAGCTCAAATTCGTCGGGTTGAGTTCGTCGACCGCGCTGACACGCCCTGTGACACGCCTATATCACAGGCTGTGTCCTAAGCACTCGACGATCATCGAAAAAATTTGGTCAATCACTCGTCGACTGTTCAACCAGGAAGGGCACGCCGTCTGACATGCTCGTGTCGGATGGGACACGCCCGTGACACCAGGCGTGTTCCCGCACTCAACGAATGTCAAGTTCATTTCGTCGACCGTAGGACTCAAGTGTCGACAGGGGCGGTCATGCCCCCTGACACGCCCATGACATGGGGAGTGTTCCTTCCAAAAAATTCGTCGAATGCAGGACACGCCCGTGTCCCAGGCCGTGTCACCCCAAAAACTATGCTTGCTGAAAAATGGGCTGTTACACTTTTGGGTTTAGTTTTCGACGAATTTAGAACAGAATTCATTGAATGGGATTGCTCTTCCTCCTTGTTTTCGAGAAGTCCATATTTGTTCCCGAGAAATTCCTTCATTTGTACTCGAGAAAATTCCTCTAGCTCTCGAGAAATGCTTCTAGTTCTCGAGAGGTCCATTTTTTCTACTCGAGTAATGCTCCTGTTGTACTCGAGAGGTACTCGGTTGTAATCGAGAAGTACCCTATTGTTCTTGAGATATGCAGTCTTGCTCTCCAGAAGTCCTTTTTACTTCTCGAGAAGGTTATTTAGTACTCGAGAAATCTTCTCCTATACTCGAGATCTACTCTTGCTCTCGAGAAGGCCATCTTGTTCTCGAGAATTGCCCTTCTTGTTCTCGAGAAGATTTGCTTGTACTCGAGAATTGCCATTGTTCTCGGGAAGTTTTGGGTCTGTACTCGAGAACTGGGTTCTATGTTCACGAGTGGTGCTTCCTTCAGTTCTCGAGTGATTCTTCTTGTACACAAGAAATATCTTCTCCATTACTCGAGAAACCTGCTTCCTCTACTCGAGTATTCTTCCTCCCTATTCCCGAGAAATATCTTCTACTCGAGAAATATTTTCTTACACTCGAGAAATCCATGGATTCTTCTCGAGTTGTCCGGTTCAGCTAACCCTCATTCCCGGTTCTTTTCTTAGAAATGTTATAAAATTATTTTTATTATACCTTATATATATATGTTATTTTCTTCTCCCCCTTAGACCAATCTTCTTCCTTCTTCCCAAACCAGAGCGGCGTGAGCGAGAGAGAGAGAGAAAGTTTTCCGCGATTCTTCCAGTGGCTGTCGATGGTGCTCCGGTGCTCGAAATACTGAACCGATCGTAGATACCTAAAGTTCTCAATGAGAGCTATGCATTCTTGGTAAAATCTTCCTCTTTCCTTGGGTTTTTTTTTCGCTACGGTTTTCGGACCTAACTCCTATTTTTGGCCATTCATGTTTAATTTCAATTTCTCTGATCTTTCTTGGTCCTGATCTATGCCGAAGTGCAATTTGGTGGTCTTCTCCTGTAAAACCAAGGCAAGTGATAGTTTCCTCCTCTTCCCTTATTTATCCCGATTTGCAGAAATTTCCAACTTCTTGTTATCATGATTTTTGATAACTTGCTAAATATAGTGCTATTTAGATCCCTTGTCTAATTCTACTTGTACTTTTCATGTTCTTGATTTTGCCACCTAACCTTTTTAAGTGCTACATGTTTTGAAGATATGGTCAAATCTCACTCTTATTACCGTTCCTCAACTTTCATGTAGAATGCATTAGAGTTTATTTAGGATCGTAAGTCCTTCCTAAGGGTTGATCAACCACTTCAAATCTACAATTGTCTTGTAGAATCCGATGTGCCAATGTTATCTTGAGATATATATCATGGTATTCTTCGTGGAGATGTCGTGGGGCGAAACAAGCCGTCAGGCCCCGATTGTGTTGTGGTGTGCACTTGAGCTCTAAACTCAGGTCGTTACGCAATGTGACTTCATGATTTTCTTCGTTGCGGGTATTATTTCTGGGCGAATCCACCGCCGCAATGTTGATCACTCTGTTAGTACCTTGTGGGACTCTAACGGGTGTTGGGCTTTTGTGGTGTATGGTTGAGTATCCAGTCTCCCTCGCATTTATGATAGATTATTATATCCTTGGGGGTGCATTCAGATGAGTTGACCACCCTGCCCATTTTGTTTTTGGTGGAGTTGACCACATGTGGCTAATAGAGTTTTGTCTTCTTCCTCATGATTTAATCGTGAATTTTTCTTCCCTTATTGTCTTATGCATTTGGGGTACTTTTGTTGTATGTGACGCTTCACGTAAATGTTTTTCTTTGACTTTTATACCTTACTGTTGTACTTTATTTAAGTATTTTTCCTTTGGCCTCGGGTTGGTACCCCTTGACTTTGTTTACTGTTGGCTTACTTCTGCCATCACTTGTACATTCTTGCTGAGATGTTCTGGCTTTGCTGATTGCATTGCTGGTTTAGTAGTAATTGAGAAACAGTGTTGGCTGCGGTTTTTTCCTCCCCGTAGCGAGGTAGACTATTGTTTTGTTTCTTTACTACTTCAGAGATACTTTGTTTTATGTGGGTTCGTGTCAGTTTCTTGACTCCCACTGGAATGTTGATTTTGGATGCTTGCTATCTGCTTAGTTGGTTTTCTTTCTGTGTATTTGGATTACTTGATCTCTGGAATATTTTGTGCTTGAATTAAATGATAGTTATTTTCAAGTATAAAGACTATTATTACTACCTCACGCATTGCATGTTTTAAAATGCTAAATCACTATATTTAACGACCGTGCAAATCTACTTCTATTTGTATTATAAACTTAGAACTTGCATACCATGAGGTGTCCTCTGGGGACCTTTTAACTCATGTAGGATGTCTAACCTTGTAAAGGAAGTATTTTTCGCAGCGTATAACTATTTTTCCTCGTGTACTAGATGAGTCACTAAGCTAAGAGATACGGCTAACTACTACACTAAAACTGGTTTTGCCTTTAAGCAACATAAAGATCTTTCTTCACGATTAAGTAGCAGTTTTGTCTGAGTGTCCGCAGTTATCCCCTGGTGACGTGGCATCATGACGTGTATTTTTTCCTTACTCTGATATACCTTTAATATCGGTGAAAAATACGGGTTATGAGAGTTGGTATCAGAGTGAGGTTGGTTTGACAAGTTGGTCGAACCAACCAATTTAGTATAGTTTGTTTCCCTTCATTCAATTGCATACACGCACTGATGTGTCAATAGTACATCTTAATCGAAGAATAGTCACTACACTCACAGTATGATAAGGAATATACAGGGCATATTATGTAGTATGTGATGCATAATATGTGTTTGTATGTGGATCCACCATAGGAGGCAACATGTGACGGTTATGTAGTATGGGATGCATAATAATCTTCACATGGGTGCCCATTAGCACATTTTCTTTTATCATTGCATGCGATGTTATGTAGTAATGGATGCATAACATTTCATGTGTACGCCTCTCATACATGCATTAAGTCCTTTTTAGAATGCATAGCACTGCATACATAGGATATCAGCGCATAAGCACCCGTACAAAGTAAAGGTTTACATGATGACACATATACACACATGATTTTTTCTAAATGGAAACAAAGACTTCGTGCATTCATATCATAGGCACATGAGTAAATAGGATGAGAGTATATCATCCTAAGTAGGACATAGCATCATAATCCCAGTGCAAGTTTGCATCAAAAGCAAGTGTATTTAAGTATGGTCTGAACTAATTGTATGTACTAGTTGTAATCTAGAATTTTTGATGAGTCGTTCGTTACTTTTCTAGAAATGCCGCTAGTGGTCCTGCGACGAGGTTGACTCACGAGTCGGAGGGTGAGTCCTCTCGTGCGCAAAGTGATGCACTGATCGAGAGTTTACGTTAGAGTAACGAGGCAATGTCGAGACAGTTAGTTGTCATGCAGTTACAGATTCAGTCCTTGTTTTCTGCCTCTCTCGCATAACAACCCTTAGCACAAGATTCTACCGCGAATCAAGACGTACCTGCCAATCCTGCTCCTCTGGTGCCCCCCGTGACATTACCACCACAAATGAATTTTGTATCACATTTACAGCGATTGAGACCTCCCACTTATGACGAGAGTGCTGACTTTATGGTTTTTGATGACTGGATCATCACTATCGATGAGATGTTCACATACTCGGGATTGTTGTAGCCCAAAAGGTAATGATTGCATCCTACCAGCTAAAAGGCCTGTCAAAGAGTTGGTGGATTCAGGAAAAGTAAAGTTTGAAGGAAGGATGCTTTTGGGAGTCCTTCGAGAAGAAAGAGTGAAGCTATGTTGAGCAGGGCCGTCTGATGAATAATTTCCTGTATTTGAGGCAGAGACAGCTCAGGGTGAGCGAATATGAGATTAAGTTTAGTAAGTTGAGCAGATTTTCTACTGATATGGTAGTTTCGAAGGCAGAAAGAGTGAAGCGCTTCCTCGGAGGATTAAGAAGCGATGTCCAACAGTTGGCATGCGCTTATAGAACTGAAAGCTATGTTGAGGCAGTGGAAGCCGCTCTGAAGGTTGAGGCGATTGAGAATGCAAATTATCGAGGTGTCGTAGTGAAAAACGTTAAGAGGAAAGGTGATGAGGATGGAAGATCTAGGGCATCTAGACCTTCTTCGAAGAAGAAAATTAGGGAAAAATGTAGCTTCTGTGGTCGATCTGGCCACCCTTACGAACAGTGTTTCAAAAGGACTGCCACCTCGAAGCAGCAGTAGGTGCTCTCCATCCAAGGTGCACCCAAAGGAGATCTGGTGGGCATGAACTATACAAGGAAGGGACATGACGTGAGTATTTGCTGGTTGAAAGATAAAACTTGCTTCTAGTGCGGGCATAAGGGGTACCAAAACACTTCATGCCCCCAGGCTCAGACTCCACTACATCCTGCCCCGCTTCGGGCCCTGCCACCACCACCAAACTAGGACAGAGGGAAATGAAAGCTAAATGTGGTGAGCAAAAATGAAGCTCAGGCCTCTATACAAGTGATATCAGGTTAGACCCTCGATTGATTATTTTATTCTCTATTATTGCCCTAGTTTTCATTCGTTTTGTTATGTATATTATGGTTTTAGGGGAATAAAAGGTGTGGAATATGTGGGTGCACGTTCTTTTTGATTTGGGTGCCACCAATTCCTTTATGGCAAGGGGTTTCGTAGATAAACATGGATTGGACGTGTATTAATTAGGAGACTCCTTCAACATCAAACTTCCTTCCGATGATTTAGTGATATCTTTTCTAGGAATTCTGAGATGCCCTATTTATCTAGGCGATTTCCTAGACTTTGCGGATCTGATGGTTTTGGATCTAGGGCACATTGATGTGATTTTGGGAATGGACTGGCTGTCCAAGTTGGATGCGGGCATCCAGTGTAAGGCAAAGCGACTGGACTTCAAGATAGACAATGGACAATCTCTGAGCGTCTATGGTTTTCAGGACAGGGATTCCCCTATTATTTCTGCGCTACGTGCTTGTCGTGCTATAGAGGCTGGTTGTGAGGCATATTTGGTTTCTATTTCTTCTTTGGAAATAGCTTTTGTTACAACAGGTCTTGAGGATATCTCGGTGGTGCGAGAGTTTCCAGATGTTTTTCTTGATTTTCTTCCAGGACTTCCTCCATTGAGGGAGATAGAGTTTGTGATAGACCTCGAACCAGGTACTCCTAATATTGACAAGGCACCGTACCGTATGGCTCTGCGTGAGTTGGATGAGTTACGTACTCAGCTTAACGAGTTGCTGCAGTATGATTTTATTAGACCGAGTTCTTCTCCGTGGGGTGCTCCTGTAGTATTTGTAAAGAAAAAGGATGGATCGATGAGGCTTTGCATTGATTATAGATAATTGAATAATATTACCATTAAGAATATATATCCATTGCTGAGGATTGAAGATCTATTCAATCAGTTGCGTTGTAGCTCGGTATTTTCAAAGATTGATCTTCGTTCAGGCTAACACCAGTTGAGAATTCGTGAGGAAGATATTCTACGGACCGCTATTCATTCATGGCATGGACATTTTGAGTTTTTGGTGATGTCCTTCGGTTTGACCAATGCACCCTCTGTTTTCATAGATTTAAAGAATAGAGTGTTTAAGGATTTCTTGGACCTTTTCGTTATTGTATTCATAGATAACGTCCTTGTTTATTCCCGCAGTGTTGAGGAGCATAATCAACATTTGTGATTGGTTTTGTCAACCATGAGGGAGAATAGGTTATATGCGAAGTTGAGAAAGTGTGAGTTCTGGCTACCTTAGGTGTCCTTTCTGGGTCATGTTGTCAGCAAGGATGGTATTTCCGTAGACCCGACCAAGATTTCTCTTGTGATGGAATGGGAGAGATCTTTTAGACCTAAGGAGATTAGGAGCTTCTTAGGCCTGGCAGGCTATTATAGAAGATTCATGGAAGGGTTTTCAGTATTATCTGCTCCTCAAACTAGACTGACCCAGAAGAACACTGCGTTCATTTTGGGCGATTAGTGTGAAGAAGCTTTTCAAGAGTTGAAGAAGAGATTGTGTACTGCTTCAGGTTTAGCCTTGCCTACTGAAGGAGTTGAGTACGTTGTGTATGTGGATGTATCACACATTGGACTTGGTTGTGTTTTGATTCATGATGGAAAGTTGATCGCGTATGGATCAAGGAAATTAAATATTCATAGAAGAATCTATCCCGAGCATGGTTTGCAGTTGCTGCTGTAATTTATGCACTGAAGCTTTGGAGACATTTATTGTATGGCGCGCTGTGCAAGATCTGTACAGACCAAAAGTGTTTGAAGTACGTCTTCACTCAGAAGGAACTAAATCTGCGCCAGTGTAGGTGGTTAGAATATGTGGCTGATTATGAAGTGGAGATTCTTTATCATCTAGGAAAGGCAAATGTAGTAGCCGATGCTTTGAGTAGAAAGACCGCCAAAATTTTTAATCTATCTATTCAGTCCTTGTTAGAAGAATTCTTGTTGATGGACATTGAGATTGGGAGTAGTATTGTTCCTGCTAGTTTGGAAGCAGAAGAGCCCTCTTGGATTTCTCTAACTAGAGTGCACCAGAATGATGATCTGGATTTATTGCATTTCCGGAATAGAAATGAGAAGGGTGAGCTACCTGATTTCTTTTTGGTTGAGTTGGATACTTTGAAGTAATGGGGTATATTTTGAATCCCCTCTTTTAGTAATATTCGGGCTAACATTTGTACTGAAGCTCATGGTTCCAGTATTGCCTACAATCCTAGTTCCACTAAAACGTATAAAGATCTAAAGCAAATTATTTGGGGTCGAGAATGAAGAATGATATATCGAAGTTTGTGTCGAAATGTTATAAATGTCACCGTGCTAAAGCTGACCATAGAAGGCCTCAAGGTAAATTAACACTGCTTGATGTTCCAAGTTGGAAGTGGGAGAATATTTCAATTGATTTCATCACGGGTTTGCCGAGATCTCCCCGTGGTCTTGATTTTGTTTGGGTGATAGTTGAGAGATTCACTAAATGTGCTCACTTCGTTCCCTTTAAGATTGGGTATTATATGAAGAAGATAGCTGAGTTATACCTTGATGAGGTCATCAAATTACATGGAGTGCCTGCCAACATCATATCGGATCGAGACTCTAAATTTATGTCTAGTTTTTGGAAGAGTTTACCAGAGGGGTTGGGTACCGATTTGAGATATTCCACTGCCAATCATCCGTAGTTGAATGGTCAGACGGAATGGGTAAATCAGATCATGGAGGATATGATCAGGTATTATATTTTGGATCACGATGTTGCTTGGGATGAGCGTCTCAGACTCATGCAGTTTGCTTACAATAGTAGTTATCAAGAGAGTCTGCAAATGGCCCCGTTTGTGGCTTTATATGGGAGGCATTGTAGGACTCCTTTGTTTTGGGCCGAGGTTGGTGAGAGATGATGAGTCCATGTTTTTTACATATTTTTGGACTCATCCGGGCTAGTTCTCTCGTTGATGCACTACACTTTAGAGATTAATTTGTTCATATTTGTTATTATGTCTGTTTCATGAGTAAGTTCACTTTCGGCCCGTTTTCGGTGTGCTTTAGTTGTTTCTGTATTTCTGTTTGTTTTACTTGTTCTTTAACCATGTCTTGAGAATGTGGTGTGCACTTTTGGTGGCCTATCTGCCTCTTCTACTGGTGCATGGGTCGTGTGCGTGCTCCGAAACCGCTCGGGAGACCCCGACGATACACGAACACTGCGCACGATCACTGGATTCACTGCACACGACCACTGGTCGTGCGCCACGGATCATGCACATTACATTCTCCTTTGACTAATTCTGCCCGGGTAATCGCACGAGCACTGGCCACAGTGCGCACGACCACTGGTCGTGCGCCACCGCTCGTGCGCAATTACATCTTGCATTCTGCAGTTCTGTCTTAACTAATCGCACGATCAGTGGATTCAGTGCGCACGACCACCGGTCGTGCGCCACTGATCGTGCGCATTTCTGCTGATGTTCCTTTCCAAGTTGCAGGTTTAATTGTAAATTGCGCACGATCATCGACCGACAGTGCGCACGACCACTGGTCGTGCGCCACTGATCGTGCGCCCTGCTTTTGCTGCGTCCGTATTTAAGGGCCTGCTCCGCGATTTAGGTCAATACGGGTCATTATAGCGATCGGGGAGTGCGTGGGAAGTGCCATTCTACTTCTCCCACTGCTCCATCACCTCCACCTTCATCGGGAGTCCGTAGTCGGCGATTCCAAAGCTTTCCAAACCCTCCAGCGAAGCTCCCAGCCATTCATGACCTCAACTCTAAGCTTTCCACCAGAGTTGGAGAAGAAGATAACCTAGAGAACGGACTCAAAAGCCTTCGAGGTGACAGCTCGTTGGTACCGGAAGTCTCCTCGGACTGAGCCCGGAAGAGGATTGACAACTTGATAATACGTTTGCAGTCAATTTTATTAGGATATTTTCGGGGTTTTAAAGCCAATCATGTCTTGTAAAGTACTTGTTTTGATTCCCCTTTGTATATATTTTTGTCGCTAATGCATTTTTTCTGCTTTTTGCAGGTTTTCACGGCTTTCAGCCGAATTTTACTGTGACACGCCCCAAGGTCACGCCCTACCAGGGCGTGTACCTAGGGCGTGTAACCCAGAGGAATGAAGCAATTGGTCCGAAACTGCATTCCGTGGAAACTTAGTGTACACGCCCTCGGTAACGCCCGTGTCACACCCGACACGGGCGTGTACTAGAGGCGTGTCCCCAGGTTTCGAGGAATCGCCGCAGCGCGCTCGTCTTTCCCGCTTCACCGCCGCACCGAAAGTGTCACGCCCTAGGGTCACGCCTGACCCGGGCGTGACATATGGGCGTGTACTTCAGCAATTCCGCCCGTCACCTCCAGCATTCAATTTCAGCTCCCAAAGTCACGCCGCAAAGAACACGCCCCAGGGTCACGCCCTACCAGGGCGTGACCGGTGGGCGTGTACCGCAACAACCCCGTCAGAATTCAATTCCTGCCCGAAAAACTCGCGCCGAATGTGTCACGCCCCAGGGTCACGCCCGACCAGGGCGTGACAGGGGGGCGTGACCCGACCCGAAAAATTCTATAAATAGAGCCCAACTCCAGGGGTTTTAGGAAACTTTTCGCTTTGAGAGGGGAGGTTCTGTCCTTTGTTTTTCTGAACTTTTTAAGCATGTATTTTCATTTCTAGTTCGTAGCTCTAGCTTTATGCTTTCCCTGTATTAGCTCCTAGCTTCTTTCTGTAGTATGATGCTAATGATAGTGTAGTTTCCTTTTCATGTTCTTGTAATCTCTGGTTTTCAAGCTGTAAGATCACTGTTTCTCTTAATAAAAAGTGTTATTTTCTTTTTCGTTCCTGCTCTATTTTCAGTATTTTTCTTCTACTCATCTCCCTCTTCCACCTCACCATGATTAACTAATCCTCCATGTACTCGATCTAATTGATCCGAGGTTCGAGTGATTAGGTTATGATGCTTTGAATCTTACCTTTTCTGTTTAGGGTTTGGCTTTGAATTACTCTTGATTTATCACGGGTTGGAGGTATATCATCGATATATACTCTCCACCTTTGCTTTCATTCTGGGCTAGCCGAGAGGCCGAAGGTTTGAAATGAGCACTCAAGAGTAAAGGGAGTTGTTCGCACCCCTCGAGAGAGGCAGACGTTCAAATCTCCCGGATTGGAGTAAAATCCATTAGAGGGGTTCACCGCGTAAAGCGAGTTTTAGGCCTCCGATTTAGGCGAAAGTCGGTCGGACCTTCCTAAACTCAGTTAGGCACGGCCTTCGAGAGAAGCGTGTCAATATTCATGGAACCTCCACGGTCAAAGACATTTACCCTATTTAGCTTAGGTTTATTTATCGTATTTTTCTAACCACTCTTGCCGAGGTGATTTCTGATCGAGTGCATTTTCCCTTCATCGTTACTAAGCTTAAGTTAATCGCTCTTTTAGCTCTCTTTATCTTTCATGCAAGTAGTTCTCTTCCTTTAGTACATTTAGCTAAACCTTATTTTGCCGTCGATAAAATAATAGATTTCGTGTGAGTAAGCTTACTCAACTGTTCCCGGATTTCAATACGACACTTGTGTCCCCTAGCTGCATTTCGATAGGTATACTTGCCTTGATGAATTGTTAGTTTGGTATTTTCTCTTTGCAGATATCTCAGAGACAATCAAGTTTTTGGCGCCGTTGCCGGGGAAGCAACGCTTGTTGATAAATTGAAAACGCGAATATATTAATTTTATCACTTCTCTTTCTCAGCCTCCTTCTTATATTTTTTCCGCCTACTCACTTGAGTTAAATGGCTGGATTTTGTTAAGTGTGTGTATTTTTAATTTTTCCGCCTACTCACTTGAGTTAATTGGCTGGATTCATTTCAAGCAAGTGTGCGTCTTTTTAATTTTTCCGCCTACTCACTTGAGTTAATTGGCTGGATTTCATTCAAGCAAGTGTGCGTATTTTACTTTCGCCTACTCACTTGAGTTCATTGGCAGGCTTTATTTCAGTAGAGTGTGTTTACTTTCTGTAGAGTGGGTGTGTTTTAATTTTCTGACGAGTGTGTGAGTATAGCTTTTCATTTCCGCCTACTCGCACAGAGATAAGTGGCTGGATTTTAATTACCGCATTCGTAATAGAAACCCACATCATAAAATTTTCTACACCACCTAACTCTCTCGAAAAGGGCAAAGTGGCTCTAAATGCCACTATCTTGTCTAGTACCTTGCGAACCCTTCACCGGGTAGCCTTTGGGAAGTTCGGGAGTTAAAATATAAAAAAATCTATTTCAAAAAAATTTTTCCAACTTCATTAGCTCTTTTACTTTTTAGTCTTGCTTCTCCTCTTTTCTTCTAGTGTATGACCCGCGGTAGTCCGTCAGTTACTTTGGACCTGGACCACGAAATTGAGCGTACTCTTCAGAGAAGATCGCGATTTCAAGGCCCTACTACCCAAGTGCCGGTTGAGGATTCCGAGTCATTTTCTACCTTAAGAATGGCAGAACCCAACGTGGAGGAAGTCGTGCAAAGGCCTATGTCCTATTATGCACGACCAAATCTCGAGGGTACAGAAACGAGTATAGTTCACCCTGCAATAAATAATAATAATTTTGAACTGAAGCCTAGCATAATTCAAATGGTGCAGCAGTATGTGCAATTTGACGGGCTTCAAGATGAAGACCCGAACGCACACATAGCCAGCTTTCTTGAGATTTGTGACACCTTCAAGATAAATGGTGTCACAAATGATGCTATTAGGCTAAGATTATTTCCTTTCTCTCTTAGAATTAAGGCTAAGCAGTGGCTGAACACCCTTCCTAAAAATAGCATAACTACTTGGACACAATTAACTGAAAAATTTTTGGCCAAGTATTTTCCGCCTGCTAAAACTGCTAAACTTAGGAATGACATTTCTGCCTTTGGACAGATAGACTCTGAGACCCTTTACGAAACCTGGGAAAGATTTAAAGAATTATTAAGACGATGCCCACATCACGCTATGCCTGTATGGTTGCAGGTGCAGACGTTTTATAATGGGCTAAATCAAAGCACGAAGCAAATGATAGACGCAGCTTCTGGCGGTACTTTAAACCATAAGACCCCGGAAGCAGCTCTTGAGCTGTTTGAAGACATGGCCATGAACACTTACCAGTGGAATGTGCCTAGGTCCCGCCCAAACAAACCTGCAGGTCTCTTTGAAGTGGACAACGTCTCACAACTCGCACTGCAAGTTGAAATATTAAGCAAAAAAATTACGGAGATGACTGCTGCCTCCGCCCCTCAGGTATGGGAATCTGCAACTCCTCCCGCCGAACATTTGGATTATGTAAATAATATGCCTAGAACTGCTTTTAATAATTTTTCTGCTGCGAATTATCATCCTCCTGGTTTTAATTTTCCGAATAGTTATAATCCTGCGTTAAGAAATCATCCGAATTTTTCGTGGAGCAATCCATCGAATGCTGTGCGCCCGCCACCGCAAAGTGATTTTTCTGCTCCACCACCACCTCCTCAAAGTTTTCCAAAACCTCCAAATTTGGAGGAAGTGTTTTCAAAATACATGAATGCTAATGACGCTATGATTAGGACCTTAACCGGAAGTGTTAAAAACTTAGAAAATCAGGTAGGACAGCTCGCTAAAATGATTTCTGAGCGACCCGTAGGGTCTCTTCCTTCCAATACCGAGCCCAAGCCGAGAGAGCAAGCGCAAGCTATAACTCTTCGGAGTGGGAAGAAAGTTCCTGGTATGGTAAGTGAAGAACCCGAGGCAAGCTCCGCTCCCGTTTTTAAAAATCAAAGCTCCGTTCCCGTTTTAAAAATTCCACCCTCTGCCGAAGAAATTATCACCCCTATCGTAGAAAAAGAACTCACTCCACCACCCACCTTTAAAAATAATCCATCCCCGCCATACCCTTCCGAACTTAATAAACAACGACAGGATGATCAATACACCCGTTATTTGGAAATGTTTAAGCAAATCCACGTAAATCTGCCTTTCCACGAAGCCATATCCCAGATGCCGAAGTACGCAAAATACCTTAAGGACCTCCTAACTAACAAGAAGAAGTTAGATAACCTTTCTCATGTCACGTTAAATGCCGCGTGCTCGGCGGTTTTGACAAACGGATTACCGAAAAAAATCAGTGACCCGGGTAGTTTCTCTATCCCGTGTGTCTTTGGTGATCTTTTTGTCAAACACGCTTTAGCCGACTTAGGTGCGAGTATTAATCTTATGCCCCTCTCGTTGTTTAAAAAGTTGGGAATTGGTAGTCTCAACCCCACACGCATGAGTATCCAGCTCGCCGACAGATCAGTCAAATACCCGTTAGGAATAGTGGAGGACGTCCTAGTCAAAGTTGACAAGTTCATCTTCCCGGTGGACTTTGTCATTTTAGACATCGAAGAAGACGTCGAGGTTCCCCTGATCCTTGGCCGACCCTTCCTTGCCACCTCCCAAGCTATCATTGATGTAAGCAATGGTAAGCTCTTCCTTCGAGTGGGCGACGATGAGGTAACTTTCTCTATCACCCCCTCGATGAAGAACACGCTAGCTAATGATGACTCCTGTTTTTTCATGGATACCATAAGTGAAGAATCCTTCTCTCCCACCTCTGATTTTGACAAAGAATTTTCCAATTTTTGTTCCTCTCCTACACTTCCAACTGAATCTCTACACCTAAGTGAAGAATCCACCACTCGCCCCTCTGATTTTGAAAAAGAATTTTTTGATTTCTGTTCATCTTCTACTTTTCCAACTGAATCGCTGCACGAAGCCTCCATGGCCGCTAGCAACACCCCTTTTAATTTTACATATAAAAAAGTGTACGAGGACATAGTTTTTGAAAAAGAACAAATTTCCAAGACCTCGTATGATGACCCCCCTACCTTGGAACTGAAAGAACTACCAGAGCACCTTCAATACGCTTTCTTAGAAAAGGACTCTAAGCTGCCTGTCATAATTTCGGCCTACCTCACGGATGCACAAACGAATAAACTTCTTTCAATTTTACAAAAGCATCGCCAAGCTATTGCTTGGCAGATATCTAATATCAAGGGCATAAGCCCATCTTTCTGCACTCATAAAATCTTAATGGAAGATAATTCTCGTAACTCTATACAACCTCAGCGCCGTATAAACCCAAACATGAAAGACGTAGTTAAGGGCGAGGTTATGAAATTGTTAAACGCAGGAATTATCTATCCTATATCCGACAGTAAGTGGGTTAGCCCAGTACATGTAGTACCAAAGAAGGGAGGGATAACGGTCGTAAGTAATGAAAATAATGAATTAATCCCGACTCGGACGGTGACCGGATGGCGAATGTGTATAGATTACCGTAAGTTGAATGACGCCACCCGCAAGGATCACTTCCCCTTGCCGTTCATTGATCAAATTTTAGAACGACTTTCCAGACATAGCTTTTATTGTTTTCTCGATGGCCTCTCGGGGTATCTTCAAATCCCCATCTCCCCCGAGGACCAGGAGAAAACTACGTTTACTTGTCCCTTCGGCACCTTCGCCTACCGAAGAATGCCGTTTGGATTGTGCAATGCGCCGGCTACATTCCAATGATGTATGCTCGCCATCTTTGACAAGTACGTAGAAAGCATTATGGAAGTCTTCATGGATGATTTCTCCGTCTTCGGGAATTCCTTCGATAGTTGCTTAAAGAACCTCGAAAAAGTCCTAGAGCGATGCGAAGAAACTAACCTCACCTTAAATTGGGAAAAATGTCATTTTATGGTAAGGGAATGGTTAGTTTTGGGACATAAAATTTCTGAAAGGGGTATTGAAGTAGACGTTGCGAAAATAGAAGTTATCGAGAAACTGCCGCCACCTACGAACATAAAAGCCATAAGAAGTTTCCTGGGTCATGCGGGTTTCTACCGCCGCTTCATAAAGGACTTTTCCAAAATCACCAAGCCCCTTACCCATCTCTTAGAAAAAGACGCCCCATTCATCTTTGATGACCTCTGTCTAGCTGCCTTCAATTTAATAAAAGAAAAATTAGTTAATGCGCCAATCATGATAGCTCCGGTGTGGGATCTTCCATTTGAAATAATGTGTGATGCGAGTAGTTATGCGGTGGGAGCCGTACTAGGTCAACGTATTTCCAAAAACTTCCACCCCATTTATTACGCTAGTAAAACTCTCACATCTGCACAGGAAAATTACACCACAACCGAGAAGGAGCTCTTAGCTGTAGTATTCGCATTTGACAAATTTCGGCCTTATATTACTCTTTCGAAAATTATTGTTTTTACGGACCACTCAGCCCTCAAATATCTTCTCTCTAAAACGGATGCCAAGCCTCGCTTGATTCGCTGGGTCTTACTCCTCCAGGAGTTTGACTTAGAGATCCGTGATAAGCGAGGTGCCGAGAACTTGGCCGCCGACCACCTTTCGCGCCTAGACAACCCGTTTATCGAGCAATTAGACGAAAATTCTTTTCATTACTATTTTCCTGATGAGAAGCTGTTCATAATTAACACATCTACTTCTCCTTGGTTTGCCCGCATCGCCAACTATCTAGTGGCTCGTGTGCTCACAAAAGAGTTCTCGTGTCAGCAAAAGAAGAAATTCTTTTCTGAATTGAAGAACTACTTTTGGGAGGACCCGCATCTTTTTAAAGTCTGTGCAGACCAAGTGATCAGGAGGTGTGTTTCCTTTGATGAAGGATTAGATATTATTAAACATTTGCATGAAGGACCGATAGGTGGGCACTATCAAGCTGCTCGCACCGCTCACAAAGTGTTAAGCGCGGGTTTTTACTGGCCCAGCCTGTTTAAAGACGCGCATGCCTTTGTGAGTAGGTGTGATAGTTGCCAACGGTCGGGGAATATTTCGAATAAAAATGAAATGTCACAAAATTATTTTCTAGAGTGCGAAGTTTTCGACATCTGGGGGATTTATTTTGTTGGCCCTTTTCCTTCTAGCTTCGGGAATAAGTATATTCTAGTTGCCGTTGATTATGTTTCACGTTGGGCCGAAGCCCAAGCTCTTCCTACGAATGACGCCCGAGTCGTAGTTAATTTCCTCAAAAAATTATTTTCTCGATTCGGTACGCCGCGTGCTATCGTTAGTGATAGGGGTTCCCATTTCTGTAACGCGCAATTTTCAAAAATCCTAACTAAATATGGTGTTACTCATAAGCTTTCCACTGCCTACCACCCCCAAACTAACGGACAAGTCGAAGTAGTGAATAGAGAGATAAAAAGAATTTTAGAAAAGACTGTTTCCACATCTAGAAAAGACTGGTCCGCCAAATTAGACGATGCTCTATGGGCCTACCGAACAGCGTACAAAACCGCCCTCGGATGTACGCCATATCGATTGGTTTATGGAAAATCGTGTCATTTACCCGTAGAGTTAGAGCACCGTGCCTTTTGGGCCTTGCGATTTTTAAACTTCGATCCCAACTCCGTCGGCGATTTTAGAAAATTTCAACTTAACGAACTCGACGAGTGGCGCTCTTACGCATATGAAAATAATAGACTTTATAAAGAGCGGACGAAGCGTTTACACGATCGACATCTTAGGCACCCAAAAATCTTTAAGCCAGGCGACCAAGTGCTTCTTTATAACTCTCGTTTACGTTTATTCCCGGGTAAATTAAAATCACGTTGGTCTGGGCCTTTTACTGTTTTAGAAGTCTTTTCTTATGGTACTGTTTTAATTTCTCACCCTGATAAGGGTACTTTCAAAGTGAATGGTCAGCGTCTTAAACTGTATTTCTGTGATGATGTCAGTCTCAACCCTGTTAACTCTATCTTTCCGGTCCTGACATTTGATTAATCTGAACATTATTTTACTCACAAACTTTGACATTTATTCGAACTTATTTTTAAAACAATATTTGGGACAATCTTATTTTGATGCGTCGAGCTCAAACGACGCTTTAAACAAAGGGCGCTCTTGGGAGGCAACCCAAGTTATCTTTTTATGTTTTCTTTCTTTTACACTTTTTGCCCCGACTGGCTCCGGCAAGCTGAAACTTCTGCGATCGCCTGCTCCAACGGTTCTGCTTCCATGCCAAAGTCCGCCGGACGACGTTTCATGAAGATCCACAGCACAGGCATGGAGGAGCGGTATCACTCAACTTGCCCTGCAAAATAAAACCGGGGAAGTACCTGCTTTTCAATTCTGTCTTTTATTTCTGTACTTTACTTTTCTCTCGTTCTCCGACCTCCTTCTCCATTGCGGACAATGTAGATTTTAAGCTTGGGGGAGGACTTCCTCCTTCTTTTTGTTTTCTTTTTGTTTTGTAAATATCCCCAAAAAAAACATTTCTTTATAAGTATATATATAAAGATTTCAAAAAATTTCAAAAAAATTTATTATATATATATAGCTGCATTTTGGTATTTCAATAAGTACCCCATGTTTATGTTTTGTTTTTCTCAAACTTCTTTATAAACAACGTAGTTAATTATAATTTTTCTAATCATTCTTTTTAATCATATTTCACAAGTAAAATGTTGGCCATGCTGTGTTTCTAATTCACGGTAGCATGTTAAGGTAAAATATTTTTCTAAACCATGCATTTCTATTATGGTTTTCCGTTCTTTATTTTCTTTACTTTCTCTAAAAATTTATCATCCACTATTTTCCTTTTTGTATTTAGATGATTTTTGTAAGAACATATTTTGAATAACGTAGTAGATATGAACGATCCAAGTGACATATTATTTTTATTTTCAAGATAATTTCATCAATCTTCTTTTATTATCTCGAACTTGCTTTTTGAAATTTATCGACTCTATGTTTTAAATAAATTTAAAAAAAAACGCGTGAAAATGATTTAGGCAATTTTTGTTTACGTTTGAGCTTTCTTGCCAACCTAAACTCTTTTACCACTAGTTAGCCGCTTTTGAGCCCTTTTTCCAAATTCATTTGATAAACTCCACACGCATTTTCATTTTCACCAAAGCCCAAATTCCTACCTATCTAATCACGCTAATTTTGTTTGATAGGAAATTTTGTCTTATATGTGAAGATATTGTTGAAAAAGGTGTACTCAAAAGCAATAAATTAAAAAAAAAAACAAAAATGAATGAAAATAATAATAAAAAAAAATGATGAGAAAAAAATGAGATAAATAATCATAAAGAGAAAAAAATAAATTTATTTATACATATTTTGTTTAAAATAAATTTATTTTTTTTGAAACTCGTTGTTTTGGTTTAGTGTGATTTTTAAGCCTCCATGTTTATATTTGAATTCCACTCCTATTCATATTCCTAAACCAAACGTTTCGGTCCTATTAAGTCCTTTTGATTCACGCCTTTTTTTTAATTTTATTTAACAACTAAGAAAAGAAGAAAAGTAAATCAGTTTTAGTTTTGGATTTAAACTTAGATTTTTGTTATTTAATTGATATAATTATAATGCGTTGCTTGGATCCAGTAATAACTCAATACGTTCTTTTCATTTTCATTGCCTTACTTAAATCTATTTAAAGAATTTCGTCAAAATTCTGGATGATTTATTTTTATTAAGTAAAGTTTATAAAAGTTAAACCATACCTAAATAATTGTTTTAGATTTACGTTTTACATTCTCCCTACCTAGAATTTTGCATAGTACTTGTGTGAGTATGATTAAAACTTTTTGAATTAGTCACTTTTTATGATTAGCTTGTCTTTATATCTTTGCTTGGGGACAAGCAAAACTTAAGCTTGGGGGAATTTGATAATACGTTTGCAGTCAATTTTATTAGGATATTTTCGGGGTTTTAAAGCCAATCATGTCTTGTAAAGTACTTGTTTTGATTCCCCTTTGTATATATTTTTGTCGCTAATGCATTTTTTCTGCTTTTTGCAGGTTTTCACGGCTTTCAGCCGAATTTTGCTGTGACACGCCCTAAGGTCACGTCCTACCAGGGCGTGTACCTAGGGCGTGTAACCCAGAGGAATGAAGCAATTGGTCCGAAAATGCATTCCGTGGAAACTTAGTGTACACGCCCTCGGTCACGCCCGTGTCACACCCGACACGGGCGTGTACTAGAGGCGTGTCCCCAGGTTCCGAGGAATCGCCGCAGCGCACTCGTCTTTCCCGCTCCACCGCCGCACCGAAAGTGTCACACCCCAGGGTCACGCCTGACCCGGGCGTGACATATGGGCGTGTACTTCAGCAATTCCGCCCGTCACCTCCAGCATTCAATTTCAGCTCCCAAAGTCACGCCGCAAAGAACACGCCCCAGGGTCACGCCCTACCAGGGCGTGACCGGTGGGCGTGTACCGCAACAACACCGTCTGAATTCAATTCCTGCCAGAAAAAGTCGCGTCGAATGTGTCACGCCCCAGGGTCACGCACGACCAGGGCGTGACAGGGGGGCGTGACCCGACCCGAAAAATTCTATAAATAGAGCCCAACTCCAGGGGTTTTAGGAAACTTTTCGCTTTAAGAGGGGAGGTTCTGTCCTTTGTTTTTCTGAACTTTTTAAGCATGTATTTTCATTTCTAGTTCGTAGCTCTAGCTTTATGCTTTCCCTGTATTAGCTCCTAGCTTCTTTCTGTAGTATGATGCTAATGATAGTGTAGTTTCCTTTTCATGTTCTTGTAATCTCTGGTTTTCAAGCTGTAAGATCACTATTTCTCTTAATAAAAAGTGTTATTTTCTTTTTCGTTCCTGCTCTGTTTTCAGTATTTTTCTTCTACTCATCTCCCTCTTCCACCTCACCATGATTAACTAATCCTCCATGTACTCGATCTAATTGATCCGAGGTTCGAGTGATTAGGTTATGATGCTTTGAATCTTACCTTTTCTGTTTAGGGTTTGTCTTTGAATTACTCTTGATTTATCACGGGTTGGAGGTATATCATCGATATATACTCTCCACCTTTGCTTTCATTCTGGGCTAGCCGAGAGGCCGAAGGTTTGAAATGAGCACTCAAGAGTAAAGGGAGTTGTTCGCACCCCTCGAGAGAGGCAGACGTTCAAATCTCCCGGATTGGAGTAAAATCCATTAGAGGGGTTCACCGCGTAAAGCGAGTTTTAGGCCTCCGATTTAGGCGAAAGTCGGTTGGACCTTCCTAAACTCAGTTAGGCACGGCCTTCGAGAGAAGCGTGTCAATATTCATGGAACCTCCACGGTCAAAGACATTTACCCTATTTAGCTTAGGTTTATTTATCGTATTTTTCTAACCACTCTTGCCGAGGTGATTTCTGATCGAGTGCATTTTCCCTTCATCGTTACTAAGCTTAAGTTAATCGCTCTTTTAGCTCTCTTTATCTTTCATGCAAGTAGTTCTCTTCCTTTAGTACATTTAGCTAAACCTTATTTTGCCGTCGATAAAATAATAGATTTCGTGTGAGTAAGCTTACTCAACTGTTCCCGGATTTCAATACGACACTTGTGTCCCCTAGCTGCATTTCGATAGGTATACTTGCCTTGATGAATTGTTAGTTTGGTATTTTCTCTTTGCAGATATCTCAGAGACAATCACAACTCGCTATTCCGGCCACGACCTACGATGGATCTTCACCATCTATTGGTTTACTCCTCTTCCCCTTCCTCTGTTGTACGGAATGATTTGATATTATAATGAACTACACTTGCTATTCTATATCTAAGTAGATGTTGTTGGGTATTGTATCCACAACGTACCTGATTTGAAGAAGCCCCTGTACAAGCTAAGGTAAATAGGCAATGTTTTGACAATTTATTTCAAGTTGTACTTGTAGTTATACCACACTAAGTGCACACCAATGTCAGGGTGCAGTAGGTCAATATACACGGGTCTGCACGACGTAATCCCTCGTTGAGCAGATCAGTGTGTTGGCATACGTGTACTCTCTCTATTGGAGTGCATTTACTTCCAAGTACAGGGTTGTGATCTTGCAAGAGAATACAAGCAACAAGGATGGGTCAAGGAGCACATCATGGGTGGAAAGACGAAAATTCGTCTAAGTGTAAATCGGCGAGAATCGCCAAGTGATTCTCGCCGATTCGGCGAGAATCACGCTGAATCATCGAGAATCAGTGGCTGAATCCCGCCGACTCGATCCAACTACTTCATTGCAAGCAACTCTGATTCTAAGTAAGAATCGACGAGAATCACTAGTGATTCTCGCCGAATCGCCGAGAATCACTGGCTGATTCTCGCCGTCTCGACCCGTCTAAATCAGTGCGTGCAACCAAGTAAAATTCGACGAGAATCATCTTTGATTCTCGCCGAATCGTCGAGAATCACCTTTGATTCTCGGCGACTCGGCGAGATTCACTTTCGATTCTCACCGATTTTGACTTGGGCGATTTTCTGGATCTTCCTGAACCGGATTCTGCCGCTGTCAATGTTCTGGACCGGGATTTAGGGATTCTTCTTGTGGGTCCCACAATGGTCATATTGAAGTTATCTACAGTATATATATACGGGTATTTTGAACAGTAGAAATACACAGAAAGAAACCGAGCACGAAAAAAACCTAATATCGCGAAACAGTTCCGCCGCCGCCGTCGCCGCTCGCTAGTTGGTCACCGCTTTTGATCGAGATTTCTTCCTGATCTTCCGGAGACAGAAGCTTGGCCAAGCTTAGAGTCTCACGCGTCTATCCAGAGATCCCTTGTCTCTCGATTTGTTGATCAGGAAAAACTTCCCCGTCCGAATCGATCGAGACGACCGATCCTCATGTGACCGTTGGTAGACCTAGCTAGCTTCGCCACGAAGTTTGGATCTCCAAAGTACAGCAGCCGCACATCGTCGTCGCCGCCGATCCCGTGAACCTAGCCGCCGCCCATCTTGCCGCCGCCGGTTCCGGGGAGATCCTCTCCAAGAGAGTTCTAGGGTTGTGGACTCTTCGTGGACTTCAAGAACACGTCGTCAACGAAGAGGGACACCTTAGTCTCCAAACGTAGTTTGTATCTTTTGTACATTCTAGTTTTTCTTTTGTTGTAAAGGAACATAGGTTCCTAGTTGTAAGGGTTAGGTGCAACCCGTGTTGTGGGAGTGTTGACTCCTACGTGTGGAAGGGTTCCTTCCGATAGTGCTAGGATTGGATTTCAATCCTGTTGGTGAAGAGACCGAGTCGTCCCTTGTTGGGAGATAGGTCGAAGGGGGAAATTGGATGTACCCAACTCGGGGAACCACTATAAATAGCTTGTGTATTCTGTGTGCTGTGCTGTTTATTTTTATTGTGCAGGTACAAGTTCAAATTCCGCAAAAACGCTGCACGTCACCTATTCCCCCCCCCCCCCATAGGTGAAGATAGTTGACACTAGGTGGACTTTCAAGTGGTATCAAAGCGAGGTTACTCATCAAAAAGGTTCACACCTTGAGTAGAATCCTGCCACTAGTGTCAAGAAGAAGACAAACCTCTACTATGGACGGGCTCAAGTACACAGGCAAGATCCTAGTGTGCACCAGGCTCAACTTTCCTATTTGGAAGGAAAGGATCAGGTTCTACATGGAAGCTGTTGATCCTCGACTCTTCATGATCGTGGAGGAGGGACCTTATGTCCCCACTAAGGCCTCCACCATTGATCCTTCCCAGAAAGTGCCAAAGAAACTTTCTGAAATGGACAAGGACGAGATGGTGCTAGTAGGACTTGACAAGAAGGCGCAGAACATTCTGGTCAGCGCGATTGATGACTCAATGATGCAGAACTTCTGCAACTGCAGGACAGCTCAGGAGATCTGGCGTGGCCTGATGATCCTAATGGAGGGCACTGATGAAGTGAGGGATGATCGGAGATCCCTCCTGAACCAGAAATATGAGGCCTTCCGACAAGGGCCTAAGGAAGAGATCGGAGTCACCTACGAGAACTTCCTCAAGATTGTTAACGCCCTCAAAGGATACGGAAGAGTGTTCACTAATGGTGAACTCAATGATAAATTCCTTAGGTCCCTGACTAAGGAATGGGACACAAAGATCTGCGCCATCCGAGAGTTTGGCAGACTAGCTGAAACTGATCCGCAAATTATGTTTGGAAAGCTGATGTCCTATGAGCTTCAGCTGAACACCAGGAAAGCAGAAGAAGAAGCAGAGAAGGCTGCAGCCAAAGAAAAGACTGTGGCTCTAAAAGCCAGTCACTCCAGAAAAGGCAAGGGTGCGGTTTCATACCGTGCCAGGAAAAAGGATGAGGAGGAGGACTCTGAGCCATGCTCCTCCAGCTCAGAGCTGTCAGAGGAGGATTTCTCCCTCATCACTCGAGAGTTCAAGAAGTTCCTCAAGATGAGGAATCAAAGAAAGAGAGACGGCTACTCCTCCAAGCATCAGAAGAAAAATTATTCTTCTGACAGGTATGCTTCTAAACCGAACAAACATCGCTCCTCTGACATTATTTGCTTTGGATGCAATAAGCCAGGACACGTCGTGGCCGACTGCTATCAAGGCAAGAGAGAAAAAGGGAAAGAAGAGGAGCACAAATCTTCGAGAGATAGGAAGAAAGAGCGGAGCTACATCGCCAAAAGGCCAAAGACACTGAGTGAGTCTGATTCCTCAGACTCCAGTGATGATGAGGAAGCCTACTTCGGGCTGGTGGGTCGCTCCGACTCAGAAGGAGAATGCCCCCCATTTACTGGGAAGGTAAAAGCTCACACCCCTCTCTCCGACTCCGACTCTGATCCTGAGTCTCAGGATGATGAACCTGAGGATAGCCCTTCGGCCCGTGATGCGGAGCTCCTCGAGAAGTATGAGCTTCTGCTCAACACTTTAAAGGAGTGCCGTAAGAGACTGAAGGCTGAGAAAAAGGAAGTGAAATTCCTTAAGGGTGAATGTGTATCCCTAAGGGAAGAAGTCACTAGTTTGATTTCTCTCCGACAGGAGCACCTTGACCTGACTTCTAAGCATTCAGAGTCTCTTAAGCTCCTTGATCTTAAGCAGGAGGAAGTCGACAAGTTGGAAGAACTACTTGCGGTAGAAAGGAAGATCGTCAAGAGCTTCTCTATGCCAAAAATTGTTCTTACAGTAGTTGATACCTTCTCTGCTCAGGCCAAAGGAGCTGGCTTGGGGCATGTAGGGGTATCTGGTTCCTCATCCAGGAGAAACAGGAACTAGAGGAAGAATAAGGCCGCCAAGAAGGCCTCTGCTGATGAAAAGGGAAAGGCTCCACTCAGTCCTGTTGCGTTCAGAAAGCCTAGC
The DNA here is from genome assembly GCA_039583875.1 of Platanthera guangdongensis. Classification (NCBI taxonomy): domain Eukaryota; kingdom Viridiplantae; phylum Streptophyta; class Magnoliopsida; order Asparagales; family Orchidaceae; genus Platanthera; species Platanthera guangdongensis. The sequence continues at coordinate 91,395,046 of CM077157.1, read as the reverse complement.
TTTCCTTGCAACCAACATGACTTTGAATCAACCTTTGGTCATCATTTTCGGCCCTCGGTTGCAAATCCAAAGAGCCGATATGATGGTTGGACCTTTCCCCGGAACTTCGGTGAGAGTGCCTTTAAGGCACCTTATGAGGAAATCCACATGGGAAATTATGGTCATTTCTCTAGCGGCCATAGTGGAAAGCATGCACCAAAAGCCAAGCCTGTTATACAGAAGGTGAAGAAGTCATGCGACTGCAATCACTATGAGGCCTCCACCTCCAGATCCAAGGCCCCGGCTGTACCCACCATTCCAAGGGTTAGGCAGGAGCCTAGGAAGAGGTACAACATATTCGACTGTTGGTGCTGTGGCAAAGTCGGTCACTTTGCCGTGGATTGTTGTTTAATCCAAGGTATCACGAGACTCCCTATGTTAGCAATGCGAGGCCGACCACTCGTAGGGTTAACCAACCGAGGGGGAGTATGCTAACCAGGAATCTAGGACCCAAGTTCGATTGGGTTCCTAAGGGAAATTAATTTTGTTTTGCAGGAATGTCCAAAGGCCACCATAACGCCGATCTGGTATTTGGACAGTGGATGCTCCAGGCATATGACTGGGACAAGAAGCCTGCTGCGTGATTACACTCCAGTCGAGAATGGACCCAAAGTCATCTTTGGAGGGTCAGATCGAGGAGTCACCAGAGGTTACGGTATGATTTCCAACGATATAATCTCTATCACCGACGTGGCTTATGTTGAAGGGTTAAACCATAACCTGATCAGTGTAAGTCAGTTATGTGATAAAGGTTATGACGTTAAGTTCTGCAAGGATAAATGTCTGATAATTTCATGTACCTCTTCTGAGACGGTATTATCAGGCATTAGGAGCAGAAATATCTTCTGCTTAGATTTTCTCAGTTTAGATTCATCTACCCCCGTATGCCTTGTGGCAACAGGCAGTGCATCTCTTTGTGAACAATGGCACAAGAGATTGGCACATATTAATTTCAAGACAATTAGTATGCTGTTTTCTAAGAACTTAGTAATGGATGCTCCCAGTATCAAGTGCATCAAAGATAGCCCCTGTCCTGTATTCCAGATGGGCAAACAGACTCGGGCTACCTTTAAGAGCATTGCAGACAAAGACTCTTCCCGATGTCTCTACCTTTTACATATGGACTTGTTTGGTCCAATGTAAGTTCATAGCTTGGGAGGCAAGTCCTATACGCTAGTGATAGTTGATGATCATTCTCGGTTTACATGGGTGTTCTTTTTGAAACGAAAGTCAGATACGTTTGACATCTTCACTAGTTTTATCAAGCAGGTTCAGAACGAATTTAACTGCTCAGTGGTCAAAATCAGAAGTGACCATGAAACAGAATTCGAATCTGGTATATGATAGAGTTTTGTGAAGAACAAGGTATCTTTCATGAGTTTTCCTCCCCGCGCACTCCTCAGCAAAATGGAGTTGCGGAGAGGAGAAATAGAACTCTCATTGAAGACTGCACGACAATGTTGAAAGACGCTTCTCTCCCAGAATACTTCTGGGCAGAGGCTGTCAATACAGCTTGTCATGTACAAAACCGTGCATTGATCAACAAGCATCATCGTAAGACGCCTTACGAGCTACTGAAAGACAGGAAACCAACCATGTCCTACTTGAGGATCTTTGGTTGCAGATGCTATGTACTGAATAATGGGAAGTACGCGCGTACTAAATTTGGTGAAAAATGCTTCAAAGGCATATTCATCGGCTATAGTTCCCACAGTCGGGCATATAGGGTCTTCAATAAGAAAACCCTAGTGGTAGAAGATTCAATTAATGTTGCATTTGATGAAGGAAGTTTGCTTAACAGCAATTCTTCCAGTGGTATTCTTGAAGATGCAGGTACACGACTTGAACAGCTGGATCTCGACGAGACCGCTAAAGACGAAACTCCTAAGTACGTCAAAGTTTCCACCTCCACGTCATCTGGGCATGTTGAAGATCAAAATGGAACAAATCTCTTAGAAGAAGGAGAAGCCCAAGAAGTAGTCAAAGCTCCAGACGCTAGACTTCAAGAGCTCCGGCACGTGAGGGATCATTCTAGAGATCAGATCATCGGAGATCCTCGTGTCGGTGTCAGAACTCGAAGAGGTACTATTAACGAAGTTTTGCATCTTAGCTTCCTGTCACAGGTTGAGCCAAAGAAGTTCGACGAGGCGAACAAAGACGCGGCATGGATTTTGGCCATGCAAGATGAACTACATCAATTCGAACGTTGCAACGTGTGGATGCTGATTCCCAGACCACACAAGCAGAATGTAATTGACACCAAGTGGATCTTCAGAAACAAGCTGGATGAACATGGTGTCATCATAAAGAACAAGGCAAGGCTGGTGGCTCAAGGTTACTGACAGGAGGAGGGGATTGACTTCGACCAGACCTTCGCACCAGTAGCAAGGCTCAAGGCAATCAGATTGTTCCTGGCGTATGCTTCGCACAAAGGATTCACAGTCTATCAAATGGATGTGAAATCAGCATTCCTGAACGGAGTCTTGAAAGCGGAAGTATACGTCGCTCAACCCCCAGGTTTTGTCAATCCTACTTATCCCAATCATGTGTATTTTCTCAATAAAGCTCTATATGGTTTAAAAGGTATGAGACTTTATCTAGTTTTCTTCTTGAGAACAAGTTCTCTAGAGGTAAAATAGATAAAACATTGTTTCTCAGGGAAGTCAAAGGCAAAATCTTGCTGGTGCAAATCTATGTCGATGACATTATATTCGGCTCAACGGACAACAATCTTTGCAAAACGTTTTCTAAACTTATGCAAGGAAAGTTTGAAATGAGCAGTATGGGAGAGCTCAAGTATTTCTTGGGACTTCAAGTGAAACAGTCTGAGGATGGAATCTTCATCTCTCAGATGAAGTTCACAAATGAACTCCTTAAGAAATTCGGTATGGAGAATGCAACCTCTATGAGGACTCCAATGGGATCCACTATGTCTCTGGATAAGGATGAGAAAGGTAAACCTTTCGATGAAACCAAATACAGAAGCATCATTGTATCCCTGCTCTACCTTACTGCCAGTAGACCGGATATCATGTTCTCCACATGTGTCTGTGCCAGATATCAGGTGAACACTAAGGAATCTCACTATGTCGCTGCAAAGCGAATTCTAAGATACCTTAAAGGTACTCCGAATCTTGGCTTGTGGTACCCGAGAAACAATGATGTCGAGCTAATAGGTTTTTCAGATGCTGATTTTGCAGGGAGTAGGGATGACAGGAAAAGCACCTCCGGGACGTGTCAATTCCTCGGCAGGAGGCTTATCTCATGGAACAGCAAGAAACAGAATTGTGTTGCAACCTCCAAAGCAGAGTCTGAGTACATCTCGACAGGCAGCTGTTGCGCACAACTCCTATGGATCAGAAACCAGTTAGCCGACTACGACCTTCAGTTCGAGGAAATACCAATGTACTGCGACTCCTCCAGTGCAATTGCCATTGCCAACAATCCGGTCTCGCACAGCAGAACGAAGCATATTGAAGTGCGCTACCACTTCATTCGGGAGCACGTGGAGAACAAGGACATTTCTCTCTGTTATGTCCCCACGGATAAGCACATTGCAGATATATTCACAAAGCCCTTAGACGAAGCCAAGTTCAGTCTCTTCAAAACTGAATTGGGAATGCTAAATTATGAGGAATAAAGACTACCGAAGCTCCATGATCATGAATCTAGAGGGAGCCTCTGCAGGTACTCAAGCTGAGCATAGGCGCAAGAACTGAGGGGGAGCAAGGTACTCAAGTATGAGCACAGGAGCAAGACTGAGGGGAGCAAGGGGTCAAATGCTACAGACCCCGATTTGCAGAAGCCGAAAAGGGGGAGATTACCCTCTCGGCTAAGTCTAAGGTGGCTCCAAGCTTGCTCTCAAGAAATTGGTATTGGTAATGAATAACTCACTCAACTCAATTTCAAGTATATGGTTTTCATTCCTATACGCTTTATTCACCTTAGCTTGTAGGGTTTATGCTTCTTCAAATAGGGGGAGATTGTTGGGCATTGTATCCACAACGTACCTGATTTGAAGAAGCCCCTGTACAAGCTAAGGTAAATAGGCAATGTTTTGACAATTTATTTCAAGTTGTACTTGCAGTTATACCATGCTAAGTGCACACCAATGTCAGGGTGCAGTAGGTCAATATACACGGGTCTGCACGACGTAATCCCTCGTTGAGCAGATCAGTGTGTTGTCCTACGTGTACTCTCTCTATTGGAGTGCATTTACTTCCAAGTACAGGGCTGTGATCTTGCAAGAGCAGACAAGGAGCAAGGATGGGTCAGGAGCACATCATGGGCGGAAAGACGAAAATTCATCTAAGTGTAAATCAGCGAGAATCGCCAAGTGATTCTCGCCGATTCGGCGAGAATCACTAGTGATTCTCGCCGAATCGTCGAGAATCAGTGGCTGATTCCCGCCGACTCGATCCAACTACTTCATTGCAAGCAACTCTGATTCTAAGTAAGAATCGACGAGAATCACCAAGTGATTCTCGCCGAATCGCCGAGAATCACTGGCTGATTCTCGCCGTCTCGACCCGGGTAAATCAGTGCGTGCAACCAAGTAAAATTCGACGAGAATCATCTTTGATTCTCGCCGAATCGTCGAGAATCACCTTTGATTCTCAGCGACTTGGCGAGATTCACTTTCGATTCTCACCGATTTTGACTTGGGCGATTTTCTGGAACTTCCTGAACCGGATTCTGCCGCTGTCAATGTTCTGGACCGGGATTTAGGGATTCTTCTTGTGGGTTCCACAACGGTCATATTGAAGTTGTCTACAGTATATATATACGGGTATTTTGAACAGTAGAAATACACAGAAAGAAGCCGAGCACGAAAAAAACCTAATATCGCGAAACAGTTCCGCCGCCGTCGTCGCCGCTCGCTAGTTGGTCGCCGCTTTTGATCGAGATTTCTTCCTGATCTTCCGGCGACAGAAGCTTGGCCAAGCTTAGAGTCTCACGCGTCTATCCAGAGATCCCTTGTCTCTCGATTTGTTGATCGGGAAAAACTTCCCCGTCCGAATCGATCGAGACGACCGATCCTCGTGTGACCGTTGGTAGACCTAGCTAGCTTCGCCACGAAGTTTGGATCTCCAAAGTACAGCAGCCGCACATTGTCGTCGCCGCCGATCCCGTGAACCTAGCCGCCGCCCATCTTGCCGCCGCCGGTTCCGGGGAGATCTCTACAAGAGAGTTCTAGGGTTGTGGACTCTTCGTGGACTTCAAGAACACGTCGTCAACGAAGAGGGACACCTTGGTCTCCAAACGTAGTTTGTATCTTTTGTACATTCTAGTTTTTCTTTTGTTGTAAAGGAACGTAGGTTCCTAGTTGTAAGGGTTGGGTGCAACCCGTGTTGTGGGAGTGTTGACTCCTATGTGTGGAAGGGTTCCTTCTGATAGTGCTAGAATTGGATTTCAATACTGTTGGTGAAGAGACCGAGTCGTCCCTTGTTGGGAGATAGGTCGAAGGGGGAAAGTGGATGTACCCAACTCGGGGAACCACTATAAATAGCTTGTGTATTCTGTGTGCTGTGCTGTTTATTTTTATTGTGCAGGTACAAGTTCAAATCCCGCAAAAACGCTGCACGTCACCTATTCCCCCCCCCCCCATAGGTGAAGATAGTTGACACTAGGTGGACTTTCAGATGTTGTAGTTTTTATTTGCTTTTGGGTTGTGTGTTGTGAATGCGCCTCGCCCACTCCACATCCACTCCATACCCTTGTTTCACCCAATTGCACTCCGCACAAGAACACTTCCATCCATTAGCTTTCTGTCCACTCGCCCAACCGAAGTTCGGCATCGTGGCCGATACACTCACTTCACCTTGCAAAGCGGTGCCTTCGACCCGCATAGCTTTAATTAGTTTATTAGATCAAGCAAGCACAATCTCTCAAGCCCCCCTTTTTAATCTTTTCTGAGTATAACTCTCATAACGATATTTTCTGAACTGTTGTCGTTCTATGTTAATTGCATTCCTCAAGAGACCGACACTCAGAAATTTATTCCAAACTTTATTACTTGTGCGATCGGTGCGCTTGCCGATATCCATGCAACAAGTTTTTGGCGCCATTGCCGGGGAATGCAACTATAGAGCGACTCAGGATGACTGAAAGTATTGTTATAAGAGTTAGTGTTTTTGACTGTAGTTTCCTTGTGTAGTTTGTCGCAGTGAATACAGGGTCGAGCCACAAGAGATCTAGTAGCCTACTAAACTCTCTTCATTCAAGCCACTTTCAATGACTAATATTCAACAGCAGACTTATAAAGCATGCCTTACCAACCTCACATACCTAGCAGAAACGGGAAATAACAATTTCGAGATCTCTCCTGACCTCATCAAATACATCATCAAAAATTGCTAATTCAGCGGAGATGGAAATGTAGATGCATTATGCCACGTGCAGAGGTTCTTAGAAATTTACAACACTTGTACGCCAAACGCTGCCAAAAGAGCGCAACAGAGGATTCGACTCTTCTCCTTCTCTCTGAAAGACGAAGCAAAGCGATGGTATCAAGATATCCGAAAGGGAATATCCTCATCCTGGAAACAACTTGAAGGGAAATTCTTAGCTAAATTCCGACAACAAATGCTAGTAATAGACAATTACAAGGAGCTCATCACCTTCACCCAAAGAAATGAAGAGACCTTGTTCGATACATGGGAGCGTTTCCAGTCCCTGCGAAGTGAATGTTGTAGAGTGGAAATGTTAGACATCCTCCTCATCCAAACTTTCTACTTCAGCAACTCAGACAGATTTCGGCCACTTCTCGATGTCGCAGCCAGCAGAACTCTGTTTAACAAATCCATCAAGTACGCCTGGGAAGTTATCAACAACATTGCCCAAACTAGTAGGCATTGGAACTCTCCGCTTTCTCCCGACCTTCCGGTAGAGATTAATTGATGAATTGTAAATATACCTACTTTTATGTACATTACTTAAGTCATTTTATTTAATTTTTGTCATTTCTACTTGTTTTTATTCAATAAAATGCTCCTATTTTTGTAAATATTATACTAACTTGTTTTATTTTATTTGTCAGGAAAAAAAGTCAAAATCTGCAAAAAATGGCATGTCACGCCAGTGACATATTGGTCACGCCCGTGACCAGGGCGTGACAGCTCAAAATCCCGAAAAGAAGCCAGTTTTGAAGAGGAAAGCATGACACGCCCGTGTTCCATGATTCGACACGCCCGTGTCACTCCGACACGGGGCGTGACCAAGCCGTGTCCATCCCGCTCGACGTGTTTAACTCGACGTTCGTCGACCCAAGAGGGACACGCCCGTGTCCGATGTACGACACGCTCGTGTCAGCCCGACACGCCCCGTGCCAGCCAGTTCAATGTTTCGCGCTCAACGTTCGTCGAACCCAAGAGGGACATGCCCGTGTCCGATGTGCGCCACGCCCGTGTCCGCCCGACAAACTGCCGCCGGCGAATCCCGAAGTCAACATTGCCTTTAAGCGCCGAACGACACGCCCACCGTCACGCCCGTGACCTGGGGCGTGACCGCCGTATTTTCGGCCAGAAAGTCAAATCGCCGTCAAATCCGTCAGATCGCCGAATTCTGCTGTAAAATAGTGCTGACACGCCCCCCGACACGCCCGTGTCGGAGGGCGTGTACTTGGAAATTTTTGCCTATAAAAAGGCAGCTGCTGTATGAGTTCAGGGTTCCAAAAATCCGAACCATTTTGATGTATAAGGGCTGCCGTTAGAGCTGCTTTAGTGCTATGTAAGGATTCTCTTTCCCCCCTTTTTTGAATTTAGTTTGTTTAAGCTCCTGTAATCAACTTCTTTTATAAATAAAATAGATATTTTTCTCATCCTTATATGCTCTGAATTTTCTCTAAAGGCCTTCTTTTCATCAATCTTATACACTTTCATGTTTTAAAATGAAAATGTTCTTGTTTTCTTTTCAATTATAACAAAATTTATAGCCGTTATTATGTCCGTTTTCATTCTCAAACTCTTTAAATTTGGTTAGACTTAGGATTTTCATGCTTCAAAATGCGTTTTTATGAACTTGTAAAACATTAAAAAGGTAGTTTTCATTTCTCTTAACTTAGCTTTTACTTTGTTTTAATTATAAAACTACTGCTTCTTTTTAGCTTACTCGCACTTTTTAAACCATTTTACAAGCCTATAGTAATGTATAAATTGTCATTTTTATTTTTCATCAACTTTCATTTTAAGTACTTACAAAAAATATTTTCGCTCAAACAATTTTTATTTTCACTTTTTAAGCATTTCTATCAAAATCTAACGGTAAAAATGTAAACGTTTTAATTTTTCGGGCACTTGCCTTTCTCACTTTAATTTGAAAATTTTTTGCTCAAACAATTTTTATTTTGCCTTTTTATGCATTTCTACTGCATTCCAACGGTAGAAATGCAGTCATTTTAATTTTTCGATAACTTTGATTTTTGTAATTATTTTAGCACGAGTGTGTGCGTGTATGAGATATTTTTCAGCTCCTAAGTTAAATTATGCAAGCGTGTGTGTGTGTGTGTGTGTGTTTATTTATGTCGAGTGCGTGAGTAGTTACTTTCAAGTAGAGTGCGTGTGTTGTTTTTATTTTTCCGCCTACTCACTTGAGTTAATTGTCTGGATTTTATTCAAGTAGAGTGCGTGTGTAATTTTTAATTTTCCGCCTACTCACTTGAGTTAATTGGCTGGATTTGATTCAAGCAAGTGTTTGTAGTTTTTATTTTTTCCGCCTACTAACTTGAGTTAAATGGTCGGTCTGTATTTTCAGTCCTACTCATTTGAGTAGGACTTGTAATTTTCATTCTTTATTTTTCCACCTACTCACTTGAGTTAAATGGCTGGATTTGATTTTCCGCCTACTCGCTAGGAGTTAAATGGTCGGACTTTATTTTGATGTAAATATTTAAGAAAGCCCTGTAATCGCATTTTTTTTCTCCTACTCGTTTGAGTAGGACTCGCTTTCATTTCAGTCCTACTCGTTTGAGTAGGACTTGTAATTTTTAGCTTTAATTTTCCGCCCCCACTCGTTTGAGTGGGACTTGCAAATTTCAATTATGCACTTTTCAGCTTTTATTTCCCGCCCCCACTCGTTTGAGTGGGACCTGCAAATGTCAATTATGCAATTTTCTCTTATGTGTAACTTAGTTTTATTTCTTCCTTTTGTTATATGTTTGTGAAAGATATGGTACCTAAACACCTATAGGGGGGGTGAATAGGTGACCTAATCCTTTTCTAACTTTACTGGCAGCAAACAGTTTATTATCACAGATTTTTAACATTTGCACAGCAATCACAAAGTATTCACAGCATACACAGCACAATCACAGCACAACATAGTGGTTTATAGTGGTTCCCCAAGATATGGGTACATCCACTTTCCCCCTTCGCCTATCTAGCAGTGTACTAGATTCGGCCAAACACCTCCACTGTCTCAGAACCCAAATTGGTTCCTACACCTCAGGCCCAAAGCCTTACAACTCAGCTTTATCCCAAAGCCTACACTCAGCCAATCAAGGCCTACACTCAGCCAACCAAGGCCTACACTCAGCCAATAAGGCCTACACTCAGAGATCTCTATCTCCTACACTCAGGCTAACAAGCCCTACCCTCAGCCTTTATAAATACAGGCTTACAAATCACTCAGATCCAAAGGATCCTACAAGTTAAAATGTATTACAAATAATAACTCTACAACTCAGAAATAAAAGAAGGGAGTTGAGAGTTTCTTGATGAGTTCTTGGAAGAACTCAGCTGGATTCACTCTGACTTAGCTTTCTTCAAAGCTTCTTGAGTAGAACTGAATAAGACTGAATCCTCCTGCAGTAGTTCCTTGACCTCTGCTACTTAAGATCCAGAATTGAATCTGAATCCTTCTTCTCAGCCTAGTTCCAGAGGCTGATTTCTTGGAAGGAGCCCTCTCTCTCCAACTTCTTAGATCTGCACTTGGACTGCAAGATCTTCTTGTGTTGATACTCTTGGTACCACTTCAATAATTTGTTTTTCAACAAACTGAACTTTTGAACAATAATTTGATCCACTTTGATCTTTTTAACCACCATTTCTGTAAACTGTAGGTGCCTATTTATAGGCCTTCTTCATGATAACCGGCTGATCCGGTTCATAACTGTCTTCTGACATCTCTGACTGGTGCTGTAGACCGGCTGGAACGGCAGCTGTCAAGTCATCCAGTCATTTCTTGAAAATCTCTAACTGTCTGTAAGTGTCGAGACTTTCTGTCTTTAAGTGTCGACACTTATAGTCCAAGTGTCGACACATGTTGTGTAAGTGTCGACACAAGTCTACAAGGTGTCGACACATTTACTTGTATGTCTCGACACAAATTCTTCTGCATGTGTCGACACTGAAATTGAGTGTCGACACAAGTACTTGTTCTTCTAGCTTTTGCTGAATTCTTCTAAGTGTCGACACATCTCCTTTGTATCGACACAACTTCTTGTGTTGTATCTGTTAAGTGTCGACACTGCTTCTTGGTGTCGACACATAGTCTTCTATGTTGATTCTTGCTGAGTGTCGACACAGCTCCTTGTGTCGACACTTGATTCTTCTATTGAGACTTCAGCTGAGTGTCGACACATTCCTTTAGTGTCGACACTTGTACTTAGAATATTTTGGAAATAATTCTGTTCTTTGCTAAGTGTCGACACAGCTCCTTGTGTCGACACTTTCTTCAAGTGTTGAGTCTTCAGCTGTGTGTCGACACATTGTTCTGGGTGTCGACACATACTTCAAATGCTGACTCTTCTGTTGAGTGTCGACACATTGTGCTGGGTGTCGACACTTACTTCAAGTGCTGACTCTTCTGCTTAGTGTTGACACATTGTGTTGAGTGTCGACACATGTACTTAGTCTCTGCAGACTTTTGCTGAGTGTCGACACAGCTCCAAGTGTCGACACTTTCTGGTGTAGACACAGCTTCACTGGGTGTCGACACAGCTCCTTGTGTCGACACATTCTGTCTGCACTTTTCTTCACTGAGTGTCGACACAACTCCAAGTGTCGACACTTTCTGTCTGGTGTCGACTCTGCATCCCAGGTGTCGACACAATGACTCCAAGTGTCGACACTGCTTGTCTGGGTGTCGACATAAGCTTTCTTGAGTGTCGACACTTTCCCTCTGGGTGTCGACACATGGACTTAGAAACTTTTTGCTTCAGTCCAGTGATTACTTAACTTGCACAAGTAAACTCAACATACATCAAATACATTATGATGTATATCATTGAGTTGGATGAGGCTTCTTCAAATCAGGTACATTTGACCAATGTACCCAACAATCTCCCCCTATTTGGAGAAGTCATAACCCTTAGTCAATGATATACACCATTCATAATTAAAAATTACAAAATGATGTAAAGCAGGTTATAATCTGCAGGGTAAACATAACATGTATTAAATCACACATGTATACACATTCATCAGCACAGAACAAATAAGAAATAGATACATTCACAGAACAAACATGAAATATATGAATCATATATTGTTCTAATATTTATCTTATACATTTTCAGAAGTTTACTAAATGTGTTACATCCAAAAGATTACAACATAAACTACATAAACTTCAAGAAATTTCTTAATCTATTTCTGGTCTGGTTCTTTGATAACTATGTCTTTGCCAGGTTAGACTTGAGCTTTGACAGTGGCTTCAGCAGTTTCAGCAACAGCATGCTTCTTGCCTTTTAGATCTTTCTGTTTGAGTGCTTCTGCCTTAATCTTCTGCCTCTCAAAGTAGTGATATGGCTTGGGGAAGTACTTGTTAGGCTCCACTGCAGTAGGAGGTAGCTTTCCCATCTTGGCCTTCCTTTTGAATTGAACAATGGCCTCTTGTCTTATTTCATGTTTTCTCCATTCAGCTTCAGAGAACCATTTGTTCCTGTCATGTGTATTGTCCTTGGCAGCTTTCCAGGCAGTTAAAATTATATTCCTAGAGGTAGGGCTCCACTGTTCAAAATCTGGCTTTTGTTCTGCTTGTTCCCTAAACCTCTTCTTTGACAACCTTGTCTCTTCTTCTTCTGTAATGCCTCTTGCATGGCTTCAGACATAGGTTGAACAACCTTTTCAATATGAACATGGTCCTTGCCCTCAAGTGGGCTATACATTGTGCTCACATCTGCTTGAATCATTTCAAAGTCTGGAGGTGGATAAATGACCTGAGCTACTTCTGGTTGCTCACCTCCAAAATAAGCAGGGTTAATGCCTGATTCAGCAACATCTTGGTCATCACACAGAGGAGGGTATCCAAGTGTAGCCCTGATTGAATTTGATATCCATTTTGCATGCTCAGAACTTGCCTTGACTAACACTCTCTCCCCCTTTATGACTTCTCGAGCCATGTGATCTCTGACATCATCTTTTTGAAATCTGATCTGACTGTCAGAGTACCTGATCCCATCTTTAAAGTAAGGTTTTAGCTTTTGAAGTTGTTCAGATATGACCTTCTGGGAGGCTTGGATAGCAGTCTTTACAGCAGTAATTTCCTCTTGAAAGACTTTATCAAATTTAGCTTTAGCAGCATCAGTAGATGTAGAGGGTTCAGCAGCCTTATTCTTTAATTCAGTGACAATAGAATTGTGGGATTCAATCAAATTATCATTCATTCTTAATTGATTCTCAAGAACATATCCTTGTTTCAATGCTATATCATCCACCTGTGCCTTGATCTTCTCTTGGTGTGTTGCCAATTACACCACTGCATTTCCACCCTTGTGGAAGCAGTCTGTCATCTCCTTCTTGTTGAGATTCATCTCAAACCTTATAGATTTTATATCTTGGGCCAGATCAAATTGTAAAGTCTTCTGCCCTTCATCCACATAAGCCTCTATAGCCTTTCTTTGTTCATCAAGTTTTATCTGCATGGCAATCATTAAGGCACTATATTCAACAGTTGGGGCTTGTTGAATTATAGGCTGTGGGCTACAGTTTGCAGAGCCTTCTTGTAACTCTGGCTCCTTCTCTTGAATACATAGAGTTTCTTTTTCCTTGCCCTTGCAGTCTCCTCATCTTCAGAGGCAGAAGTGCTGGCAATATCAACCCTCTCCTTAGGGCTTGGAGGCTTGTCAGCTTGCACATCTTGTGCCTTCTCAGTTTCTTGCCTTATAGGCTCCTCCAGAACTTGCATTTTCTCCCCCTCAGCAGCAGCAGTCTCTCCTTCAGCATCTTCTTTGTCCATGTCAAAATCAACTTGATCTAGATTGAGAAATAGATCTTCCATGGTGAACTCTTGAGGTGATTGAGCTTGAGACATTCTTTGTTCTTCAACTACTGGAGCAGGAATCTCTTCTTGTACAACAGATGTGTCCTCTCTAACAACATCTGGAACTTGACTAAGCAGCTGTGTTTGCTGAGGAACATCAGACAAGTCAGCATCTTCTATAAGATATTCTAAAGTTTTTAGATCAGTGAGTACCTCTTGGATGATGATGGTGGCTTGCTCACTGTCCAGTGTAGATGCTGCTTCTACAACTGGATGCTCCCCCTGGCTTTGATCCCTGTGGATGGGGCTAGCTGGAGGCAGCTCCCCCTGGATCTCAGCAGTCTCTTGAGCAGCAGGGGTCTTCTCTGCAGCCACTTCCTCTTGGTCATCAGGAGTGAAAACAACATGTTCTTCACTCCCTGAACTGCTGGAGGACTCTTGTTCAACTGGAGCAGTTTTTCTCTTTTTCTTAGGAGGAATCTCCTTCTCAGTAATTGTCTTCTCAGGGGTTGGCATGTCCTTTGACAACACCCTGTCCCATCTTGAAAAGATCCTTAGATCCATTTTCTTCATATGGTTGATCTTGCTGCCTGCAGCAGTATTCATTACCTCTGGTATGGTACCAGCTAGGTAGAGACTAATGATCCTGCCCCGATTATAACCTACTTTACATCATTTTATAATTTTTAATTATGAATGGTGTATATCATTGACTAAGGGTTATGACTTCTCCAAATAGGGGGAGATTGTTGGGTACATTGGTCAAATGTACCTGATTTGAAGAAGCCTCACCCAACTCAATGATATACATCATAATGTATTTGATGTATGTTGAGTTTACTTGTGCAGGTTAATGTATTATGAATGGTGTAACCTGGCTCTGATACCATTTGAATTTTTGGTAGCTGAAGTACCTTCCTCAGACTCTTAGGGGTTACCTTAACCTTTTCTCCATGAACTCTGGATTTGATTCTGAATCCAGATTCATCTACGGCAGCTCCATTAAGAAATTCAAGTACTTCCTTCTTCCAAATCTTTGTAGGTTCAGACAAGAGATATTCTAGTCCAGAATCGGCGACTAGGGTTACCACTACCTGAATTTCTTGATCTGCATCGTCGAATGCGCCGCGCACAAGCTCATAACCCTCGTTAACGTTCTCCTCAAGCTTAGGAGCCATTAGGGTTTGTAGAATTTGTCTGTATAAAAGACAGGTGTCGACACAGTAGTTTTGGTCTCGAAACTTTGAAAGCGTGTCGACAAACAAATACAGAACCCTATTTATACCTGTCTAATTTTGAAGATGAACAGGCGGGACAGCTAACTTAAAATGTGTCGACACTGGCAACAAGTGTCGACACTGACTTATAATGTCTCGACACATATGTGTCGACACAAGTTTAGTCAACAGATATTATGTGTCGACACTTGGTTATGTGTCGACACAACATAACTCGACACATTGTCGAGACTTTACTTAGAAAAATTCTGAGTAAAACTTAAGTGTCGACACCATATTGGATGTGTCGACACCTACTTGGCATGTGTCGACACTAACATTCTGAAGTGTCGACACCACATTCCTAGATGTGTCGATACCTTTTTCCTGAAGTGTCGACACCACTATTCCGTGTCGACATAGACTTGTCTATGTGTCGACACCTTTTTACTTAGTCATTTTCAAATCTGTAAACTTACTCTAAGTTTATCATTCCTAGTTCAATTTTGAATCTATTGAACTTAGCTTCTTCTAGTGGCTTAGTAAACATATCAGCTACTTGTTCATCTGTTTTAACATATTCTAATAAAATATCTTCTCTTTCTACATGCTCCCTAAGAAAATGATATTTAATCTCAATATGTTTTGTCCTACTATGGGATACAGGGTTATTAGCTATTGAAATAGCACTAGTAGAATCACAAAAAAGTGGAGTTCTACTTACCTGAAATCCATAGTCCTGTAGCTGATGTTGAATCCACAGAAGTTGAGCACAGCAACTTCCTGCAGCCACATACTCTGACTCAGCTGTGGAGATAGCCACACTGGTTTGCTTCTTGCTACTCCATGAAATTAGTCTCCCACCTAGGAATTGACAGGTTCCAGTAGTGCTCTTTCTATCCTCTTTGCATCCTGCAAAGTCTGCATCTGAATAACCTGTTAGATCAAAATCTCCATTCCTAGGGTACCAGAGGCCTAGATAGGGAGTGCCCTTTAGATATCTCAATATTCTTTTGACTGCAGTCAAATGAGACTCTTTAGGGCAGGCTTGATACCTTGCACAAACACATGTAGCATACATGATGTCTGGTCTACTAGCAGTCAAGTATAATAGGGAGCCAACTATCCCTCTATACAAGGTTTCATCTACAGGTTTCCCTGCATCATCCTTGCTAAGAGACATACTTGACCCCATAGGAGTCTTCATGGTACTGGATGAATCCATACCATACTTCCTTATGAGTTCTAGGGTGAACTTTGACTGACAAATGGACAAACCACTCTCAGTCTGTTTAACTTGGAGACCCAAGAAAAACTTCAGCTCTCCCATACTACTCATCTCAAACTGACCTTGCATAAGTTTTGCAAACTTTTTGCAAAGGCTGCTTTCAGTAGACCCAAATATAATGTCATCTACATATATTTGGACTAGTATGACTTTGCCTCTAGATTCCCTAAGGAATAGAGTCTTATCTATTTTCCCCCTTGAGAACTTGTTCTCAATGAGGAAACTAGATAGGGTTTCATACCAAGCCCTACGGGCTTGCTTTAACCCATATAAAGCTTTCCTAAGTCTATAGACATAATGAGGTAGAGTTGGATCAACAAAACCTGAAGGCTGCTCCACATAGACTTCTTCTTTCAAATTACCATTTAGGAATGCTGACTTGACATCTATTTGGTATACCTTGAATCCTTGATAGGTTGCATAGGCCAAGAACATTCTTATGGCTTCCAGTCTGGCTACTGGAGCAAAGGTTTGATCAAAGTCAATACCTTCTTCTTGCCTATATCCTTTAGCAACCAGACTTGCCTTATTCTTAATGATGACCCCTTGTTCATCCATCTTATTCCTGTAGATCCACTTAGTTCCTATAACATTGTGGTCTTTAGGTTTAGGAACCAATTCACAGACCTTGCACCTCTTGAACTGGTTAAGCTCTTCTTGCATTGCTTCAGTCCATTGTGGATCTTCTATTGCTTCTTCAAACTTCTTAGGTTCAACTTGTGACAGAAAGCTGGAATAGATTGCAGCATTCTGATTTCTGCTCCTTGTTTGAAATCCTTTTCTTGGATCTCCAATAATCAGCTCTACTGGATGATCTCTAAGATGCCTGTGGGCTGGAGGCATCCTCACTTCTGGTTGAATTACTTCAGCATCTGCATCATGTTGTACTCCTTGTATTTCTTCAGCAATTGGCACATGTAGTTCTCCCCCTGGACAGCAGCTACTCTCCTCTCCTTGCTGTCTTGCAGCAGGCACTTCTTCTATAGTAAGCTTGTCCATTTTCTTTGTCAAACCTGTGGGGCTGCATACACTGCTAGACAACTCATTATTAATAAGTTTAGTCTCATCAAAAACTACATGCACTGATTCTTCTACAACTTGTGTAGTCAAGTTGTAGACTCTATAAGCCTTACTATTATTGTTGTACCCAACAAAAATTCCCTCTTGGGACTTGGCAGCAAACTTAGTTAAGTAAGACTTCCCATTGTTAAGTATGAAGCATTTGCAACCAAAGATCCTGAAGTAGGATAGGTTTGGTTTCCTGCCTTTCACAACTTCATAGGGGGTCTTGTTTAGCCCTTTAGTGATGGTAGCCCTATTTATAACATGGCATGCAGTGTTAACTGCTTCAGCCCAGAAATACTCTGGCAGTGATGTATCACTCAATAGGGTTCTACCAGCCTCTATCAAGATTCTATTCTTCCTCTCAGCAATGCCATTTTGCTGAGGTGTTCTGAGTGAAGAGAATTCTTGAAATATCCCAAAGTCTTCACACAGTTTTGTCATGCTATCAGACTGAAACTCAGTACCATAGTCACTTCTAATTTTGACCACAGTACTATTTAGTTCATTCTGAATTTGCTTCACAAAGCTGTAGAAGACACTATGTGTTTCAGATTTCTGTCTTAAGAAGAACACCCAGGAAAACCTTGAGTAGTCATCTACAACTACAAGGGTATAGACCTTCCTACCTAAGCTGTGAACTAGCATTGGACCAAAGAGATCCAAATGCAAGAGGTACAAACACCTCACAACATCTTTGTTTTCTATGCTTTTAAAGGTGGATTTAGTCTGCTTGCCCTTTTGACAAGCTGAGCAAATACCATCTTTGACACACTTAACTTGAGGACCATTCCTCACTAACTCTTTGCTAAAGAGTTTGCTAATAGTCTTGTAGTTAAGATGGGCAAGCCTCTTGTGCCATTTGACACAATGAGAGACTGTCTCATCAGCTACAAGACAAACTGAAGAACCATTGTTCTCAACCATAATGTCTAGGCAGTAGACATTCCTCTTCCTATATCCTGTCAAAATGATCTCTTGATCACTTGACCTCTTGATATGACAACCATTTTTAGCAAATGAGATGTCATACCCTACATCACTTAATTGACTTATACTTATTAGGTTGTGTTTCAACCCTTTAACATAAGCCACTTGAGTAATGGTAACTAAGTTTGTAGAAATGTTACCAAATCCTTTGATGATTCCTTTTTCAGAACCACCAAAGGTTACTTTTGGACCATCTTTTACTGGAATATAGTCCTTTAGTAATCTTCTTGTTCCAGTCATATGTCTGGAACATCCACTGTCCAAGTACCATGTTGGGTTATGGCCACTTGGACTCACCTGCAAAACAGATTAATGAATCTTAGAACCCAAAGAAGTCTTGGGTCCTTGGTACATGTTAGTCTGCAATCTGACAAAACTCCCTGCAGGCTTTCCAACAGGTAGCTTGCTACTCACCTTGGCACTGGCATTGTGCCAACAGTCCACTGCAAAGTGGCCAATTTTGCCACAGCACCAACATTCAAACTTGTTGTACCTTTGCTTAGGTACAGCCTTTGCTGTATTATCTACAGCAGTCTTGTTGAATGCTGGGGCTTTGCCCTTGGACTTAGACTGGGACTGCTCAGTCCTTGCAGGTCTAATAAAGCCCAGTCCAGCCTTGCCTTTTTGATGAACAAATTCATCAATTAAAGGTAACACTGACTTAGGTTTAGAAAACCTAGCAACTAAGTCCTTCTCCTTCTGAAGATTGATCTTCAGACTCTTAATTTGATCATTCTTAAATGATATAGTACCCATCTAAATCACTGTTATGTGTTTCAGCCTAGCTATCTCATTCAACTTTTGATCAAACTGCTTCTCAAAATCTGTTGTACCAGCTTTAAGTTCAGCAATTTCCTTTGCCTGACTTTTGGCTAGGGATTTGCTTTTCTTGTAAGCTTGCAACATCACCTTATATTCATCTATAAGTTGATGAATATCATCCTCAGACTCTGATACACTTTCATCACTTGATGAAGATGAATCTGATTCTAAACTAGAACAAGAAACTGAATTTAAACTTGAACCTTGTACCTGACTGGGTCCTGGCTGCTCCAGGATTTTGGCACTGTCTGTCAAAGCCATTAGTCCTTGGCATTGACTGTCTTCTTGTTCATAAATAGACTTCATGATCTGCATGAATTCTTCCTCTTCTTCTCCAGCAAACAGCCCTATGTAGGCTTCAGCCTCAGACTCAGTTTCTGAAGAAGAAATGTCTGATAGAGTCTTCTCCTTCTTGGCAACAAAAGACTTCTCTTTCTTGCCTTTGAAGTGAGCCTTTTTCCTGTCACCAGATTCCTTTCTCTTCTCTGGACAATCTGTAATAACATGGCCCTGTCTATTGCAGCAGTAGCACACTATCTTAGATCCAGTTACCTTGCTTGACTTTATCCTCTTCCTGTCTTTCTTTGAAGGCTTTTTCTCCTGATAAAAGACTTCCTTTCCCTTTGAAGAAGAAGGTCTTGACCTCCACTGTTTCTTCTTCAAGAATTTCTGAAAGTGTCTAGTGAAGGCAGCAAAGTCTTCATCACTTTCACTGCTCTCACTCTTTGTGCTGACTGACTCATCAGACTCTGAATCAACTACCTCTGGAGGTGGAGTTGATGACTTATTCCTGCACTTTTTGGGAACTTCTGTCTTGAAAGCAACTGATCTTTCCTTGTGTTCAGTCCTTGTTGATTTCTCCTCCTCTTTCCTCACTGCCAATTGCATCTCATATGACAATAACTTGCCAAACAGTGTAGGAGGAGGAATTTCCCCCAACTTAGCCATTTCTCTTATGGCACAGATCTTTGTGTCCCAATCTTTGGTTAGGGACCTTAAAAACTTATCATTTAGTTCATAGTTACTGAACTCTCTTCCATAAGACATGAGTTCATTAACTATTCTGTAGAACTTCTTGTAGCACTCAGTTATGCTATCACCTTTACCTTGTCTAAAGCTCTCATACTCCTGATTTAGCAAGGATTTTCTATCTTGCCTGACTTCTTCAGATCCTTCATATACACTATAAGAGTGTCCCACATCTCTTTAGCTGTCTTACAGTGTATAAGATTTTGAAAAGTTGCATCATCTATGACACTTACAATAATGTTTTGTGCCCTCTTGTCCATTGTAGCTAGGACAATCTCATCCTTAGTCATCTCAGAGAAATCCTTTGGAGTTCTCTGATTTGCATCCAAAACTGAAATCTTCATTGGCACATAAGGCCCTTCCTTTACTGTGATTTAGATTCTAGGGTCAGAGGCTTCCATAAATAGCCTTACCCTTTCTTTCTAGATCCTAAAGTTCTCTTTCCTGCATATGGGTAATTTCATGGAACCCAATTCCTTGTGATTCTCAGAAGAACCCATGTTTCTTGATTTTCTTGAATTTCTTGAAACTGTGTTTTGACTTACACTGAATCTGCCAAACAGGATCTCCTCAGACTGTTAGTCCTTTTTGAGTAACCTCGCTTTGATACCACTTGAAAGATATGGTACCTAAACACCTAGAGGGGGGGTGAATATGTGACCTAATCCTTTTCTAACTTTACTGGCAGCAAACAGTTTATTATCACAGATTTTTAACTTTTGCACAGCAATCACAAAGTATTCACAGCATACACAGCACAATCACAGCACAACACAGTGGTTTATAGTGGTTCCCCAAGATATGGGTACATCCACTTTCCCCCTTCGCCTATCTAGCAGTGTACTAGATTCGGCCAAACTCCTCCACTGTCTCAGAACCCAAATTGGTTCCTACACCTCAAGCCCAAAGCCTTACAACTCAGTTTTATCCCAAAGCCTACACTCAGCCAATCAAGGCCTACACTCAGCCAACCAAGGCCTACACTCAGCCAACAAGGCCTACACTCAGAGATCTCTATCTCCTACACTCAGGCTAACAAGCCCTACCCTCAGCCTTTATAAATACAGGCTTACAAATCACTCAGATCCAAAGGATCCTACAAGTTAAAATGTATTACAAATAATAACTCTACAACTCAGAAATAAAAGAGGGGAGTTGAGAGTTTCTTGATGAGTTCTTGGAAGAACTCAGTTGGATTCACTCTGACTTAGCTTTCTTCAAAGCTTCTTGAGTAGAACTGAATAAGACTGAATCCTCCTGCAGTAGTTCCTTGACCTCTGCGACTTAAGATCCAGAATTGAATCTGAATCCTTCTTCTCAGCCTAGTTCCAGAGGCTGATTTCTTGGAAGGAGCCCTCTCTCTCCAACTTCTTAGATCTGCACTTGGACTGCAAGATCTTCTTGTGTTGATACTCTTGGTACCACTTCAATAATTTGTTTTTCAACAAACTGAACTTTTGAACAATAATCTGATCCACTTTGATCTTTTTAACCACCATTTCTGTAAACTGTAGGTGCCTATTTATAGGCCTTCTTCATGGTAACCGGCTGATCCGGTTCATAACTGTCTTCTGACATCTCTGATAGGTGCTGTAGACCGGCTGGAATGGCAGCTGTCAAGTCATCCAGTCATTTCTTGAAAATCTCTAACTGTCTGTAAGTGTCGAGACTTTCTGTCTTTAAGTGTCGACACTTATAGTCCAAGTGTCGACACATGTTGTGTAAGTGTCGACACAAGTCTACAAGGTGTCGACACATTTCCTTGTATGTCTCGACACAGATTCTTCTGCATGTGTCGACACTGAAATTGAGTGTCAACACAAGTACTTGTTCTTCTAGCTTTTGCTGAATTCTTCTAAGTGTCGACACATCTCCTTTGTGTCGACACAACTTCTTGTGTTGTATCTGTTAAGTGTCGACACTGCTTCTTGGTGTCGACACATAGTCTTCTATGTTGATTCTTGCTGAGTGTCGACACAGCTCCTTGTGTCGACACTTGATTCTTCTGTTAAGACTTCAGCTGAGTGTCGACACATTCCTTTAGTGTCGACACTTGTACTTAGAATATTTTGGAAATAATTCTGTTCTTTGCTAAGTGTCGACACAGCTCCTTGTGTCGACACTTTCTTCAAGTGTTGAGTCTTCAGCTGTGTGTCGACACATTGTTCTGGGTGTCGACACATACTTCAAATGCTGACTCTTCTGTTGAGTGTCGACACATTGTGCTGGGTGTCGACACTTACTTCAAGTGCTGACTCTTCTGCTTAGTGTTGACACATTGTGTTGAGTGTCGACACATGTACTTAGTCTCTGCAGACTTTTGCTGAGTGTCGACACATCTCCAAGTGTCGACACTTTCTGGTGTAGACACAGCTTCACTGGGTGTCGACACAGCTCCTTGTGTCGACATATTCTTTCTACACTTTTCTTCACTGAGTGTCGACACAGCTCCAAGTGTCAACACTTTCTGTCTGGTGTCGACTATGCATCCCAGGTGTCGACACAATGACTCCAAGTGTCGACATTGCTTGTCTGGGTGTCGACACAAGCTTTCTTGAGTGTCGACACTTTCCCTCTGGGTGTCGACACATGGACTTAGAAATTTTTTGCTTCAGTCCAGTGATTACTTAACCTGCACAAGTAAACTCAACATACATCAAATACATTATGATGTATATCATTGAGTTGGGTGAGGCTTCTTTAAATCAGGTACATTTGACCAATGTACCCAACAGTTTGAATGAGTGCGGGTGTGTTTATTTGTAATAACTTTTCTAAAATTAGGTTATTTTGTTTTTCTTCTTATTTTCTTTATAACCTTTCAGCGAATAGTTTAGGACGCTCACATAACCAAACATATAAGCTATCCCCATTCCGATGAGTGGCTAATTGCTTTTAGCCCGCGGTATCGAAGAGCTTTGGGATCTAAAATGTTTTAAATAACCAAATGTCTAATTTTTCAATTTAATTAAAAACTTAAGGTTTACCCCGGGTTAACGACGCGTAGACCCACATATCGATGTGTGGGCTCTATTTCCGTTATCCATATGCTAGCTAGCCGAGAGGCCGTGCATATGGACAGATCACCCATGGGTAGATAGAGTTCCGCACTAACCCTCGAGAGAGGAGGCGCGCTAACTCTACCGGATTGGGTTCCCCACCCAATAGCGGGGTTCTTAGCGTACTGCGGGCATTAAGGGGAATCCTGCGTCGGACGAGAGCCCGGTCGAATAGCCTTAATGTCTAGGTGAGCGATATTCCTAGAGATAGGTGAGCTCATTATTTTGAACCTCCACGGCCAATTTTCCGCATTAATTAAATTGAAACTTTAGATATCTAGTTATTCAAATCTTTTTTTAATCCTAACGCAATTCGATACCGGGAGTTATCTCTTCATCGACTATTTTCTTAAAATCTATTTTCGTTCCTATTTTACTTAAAACCCTCAACTTCTATTTCGGTAAAATAATAGTATTTTCGGAGGAGTAGCGGTAATCAACCCGTTCCCGGGAATAATACGACCTCGGTATTCTCCCGAATATCGAGTACTACTTGCGATAGGTGCACTTGCCTACCCTAGCAAGCCCGCGGCGATCGACTCACCGAACCAACTACAGTAAGAGTCTGTTCGCGGGCCAATCAAGTTTTTGGCGCCGTTGCCGGGGACTTCTCTTTGAGTTGTTATTCCGAATCCGAACTCTATTACTTTTACTTTTATTTCTAAAAACTAAAAGAAAACTTAAAAAAACTTTTCTTCAAAATCCGAACAAAAAAGAGTTAATTTTCTACTTTTTATTAGGGTGTATGACCTGTGGACAACCTTCAAAGTCCGAAAATTTGGATTTCGATCCTGAGATCGAACGCTCTCTTGCGCGTATTCGGTCTCAACGCCAAAATCCCTCTTTGGATCCCGAAGAATCCATCGGAGAACCCTCTGTCGTTGCTATGGCCGACCCCAATCCGAACGCGGCCCTTGAGCGTACAATGTCATATTACGCCCGGCAAATTTGGACGATACTGGGTCCAGTATTGTCCGCCCGACGGTGGCGAACAATAATTTTGAGATCAAATCGAGCGTTATCCAAATGATCCAAAACGCCATGCAGTTCGATGGACAGCCGGATGAGGACGCGAACGTTCATTTGTCTAGTTTCTTGGAGATTTGCGATACTTTTAAGATTAATGGCGTCACTGATGACGCCATTCATTTGCGCCTTTTTCCATTCTCCCTCAGATCCAAAGCTAAGGCGTGGTTGAATTCCCTCCCACGAGGATGTATCACCACCTGGGCCGAGCTTGCGGAGCGGTTCTTAACGAAGTATTTTCCGCCCTCCAAAACTGCAAAGTTCGGGCGGACATTTCTTCGTTCATGCAGAACGATTCTGAGTCTCTTTTTGAGACTTGGGAGCGCTTTAAGGAATTCCTCCGCAAGTGTCCGCACCACGCGCTGCCTGTGTGGTTGCAGGTCCAAATCTTCTACAATGGGCTTAATTATCAGACGCGTCAAATGATTGACGTGGCTGCCGGGGGTACCTTGAATAATAAGACCCCCGAGGCTGCCCAAGCTCTTATTGAAGAGATGGTTATGAACGCCTACCAATGGAACGTCTCTCGGGGACGTCCCAAGCAGGAGGCTGGCCTCTTCGAAGTGGATGCCACTGCCCACTTAGCCCTTCAAGTTGAAAGGCTGACGAAGCAGGTGGCGGAGATGTCTGCTGCCTCCACCACTCCTCCTTGGGCGATTCCCCCTAATGCCGGCGTAGCAAATGAATTTGTATACTACGTGGGAAATGCTGGGCGACCTTCCTTCAACCCCAATAACAACCCTTATAGCAATAACTATAATCCGGGTTGGAGGAACCACCCCAACTTCTCATGGAGCAATCCGAATAATACGCAGCGCCCCCCCAATTCTTTCGCGCCTGGATTTCTGCCGCCTCCCCCTCTTCCAAAACCCTCCCCGATGGGGGATAATTTTTCTAAATATATAGCATCCAACGAGTCAAATAACCGGAACATCACCGGATCGCTAAAAAACTTAGAACTCCAGGTTGGACAGCTAGCGCGAATGATGTCCGAGCGCGCGATCGGGGCACTGCCGGGAAACACGGAGCCCAATCCGCGGGAAAATATCAACGCTATAACCCTCCGTAGCGGAAAGGAGGTGATCGATCCAAAACAGACCGATCCTCAGGTACATATTTCACCTCCGACCCATCTTCCCCCTTCTTTGATTACGCCGCCTTTACAAATTTTAAATGAAAAATTATTAAAACGCCCTTGCCGTATCCGCATAAACTTAATAGTGAGCGTAAGGACGCGCAATTTGAAAAATTTATTTTATTATTAAAACAAATTCATATTAATGTTCCCTTCTGCGAGACACTCTCTCAGATGCCTAAATATGCGAAATACCTAAAAAAACTTCCTTCCAATAAACAAAAATTAGAAAATATTTCGCATATTTCTCTTAATGCTGACTGCTCAGCGGCTCTTAATAATAAATTGCCCCTAAAAAGAAATGACCCGGGACGGTTCTCCATCTCGTGCCTTTTTGGCAATATATTAGTAAAATACGCTCTTGCAGATTTAGGCGCGAGCATTAATTTGATGCCGTTCTCGCTCTTTCAAAAATTAGGTTTGGGCACTCCGGCCCCTACTAAAATGCGAATCCAACTAGCGGATCGCTCGGTTAAGTTTCCCGTCGGGGTAGTGGAGGACGTACTTGTCCGAGTTGATAAGTTTATCTTTCCGGTAGACTTCATCATCTTGGACATCGAGGAGGACACCGATGTACCAATTATACTAGGTCGCCCTTTTCTCGCCACCTCCCGCGCATTAATTGATGTCAGTAACGGTCGTCTCCTCCTTCGGGTAGGAGATGACGAAGTTACTTTCTCTATTAATCCCTCCATAGGAGACTCATCATCGAGCGATGACTTTTATTATAATTTAGACACATATATCGGAGATTGTTCTTCCCCTATTTTTGAGTCAACGTTTTTAAACGACGATCTTTTTGCGCTCGAAAATTTTAACTACGATGAGGATACCTCTATAGACTTGCCTTTCGAACCAATTGGTAAGAAAGACATAGGAATTAAAACCTCGTTAGAAGAACCGCCCTACCTTGAACTCAAACCCCTACCCGATTCACTCAAATATGCCTTTTTGGGGAACGATGATACACTCCCTGTTATCATTTCTTCGCATTTGAGCGAATCGGAGACTTCCGATTTATTGGGAGTTTTGTTTAAACATCGCCACGCAATTGCTTGGCAAATTTCTGATCTCAAAGGGATTAACCCGTCTTTCTGCACCCATAAGATTTTCCTTCTAGATAATTGCCGCAAAACTATTCAGCCGCAGCGACGTCTTAACCCAAACATGAAAGACGTCGTTAAGGCCGAAATTATTAAATTATTAGATGCGGGGATTATTTATCCCATATCAGATAGTACGTGGGTTAGTCCCATTCACGTGGTGCCCAAAAAGGGCGGTCTTACCGTAGTGGAGAATGAGCACAATGAACTCGTCCCAACTCGTACTGTTACGGGTTGGCGGGTGTGCATCGATTATAGAAAACTAAATGACACCACCCGTAAGGATCATTTCCCACTACCATTTTTAGACCAAATTTTAGAGTGTTTGTTCGGTCATCCGTATTTTTGTTTTCTCGATGGATTATCCGGGTTTTTCCAAATCCCCATTTCCCCCGATGACCAAGAGAAAACAACTTTTACCTGCCCGTTTGGTACCTTCGCATATCGAAGAATGCCATTTGGCCTTTGCAACGCGCCTGCTACATTACAAAGATGTATGCTGGCGATCTTTGGCGAGCTGGTAGGAGACATTATGGAAGTCTTTATGGATGACTTCTCTATTTTCGGAAGCTCTTTCCCGTCCTGTCTTCGTAATTTAGACTGTGTCCTTCAGCGATGCGAGGACACGCATCTTGTTTTAAATTGGGAAAAATGTAACTTTATGGTTCGAGAAGGTTTGGTTCTCGGACATATGATTTCGTCTAAGGGGATGGAGGTCGATAAGGCCAAAGTTGAAATTATAGAAAAACTTCCCCCGCCTTCCAACGTTAAATCTATTAGGAGTTTCTTAGGGCACGCGGGCTTTTATAAGCGTTTTATTCAAGATTTTTCAAAAATAACAAAGCCGCTTACTCGCCTCTTGGAAAAGGAATCAAATTTTGTCTTTGATAACGAATGCGAGTCTGCATTTAATTTCCTAAAACAAAAACTTATCAATTCACCTATTTTACTGGCGCCGATTGGACCCTTCCGTTCGAGATTATGTGCGATGCTAGTTATATTGCCGTAGGAGCCGTTCTTGGCCAACGTATAAACAAATATTTTCATCCTATTTACTACGCTAGCAAGACCCTCACTTCCGCACAAGGAAATTATACGACAACGAAAAAGGAACTTTTAGCCGTCGTATTTGCTTTCGATAAGTTTCGCTCGTATATAACGTTATCCAAAGTTATCGTATTTACCAACCATTCTGCCTTAAAATATTTGTTAGCAAAAACGGACGCCAAACCCCGCCTTCTTCGATGGATCCTCCTCTTGCAGGAGTTCGATTTAGAGATCCGGGATAAGAGGGGCGCGGAAAATTTAGCCGCCGATCACCTCTCCCGCTTAGAAAATCCCGCTGCGGAAGCGCTCGTCGAATCTGACATAAATGACAGATTCCCCGAGGAACGCCTCCTAGCCATAACTACTAGTTCTTCTTCCCCGCCTTTGTTCGTAGATTTTGCAAACTATTTAGTTGCGAGGGTACTTCCAAAAGACTTTTCAAGCCAGCAAAACAAGAAATTCTTTTCCGACTTGAAATATTTCTTTTGGGAGGACCCTTTCCTTTTTCGTATCTGCGCGGACCAAGCGGTGCGAAGATGTGTCGCGGGTGTGGAGTGCACGCAAATCCTTAGGCACTGCCACGAGGGTCCGGCTGGTGGGGATTATCAAGCTAACCGGACTGCGCGGAAGGCGCTAGAGGCGGGCTTCTTTTGGCCCACTCTATTCAAAGACGCTCACAATTTTGTGCGCGCATGCGATAGCTGTCAGCGGTCGGGTAACATTTCTCGTCGCGACGAGATGCCCCAAAACATGTTTTTAGAGTGCGTAGTCTTCGATTTATGGGGCATAGATTTCGTCGGCCCCCTACCTCCATCTTTCAAAAATATGTATATTTTAGTAGCGGTCGACTACGTATCGAGGTGGGCGGAAGCGCAAGCTCGCCCCACCAACGATGCGCGAGTCGTCGTTACATTTCTTGAAAAGCTATTTTCTCGCTTCGGCACTCCGCGCGCTATTTTAAGTGATAGGGGGACACATTTTTGCAACACCCAGATGGCTAAGATGTTAGCTAGATACGGCGTCACATACAAACTTGCCACCCCCTACCATCCGCAAACTAGTGGCCAAGTAGAGGTAGTAAATCGGGAGATAAAGCGCATATTAGAGAAAACAGTTTCACTTAATAGGAAAGATTGGTCCATCAAACTCGACGATGCGTTGTGGGCTTATCGTACCGCATACAAAACCTCAATTGGTTGTACGTCGTATCGATTAGTGTACGGCAAAGCGTGTCATCTACCCGTAGAATTAGAACATTGTGCACTTTGGGCTTTAAAACTTTTAAATCTCGACGCTAACTTAGCCGCCCAAAATAGAAAACTACAACTAAACGAGCTCGATGAATGGCGTTCCAACGCTTACGAGAGCAATAATCTCTATAAGGAGCGTTCTAAGTTTTATCACGACCAAAAACTCAAGCCCCCAAAAACTTTTTCTCCGGGCGATCTTGTCCTTCTTTATAACTCACGACTTAGACTTTTCCCCGGGAAACTTAGATCACGTTGCTTCGGCCCCTTCAAAGTTGAAGAGGTTTGGCCTTATGGGACCGTACTCATCTCCCACCCGGATAAAGGCTCGTTTAAAGTGAATGATCATCGCTTAAAATTATACATAGCAGGCGATCCTGTGGACGGTAATTTCGAATCCATAACCCTCCTAGATATATAAACCGCCAACATAGTCAAGCTATGCGACTATAAACAAAGCGCTCCTGGGAGGCACCCCATGTTTATCTTTTTCTCTATCTCTTTACCTTTTTCTTTGCTATCTTTCTTCCTAATGCAGGGTTCCTAAACTGCGCCTTCCCCACCTCCTCTCAGGGAAGCTTCTACCCCCCCCCTATTTCTTTCTTTTCTTTGTATATATTCTCTTACCTGTTTTGTTCCGCATACTTACGTTACAACATTGGGGACAATGTTGGACTTAAGTATGAGGGTGTTTTCTCGCTTTCTTTTTCATATTTCTATTTTCTACACTATCTTTCTATTTTCTTCGCGGTCTTTCTATTTTCTGCACTTTAAATAAAATAACAAAAACAAAAAAAAACTATAAAAATAACAAAAACTTCACAAAAAATTGAAAAGGAAAACAAAAATCCCAAAAACCTAAGTTTTTTTTCTTTTCTTTTCTGTCTTTAAAATGTTTTTGTTTTTTGTCTTTAAAATATTTTTGTTTTATGTCTTTTTAAACCAAAAATCCCAAAAACCTAAGTTTTTTTTCTTTTCTTTTCTGTCTTTAAAATGTTTTTATTTTCTGTCTTTAAAATGTTTTTGTTTTATGTCTTTTTAAACCAAAAATCCCAAAAAAAAATTGTAAAACACAACAAAAAAAAATATAAAACAAAAACCCCAAAACAATTATAAAACCAAAATTCCAAAAACATTTTTAGTTTCATTTTGTAAAAATCTGTGTACCTATTTTTGTAAATAATCTTCTCTCTCCACCTTCCTTTTCTCTCATTCTTGTGAATACCGTTTCTTTTTCTCGCACTTTCCGCAAAACCTAAAAAAACAAAAAATATTTTGAAACAAAAAACACAAAAAAAAACCTGATGGTAAATAAACTCTAAAAAAAACCAAAAAAATATTTTGAAACAATTCCATCAAATATACCATCCTTAATTTTCTTGCTATCCAAAAATTTTTCTTTGAGTTTTTTTATATGTGAATTTTATTAATTCTTTGTTTGTTATTCATTTGTTAATTATTGATTGAAAAATTTAAATATTCGGGGTTAAGTTTTAAAGAATTCATTATGCTTTGTTAAAAATAGCGAACTCGTTTTAGGCACTACTTCTAATTTTTCATTGATAGGAGCACGTGTATTATGTTAGAAAATAACGATTATAGGATTCAATTATGTTTACTTTTAGCTTTCTGAAAAATTGGAACTTACAATTTATTAAGGTTGCTCTCAAAATTGTTTTTTAATAAAAAAATCTAGTTTTCTTTTCTCACCGTCCTTATCATGACCGACTTGGCATGATAAAATTGTTATCCTTAAAAGATCCTATGTCAATGGGAATAAGATTTCGTTCCATAAACATAGGCACCAAATAGATTAAAAAGATTATATGCTATGGAGTAAGAGGATAAAATTCATTACTCCTACACATATACATTGGGTTAACATTTATTATGAAGTTGAAAAAAAATCGATATTAGGAAAATAAGATTTCGTTTTCCTAATAATCCAAAATAAAATACATGAAGGTTCGAGAAAAAATTACCTCGCCTCAAAAATCAAAACCCTCTTCATAAACCAACATCAACCCCCTTAGTCAATTTCACGATTCTAGATTTAATTCAAAAATCGTTTTGAGAGCATAATTTGTAAATTGCATTATTTCCAATAAAACTCCTATAGGCTAAAAGTTCATATAATTCCAAACTATTCTTGTTAATCTAACCATTACAATTATTGCTTTCTATTTGATTATATCAAGAAGTCTTTTGGCCAAAACTTTTGCGCTATTTAAATCATCTTCATAAATTTAGGACTTAACTCTAACGCCCCGTTTATTTATTTAGATCTCTCTTATAATTGATTAAGCGGTAGCTAAACTTAGAGTTTTTTTTATTCCTTATAAGTTCATCTCAAACTTTTGCTCTGCAATAGCAAAAGCTTAAGTATGGGGGTATTTGATGAATTGTAAATATACCTATTTTTATGTACATTACTTAAGTCATTTTATTTAATTTTTGTCATTTCTACTTGTTTTTATTCAATAAAATGCTCCTATTTTTGTAAATATTATACTAACTTGTTTTATTTTATTTGTCAGGAAAAAAAAGTCAAAATCTGCAAAAAATGACATGTCACGCCCGTGACATATTGGTCACGCCCATGACCAGGGCGTGACAGCTTAAAATCCAGAAAAGAAGCCAATTTTGAAGAGGAAAGCCTGACACGCCCGTGTTCCATGTTTCGACACGCCCGTGTCACTCTGACACGGGGCGTGACATAGCCGTGTCCATCCAGCTCGACGAGTTCAACGCGACGTTCGTCGACCCAAGAGGGACACGCCCGTGTCCGATGTGCGACACGCCCGTGTTGGACCGACACGCCCCGTGCCAGCTAGTTCAATGTTTCGCGCTCAACGTTCATCGAACCCAAGAGGGACACGCCCGTATCCGATGTGTGCCACGCCCGTGTCCGCCCGACAAACTGCCGCCGGCGAATCCCGAAGTCAACATCGCCTTTAAGCGCCGAACGACACGGCCACCGTAACGCCCGTGACCTGGGGCATGACAGCCGTGTTTTTGGCCGAAAAGTCAAATCGCCGTCAAATCCGTCAGATTGCCGAATTCTGCTGTAAAATAATGCTGACACACCCCCCGACACGCCCGTGTCGGAGGGCGTGTACTTGGAAATTTTTGCCTATAAAAAGGCAGCTGCTGTATGAGTTCAGGGTTCCAAAAATCCAAACCATTTTGATGTATAAGGGCTGCCGTTAGAGCTGCTTTAGTGCTATGTAAGGATTCTCTTTACCCCCTTTTTTGAATTTACTTTGTTTAAGCTCCTGTAATCAACTTCTTTTATTAATAAAATAGATATTTTTCTCATCCTTATATGCTCTGAATTTTCTCTAAAGGCCTCCTTTTCATGAATCATATACACTTTCATGTTTTAAAATGAAAATGTTCTCGTTTTCTTTTCAATTATAACAAAATTTATAGCCGTTATTATGTCTGTTTTCATTCTCAAACTCTTTAAATTTGGTTAGACTTAGGATTTTCATGCTTCAAAATGCGTTTTTATGAACTTGTAAAACATTAAAAAGGTAGTTTTCATTCCTCTTAACTTAGCTTTTACTTTGTTTTAATTATAAAACTACTGCTTCTTTTTAGCTTACTCCCACTTTTTAAACCATTTTACAAGGCTATAGTAATGTATAAATTGTCATTTTTATTTTTCATCAACTTTCATTTTAAGTACTTACAAAAAATATTTTCGCTCGAACAATTTTTATTTTCACTTTTTAAGCATTTCTATCAAAATCTAACGGTAAAAATGTAAACGTTTTAATTTTTCGGGCACTTGCCTTTCTCACTTTAATTTGAAAACTTTTTTCTCAAACAATTTTTATTTTGCCTTTTTATGCATTTCTACTGCATTCCAACGGTAGAAATGCAGTTATTTTAATTTTTCGATAACTTTGATTTTTGCAATTATTTTAGCACGAGTGTGTGCGTGTATGAGATATTTTTCAGCTCCTAAGTTAAATTATGCAAGTGTGTGTGTGTGTGTGTTTATTTATGTCGAGTGCGTGAGTAGTTACTTTCAAGTAGAGTGCGTGTGTTGTTTTTATTTTTCCGCCTACTCACGTCAGTTAATTGGCTGGATTTTATTCAAGTAGAGTGCGTGTGTAATTTTTACTTTTCCGCCTACTCATTTGAGTTAATTGGCTGGATCTGATTCAAGCAATTGATTGTAGTTTTTATTTTTTCCGCCTACTCACTTGAGTTAAATGGCCGGTCTGTATTTTCAGTCCTACTCGTTTGAGTAGGACTTGTAATTTTCATTATTTATTTTTCCGCCTACTGACTTGAGTTAAATGGCTGGATTTGATTTTCCGCCTACTCGCTAGGAGTTAAATGGTCGGACTTTATTTTGATGTAAATATTTAAGAAAGCCCTGTAATCGCATTTATTTTCTCCTACTCGTTTGAGTAGGACTCGCTTTCATTTCAGTCCTACTCGTTTGAGTAGGACTTGTAATTTTCAGCTTTAATTTTCCGCCCCCACTCGCTTGAGTGGGACTTGCAAATTTCAATTATGCACTTTTCAGCTTTTATTTCCCGCCCCCACTCGTTTGAGTGGGACCTGCAAATGTCAATTATGCAATTTTCTCTTATGTGTAACTTAGTTTTATTTCTTCCTTTTGTTATATGTTTGAATGAGTGCGGGTGTGTTTATTTGTAATAACTTTTCTAAAATTAGGTTATTTTGCTTTTCTTCTTATTTTCTTTATAACCTTTCAGCGAATAGTTTAAGACGCTCGCATAACCAAACATATAAGCTATCCCCATTCCGATGAGTGGCTAATTGCTTTTAGCCCGCGGTATCGAAGAGCTTTGGGATCTAAAATGTTTTAAATAACCAAATATCTAATTTTTCAATTTAATTAAAAACTTAAGGTTTACCCCGGGTTAACGACGCGTAGACCCACATATCGATGTGTGGGCTCTATTTCCGTTATCCATACGCTAGCTAGCCGAGACGTCGTGCATATGGACAGATCACCCCTGGGTAGATAGAGTTCGGCACTAACCCTCGAGAGAGGAGGAG
Source organism: Platanthera guangdongensis (assembly GCA_039583875.1). Lineage (NCBI taxonomy): Eukaryota > Viridiplantae > Streptophyta > Magnoliopsida > Asparagales > Orchidaceae > Platanthera > Platanthera guangdongensis. The sequence goes on along the minus strand of CM077157.1, from coordinate 91,361,739 downwards.
CTCTAACTCTACCGGATTGGGTTCCCCACCCAATAGCGGGGTTCTTAGCGTACTGCGGGTATTAAGGGGAATCCTTCGTCGGACGAGAGCCCGGTCGAATAGCCTTAATGTCTAGGTGAGCGATATTCCTAGAGATAGGTGAGCTCATTATTTTGAACCTCCGCGGCCAAGTTTCCGCATTAATTAAATTGAAACTTTAGATATCTAGTTATTCAAATCTTTTTTTAATCCTAACGCAATTCGATACCGGGAGTTATCTCTTCATCGACTATTTTCTTAAAATCTATTTTCGTTCCTATTTTACTTAAAACCCTCAACTTCTATTTCGGTAAAATAATAGTGTTTTCGGAGGAGTAGGGGTAATCAACCCGTTCCCGGGAATAATACGACCTCGGTATTCTCCCGAATATCGAGTACTACTTGCAATAGTTGCACTTGCCTACCCTAGCAAGCCCGCGGCGATCGACTCACCGAACCAACCACAGTAAGAGTATGTTCGCGGGCCAATCATTAATTCAGTAGTCTCTAATGAAGCCACTGACCGCAATCCCTCGTCCAAGATAGAGCAATTTTTCTCTTATGCATGCAAAATGATGGAGATGTTCAACGACCAAACCACCACCATTCAGCTCCTACAAACCACCATAGGGATTCTCACGAAAACGTTATTATGTTCAGTCGATCAGAAATAGGAAACAGTACATACAATGAGATTGAGAAGCAGAAAAAGCCTAGAGAGGGCCACACCTCCTGATCCTCCTGCACATTCAGTCCGCGAGCCCATTGCCGAGTCGATAAAGGAACCTTCGTCCTCACCGACCGAGCAAGAACCCATGGCAATGACACAAACTATGAAAAACACCGTGAAGCCGCCATTTCCCCACTGACTGCAAAACGAAAAGGCTGAAAAGCAATTCCATAAATTTCTCGAGATCATGAAAGGAGTCCAAATAAGCATCTCTCTGACAGAAGCTATCACTTAGATCCCAGGATATTCCAAGTTCCTAAAGAGCCTCATCTCGAGGCGTAAATCTTTAGAAGGACTGAAAACGATCAACCTTACCGAAGAATGCTCATCTCTCCTCGCCAACTATTCCCCAACCAAACGGAGAGATCCAGGCAATTTCACCATCCCCCATAGAATCAGCCTCCACAAATTCGGCCGTGCATTATGTTATTTGGGAGCTTCGATAAATCTAATGCCGTTTGCATCTTCCATGAGCTAGGAGTTGTGATCCTACAGCCCACTCATCTGAGGTTGCAATTAGCTGACAGATCGATTAAAACTCCGGCCGGGATAGTTGAAGACCTCACTGTCATGGTCAACAACCTCGCCTTCCCAGCAGATTTCGTTGTCCTTGACATGATGGTCGATCCCAAAGTACCTATAATCCTAGGACGGCCCTTCCTCGCCACAGCCCATGCCATTATCAACGTCGACCAAGGAGAGCTAACCCTAAGCCTTGGGGAAGAATCGATTTCTTTCAACGTCCACGAATCTCCCCAACATCTCATAATCACCAACTGCGAAGAAGTAGATTTTATAGATGAACCAGACTTGCACAACGAAATGATTCTTGACCAAGCCGAGCCAGCGTGGGAAGAGGAAGATGCACCCAACACAACCGTCTGAACTAATGTCCCGAGAACCCTGCATCTGACCAAAGAACCCTTCATCTAACATCACACCCACTGCCACAATTCTGAAGCCACTGCACGAATCTATGAAATACGCTTTCCTAGAGGAAGGCACAGCGTGCCCGTTAATCATCTCCGCATCCCTTTCCGCCGACAACGAACTCGCCATGGTCGATGTCTTAAAGAAGTACAAAAATATTTTTGGACGATCACTAGCCGACATAAAAGGGATCAGCCCGGCGTTTTGCATGCACAAGATTCTTCTTGAAGATCAATATAACCTGTCGGCACAACCTCAAAGGAGACTGAACCCCAAGATGCATGAAGTGGTACAGGTAGAAGTAATAAAATTGCTTGACGCAGGTATCATTTACCCAATCCGCGATAGCAAATGGGTAAGCCCAGTACAAGTGGTGCCCAAAAAGGGCGGGATTACCGTGATGGCCAACGAAAAGAATGAATTATTACCCACCCGCGTGGTCACCGGGTGGAGAGTCTGCATAGACTACCGAAAACTGAATGAGGCTACACGCAAAGATCACTTCCCGCTACCATTCATCGACCAGATGCTGGAAAAATTGGCCGGTTAGGAGTACTATTGTTTCCTCGATGGGTATTCAGGATACAATCAAATCATAGTGGACCCCGACGACCAAGACAAAACGACGTTCACGTGCCCATCTGACACCTTCGCGTTTAGGAGAATGCCATTCAGATTGTGCAACGGCCCATCAACCTTCCAGCGATGCGTGATCGCCATCTTCGACGACATGATCGGAGACTTTCTCGAAGTCGTCATGGACGACTTTTCCCTTTTCGTGAATAGCTTCGATTCCTACCTCGCGAATCTAGCCAAAGCTCTGAAGCGGTGCAAAGATACAAACCTCATCTTGAATTGGGAAAAATGCCATTTCATGCTTCGCGAGGGCATCATCTTAGGCCACAAAGTCTCTCACAGGGGGCTCGAAGTCGACCAAGAGAAAGTCAGCATCATCAAAAATCTTCCTCCCCCGTCTTCCGCTAAGGGTACCGCAGCTTCTTTGGACACGCCGACTTCTACAGAAGATTCATCTGTAATTTCTCATCAATATCCAAGCCCCTTACAAATCTGCTGGCCAAGGACACCCAGTTTGACTTCGACAAAAAATGTAGGGAAGCCTTCGAGACTCTCAAAGACCAACTCATCTCCGCTCCAATCTTGGTGGCACCAGATTGGACTTTGCCCTTCGAAGTCATGTGCGTTGCAAGCGATGCTGCAGTCGGAGCGGTGCTTGGTCAGAGGAAAAACAAATTCTTTTATACTATCTCCTATGCCAGCCGGACCCCTCAACAATGGCCAACTGAATTATACCACTACGGAAAAGGTGCTATTGGCAGTGATCTTCGCTTTCGAAAAATTCCATTCGTACTTAATGTTATCTAAGGTCATTGTCTATACTGACCATGCTACACTAAGGTATTTATTCAAGAAGAAAGACGCCAAGCCCCGGCTAATCCGTTGGATTCTTCTACTACAAGAATATAACATTGACATCCGAGACAAGAAACGGGTAGAGAACGTCATTGCCGATCACCTATCAAGATTGGAGAGCGACAATGAAAGAACTGCACCCATCTGTGAATGCAACGAGATTGCCGACTGCTTCCCGGACAAAAGATTATTCGCCATCTCTTCGCTCACTCCGACAATCCCGTGGTATGCAGATATGGCCAACTACCTCGCTTGCAAATCTGTCTCCCCTAACCTGTCATCGCAATAAAAGCGAAAACTACTTTCAAATGCCAAATACTATTTCTGGGAAGACCCGTTACTATTCCCTACATGCAATGACGACATCATCAGGTGTTGCGTACCCGAGACTGATTTCCAATCCGTCTTAGCACATTGCCACGACCGGGAAGCCGGCGGTCATTTTGGTGCCACCAGAACAGCACGCAAGGTACTGCAATATGGCCACTTTTGACCAACCCTTTTTAGAGACACACAAGCATACGTCGCACAATGCAATGAATGCCAAAGGACAGGAAATATCTCCAGGAGGGAAGAAATGCCTCTCAACAACATGCTCGTCTGCGAACCATTCGATGTTTGGGGGATCGACTTCATGGGACCCTTCCCAATGTCGCACGGAAAACTCTATATTATTGTCGCAATCGACTATGTTTCCAAGTGGGTCAAAGCCGAAGCTGTCGCCGCAAATGACGCCTGCACTGTATTGAATTTCATGCACAAGAACATTTTCTCCAGATTCGGCGCCCCGCGCACCATCATCAGCAACGGTGGGAGCCATTTCTGCAACGAGTCGTTCTTGCAACTCATGAAGAAGTTCGAAGTCCACCACAAAATCTCTCTTGCCTACCATCCCCAAACCTGTGGGCAAGTAGAGGTGTCAAACCGCGAGCTCAAAAGAATCATCAAAAAATCCATCCACTCCAACAGAAAAGAATGGGCCAAGAAGGTTGACGACCCCTTATGGGTGTACAGAACCGCCTTCAAAACCCCTATCGGTATGACCCCTTTTCAACTAGTCTATGGAAAAGCTTGCCACTTGCCGATAAGCGCCGCTCTCAACTGAACGAACTTGAGGAGCTTCGACATTTCGCATACGAAAATCTACGGATATACAAAGAAAAAACAAAAATGGCACGACCGGCACATCATCCCAAAAGAATTCCAACCAGGAGAACAAGTCCTGATGTACTATTCCCGCCTCCGCTTATTTTCAGGAAAGGTAAAATCGAGGTGGAGCGGCCCCTTCACAGTGATCGGAGTCTCCCGCTTTGGCGCCATCAAAATAGCCGAAAAAGCGGAGACAATTTGAAAGTCAATGGGCTCGGCTAAAATTATATGATGGCAGCGCAACCACCGGCAAATCTCAAAGCCTGCAGCTCGCCGACACCAAGCAAAGCGATAGCGACACTCCTTGATCGGCAATGGCAGCAACGATGAATGAGGACCACCCCTCCACTCCTCAGCTACCCCTACACGTATTTACCAAATTTTGTATCTTAAGAACATATTTGTGCTTTTATTTTTATTTCTTTTTCCCTCAAACTGCCAAGAACTCTTTATTACAACTGCTAATATAGGTATTTGGTCCACCTTAAGGACGGTAAACAATAGGGCTTTCGGGAGACAACCAAAGTTGGACCATTTGGTCCTGCGCTGTGTTTTGAGCTCTTTTCTATTTATATATATGTGTGTTCCATACTTTGTTTTGCGTATGTATTTAAATCGCAGGTGCAGGAATTTTTGAGGCGCGACAACTTGGCCGCACTTGGACATCTCGTCGCACGACCGGTATGCTCAATTTTGAGCATGGGTACTTCTTCCCCTAGCCCTTTAGTTATAGTTACATGTTTTATTTTTATTTTTTTGTATTGTCATATTTAAGTATGGGGGGAGAACATGCCTGTGGTCACTACACAACACATTTTATTGCATACTAGTCTGCCTTTAGTTATTTTATGATCACTACTTGCCCACGCTGATTCACCCACACAAGTGCGCTCTTATCCAAGCGCGCAGCTCGAGTCCAATGTATTGTTTTTGTGTAAACTTTAAAATAGTGGTGCTGGCTTAGGATTTCCGGATAGAGTAGTTCGAAACTCATGCAGTGCTCCTAATCGAGTACTCATGGTTTGTGTAGAAATAGTATAGAATAAATTTTTCTTTATGCTTGTAGGTTTATATTTTTTTGCAGATGTAAATATTGTTTGTACTACTCAAAATATGAATCTGGAGTAATCGAACGATAATGTAGGAATGTGTGTAGCCGCCACTAGACTCATATTGCTTGAGTCTGGAGGAAGGATCATCTTTCTCGATGGCTAAAAACTTGCCCTAAGCTACTCTTGAAGAATTGGTGCCCGGTTAGTCAAGAGTGAGCATGACGTAGGATATCATTTTGGCTAGTTTGAGCCTTGTTTAACATTTGCTACCCGTTAACCATTGCATGCAAAATTTGTGCCTACCCCTTCTTTGATTCAGCTCCACTCACATTCACCAAAGCCTGAAGCTAAACCCACCATCGCAATCAAATGCTTGAGCCTGTTTGAATTTACTATTTTTATGATGTTTTGATATGTGGAAATCATGTAATGTGGTGATGAATTCGTAAAATTTTTGCTTGCTATGTTTGGGGATTGCAAACGAAGAAAAGCAAAAGAAGAAAAGCGAAAAAGAAAAATCTGAAAGAATTGCTATGAGAATTATATCCCCATCCTATTTATTGATTTTGGTCGGGTTAGGCTATGTACACGCACGGTTTTCAAGCTAAATTTGGGGGTGTGTCACACGTACATTTCGAAGTGGCTGTATTGGTTTAGGTTTTTGTTCGCTCGGTTTGGTTGCGTGTAGCCTTCATGTTTATCATTGACTACCAAACCTTAGCCTAAGCCCCATTCTCTCCTACAAGTCCTACTGATTCACGCTTGAGTCTAACAGGCGCCGTGGAGACAGTGTGAACGTGCAAGCGTATGATCCCCGACATGTATGGATATCTTTGGAGGTGATCACGAGCTCCGATCTTTGGCAATACTCACCTTAGTGACCTGCCTACTTTCTTCCTACACATGACCGCAAGATTCTCCAGAATTCTAATTTTGAGCAAATACAATATTTATTTACGCCTGTCGAATAGTTTAAACTACGTAGTATAATTAAAAAGTTTTTTCTATTATATCTTCTATGCCCATGATGTATTTGATTTCTCGTCTTACTGTTTTTTGAAATTTATGAGCTATCTAGCTATTTTCTAGTCCACGGAGTGACGGTTTGCTCGGGACGTGCAAATGGGTAAGTCTGGGGGTGTGATGAGTACATGTTTTTTTACATATTTTTGGACTCATCAGGGCTAGTTTTTTCGTTGATGCGCTACACTTTAGATCTTTATTTGTTCATATTTGTTATTATGTCCGTTTCATGAGTAAGTGCACTTTCGGCCCGTTTTTGGTGTGCTTTAGTTGTTTCTGTATTTCTGTTTGTTTTACTTGTTCTTTAACCATGTCTTGAGAATGTGGTGTGCACTTTTGGTGGCCTATCTGCCTCTTCTGCTAGTGCATGGGTCGTGTGCGTGCCCCGAAACCGCTCGGGAGACCCCGACGATACAGGAACACTACGCACGATCACTGGATTCACTGCGCACGGCCATTGGTCGTGCACCAGGATCGTACACATTACATTCTCCTTTGCCTAATTCCGCCAGGGTAATCGCACCAGCACTGGCCATAGTGCGCACGACCACTGGTCGTGCACCACCGCTCGTGCACATTTACCTCTTGCTTTCTGCAGTTCTATCTTAACCAATCGCACGATCAGTGGATTTAGTGCGCACGACCACCGTTCGTGCGCCACTGATCGTGCGCATTTCTGCTGATGTTTCTTTCCAAGTTGCAGGTTTAATTGGAAATTGCGCACGATCATCGACCGACAGTGCGCACGACAACTGGTCGTGCACCACTGATCGTGCGCCCTGCTTTTGTTGCCTCTGTATTTAAGGGCCTGCTCCATGATTTAGGTAAAGACGGGTCATTCTAGCGATCGGGGAGTGCGCGGGAAGTGCCATTCTACTTCTCCTGCTACTCCATCACCTCCACCTTCATCAGGAGTCCGTAGCCGGCGATTCCGAAGCTTTCCAAACCCTCCAGCAAAGCTCCCGGCCATTGATGACCTCAACTCTAAGCTTTCCACCAGAGTTGGAGAAGAAGATAACCTAGAGAACGGACTCAAAGGCCTTCGAGGTGGCAGCTCGTTGGTACCGGAAGCCTCCTCGGACTGAGCCCGGAAGCGGATTGGCAACTCGCTATTCCAGCCACGGCCTGCGGTGGATCTTCACCCTCTATTGGTTTACTCCTCTTTCCCTTCCTCTGTTGTACGGAACAATTTGATATTGTAATGAACTACACTTGTTATTTTATATCTAAGTAGATGTTGTAGTTTCTATTTGCTTTTGGTTTGTGTGTTGTGAATGCGCCTCGCCCACTCCACATCCACTCAATACCCTTGTTTCACCCGATTGCACTCCGCACAAGAACACTTCCATCCATTAGCTTTCCGTCCACTCGCCAAACCGAAGTTCGGCATCGCGGCCGATACACTTACTTCACCTTGCGAAGCGGTGCCTTCGACCCGCATAGCTTTAATTAGTTTATTAGATCAAGCAACCACAATCTCTCAAGCCCCCCTTTTTAATCTTTTCTGAGTATAACTCTCATAACGATATTTTATGAACTGTTGCCGTTCTATGCTAATTGCATTCCTCAAGAGACCGACACTCGGGAATTTATTCCCAAACTTTATTACTTGTACGATTGGTGCGCTTGCCGATATCCACGCATCAAGAGACTGTTACTAGGTCCGGAAGCCCTTAAAGAAATGAATTATGTTGTGACTCATATTCGGGAGAACCTCCGTGTAGCACAAGAACGCTATGACAAATATGCTAATAAACCAATTATTTATCTGGTGTTCGCTATTGGGGACTTTGTTTTTCTGAAAGTCTCTCTGATGTCAGGTGTTAAAAGATTTGGAAGAAACAATAAGTTAGACCGTCGGTATGTGGGACCTTTTCAGATTCTGGAGCGCATCGGAGTGTTTGCTTATAAGCTGGAGTTGCCCGCTACCTTCCCTGGTGTCCACGATGTGTTTCATGTGAGCAGTTACGGAAGTGTGTTCGTAGTGATCGTCAAGTCCTTGACTCGGTGCCCCAGATTTAGCCCAACCTTACATACATGGAAGAACCTGTTCGTATTTTGGATTCTTAAGAACGAGGGTTGCGGAGAATGACCATCCCCATGGTTAAAGTTCTCTAGCGAAATCAAGACGTTGAGAGCACGACGTGGGAATTGGAGTTGGCGATGAGAGAATCTCATACGCATCTCTTCCCTTAGTTTAGGTATGTCTTCAGGTTTTTGGTAATATTTGGATTTTTCGTTTTGATTTGTTTTAATGTTGTCATAAGTTTCGGGACGAAACATCTTTTTAGGGGGTGTGACTGTAACACCGCCGATTTTCTGATATTATTATTTGATTTGGTGTCGTCATATTTATGACGTCAGTGCGTTACCCACCTTTTTATGTTTTGTTGACGGTGCTGCACCGTTTGTGCACTATTGCATCCATTGGGTCTGTTTGACAGGATTTTGGGATATTTATTGGATTGAATGTTTTCCTTGATATAAAGGATGAAGTTTTGAGACTTTGGACTTGTCCTGTTTTATTGTGATTCGAGCATTTTGGAGTCTCGGTGCGTGTTTGGACCTTTGTGATGATTTTTTTGCATGTGTAAGCATTTGATGATAGCGTTTCAAGAATGGTGCGTCGGATTCTAGGGTAGGTTTTCATCGAACAGTCATTCGACGAATTTCGTGGCATTTGACGAAGTATTGAACGGTTAAAGGTTCGAATAAGCTGAACTTTTGTGTTTAGTGTTCGACGAATTTCGAACAGACTTCGTCGAACGGGATTGCTCTTCCTCCTTATTTTCGAGAAGTCCATATCAATTCCCGAGAAATGCCTTCTGTAAGACCCCCCCCCCCCCTTTTTCTTTTTAAAACACCGGTGTCTTAGGCCCAGAACCGCCGCTTTGAGGTGACACCTTCGTACTCGGGAAGGTCATCACTACAAAATTCCGATCCTGCCGGCTAAATCGATCACAACTGTAGCAAAATATTAAAACATGCCCACAGAAATCACATATATATGTAAATAATCTCCACGAAGGGAGTGTCCACAGATGTACAAAAATATAAGATCTTGGGCTCATGCCCAGTACATCATGTCCTCACTACAAATCTCTCATCGCAGAAGCAAACTAATATAACTACTAGTAGCGATCAGGACTCAAAGTCCCTGCCATCTGAACTCCGGTACTAGACTGGCCCATCTCCATGCGTGCCGACCTCCAGGGCTGCTCCTCCATGCTGGGCTCCACGGTCCCCTAAAATGATGTGGTTCGAAAACTGTTAGTCTAAAAGACTAAGTCCTATCATCCCCCGCCCCTTCCCCCATAGCTCCTAGGCACCGAGCGGGGAGAAGGAAAGGAGAGGACATGAAAGTGGAGAATATCAAATAAGCAGGTGGCAGCAGAACTAATCTAGCAGTTCTACAGTATGTATGACAACAAAATAGGTATGAAAAATTGAAAGAGAATTTAACCTTAACTTATATGAAAACACATAAGCTAAGGGATCTTTTGCAGGGCTCATATCGTATAAAAAGTCTCATAACTATTTATATGATAGGGTGTCGGTTTTCTAGCAAGCATAATATGTAATATCAAATAAAATGTTTAACATATAAGCAAGCTTGCGCGAACTTATAAACTAAGGGGTTGTCTTGCAGGGCCTATTGTATAGAGCATCCCATACCACTTATACAATAGGTGTCAGGTTATATGCAATGATTATGTTATGTAATATAATTTTGCCATGATGTGAACTATTGGAACACCCTATCACTGATTTGGGCAAGGATCACTATGTCCTTAGGAAAATTGTTTTGACCTCCTTGTTAGTTTTTGAGGTCAATTAGATTGAGTCTAAGGGTTAGAATTTAGGCTTGAAAGCTGCCCCCAAGACCCTCAGATCAGGTATTCAAATTCAGGAGACTAAGTCATTTTTGTCGAGCTCAGGTCGACAAATCGTCGAACTCAGTTCGACTATCTCTGAGCTCAGTTCAACAAGTCGTCGAACTCCGTTCGACGATCTTCGAGCTCAGATTGACGTTTCTGTCTCTAGCTGTTTTCCCAGTCTATAAGCTCAGGTCGACGATAGTTGAGCTCAGATCGACGATTTCTGTTTCCAGTCTAGTTCCACTCTCTGAGCTCAGGTCAACGATAGTTGAGCTCAGCTCGATGATTTTCTGGAGAGATCGACCATTCTCAAGAATCAAATTCAGACAGTTATGGAATTCTATCCTATTTAATCCCAGCATTTATTTCAAGGATCTTGTAGTCGTTTCAATTAATCTGGAGCAAGTTTCAAGGGAGATTTAAAGGAATGTTCTCTAGGACTTTCCTCCAGAGACAAAATTCATTTAAGGAAGTCATTAATGAGTGGCTAACGGCTATCTTGGAGACAGAGAATCAATTCATTCTTTCAGATCTAAGGAATAAAAGAGGAATTTTATTCTGCTACTGAAAACAGTCTCAAAATAGTTACACACAGAAAAAGAACAAAAAGAGAGCAGACACACAGACAGAATTCATTTAGAACACACTCCACTGAAGGAGATCAACATACAGAAAAGAAGATTTTCTAGATCTCCTTTGACTCAAGTGTTCAGAGGCTTCATCCATCAAGACTCCAGACACTACACATTTCAACACCTGCTGGAGTCATCCTTTGTTGGAGATCTCATCTACTGAAGTCCTATCACCCTAGTGCAAAGCTTCTTTTCCTGAACAACTTCTAGATCTCAGGGGGAGCTTTGACAACATCATCCACTAGTCTTCTCTCTGATTGTTGACAGAGAAGAACATCTCACCTCTTTCTTTTTCTGCTGTAAAAGGGTTTCTCAAAACTCCCTTCAAAAGTTTTGTACTGGTTTCTGAGACCTTGTCAAAACTCAGTTGTGGCAAGACACCTGATCAAAAAATCTAGTTTAGTTTTTGAGCACCTTATCAAAAGCTCATTGGTGCCAAGGACACCTGATCAACTCATCCTGCAGTGGATTCCTACCTAGGGTGGTAGAAGAGTGGATGTACCCAGATTGATTGGGGAACCACTATAGCTCCTTGTGTCTTCTGGTTGCTATATTTTGTTTGCTATGTGCTGTGTTTTTATTTCTTGCTTTCATAATTTTTATTTACTGCAAGCACCTTACACATATATTTAAATTAAGTCTTCCACTGCAAAATAATTTTTAACTTGAAAATTATTTTAATATACTCTATTCACCCCCCTTCCCCCCCCCCCCCCTCTAGAGTTAAGGTAGATCTTATCGCCACTTTCATTGGTATCAAAGCGAGGTTGGTTAAAATATCATACCTTAGTTGGTTGTTATTCAACTAAATCTTCATCAGATTAGTTGTTCCTACAGGCTAACACCTGAACCAAAAGATCTCTGATAAGATCAATCTTTTATAGAGGGTTTTTATTTTTATTATTTATATTATATTCATCTTTATATAAAACCATGGCATAGAACAAAGATTATGCTAGCACCAGACCTCCAGTGTGCAATCTATCTAAGTTTGCACTTTGGAAGGCAAATATAAGATTGTATATGAATTCTATTGATGAAGATATCTTTAATTCTGTTTTGACAGTGTGTCCAAGACCCCCAGCAAATACAAGTACAAGTGCTGTTCCACCTCCTTCAGGAACAGATGCAGAAATCAAAAAATGGAAAGTTGCAGATGCCAAAACAATGAACATTTTGGCACAAACCATGTCTGATGAAATATTTCAAAAAGTAGCTGAATGCAACTCAGCAAAGGAGATATGGGACAAACTATCTTAAATAGTGTCAGGATCTGCAGATGAAAGAAAAGATAGAAGATCCCATCTCATAACTCAATATGAGAACTTCAAGAAAGGAGAAATTGAGTCAGTTGCTGACATGTAAAACTGACTCAGTCTTATAGTCAATGAACTGAAAACCTTGGACAAGGAGATCTCATTGACTGAACTCAATGACAAAATCCTAATGTGCTTCCCCAGCACTTGGGACTCAAGGATCTGGCCAATCAAGGATGCCAGAAGCCTAAATGAGATCACCACTGAGGCTCTTTTGGGCAAGCTCAAGTCTTATGAGCTGCTCATCAAGAACAGAGAAGAAGAGCAGAAGGCTGCTTCACCAGCAATCAGAAAAGAGAAATCAATAACATTCAAAGCTATTGAAGATCAGCCTGAAGACAAGGTCACAGGCAATGAAGAGCTGCTAAACTTACTGGCCAAAATGTTTTATAAAATGACCAGGAAGGACTTCAGGAAAAAGTCACTCAGAGGGCATGAAAAGCCAATGTATGATAAGTCCAATAACAAAGAAATTATTTGTTTTGGATGCAGGAAAACAGGCCATATTGTGCCTGACTGTCCAGAAAATCAGAATGTGGACAAGAAGGAAAGGAAAGAAAGGAGAAGAGATAAAGACTTCAGGAAAAACAGCAATGACAAACCCTCCTCCAGCAAGAACAAACATACCAGGAAGGGGTTTGTAGCTGAAACCTGGAGTGAAACAGAAGAAGAATCAGAAGCTTCATCCAGCACAAGTGATGATGAAGATGATGCTGAAGAAAAGGAGATCTACATGATGGCTATCAGTGCCTCTCAACACAAAACTGATGCAGAAAAAGAGTCAGAGTCTGAATCAGAAACTCAATCTGAAGAGGATCAGGTAAAAGACTCATTTGATTTTAATTCAGAGGACTTTAAATATGAATTTAAGGCACTTTGTTTAGATCTATTAAAATCCGAGAAAGAAATTATTTCTCTTAGAAATCAACTGTTTGAACAAAGCACCTTAAAATCAGATAACCACAAACTCTCGGAGGAGTTGGAATGTTGTAGGGAGCAGATAGCCTCGCTGAAAAGTGAACTATCAGAGGCCAAGAAGTTTGAAGAATCCCTCAATGGGAGAAGTATCAAACTAATGGACATCACAAGCACAGTGAACTCAAGATTCAATAGTACACTGGGCTTGGGTGCTTCATCCAGCCATCCTTTAGTATTAATAACCCCAATCAAGTTTATCTCAGATAAAGGTAAGGGAGTTGTAGATGTGGCTAGGAAGAATTCTGATTTACCTAAGAAAACCAAAGTTCAATAGAAAACGTCGAACGGAGCTCGACGATCGTCGAATGGAGCTCAACGATCTCATGCTGAATCGTCGAACTCAGGTCGACGATCTCTGAACCCTGAACTCTGGCATCGTCGATCTTCGAACGGAGCTCGACGATCTGAACCAAGATCGTCAAACTCAGCTCAGAGATCGTCGAATAGAGCTTAGAGTTTTGAAAAATCTTTCAAAGGTAAATCAAACTTCAATCCTAGAGGTCCTACATCTCAGAGGTTTAACCCTTATACTGAATGGATAATACCTCCTAGGAGATATCATCCTGAAGGCTATAAGAGTCAACCAGGGATGTCTTTTATTTCAGAATTTAAAGGTTATCAACCTAGGCCCAAGGTAAACTGGGTCAAAAACAAATAAATTATTTTATGTGCAGGCGAAGACCTATCCAACATCAAACCAGTAATGGTATCTGGATAGTGGGTGCTCAAAGCACATGACAGGAAACAAGGAGAATTTCACATCCTTCAAAGCCAAACTTGGACCCAAAGTAATGTTTGGTGATTCAAACTTTGGACTAACAATAGGATATGGTGCTGTCCAGATTGGCTCAGTCACATTCAATTAATTAGCTTATGTGGAAGGACTGAAGCACAACTTAATCAGCATCAGTCAACTGTGTGATGAAGGCTATCAAGTGACTTTCAACAAATCCTCATGCAAAATCAAATCAGAGGACAACACAACTGTGTTGACAAGTAAAAGGAAAGGTGACATTTATCTTGTAGATTTTCTTTCAACTAAGGCAGATATATGCTTGTTCAATTCCACTTGTAGACCTAATGAACTATGACATAAAAGATTAGTACATATAAACCTTAGAAGCATTGCTAGGCTATCCAAGGACAACCTTGTTAGAGGACTACCTTCTAGCCCCTACAAGAAGGAAGGACTTTGCAGGGCTTGTCAATTAGGCAAGCAAACCAAAAATAGCTTCAAGTCACTTAATAAGAGTGATTCACCTAGGATTTTGTATCTGTTACACATGGATCTCTTTGGACCCATTACAGTACAAAGCTTAGGAGGAAAATCTTATACTTTAGTAGTTGTAGATGACTTCTCTAGATTCACATGGGTGTTCTTTCTGAGGAAGAAGTCGGATAACTTTAAGTTTTTGACAGAGTTTCTCAAATGCATACAGAGTGAGTTCAATACTCACATTGCCCTGATCAGAAGTCATCATGGGACAGAGTTTGATTCTCTTCTTATGCAAGAGTTCTGTCAGAGTGAAGGGATCAGGAACACTTTCTCAGCTCCTAGAACTCCTCAACAAAATGGGGTAGCTGAAAGGAAAAATAGAACCCTTATTGAATCTACTACTATATTGTTATCAGATGCTCACCTTCCTCTATTCTTTTGGGTAGAGGCGGTGAACACCTCCAACTATGTGTTGAATAGAAGTTTGATACATAAGCTGAAGGGCAAGACTCCTTATGAATTACTCAAAGGGAAGAAACCTAAAGTAGATTATTTTAAAAATTTTGGTTACATTTGTTACATTCACAATAATGACAAGAAGTACATAGCAAAATTTTATGCTAAAGCTGACGAAGGAGTGTTTCTGGGATACTCCATGATCAGTAAAGCTTATAGGGTGTATAACAAATCTACTCTCAAAATTGAAGAATCAGTTCATGTATCCTTTGATGAATCTAACATGTCTTTTAAGGAGAAGAATGCTTCTACCATAGAATCTTTGCAGGTACACTCTCTTGCTGAAAATTTGGACAGGTTACATATTATACAAAATGATGAAAGCAGTGAAGATGAAGAAGATATTCAACATCTTGGAGAGAATCTTCTTGAAGAGCCAGTTGTTGTTCCACAAGAGCAAACAACAACACAGGTTGGTGAACAATCAACACCCCCTGTTGATTTAGTAACATCAAGAGACCATCCAATCTCCCAAGTGATTGGAGACATCTCAGCTGGTGTGCAAACCAGAAATCAGGTCAACCAAAACCTGATGCACACCTGCTTTCTTTCTCAAATTGAGCCTCAATCCATTCAAGATGCAGAACAAGATCCACACTGGATCATTGCAATGCAAGAGGAATTACATCAATTTGAAAGGAACAAAGTTTGGTAACTAGTGCCAAGGTCAAAGGATCACTCCCTTGTTGGAACAAAATGGCTGTTCAGAAATAAATTGGATGATCAAGGAGTCATTGTAAGGAACAAGGCAAGGCTAGTTTCTCAAGTATACTCTCAAGAATAAGGGATAGACTATGACCAGACCTTTGCACCAGTTGCAAGGATAGAAGCCATAAGAATCTTCTTAGCTTATGCAGCACACAAAGGATTCAAACTATATCAAATGGATGTAAAGAGTGCTTTTCTCAATGGAGACATCAAGGAAGAAGTCTATGTTAGACAACCCCCAGGTTTTATTTCTCCAACTCATCCTGATTAAGTTTTCAAATTGCATAAAACATTATATGGTCTAAAGCAAGCTCCTAGAGCATGGCATGAGACCCTAGCATGCTTTCTTCTAAAAAATGATTTTATAAGGGGTAGAGTAGACCAAACTCTTTTTATTAGAACCCATAAGTCCAATACCTTACTAGTACAAATCTATGTAGATGACATTATCTTTGATTCTACTGATTCAAATCTGTGCAAAAGGTTTTCCAACATAATGCATTCTAAATTTGAAATGAGTAGCAAGGGTGAGCTTTCCTTCTTTCTAGGATTGCAAGTCAAACAGCATGCTGAAGGCATATTCATCTCTCAAACCAAGTATGCAAAAGAACTGGTTAAGAAATTTGGTATGTCTGAAGCATCATTTATGAAAACACTTATACCTACTAATGCTGTATTAGATGCTGATGAACATGGGAAACCTGTTGATCAGACAACATACAAAGCAATGATTGGCTCTTTATTGTACCTTACAGCTAGTAGACCTGACATAATGTTTGCTACATGCATATGTGCTAGATTCCAAGTGAGCCCTAGAGAGTCACACTTAACCTTAGTAAAAAGGATTCTTAGGTATGTGAAAAGTTGTCCAAATCTAGGTCTCTGGTATCCAAAAGACACAGCATTTTACATAACTGGATTTTCAGATGCTGATTATGCTGGATGTAGAATAGACAGGAAAAGCACCAGTGGAACTTGCCAGTTTCTTGGTGACAGACTAGTCTCCTGGTTTTGCAAGAAACAAACATCTATGTCCACATCAACTGCTGAAGCTGAATATATGGTAGCAGGTAGTTGTTGCTCACAGATCTTATGGATTCAAAATCAGCTCCTAGACTATGGCTACAACTTACAGATGTCAAAAATATTGTGTGATAACAGTAGTGATATTTCTATAGCACAAAATCCAGTCCTCCATAGTAGGACAAAATATATAGAAATTAGGCATCACTTTTTAAGGGACAATGTTGAGAAAAATAAAATTGAACTTCAATATATCCCAACTGACTTGCAAAGGGGAGATATTTTCACCAAACCATTGGATGAAAAGAAACATACATTCTTCCTGAATCAATTAGGAATGTTAGATGGAGGAAGTTTAAAATAAGATCCAAGATTTTAAAACTCTAAAATTGACCTAGACTAGGCAAACAATTTGTTTTTTTTCTTGTGTCTATAGGTTGTTTCTGGTTTCTAAACTGCGCTCGACGTTTTTCCTAAAGATCGTCGAACGGAGATCGACGTTCTTAGAAATCGTCGAACGGAGTTCAGCGCTTTCCAGATAGTGCGAAGCTATCTTCTTCCGATCAACGATCATCGAACGGAGCTCGACGCTCTCCAATATCGTCGAACGGAACTCGACGCTCTCCAATATCGTCGAACGGAGATCGACGATGTTGAAGACCTTTCAGATTCCTTTAGAAGCCCAGATCGTCCAAATGGAGTTCAACGATCTTTCCTTTTCTGCGTCGAACCCTAATATAAAATTCATTTTCGGCCGTCGTTCTCCCTTTGAGCTTTCATACTCTCTGCAGAATTTCCCTTTCTCTCCAAACTTTTCTACACTTGGTCTTTTGTGTGTTCATCTTTACAGGTAAAAATGGTCGTTTCTGTTGCAGTTTTGGAAGCAATGAAATTTGACACTGGATTCAATATCGATATGGACTCGTTTGAGAAAAGTGATCAGATATTCAAGGATATTCTGGATTTATTCAAAGATCAACAACTAGTACACATCATGACCACAAGGATAAAACTGGCTGCAGATGAAAACAAAGATTGGGTGTATACTGCTCACAATCAAGATCAAAATACAGTGATTGGAACTATATCAGGAAATCAGGTATCTCTTACTCCTGCTATATTAACAGAAGTTTTTCAATTAAGTACTGGTCAAGATTCTCTTGAGTTGTCTGTAGAAGAGTTTGCAAGTATGCATGATCGGATGGGTCATTCAACAGCAAACCCTAACAAGCTGCTTAAGAAAGATCTGTCAGTGGAATACAGGTTTCTAGCAGATGTTGTTGGAAAGGTCCTATTAGCAAAACATTCTGCCCATGATATCATATTCAGGTGTCAATTCTGTTTAATGGGTGCTTTGGTGGATAATAAATAGTTGAATTGGGGAGAAGTTTTCTTTGAACTAATTAAGAAGAAAGTGAATAAGAACTTTGTCAATTTTGGAAGGATTCTATGGCTATTTCTTCATAGCAGATGCCCTGAGCTGCTTGTTTCAAGTGGGATGCACATCAATGCGTCCAAGAGGTTAACCTGTGCCCTTTTTGGCAAATGGGACAGGCAAATTGCAAAGCCAAGTAGAGTCTCTGCAGTCATCTCATCTTCAGGCACCAGGACTGATCCAGTCACTCCCCTCAGGCAACTGCCACATCAGAAGAACTGCCAGCCTCCTCATCTCCACCTTCTCCACATACTGTTCCCTCAACAATTATCACATCCACCATAACGATCTCAATTTCATCCCCCATATCCATTCCATTTCCAAACTCAATTACTTCACCAACACAAATATCCACTGAAGATCTTTTCCATCCATTACATCATTATCCACGCATAACCATTGACTCATCATCTCACCTTCCATCCTTCTCTCTCTTAGATGATTCCTATATGGATGACTCTCACTCCTCACCCCTTGAGCCACCATCCTCTTCTACATCATATCAATAACTACTACAAAAAATCTTTTCTCAACCATCCTTCACTCCATCTATCTCCATTCCATTAACTTCCATCTCCACCATTCCTATATCTCAACCATTAATTTTACCATCCACATTAACACTTTCTCCAACCACATCTACAGCTCCTCCTACATCCATCTCTACCTCTACTCAAGCACCACTTGAGCAAGTAGATCTCTCAGCCATAGCATATAAGCTCTATGAGATGTTAGCTCCAAGGCTATCACTCCTCCTGGAGACCTCCCTGGCTCCACTTCTGAAATCAGTTTAGGAGTTATCTGACAGGTTTTCTTCCCTATATCCTCATCAGGAAATCCATTCTATTGGGTGCCTTGATCCAGTAACTACTGAATCTAGGCAGGGGGAGATGTCATATGAAGTAGAGAGATTGCCTACTTCAGAGATTCCAGTTCCAGCTCCAGTTCGAGTTATAACAGTTGACCTCAAGTCATTGCTGTCAGAGTTTGATATTGTTTACCTCAGCTGTCTTCCAGATCAGAAAAGTGAAGATCTTACTAAGACCATTATGCCTATTTCTAGCTGTGAGCCCAGCATAATATCTTCTTATATAAATTCTTTCAAGGCTGTGGACAGTGCTCCTTCAGTTTATGTTGTTCCCGCTGCTGCTGCTGATGCTGTTTTAGTTTCTGATGATGTGCTTATGACAGAGGCTAATGACTCTGAGCCTGCTGTTTCTATTGTTATTTATTCTGAATTTGTTGTTCCAGTTACATCTGTTAGTGCTGTTTTTGTTACTGCTGCTGCTACTGTTGGTTCTTCTGTTCAATTCCAACAACAAAGAGATGACATCAAAAGGATTGATGAACTATGTGACAATCCTCAGAGCTCAGATAGTGATCAATTTAGAACTGATTCTGATGATTCCTCTGCAACCATTACAAGGAAAAGGAAAGCTAGAAGCAAGTCCCTAAAGAGAGTTCCCCAGGAGAAAATTAAAGATGTAAATGATATCCCATACTATATTTTGCATGATTGTCTAATTTCAGAACCATGGTTGCAGTTTTTCAGGAATCAACTAAAGGCAATGAAGAAAAAGAGGAAATATGATAAAGGTTCATCTCACTTCAATCCTCCTCCTCCTCCTCCTCCTACACCAGATGCAGGTACTAGTGGAAGTTCTGCTTATCAGTCATCTGTTGCTAAAAGTCAAAGCACCTCTCAGTTTCAAGGAAGATCTCAATCAAGAGGATGTCAATCAAGAGGCTACCAGTCCAGAAGAGGACAATATAGGGGAAATCAAAGAGAATTTAGAGTTTATTCCAAAGGTTATTTTAGGCAGCATCCTTATCATAGGGAAGGACAAGGTCCCATTGACACTACATCTGGTCATTTCCCTTATAAGTTAAGAGATCTAGTTTCTTCCAGAGCTACTCCTGATGATTCATCAAACAGATATGAACCTCCTGTTCCATTTGAAGACCCAGAGAATAATCCTAATTCTTGGACAACAAGAATGAAAGAGTTGGTTGCACTAGATCAAATTAAAAAGGCAAGAGAACAAGGAAGAGATACATCAAATTTCACCACTCTATCAGAACAGAGAAAGAAAGAACTTAAAAGATATTCTTCCAGCAAATTCTTTGACTCAGAAAGCTATATGAAGCTGCACCTAGAAGCTGTAGTCCCCAGGACAAAACATTAAACTTCTCTAGGTGCAAATGATGACAGAAGATCCAGGAAAGAAGCTCTTAACCCTAACAAAGAAATAGTTCTCAAAAAAAGCAAGGAAAAGGAATGATTATGCAAGCTGACAGTGTTATCTATTCTGACTTTCTGATGTGATTTTATTTGTGTTTCTGCAATGTTGTTTTTGATTTTATATCTGCATTATATGCTTTTATTTCCTATGTCATGTAAATAGTAATCCTAACCCAAATAGGGGGAGATTGTTGGAACACCCTATTACTGATTTGGGAAAGGATCACTATGTCCTTCGAAAAATTGTTTTGACCTCCTTGTATAGTTTTTAAGGTCAATTAGATTGAGTCTAAGGGTTAGAATTTAGGCTTGAAAGCTGCCCCCAAGACCCTCAGATCAGATATTCAAATTCAGGAGACAAGTCATTTTCGTCGATCTCAGGTCGACGAATCGTCGAACTCAGTTTGACGAATCATCGAACTCAGTTCGACTATCTCTGAGCTCAGTTCAACGAGTCGTCGAACTCTGTTTGACGATCTTCGAGCACAGATCGATGTTTCTGTCTCTAGCTGTTTTCCCAGTCTTTGAGCTCAGGTCGACGAATGATTTCTGTTTCCAGTCTAGTTCCAGTCTCTGAGCTCAGGTCGACGATAGTTGAGCTCAGGTCGACGATTTTCTGGAGAGATCGACGATTCTCAAGATTCAAATTCAGACAGTTATGGAATTATATCCTATTTATTCTCATCATTTATTTCAAGGATCTTGTAGCCATTTCAATTAATCTGGAGCAAGTTTCAAGGGAGATTTAAAGGAATGTTCTCTAGGACTTTCCTCCAGAGACAAAATTCATTTAAGGAAGTCATTAATGAGTGGCTAACGACTATCTTGGAGACAGAGAATCAATTCACCCTTTCAGATCTAAGGAATAAAAGAGGAATTTTATTCTGCTACTAAAAACAGTCTCAAAATAGTTACACATAGAAAAAGAACAAAAAGAGAGCAGACACACAGACAGAATTTATTCAGAACACACTCCACTAAAGGAGATCAACATACAGAAAATAAGATTTTCAAGATCTCCTTTGACTCAAGTATTCAGAGGCTTCATTGATCAAGACTCCAGACACTACACATTTCAGCAACTGCTGGAATCATCCTTTGCTGGAGATCTCATCTACTGAAGGCCTATCACCCTAGTGCAAAGCTTCTTTTCCTGAACAACTTTCAGATCTCAGGGGGAGCTTTGACAACATCATCCACTAGTCTTCTCTCTGATTGTTGACAGAGAAGAACATCTCACCTCTTTCTTTTTCTGCTGTAAAAGGGTTTCTCAAAACTCCTTTCAAAAGTTTTGTGCTAATTTCTGAGACCTTCTCAAAACTCAGTGGTGGCAAGACACCTGATCAAAAAATCTAGTTTGGTTTTTTAGCACCTTATCAAAAGCTCATTGGTGCACAGGACACCTGATCAACTCATCCTGCAGTGGATTCCTACCTAGGGTGGTAGAAGAGTGACTGTACCTAGATTGATTGGGGAACCACTATAACTCCTTGTGTCTTCTGGTTGCTATTATTTGTTTGCTATGTGCTGTGTTTTTATTTCTTGCTTTCATAATTTTTATTTACTACAAGCACCTTACACATATATTTAAATTAAGTCTTCCACTGCAAAATAATTTTTAACTTGAAAATTATTTTAATATACTCTATTCATCCCCCCTCTAAAGTTAAGGTAGATTTTATCCCCACTTTCAGTGAACATGCAAGAGTAACTCACCCACTCGACTATGTGTACACAGACCTTTAGTTCCCCCTTTCTGGAGCCGAACCTCCAAGGATACCTCCGTAGTGGCAAACGGTAGCGGTGGGTTGGGCATCACCCACCTCTAAATCGGTAATTGCACTACCAGTTAGACCTATCGTATGCCTCAACGCTGGTGCACAGAGCGGAGCGCCTGTGTACTCTTGTCGGCTGGCACACCGGACTTTATTTGGCCAAGTTCTAAACCACACTCGCCGAGTCAACGTGTTGGCGTCGGTGCATCGACCCTCCAACACCGAAGACCCACCACCTTTTCCTTTATGCACATGCAACCTTATATATCAGCTATCGAGAAAAAGCTCCCCGAACCATCTCGTCCGACATAAACAACAATCGAGCAAAAGCTCGCCGGGCCAACCTGCCCATCACAAACCATTACCGAGCCAAAGCTCGCCGGGCTAACCTGCCCTTTTACCAAACCACTGGGCTTATAGCCCGAGTGACCCAACCTATCTCCCCGAGTCATCGCGGTGTGAGAAAGTGAAACCCCAGACTTACCTAGCTACCCTTAAATATTATGTTGGATCTAACCCTAGTGCAATTGACACTTCCTCCCTACGGGAAAGAAGATCTTTCGTCGATCTCGGGCACCGCCTAACTCTAGCCAATTCATCCATCTACTCATCCTACTACCAATATTGAACTTATTTTTATCTTTCCAAACCAGCAGACCACTAATCCCAAGGCATGCATCAAATTATACTCCAACATAATTTCTGCAATTTTTTACTATATGCAGACCACTTAAGCTATATGACCCGTAAAATGGGAGGTACAACAAATAGTCATCCAGTACTCCTATAATAATTATTGGAGGGCCATTATGAGCTTTGTGGAATAAATCCAGAATTTCACAATTTTCCTATTTATCTGATAATTTATTTAATTAATTTAGTAGCCACCATATGGATGACTCTCACTCCTCACCCCTTGAGCCACCATCCTCTTCTACATCATATCTATAACTACTACAAAAAATCTTTTCTCAACCATCCTTCACTCCATCTATCTCCATTCCATTAACTTCCATCTCCACCATTCCTATATCTCAATCATTAATTTTACCATCCACATTAACACTTTCTCCAACCACATCTACAGCTCCTCCTACATCCATCTCTACCTCTACTCAAGCACCAGTTGAGCAAGTAGATCTCTCAGCCATAGCAGATAAGCTCTATGAGATGTTAGCTCCAAGGCTATCACTCCTCCTGGAGACCTCCCTGGCTCAACTTCTGAAATTAGTTCAGGAGTTATCTGACAGGTTTTCTTCCCTATATCCTCATCAGGCAATCCCTTCTATTGGGTGCCTTGATCCAGTAACTACTGAATCTAGGAAGGGGGAGATGCCATATGAAGTAGAGAGATTGCCTACTTCAGAGATTCCAGTTCCAGCTCCAGTTCGAGTTATAACAGTTGACCTCTAGTCACTACTGTCAGAGTTTGATATTGTTTACATCAGCTGTCTTCCAGATCAGAAAAGTGAAGATCTTACTAAGGCCATTATGCTTATTTCTAGCTGTGAGCCTAGCATAATATCTTCTTATATAAATTCTTTCAAGGTTGTGGACAGTGATCCTTCAGTTTTTGTTGTTCCCGCTGCTGCTGCTCATGCTGTTTTAGTTTCTGATGATGTGCTTATGACAGAGGCTAATGACTCTGAGCCTACTGTTTCTATTGTTATTTATTCTGAATTTGTTGTTCCAGTTACATCTGTTAGTGCTGTTTTTGTTACGCTGCTGCTGCTGTTGGTTCTTCTGTTCAATTCCAACAACAAAGAGATGACATCAAAAGGATTGATGAACTATATGACAATCCTCAGAGCTCAGATAGTGATCAATTTAGAATTGATTCTGATGATTCCTCTGCAACCATTGCAAGGAAAAGGAAAACTAGAAGCAAGTCCCTAAAGAGAGTTCCCCAGGAGAAAATTAAAATTGTAAATGATATCCCATACTATATTTTGCATGATTGTCCAATTTCAGAACCATGGATGCAGTTTTCCAGGAATCAACTAAAGGCAATGAAGAAAAAGAGGAAATAAGATAAAGGTTCATCTCACTTCATTCCTCCTCCTCCTCCTCCTACACCAGATGCAGGTACTGGTGGAAGTTCTGCTTATCAGTCATCTGTTGCTAAAAGTCAAAGCACCTCTCAGTTTCAAGGAAGATCTCAATCAAGAGGATGTCAATCAAGAGGCTACCAGTCCAGAAGAGGACAGTATATGGGAAATCAAAGAGAATTCAGAGTTTATTCCAAAGGTTAATTTAGGCAGCATCCTTATCATAGGGAAGGACAAGGTCCCATTGACACTACATCTGGTCCTTTCCCTTATAAGTTAAGAGATCTAGTTTCTTCCAGAGCTACTCCTGATGATTCATCAAACAGATATGAACCTCCTGTTCCATTTGAAGACCCAGAGAATAATCCTAATTCTTGGACAATAAGAATGAAAGAGTTGGTTGCACTAGATCAAATTAAAAAGGCAAGAGAACAAGGAAGAGATACATCAAATTTCACCACTCTATCAGAACAGAGAAAGAAAGAACTTGAAAGATATTCTTCGAGCAAATTCTTTGACTCAGAAAGCTATATGAAGCTGCACCCAGAAGCTGTAGTCCCCAGGACAAAACATCAAACTTCTCTAGGTGCAAATGATGACAGAATATCCAAGAAAGAAGCTCTTAACCCTAACAGAGAAATAGTTCTCAAAAAGAGCAAGGAAAAGGAATGATTATGTAAGCTGACAGTGTTATCTATTCTGACTTTCTAATGTGATTTTATTTGTGTTTCTGCAATGTTGTTTTTGATTTTATATCTGCATTGTATGCTTTTATTTCCTATGTCATGTAAATAGTAATCCTAACCCAAATAGGGGAGATTGTTGGAACACCCTATTACTGATTTGGGCAAGGATCACTATGTCCTTCGAAAAATTGTTTTGACCTCCTTGTATAGTTTTTAAGGTCAATTAGATTGAGTCTAAGGGTTAGAATTTAGGCTTGAAAGCTGACCCCAAGACCCTCAGATCAGATATTCAAATTCAGGAGACAAGTCATTTTCGTCGATCTCAGGTCGACGAATCGTCGAACTCAGTTCGACGAATCGTCGAACTCAGTTCGACGAATCGTCGAACTCAGTTAGAATATCTCTGAGCACAGTTCAACGAGTCGTCGAACTCCGTTTGACGATCTTCGAGCTCATATCGACGTTTCTGTCTCTAGCTATTTTCCCAGTCTCTGAGCTCAGGTCGACGAATGATTTCTATTTCCAGTCTAGTTCCAGTCTCTGAGCTCAGGTCGACGATAGTTGAGCTCAGGTCGACGATTTTCTGGAGAGATAGACGATTCTCAAGATTCAAATTCAGACAGTTATGGAATTCTATCCTATTTATTCCCAGCATTTATTTCAAGGATCTTGTAGCCGTTTCAATTAATCTGGAGCAAGTTTCAAGGGAGATTTAAAGGAATGTTCTTTAGGACTTTCCTCCAGAGACAAAATTCATTTAAGGAAGTCATTAATGAGTGGCTAACGACTATCTTGGAGACAGAGAATCAATTCATCCATTCAGATCTAAGGAATAAAAGAGGAATTTTATTGTGCTACTAAAACAATCTCAAAATAGTTACACACAGAAAAAGAACAAAAAGAGAGCAGACACACAGACAGAATTCATTCAGAACACACTCCACTAAAGGAGATCAACATACAGAAAATAAGATTTTCAAGATCTCCTTTGACTCAAGTGTTCAGAGGCTTCGTTGATCAAGACTCCAGACACTACATATTTCAACAACTGCTGGAATCATCCTTTGCTAGAGATCTCATCTACTGAAGGCCTATCACCCTAGTGCAAAGCTTCTTTTCCTGAACAACTTTCAGATCTCAGGGGGAGCTTTGACAACATCATCCACTAGTCTTCTCTCTCATTATTGACAGAGAAGAACATCTCACCTCTTTCTTTTTCTGCTGTAAAAGGGTTTCTCAAAACTCCTTTCAAAAGTTTTGTGCTAATTTCTGAGACCTTCTCAAAACTCAGTGGTGGCAAGACACCTGATCAAAAAATCTAGTTTGGTTTTTTAGCACCTTATCAAAAGCTCATTGGTGCCCAGGACACCTGATCAACTCATCCTGCAGTGGATTCCTACCTAGGGTGGTAGAAGAGTGGATGTACCTAGATTGATTGGGGAACCACTATAGCTCCTTGTGTCTTCTGGTTGCTATTATTTGTTTGCTATGTGCTGTGTTTTTATTTCTTGCTTTCATAATTTTTATTTACTGCAAGCACCTTACACATATTTAAATTAAGTCTTCCACGGGAAAATAATTTTTAACTTGAAAATTATTTTAATATACTCTATTCATCCCCCTCTAAAATTAAGGTAGATCTTATCCCCACTTTCAGTGAACATGCAAGAGCAACTCACCCACTCGACTCTGTGTACACAGACCTTTAGTTCCCCCTTTCTGGAGCCGAACCTCCAAGGATACCTCCGTAGTGGCAAACGGAATCGGTGGGTTGGGTCTTACCCACCTCTAAACCGGTAATTGCACTACCAGTTAGACCTATCGTATGCCTCAACGCTGGTGTACAAAGCGGAGCGCCTGCGTACTCTTGTCGGCTGGCACACCAGACGTTATTTGGCCAAGTTCTAAACCACACTCGCCGAGTCAATGTGTTGGCGTCGGTGCATCGACCCTCCAACACCGAAGACCCACCACCTTTTCCTTTATGCACATGCAACCTTATATATCAGCTATCGAGAAAAAGCTCCCCGGACCATCTCGTCCGACATAAACAACAATCGAGCAAAAGCTCGTCGGGCCAACCTGCCCATCACAAACCATTACCGAGCCAAAGCTCGTCGGGCTAACCTGCACTTTTACCAAACCACTGCGCTTATAGCCCGAGTGAACCAACCTATCTCCCCGAGTCATCGAGGTGTGAGAAAGTGAAACCCCAGACTTACCTAGCTACCCTTAAATATTATGTTGGATCTAACCCTAGTGCAATTGACACTTCCTCCCTACGGGAAAGAAGATCTTTCGTCGATCTCGGGCACCGCCTAACTCTAGCCAATTCATCCCTCTACTCATCCTACTACCAATATTGAACTTATTTTTATCTTTCCAAACCAGCAGACCACTAATCCCAAGGCATGCATCAAATTATACTCCAACATAATTTCTGCAATTTTTTACTATATGCAGACCACTTAAGCTATATGACCCGTAAAATGGGAGGTACAACAAATAGTCATCCAGTACTCCTATAATAATTATTGGAGGGCCATTATGAGCTTTGTGGAATAAATCCAGAATTTCACAATTTTCCTATTTATCTGATAATTTATTTAATTAATTTAGTAGCCAAAAATCCCATGTTTGAACATGAAGTACCAATTTCAGATAAGTTAATATTCCACCAAATTTTTGGTAAATACAATATGAATATATAACTCAAAACTCAAAGCCTCAAAATTTTCCATTAAGGTTTAACCCCTTAAGTTTAATTTCAAATATATCCCAAAATAATTCATTTTAAGAGAATTTACAACATTAATAATTCCAAAAATTCAGAGAAACTTCATAGATGATTGTAAGGGCATATAAGTACTCTAGATCAAGTTTCACAATATATCATTGAATAATAAATTCTATATTGGATTTTCTCATAATATCCCAAGTTAAGGGGATAATGAACAAAGTTTAGCAATTATCCATCTAAAAATTCCAAATAAATTCTCATATGAGCATACTAAACTAGAAACACTAATTCTCTGGTTTCATAATTTTTCAACAAGTATTGAGCTCTGTAGGAATTATTTAGCAAGTTCCCAAATATTTGAGGTTGTGAAGTAGGTACCCTAATTATGTATACAAAAATTCCATTAAAATTCACATATGATTAGTATGGTCTAAAACTTCCTCTTCCAAATTTTCATGATTGTTTTAAGAGTCTTGCTAACCTATTCTAGCTCCAAAATATTTGTTCCCTAGGCTAGGGTTAGTGTTTTGTGGGCCCTACCCTTCCCAAAATCCCTTATTATTTTTACTAGAGGGTTTTATCTACCCTAGCACCCTCCCTACAAAATTCCAAGATCATTCAAGGTGTTTTGACCTCATACCCTTCACAAGGCACAAAAGCCCTTCCTTAGGGTATGGCCTTAGCTCTTAGGGTAAACCAATTCCAATCTATCCCATCTTTAATGATAAGGTGGAATAAGCCATACAAAGCCAGTGGCCCCAATCCCAACCTCTGTTGAGGTGATTTGGCCACTCAAAACCCAAAATACACCTTTTGACCAAAATACCCCTTTTAGGTCAAAGCTAGGGTTTGCATGATTTCTGTTCACACCACCTCCAAATGTGATGAAATTTTAACCAGATATTTATATTGACCCTAAGCACCTCTCACCAAAATTTGGGTGAGTTTGGAGCTCATTGGGCCCTTAAATTAATTAACCCTAGATAAATTAAATATTTTCCAAAACTAAGAAAACATTGTCCCCAAAAATTCCCATCTTTGGGTAGCCCCTGCCAAAATTTCAATTAATTTGGACAAAGGATGAAGTGTGGGCACTCAGTTTAATGTTTGCCTAGCCTTAGGTGTAGGTCCCACCAAAATGAGTGCCCTGGTCAAACCAGGCACTCAAATTGGTTCAAACCAATTTTGTATTAAAGTAGACTCACTGGGATACAATTTTCATGTTGATTACGTTTTATGAAAGAACATCTATGTATTTTTAAAAATTAGCAACATTAAATACAAAAGGGTGTGACATAATTTAAATATCAGAATTTATTTCCTATAGTTTAATTTTTTTCCCCTTTGCACGAATCTTGGCGCAAAGTGGACGGGATCCATTCATCTTCAACCTTTAGCCGACAGCCATGATTTAATTTTCCTGGGCCAACTTCAAGCGGTTGCCCCCGGCCATTCAGCCGCCTCCCCAGCCTGCCACCGCCACCACCACATTCGTTGAGGTGGTGGCCGTCGCCAGGCGGCGGCACAGCCGCCGGAGGGCTGTTTTCCGGCGAACCCGACAAGCTAAATTTCACAGCAAAACCAGGGATTTTTCAACTTGGATCGGGCTCAATTGAGCCCGAACCTTGGCCCTAACGATTGTTATGAACTAATCATGGATGAAGGAGTGGAGGAGGACCTGTGTGGGCGGCTGTAGCCTTTCCGATTGCCGGATTGTCATGGTGGTGGTGGTGGTGGTTGGATTTCTGCAACAGCATAGTGGAATTGCTTGACTCCTTCAAGTAAGTGGTGGAAATGACTCCTTGGAGTCCAGTGACGGTTTTAAAAAAGAGATATGGGGTGGAAGGTGGCTCTAAGCTGCTTTGCCATTATTGGCCTTTAGTCAAGGTTGTCGGCCATGGTAGGTAGGGGGAAAACTTAGCTCCACCCAGTCAATGATCATCTGGTTGCACTCCTCTGGTCTTAGGGAATTGAATGGGGAAGGTTGGGGGAAAGGGAGGGAGGAGCCTAAGGTCATCCTCCATTACTCCATCTCTTTCTCTCTCCTTCTTCAGGATTTCCTCTCTCTCTTTCCTACCTAGCAAGCTGAAATTGACTCCTACCTAATCCAATATCTTCCCACATGTTTATTTCACCCATCAAGGCAAGGTTAGCCCAAGTGAATTGGGCTTGAGCTTGAGTTAGCCCATTTGGGCTAACTTGACCTAAACTTTGACCATGCTTGACCTTGGTCAATTTAGTCTTTGAGGTTGGCCATAATGGGTCCTTGGTGAAACATTGGCCTCCCCTAAGGCCTAGGTAGGGTTTTCTTGGCCCTTTGGAGGTCACTTGACCCTTAGGAAGGACACTTGACCACTTTAGGGCTAGAGTTGACTTTGGTCAACTTAGCCTTTTTGTTTGGCCCCAATGGGTCCTTGGTGACCCATTGGCCTCTAACTAAGGTTATGAAGGTATGTGCGGTGTCCACTTGGCTAAGGGAACTTCAATTGGCCCTTGTGCGGGTTAGTTTGACCCATTTGGGTTAGAGTTGACTTTGGTCAACTTAACCCTTTGGACTGCCCTCCATGGGTCCTTAGTGACCCGTTGATCCCACTTTAGGTCTAGAAGGTCTTTGGTACGGTTAGTTGGGCTTTACTAGGGTATACTGCCCTTAGTTAGGGCACCTTGCTCACTTTAGGCTTATGGTGGTTCTAGGTCAACTAAGCCACCTTGGGTAGACTTCAATGGACCCTTAGGGCTCCAATGGATCTTATATTGGGTTGATGAGACCATGATGTGGGGTCTTGGAGTCTTGGTGAAGCCCCATGATCATCTTAAACAAGAGTTCAGAAATTTACTATGTGCAGACCATAGTGGTCTCACCCACATTCTTAGGTTTACTTGGTCTTCTTGGGCTTCCTAGGGTTTTGTCATGACCTAGTCATGGCCAAAACCACTCTTAAGGGTCTAGTTGGAAATGGGATGTTACAAATCCCAATAAACAAAACAAAGATTTCATCCCTGAAATCAAGGTTAAGCCTACGGGAATTTCTATCGAAGAAAAGGAAACTTGTAACATCCCATAAGAAGTGAAAGATTACATCTCGACGCCATGTTTGCTAAGTGGGGTTTAAAGGGAAACCTAAATCTATGACAAATTCATTCAATTGGCAAAGCCAAGATCCCAATAAATAAAAGATTAGTCTCTACTCTTCCTAGAACAGCTCTACTAGTTTAAAATAGGAAAGTAAATTGGACATCTTGAGAGGTTGTGAGGTATACCTGACTGAACAGCTCTGGATACTTTTGTCGCATCAGGTCCTGCGGTTCCCAGGTATGCTCCTCCTGGCCATGGTTTCTCCACAGAACCTTTACTAACGGAACCTTCTTGCGACGCAAGATCCATACTCCTCTGTAATTGATCCGAACCGGCTCCAAGTGAACTGACTGGTCTGATGCTACCGGTCCATCTGTTGTCGAAATCTGCTGCTTCGGGCATAGTAAAGCCCTCCTAAGCAAATATATATGGAACACGTCGTGTAAACTTGCCAGTTCTGGTTGCAACTCCAGCCTATAAGCTAGGGGTCCGATCCGCTCCAGGATCCTGTAAGGTCCCATATACCTAGGGTTGAGCTTCTTCTTCCGACCGCGCACCCGTGAAACTCCGTGCATGGGCCGGATCTTCAAGAAAATCCGATCTCCCACCTAAAACTCTACCTGATGGTGCCTGGCGTCGTAATACTTAGCCTGTCGGCACTACGCTTCCAACATTCTGTCCCGTATCAGTCTCACCTGAGCCTCGGTGTCTTCAACAAATTCCGATCCCAATGCCTTCGGATCCTCATCCTGAATCCATGAAAGCGA
This sequence comes from Platanthera guangdongensis, assembly GCA_039583875.1. NCBI lineage: Eukaryota > Viridiplantae > Streptophyta > Magnoliopsida > Asparagales > Orchidaceae > Platanthera > Platanthera guangdongensis. Next base: position 91,330,370 of record CM077157.1, on the reverse strand, counting down.
GTCCTACATCTCCTTCCATATAAGGCTTCATAAGGAGTCATCCCTATGCTAGACTGGTAGCTGTTGTTATAGGAGAACTCGACCAGTGGTAAAAGCTTCTCCCAAGGTTCGTTTCGATCCAGAATGCATAGCCTTAGGAGGTCCTCCAATGTCCGCTTGATGCGTTTCGTCTGCCCATCCATCTGGGGATGAAATGATGTGCTGAAGGTCAGTTGTGTGCCTAAGTAAGCCTGCACGGATATCCACTCCCTAGATGTGAACCGACCATCCCGATCTGACACGATCGTCCTGGGCACCCCGTGGTAACAAATGAACTGCTCTACGAATGTCCGCACTAGTACTCCAACCGAGTCATCTTTTCTGAACAGAATGAATCTGGCCACCTTCGTTAGCCGATCGACGATGACCCAAATCGAATTGTTCCCCGTCGGTGATCGGGGAAGCCCATGGATAAAGTCCATCGCGATGTCGTCGAATTTCCACTTCGGCACCGAAAGTGGCTTTAGTAATCCTGCGGAGTTTCTGCACTCCGCCTTCACCAGCTGGCATGCCTCACAATGAGTCACGAAGTATGTAATGTCCTTCTTCATCCCCAGCCATAACATCGTCTTCTTCAAGTCTGCCGTCATCTTGGTGATCCCCGGGTGTATAGAATATCATCAACAATATGCTTCTGTCATGATGTCCTCCCGAACATGGCCTCCCTCTGGTATGTACACTCATCCTTTGAAACACACTAGACCATCCCTTAGCATGTAATCCCCAGTAGTGCCTGCTTCTAAGGCCTGGAATACCGTCTCTAGCTGGGTATCCTGCCTCTGCCCATCTCTGAATCGGTCTCTAATGTTATCTAGGGTAATCAACGATGCTAGGTACTCCCGGTACAGCTCAGGGTGATCCCCGGACATAAAGGATATCTGCATCTTTTCTAATGTCTGGATCATCTCTAGAGCCATCAGTAAGTAATTGACTCAACCCTAAAAAGTGGATGATTCACATGTGATCCACCAGTATGGGCACACTAATGCTTCTGCTGCTTAGTTTGTCCCCAAACTAAACTCGTGCGGGTGTGACCCAGGGGTTGTGGACTGCTACTTTTCGATCGAGGTTTCCTCTGGTACCACTTGTAAGACCCCCTTTTTTCTTTTTAAAACATCGGGGTCTTAGGCCCAGAACCGCCGCTTTGCGGTGACACCTTCGTACATGGGACGGTCATTACGATAAAATGCCGATCCTGCCGGCCAAATCGATCACAACTGTAGCAAAATAATAAAACATGTCCACAGAAATCACATATATATGTAAATAATCTCAACGAAGGGAGTGTCCACAGATGCACATAAATATAAGATCTTGGGCTCATGACCAGTACATCATGTCCTCACTACAAATCTCTCATCACGGAAGAAAACTAATATAACTACTAGTAGCGATCAGGACTCACAGTCCCTGCTGTTTGAACTCCGGTACTAGACTGGCCCATCTCCATGCGTGTCGACATCCGGGGTTGCTCCTCCATGCTGGGCTCCACGATGCCCTAAAATGATTTGGTTCAAAAACCGTTAGTCTAAAAGACTAAGTCCTATCATCCCCCGCCCATTCCCCCATGGCTCCTAGGCACCGAGCGGGGAGAAGAAAAGGAGAGGACTTGAAAGTGGAGAATAGAAAATAAGCAGGTGGAAACGGAACTAATCTAGCAGTTCTACAGTATGTATGGCTGCAAAATAGGTATGAAAAACTGAATGAGAATGTAACCTTAACTTATATGAAAACACATAAACTAAGGGATCTTTTGCAGGGCTCCTATCGTATAAAAAGTCCCATACTGATTTATATGATAGGGTGTCGGTTTTCTAGCAAGCATAATATGTAATATCAAATAAAACCTTTAACTTATAAGCACTCTTGCGCAAACTTATAAACTAAGGGGTCGTCTTGCAGGGCCTATTGTATAAAGCGTCCCATACCACTTATACAATAGGTGTCAGATTATATGCAATGATTATGATATGTAATACAATTATTTCATGATGTGAACATGCAAGTGCAGCTCACCCACTCGACTCTGTGTACACAGACTTTTAGTTCCCCCTTTCTGGAGCCGAACCTCCCAGGATACCTCCGTAGTGGCAAATAGAAGCGGTAGGTTGGGCCTCGCCCACCTCTAAACCAGTAATTTCACTACCAGTCAGACCTATCGTATGCCTCAACGCTGGTGTGCAGAGCAGAGTGCCTACGTACGCTTGCCGGCTGGTGCACCAGACTTCATTTGTCCAAGTGCTAAACCACACTCGTCGAGTCAACCTATTGGCGTCGGTGCATCGACCCTCCAACACTGAAGACCCACCACCTTTTCCTTTATGCACATGGAACCTTATGTATCAGCTACCGATCCAAAGCTCCCCGTTCCATCCCGTCCGTCATAAACAACAACCGAGCAAAAGCTCGCCGGGCCAACCTGCCCATCACAAACCATTACCGAGCCAAAGCTCGTCGCGCTAACCTGCCCTTTTACCAAACCACTGGGCTTACTGCCCGAGTGACCCAACCTATATCCCCGAGTCATCGAGGTGTGAGAAAGTGAAACCCTACACTTACCTAGCTACCCTTAAATGTTGTGTTGGATCTAACCTAGTGAAATTGACACTTCCTCCCTACGGGAAAGACGATCTTTCGTCGATCCCGGGCACCGCCTAACTTTAGCCAATCCATCCCTCTACTCATCCTACTACCAATATTGAACTTATTTTTATCTATCCAAACCAACAGACCACTAATCACAAGGCATGCATCAAATTATACTCCAACATAATTTCTGCAATTTTTACTATATGCAGACCACTTAAGCTATATGACCCGTAAAATGGGAGGTACAACAAATAATCCTCCAGTACTCATATAATAATTATTGGAGGGCCATTATGAGCTTTGTGGACTAAATCCAGAATTTCACAATTTTCCTATTTATCTGATAATTTATTTAATTAATTTAGTAGCCAAAAATCCCATGTTTGAACATGAAGTACCAATTTCAGATACGATAAGATTCCACCAAATTTTTGTTAAATACAATATGAATATATAACTCAAAACCCAAAGCGTCAAATTTTTCCAGTAAGGTTAACCCCTTAATTTTAATTTCAAATATATCCCATAATAATTCATTTTAAGAGAATTTACAACATTAATAATTCTAAAAATTCAGCGAAAATTCATAGATGATTGTAAGGGCATATATGTACTCTAGATCAAGTTTCACAATTTATCATTGAATAATAAAGTCCATATTATACTTTCTCATAATATTCCAAGTTGAGGGGTTAATGAACAAAGTATAGCAATTATCCATCTAAAAATTCCAAATAAATTCTCATGTGAGCATACTAAACTAGAAACACTAATTCTCAAGTTTCATAATTTTTCAACAAGTATTGAACTCTGTAAGAATTATGTAGCAAGTTCCCAAATATTTGAGGTTGTGAAGTAGGTACCCTAATTATGTATCCAAAAATTCCATTAAAATTCACATATGATTAGTATGGTCTAAAACTGCCTCTTCCAAATTTTCATGATTGTTTTAATAGTCTTGCTAACCTATTCTAGCTCCATAATATTTGTGCCCTAGGCTAGGGTTAGGGTTTTGTGGGCCCTACCCTTCCTAAAATCCCTTATTATTTTTACCAGAGGGTTTTATCTATTCTAGAACCCTCCTTACAAAATTCCAAGATCATTCAAGGTGTTTTGACCTCATACCCTTCACAAGGTACAAAAGCCCTTCCTTAGGGTATGTCCTTAGATCTTAGGGCAAACCAATTCCAATCTATCCCATCTTTAATGATAAGGTGTAATAAGCCATACAAAGCCAGTGGCCCCAATCCCAACCTCTGTTGAGGTGATTTGGCCACTCAAAACCTAAAATACACTGTTTGACCAAAATACCCCTTTTAGGGCAAAGCTAGGGTTTGCATGATTTCTGTTCAAACCACCTCCAAATGTGATGAAAGTTTAACCAAATATTTATATTGACCCTAATCATCTCTCACCAAAATTTGGGTGAGTTTGGAGGTCATTGTGCCCTTGAATTAATTTACACAAGATAAATTAAATATTTTCCAAAACTATGGAAACGTTGTCCCAAAAATTTCCCATCTTTAGGGAGCACCTAGATATGGTCTAGGGGGACTCCATGCCAAAATTTCAATTAATTTGGATCAAGGATGAAGTGTGGGCACTCAGTTTAAAGTCTGTCTAGCCTTAGGTGTAGGTCCCACCAAAATGAGTGCCCTGGTCAAACCAGGCACCCAAATTGGTTCAAACCATTTTTGTATTAAAGTAGACTCAGTGGGCTACAATTTCATTTTGATGACTTTTTATGAAATATCACCTATTTATTTTTAAAAATTAGCAACATTAAATACAAAAGGGTGTGACATAATTTAAATATCAGAATTTATTTCCTATAGTTTAATTTTTTCCCCTCTGCACGAATCTTGGTGAAAAGTGGACGGGATCCCTTCATCTTCAACCTTGAGCCGACGGCCAGGATTTAATTTTCCTGGGCCAACTTCAAGCGGCTGCCGTCGACCATCCAGCCGCCTCCCCGGCATGCCACCGCCACCACCACCTTCGTTGAGGTGGTGGCCGTCACCAGGCGGCGACACAGCCACCGGAGGGCCGTTTTCCGGCGAACCCGACAAGCTAAATTTCACGGAAAAACCAGGGATCTTTCAACTTGGATCGGGATGAATTGAGCCCGAACCTTGGCCCTAACGATTGCTACGAACTAATCATGAATGAAGGAGTGGAGGAGGACCTGTGTGGGCGGCTGTAGCCTTGCTGATCGCCGGATTGTCATGGTGGTGGTGGTGGTGGTCGGATTTCTGCAACATCACAGTGGAATTACTTGACTCCTTCCGGTAAGTGGTGGAAACGACTCCTTGGAGTCCAGTGAAGGTTTTAAAAAGGAGAAATGGGGTGGTAGGTGTCTCTAAGCTGCTTTGCCATTATTGGCCTTTAGTCAAGGTTGGCGGCCATGGTAGGTAGGGGGGAAAACTTGGCTCCACCCAGTCAATGATCAACTGGTTGCACCCCTCTGGTCTTAGGGAATTGAATGTGGAAGGTTGGGGGAAAGGGAGGGAGGAGCCTAAGGTCTTCCTCCATTACTCCTTCTCTTTCTCACTCCTTCATTTGGATTTCCTCTCTCTCTCTCTCCTACCTACCAAGCTGAAATTGACTCCTACCTAATCCAATTCCTGCCCACATGTTTATTTCACCCATCAAGGCAAGGTTAGCCCAAGTGAATTGGGCTTGAGCTTGAGTTACCCCATTTGGGCTAACTTGACCTAAACTTTGACCATGGTTGACCTTGGTCAATTTGGTCTTTGAGTTGGCCCTAATGGGTCTTTGGTGACCCATTGGCCTCCCCTAAGGCCTAGGTAGGGTTTTCTTGGCCCTTCGGAGGTCACTTGACCCTTAGGCAGGGCACTTGACACTTTAGGGCTAGAGTTGACTTTGGTCAACTTAGCCTTTTTGGTTGGCCCCAATGGGTCCTTGGTGACCGATTGGCCTCTCACTAGGGTTATGAAGGTATGTGTGGGGACCACGTGGCTAAGGGAACTTCAATTGGCCCTTATGCAGGTTAGTTTGACCCATTTAGGGTTAGAGTTGACTTTGGTCAACTTAACCCTTTGGACTGCCCTCCATGGGTCCTTAGTGACCCATTGATCCCACTTTAAGTCTATAAGGTCCTTGGTATGGTTAGTTGGGCTTTACTAGGGTACACTGCCCTTAGTTAGGGCACCTTGCTCACTTTAGGCTTATGGTGGTTCTAGGTCAACTAAACAACCTTGGGTCGACTTCAACGGACCCTTAGGGCTCTAATGGATCTTACAATGGGATGATGAGACCATGATGCGGGGTCTTGGAGTCTTGGTGAAGCCCCATGATCATCTTAAACAAGAGTTCAGAAATTTACTATGTGCAGACCATAGTGGTCTCACCCGCATTCTTAGGTTTACTTGGTCTTCTTGGGCTTCCTAGGGTTTTGTTATGACCTAGTCATGGCCAAAACCACTCTTAGGGGTGTAGTTGGAAATGGGATGTTACACCTTCTCTTGTAATCAAGAAATTTCCTCCAGCTCTCGAGAAATGCTTCTAGTTCTCGAGAGGTCTATTTTTTATACTCGAGTAATGCTCGTGTTGTACTCGAGAGGTACTTGGTTGTTCTCTAGAAGTACCCTATTATTATCGAGATATGTAGTCTTTCTCTCGAGAAATCCTTTTTACATCTCGAGAAGGTTATTTAATACTCGAGAAATCTTCTTTTGTACTCGAGATCTGATCTTGCGATCGAGAAGCCCGTCTTGTTCTCGAGAATTGTCCTTCTTGTTCTCGAGAAGAATCGCTTGTACTCGAGAACTGCCCTTGTCCTAGAGAAGTTTTGGCTCAGCACTGAAGAACTGGGTTCACTGTTCCCGAGTGGTGCTTCTTTCAGTTATCGAGTAATTCTTCTTGTACTCGACAAATATCGTCACCATTACTCGAGAAACCTGATTCCTCTACTCGAGTAATCTTCCTCCCTATTCTCGAGAAATATCTTATACTCGGGAAATATTTTCTTGCACTAGAGAAATCCATGGCTTCTTCTCGAGATGTCTGATCCAGCTAACCCTCATTCCCGGTTCCTTTCTTAGAAATGTTATAAAATTATTTTAATTATACCTTATATATATGTACTTTTATTCTCCCCCTTAGACTGATCTTCTTCCTTCTTCCCGAACCAGAGCGGTGAAAGCAATAGACAGAGAGAGAGAGAAATTTTTCCACGATTCTTCCGGTGGCTACCGACGGTGCTCCGGTGCTCGAAATCCTGAACAGATCGTAGATCCTGAAAGTTCACAAAGAGAACTACGCCATCGTGGTAAAATCTTCCCCATTCCTTGAGTTTTCTCGCTAGGGTTTTCGGCTCTAACTCCTATTTTGGCCATTCTTATTAGATTTTTATTTACCTCATTTTCTTGGTCCCGATCTACGCCGAGGTGCGATTTGGTGGTCTTCTCTTGTAAAACCAAGGCAAGTGATGGTTTCCTCCTTCTCTTCCCTTCTTTATCCTGATTTGCAGAAATTTCCAACTTCTTGTTATCATGATTTTTAATAACTTGCTCAATATAGTGCTGTTTAGATCCCTTGTCTAATTTTACTTATATTTTTCATGTTCTTTATTTTTCCACCTAACCTTGTTAAGTGCTATATGTTTTGATGATGTGGTTAAATCTCACTCTTATTACCATTCCTCAACTTTCATGTAGAACGCGTTAGAGTTTATTTAGGATTGTAAGTCCTTCCTAAGGGTTGATAAACCGCTTAAAATCTAGAATTGTCTTGTAGAATCCAATGTGTCAATGTTGTCTTGAGATTTATATCATGGTATTTTTCTTAGGGATGTCATGGGGCGAGACAAGCCGCCAGGCCATGATTGGGGTGTGGTGTGCCCCTGAGCTATAATTCCGGGTCATTACGGGGTGTGACTTCGTGATTTTCTTCATTGTGGGTGTTATTTTTGGGCAAATCCACCGCCGTAATGTTGATCACTCTGTTAGTACCTTGTGGGACTTTACCTGGTGTTTGGGCTTTTGCGGTGTATGGTGGAGTATCCAGTCTCCCCGCATATATGATGGATTAATATATCCGTGGGGGTGCATCGAGATGAGTTGATCACCCTGCCCGTTTTGTTTTTGGTGGAGTTGACCACATGTGGCCAATAGAGTTTTGTCTTCTTCATGATGATTTAATCTTGAATTTTTCTTCCCTTATAGTCTTGTACATTTGGGGTACTTTTATTGTACGTGACGTTTCACGCAAGTTTTTTTTGGCTTTTGTACCTTACTGTTGTACTTTATTTAAGTATTTTTTCCTTTGGTCTCGGGTTGGTACCCCTTGACTTTGTTTACTATTGGCTTACTTCTGCCATCACTTGTACATTATTGCTGAGGTGTTATGTCTTTGGAATGTCTCAGGTTCAGAGCTGTAGCTGATTGCGGTGCTAGTTTTGGAGTTCTTGAGCATCAGTGTTGGCTGTGGTTTTTGCCTCGCCGTAGCGAGGTACACTATTGTTTTGTTGCTTTACTAGTTCATACATACTTTGTTTTATGTGGGTTCATATCAGTTTGTTGAGACCATAGGAATGTTGATTTTGGATGCTTGCTAGCTGCTTAGTTGGTTTCCTTTTTGTGTATTTGGATTACTTGCTCTCTCGGATGTTTTGTGCTAGGATTGCATGGTAAGTATTTTCAAGTATGAAGACTACTATTACTGCCTCACGCATTGCATGTTTCAAAAGTTAAATCACTATATTTAACAAACGTAAAAATCTACTTTTATTCCTGTTATAAACTTAGAACTTGCATACCATGAGGTGTCCTATGGGGACCTTTTAACTCATGTAAGATGTCTAACCTTGTAAAGGAAGTATTTTTCGCAACGTATAATTATTTTTCCTCGTGGACTAGATGAGAAACTAAGCCGAGCGATACGGCTAACAACTACACTTAAACTGGTTTTGCCTTTAAACAACTTAAAGACCTTTCTTCACGGTTAAGTAGGAGTTTTGTCTAAGCATACACAGTTATCCCCTGTTGAAGTGGCATCATGACGCGCATTTTTTCCTTACTCTGATATACCTTTAATGGCGGTAAAAAATGTGGGTTGTGACAAACACAGAAGTCAAGATTCACATAAAGAAAAATATCAAAAACATTACGTCATTATAAGAAACTACATCAGCTTTTTAAATATGAAAGTACAGTATAACTACCCGAAGATACATCATAACGCTCACAACTCACATCAGTCAAAGAAGTTAGTAAGGGTATCGTCATATTAGGCCCGATCCACTGGGCCCTGCTGTCCTCCTACACAAGTTACTGCAGTTGCTCCAACAGTGCGGTATCCTCCTATAATTATATATATAACAACCGTTAGTCATAAATGCTAAGTGGCTCTCAAATCCGCTCACCCCAGCGACTCTTAGGCACCGAGGGAAGGAAAAGAATTAGGATTTTAATATAACAGTAATATATATATATACATATATATATATATATATAATCAAATGACATGAGAGCATATGAATCCAATAGTACATGTGTAAATAACACATCAATTACTAAATAGGTAAGAGTAGTATTAATCAATATATATGAAGGGTACATTTACTCTAACAGCATGTTAATCAAAGTACATAATTTAACTTGACTTATAAAAATGACCATACAAATTTCGAATTAAGGGACAGGTACATCAAAGTAACTAATCATATAAAAGTGACCATGCAAATTTATATAATGTGGATCTTATGTGGTTCAATGCAATGATATGAAAATTAATGTAGTGTGACGACTCACTTATTCACACACACACATATTTGTTATGTCCATATAGACCTTAAGTTCCCACTTTTCGAGCATGTAGCTAACATCTCAAGCAACAGCCGTCGTGGCCAAACGGTGACAGTAGATCGGACAACTCCACCATAAGGAGGGCATACACACTAATAGGCCGAGTCCTCAGTATGCCTCTATGCAAAGAACACAACAGAGGAGCCCATACTTACTACAACTTAGAATGGGTCTTGGGTAGATGTGCACCAAGATCCCAGCCCAACTGTCCTTTAACTGGTTGGCACAGAAGGAGTCTTATGGAACGAATCGCCAAAGAACAAAGCCCAACCGCACACTGTCATAGACGAAGACATTGGGAGGGAACACCAAAGGACCAAGCGAAACCGCGCAAACTCAAACTACCAGCTCCTGTCGATATGATGACTACAGAGCTCGTAGACCTGTCACCAAATCTTTAATGCAAGATCATACACCGTGTGTCACCACACACAAAACCCATACAATTCACATTTACCATGCCATCATGCAATCAAGGGCTCCAATCAAGTACCTTCATATCATAACCAACACAATGCTCTAAAGAACACAAGGGTCCATATTTAACACAGGATGACAATACATATTAATCAATACACCAATCAGTCACTACTACCCATGGGAAGTTATCATATTCTATGCAGTGGATTATACTAGTCATTCCATCAATACTTGAGATCAAGATTATGCTCAGTAAAAACTTGTGAACCGCGAAAAATAGGAAACCAGGGGCCGGAACACTCAACCTATCTGAATCCAAATAAACTAGATGCACGAGAAGAGCAAGAAAACATTGTACCATCAACAATCTTTACAACACGAAATATACATGGCGAAACATGATTCACCAATATACCCGACGGAAGCAAAAAACAAGAATTATAAAGTTAGACGTGCGGTCATAATGAGATGTCGCCGACTCTGCCATGCTGCCTATGGAGTCCGCGAAAGCTGGCAAGTCGTTAGACCGGAACCTAGCCGCCTGGACAACCAATAATTCAAATACTGTGAACTCTGTACGCTTATTTACAAATCGCCTCGCCACGATGTCGCCTCACTACCAGATTGCTGCAAACAACTGCTGCTGAACTGAACAAGCAACAATGAGCGGATAACTTATTGAACAAGGAAAAGGTTGCTAAAGAAAGTTGACCGCATAGCCGAAAATCGTGACCTGCAGCTAATCGGTGATTGTTGATGTTGAAGCCAGTAACCCGACTTTAGATAGAGTTCGGACCTGAAGTTGCATCTCACACCTACTCCTCTTTAACCACCCTCTCGACGTGAGTCTCAGAGGCAGAAATAGACCGAGGACCTCAGCTTGGAGGTCCCATCTCTTACCCAGAAGAATTATAATTTCTTCCCCTCCCTACCAGTGCTGAGCTAGGTTCCTTGGATGAAGAAGATAGAAATGTTCAACCACCTTTTCAAGGCACCTTATCGGTCTATTTATAGGCCTCTGAGTTTGACATGCTAATAACCAAACTGAACATACCTGAAATTACCAGAATACCCTGGGCTGGGTCTGCCAACATCCAAACTCCAATATTTTGAAGGGTTATAAGCAGACCACAAAGGGCAAAAGGGTAAAATTAACTGGGGTAAAAGAGTAAAATCCCCTCTTGGGGGTAAGAAGGTAAAAACACCTTTTCCTTATTTGGCGAGTGAGAAAATAACAGGCGGGTGAGACGAGCCTACGTGCTCGACTCGCTAGTCCCCCGCCTTGCGAGAGTAATCTCGCCACAAATGGACAGCACGCGCCGCAAGGGCCGTCTCGCCCATTATATTCTGCCTCTTTAAAGTACCGACTAGTTGACTCTATGGTCCTACTCGCTCCTGCCGTCGTCTCTCCCCTCTCGCCCCTAACTCAGCACTAATCCTTGAGTTGCCTCCCATGAGCTCGAGGTTGTACAGCTGAACGCAGACTCTGTAATGATCTGTGAATGAAGTCAGAACCAATTTCCTGGCATTTCAGTGCTGTCCGCACAAGATGCACAACAAACACCGGTCAATCTTTCAAATCGCACGAACACAAAATCTTGTATGCAACAACCACCCGAGATCACTTATTGTTCATTCAGATGTACTATTAATGTGATAGGGGGTCCTATTTATATTCGCAGAGAGGAGTGTGATCACCTCCCTAGCCAATAAGATCATCCCTATCCGCGACAAGCAATAAGAGAATCTGCCATCCCTCAGACACAAGGCTATTCCACATTTTCTCCACAAGGCCAAGCCAGGAATAAACCACCACACCAATGTACCCTACAGAAACACCACCTGTCCGCAAACTAGTGTGCATAGATCCAGTCCACACACTTGCAAACACTACTCCAGTTTACAAACTCCGAGCCCGCATCCAAAGCATAGAAGTCTGATAGTTGCCGAATTCAGTGAACATGAAAAACAGTCTATGCTAACCGCTCAACCTTTCGGACTGTGCACACCATGACTTGGTAGAAATATAGACCAAATCTACACCACCATCCATCCTTGGTGTGAACACGGTACCAGCAGATACAACGATCAGCCCGCACAAAAACCGGTGGAAACTAGAACCAATCTTCCCAAACCGGAAAACTATGCGGATAACAAACCAAACAATTGGGTAACAACTAAGGAACAAGCTGACTACAAATCTCTTGCCTACCTGACAAACCACCACCTTCGTTCGCACAGTCCGCGCGGACAGATCGCCCTGGCTGCCACTTTCACTTCAAAAAGTTTAACACTCCCCCTTGAAGTGAGAGGTCGAAACGAACCCCAGCAATCCCTGTAATCGTATAAATGTCCCCTTCAATACGACTTCATGAAGATATCTACGATGATGTCCTTACTCCACACATGTCCAACTACAAGAGACCCCTCCAATACGTTCTACCGAATGAAATGGTGCTCAATCTCAATGTTCTTGGTCTGCGCGTGACAAACTACATTATTAATCAGTTTCACGGCACTTTTGTTGTCACCACAAAGCAAAGTGTGTCCTTGCACTTCTTCATGGACGTCCTCTATTAGCCTCCTATGCCAGATTACATCTCGAGCTGCCAAGTTCGAAGCCTTGTACTCCGCTAACATAGTATAGATGAGCACAGAATCCTGCTTCTTGCTTCCCCAAAAGATACCCATTGATCCACATGTAAAGATATAATTAGACGTTGACTTCTGGTTTTCTAAATCTCCCCCATAGTCAGCATCTACGTAACCGTGCATCTTGAAGCCCATGTCTCTCCCATAAAGGAGACTTATATCAAAGAGGACTTCACGTACTTCTGAATGCATGTCGCCGCCATCAGATGAGGCTTCCAAGATTCCTCCATATATCTACTTACTCGGCCTATAGCATAAGCAATGTCTGGCCTCATAATCGTCAGGTAAATAAGTCTCCCAACCAAAACCCGGAACACTATAGGATCTGGAATTATCCGAAAGTGAGGGTTAGGTCTACAATACTCTAGAGGGGGGGGTGAATAGAGTATATTTAAAATTTCTAAGGTCCCTATAAAGGTGCTGTTACAGCTTTTGATGTAAACTGAAAAGGTGCAGTAATTAGGAAACTGGAAAACAAAAAATAATAAACCTAATCACAGCCACACAGCAAGAAAAAAAAAGAAAAAGGTAGGCAACCAGATGACACAAGAAATTTATAGTGGTTCCCCAAATCTGGGTAGTTCACTCTTCTACCACCCTGGTAGGAATCCACTCAGGTTTTTGATCAGGTGCCTGACACCAATGAGTTTTGATCAGGTCCCCAAAAACCAACTCAAGTCTTTTGATTAGGAGACTTGCAACAAGGAATCACTTTTGAAGGGAGATGACAACCCTTTATACAGGAGGGGGTGAGAGAGTGATTTTGTCTTCTCTGTCAACAATCAGAGAGAAGACTTATGTGGAATGATGTTAGCAAACAGCTCCCCCTGAGAAGTAGAATGATTCAGGGAAGATCTGGAGCTTTAATGCAGGGTGATAGGCCTTCAAGCCGAGTTCTTTGACTAGCAGAGATGCAGGAACTTCTTGACTGATTTGATTGTAATTATCCTTGGAAGTCCTGGAGAGTATGAAGAAGAAGAAGATTCTTGTTATTGTATGATTGTTCTTCTTCTACTGAATGATGATCTCTGCTTGTCACTGTAAGCTTCAGTATGATTTTTCGTGTAAAGCTTTTCTGCTGTCGTATGAATTCTTGCAGTTAGTCTATGTTTCTCTGTTTTTCTGACTCAGTATTTTCTTGCAGACACTCTTCAAAAATTTGAATCATCGGTAATTAATGTTGATGCCTTGAGAATAATCTGCATTGAATCATTTCCTCAACTCTCATGTGGAAAATCGGCAAGTAATATTCCTGAGGAAGACTATAATTAATGCTCCCTATAACGGATACATTCAGAGAATGTTAGAGCATTAATTTGTTAGGAATTATCTCATTTGAGTGAGGACAGAATGCCGGAAATGGCTAAGTCTGAAATCGTCGAACAGTTGGCAGAATTCGTCGAACTTAATTACCAGTTCGTCGAGCTGAGATATTGTATTCGTCGACCAGACAACTTCTTCTTCGTCGAGCTGAGTTCCAAGATCGTCGAGCTGATAACAGAGCAGCATGCTTCAGAGCCTTTGCCTTTTTTGTCTGAAGTTCGTCTAGCTGATTTTGTAACTTCGTCGACTAGAGTTCAGCAACCATTCTGGACTTAGTAGATTATTTTGTATTGACCGATATTCTGTGTGTCGACATGAATCTTCTGGTGTCGACACAGGTGGGTGTCGACTGATTAGTGTTGGTGTCGACACAAGTTTTTTGGTGTTGACATAGTTGGTGTCGAAACATGCCCTAAGTGTCGACACAAATCTTCTGGTTCCAGAATTCGTCGAGTAGAGTACTGAGTTCGTCAACCTGAGAAGTTGACTTCGTCGACCTGAGAAGTTGACTTCATCGACCTGAGAAGTTGTGAACTCGAGGTCCAAGTTCGTTGAGCTCAGAATCTTGTTCGTCGACCAAAGTCTGAAGTTGGACTTAGAATAATCTGGAGTTATCCTGACTTTAGTTTGTTGAAGTATCCCAGTTTTTGTCGACCGGAGAATGAAGATCATCGAGCTCAGCTCAGAGAAATATCTCAAGATCGTCGAGCTGAGAACGTCTTTCGTCGACCTGAGTTCGACGAACGTCGAACTCATTTTACTTGGTATTGAAATCTTCTAAGTCTTGAGTCTCTGATAGTCTTGTTGATAGCTGATCCATCTGATGTTGACTCTAAGGACTTAGCCTAGACTCTAGGACACAACTATGACTATGGCTATACATGTTGGGACACATCATCCTAAGTTAGTGAACCTAGCCCAAATCAACTAGGGATCCAACAATCTCCACCTATTTGGGTGAGGTCACTAATAGACTCAAAACAAAAATATAAGAATAAACAAAGCAGGGAAAAAGGTATATCTGGCAGAGATTTACTAACATGTGCATCAGATATATATAAGTACATGAGCTTTGTTTTAAACATACAAATCAATTTTAAGGCTAATGCAGAGAGAAGAAAAATTGAAGCAATGTAAAGATTATTTCTTCTTTTCCTTATCTGTGGGCTTCTCTTCTTTGGTCTTTTATCCTGGCTTTGTAAAGATAATTTCTCTTTTTGGATCCAAAGTCTGTGCCCGTGTCATTTTCATGTCAGCTGCTCCAATAATCTTCAGAGATATAGTTCTGGGGACAACAGCTTAAGGATGTAGCTTCATGTAATCATCAACATTGAACAATTTATTTGGTTTATCAAATCTTTTGAGTTCTTCCTTTCTGTATTTGAACATAGTTGAATATCCTAATATATCTTTGCCTTCAGCTTTGGCTTTATTAATCAAAGAAAGACCAATAATTTCCTAGAATCTAGCCATTCTAGCAGTGTTTGATGTTTCAGGATCCTCAAAAGGAACGGGAGGTGAATATGGTCTTTCAGGACTATTAGCCTTCTGGTCTGCAGAGATACTTTGCTATTGCTGTTGATGTTGTTGATGTTGTTGATGTTGTTGTTATCTTTCAGAAGTGTAGTGCCTTTGCTGACTATTTCCAGAAGATCTCCCTTGGTGTCTCTGATAGGTTTGAATAGGGGCAGACCTCTGAGAGCTAGAGCCAGTGGCACCAGCAGTAGGAGGAGGTGGAGGAGGTGGATCTCTTCTATACTGATGAACTGGTGGAGGAGAATATTTTCTACTTCTTTTCTTCTCTTTTTGCTGATTTCTAGACAACCACATCCATGCTGGCATTCCTTTGTAAGGAGTAATATTTTGGAAGATATAGTATGGAGTGTCATTCTTTGGTCTTGTCTTAGCAGCATGAGGAGGAGGGGCTTTCCTTTTCTTTGACAAAAGTTTCTTCTTTTTCTTAGCAGCTTCTTAATCTGAATCTTCTTCATCATCATCTGAATCCTAAGGATTATCATATAAATCATCTATATCTCTCAAGATGTCCTCAGATACAATAAGGTTTTCAGTTGGAACCTGAACTGAGCTTTCAGCTGCTTCTGTTTCTTCTGAAATGTCAGTCAAGATCAACTCATCTAGATCTGGCATAGGGGAGTCATCCATTACAAAAGTTGGTGCAGAGATAGCTACTCGAGGGAATGGAATGACTTCCAAGGTTGGTGCAGATACTGGAGTTAGAAAGCTATCACATAGTTGCTTAGCAACTGCTGGACTGACAAGAGAGGTATAAATAATAATAGCCAGGTGTGGCTTAGTAGATTCTTCTGGAAGATAATGCATATGTACAGTGTCAAAGAGTTTTAACAAATCTTTTAAGTGAACTGTGGGATTTAGAATAAAGTCACCAATAGTTTTGAATCCTTCAGAATCTAACTCATCGAAATCCATGTTAGTATCAATGAAATCAATTAACTCTTTACTTATACCATCTATATATTCTACTGTGAAAACTAGAGTATCTGCTGGTGCTGGAGCTGAAGACTCTAAAACTGTAGCTGCTGCTTCATCATCATGCATCTCCCCCTGCCTAGTTTTAGTGGGAACTGAGGCCAGGCCCCTTACTGAGGAGGGGGCAGCAGTGAGAGCAGATATTTGGGTAGATAAAGAGGTAATGGTAGTAGTAAAGAGGTGTAATGGCCTCTGCTATAAGGGATTTAAGAAGGGGAGTGATGACGGTGATGATAGATGAGATGGTAGAGGGGTCCAATAAGAAAGGGGTAGATGGTGTTGCAGTTGGTATTGAAGAGGTGGCAACTATTGATGGAATAAGGGGTGGAACATCAGGTATGTGAAGGTTAAGTTAGATGTTGATGGGGATGGAAGGGTGGCATCTTGCATCATGGTGTCAGACGGTAGGATGTAAGTTGGAATGGAAGATAGATGTGGGTGAAGTGGAGACTGTGGTGGTGTGGAAATGTATGTGTCATGAGGGGATTCAGGAGGTGTGGGTGGTTGATTTTCCTGAAAGGAGGAAGAGGGAATGTCAGTGATGGTGATTGGTAAAGATGGAGTGACTGGGGATTTTGTTGTTGTTGGAAGGGGGGCTGGAAGAGAAGATGTGGCAGGAATGTTCTCTTCAGCAGGGTGGGGAGTGGCCGTAATAGCCCTTGTGCCTTCAGAAGGTGTGGTGGAAGAGTTGGAAGCCTTAGAGGGCTTAGTGATGGTCCTTTCCCATCTGCCAAATAAGGCATATGTCAGCCTTTTACTGGCTTTTATGAATATGGTCTAGGAGACCAGGGATTCAACAGCTTTTTCATGTAGGAAGATTACTAGAATCCTTCCAAAACAGACTTCCTTCTTGGTGTTCTTCTTCTTTTTAAAATCAAACATAAGTTGTGCCGAGTTTATTGGCTTCTTGTTGATGATTGCACACACAACCAGAAACTGGTCTTTGGTGATATAATCATGTGCAGTTTATTTTTGAAGTAGCACTTTGCCAACCAAGTCTGCTAAAAATTTATAGGGAGCAGACAAGTGTTTCTTCAACAGTTTGTTGGGATTTTCTCCAGCATAATCCATGAGGTTCAACATCATATCAGACTCCTCTGTTTCAATTTCGAGGTCCTCTACTCCATTCCTCAATCCAAAAATCTCAGTTAAGATTGTGGGGGTTAAAGAGACTGAGTTACCCGCGATAGTATCTGTCATGGTGTTTTCCTCTGTGGACGACAGTGTGTATACCCATTCCCTGATTTCCATGTTGTGCAGTTTGACCCTTCTCGACATCAGGGTTTTTAGTTCCTGTTCTTCAAGAAGTTCCAGGATATACAGAAAGATTGGATCGGAATGCTGAAATGAATCGAAATCCACATCAAATCTTGTATCAAACTTCATTCATGTGAGATTGCTTGTCAGAGTCGCCATTGAAATCACCTGCAAGAAAGACACAGCAACGACGATCAAGTGCAAGGGAACAGAAAGCACGGGATGGAAGTCGAAGAAAACCTAGATATAAGGTTTTCTAGAATATGAATCGACAAAATCGGTTCCACGAAAATAAAATTAATTCTTTGAACTGAGGTCGACGAAATAGTTTACAGTTAAATAATTCGTCGAGCTCATCAAAAGAATTGAAGACGGTTCATCAAACTTAGGTCGACGAATATCTTCTGAAGCAAAGTTCGTTGATCGCTGGTCAACGAAAATTGTTTCACTCACAGAGAGTTCGTCGAGCTCCGTTCGACGACTATCTCTCAAACTTTCCCTGGTTCGTCGAACTCCGTTCGACGAACTTTGGAAAATTCGTCGAATGCAGACAGAACTTAAACAAAGTCTTCTCCATTGATCATTCCCAGCTGATTTAGAAAGAAAGCATGATTTTTCTCATCCAGAGGTTTGGTGAATATATCAGCTTTTTGTATATCAGAGTAGATATAGATAAGATTGATCTTATTTTTGTCTACAGACTCCCTAATGAAATGATGTCTTATGTCAATGTGTTTTGTCCTACTATGGTGAACTGGATTTTGTGCTATGGATATAGCACTAGTATTATCATAGAATATAGTTGAATTATTTAAGTTGAACCCATAATCTAGAAGTTGATTTTGTATCCAAAGCATCTGTGAACAACAGCTGCCTGCTGCAATATATTCTGCTTCAGCAGTTGATGTTGACACTGATGTTTGCTTCTTACAAAACCATGATACTAGTCTCATACCCAGGAATTGACAAGTTCCTGAAGTACTTTTTCTATCTACCCTGCATCCAGCAAAATCAGCATCAGAGTATCCAGTTAACTCAAATTCTGATTCAGCAGGATACCATAGACCTAGATTAGGACAACTCTTTATATATCTTAAAATCCTTTTAAAGAAAATTAGATGAGATTCTTTAGGGTTCACTTGGAACCTAGCACAAAGGCATGTAGTAAACATAATATCTGACCTACTTGCTGTGAGGTATAATAGGGACCCAACAATGCCCCTATAAAGTTTCTGATCTACAGGTTTTCCTGGTATATCAGAGTCCACAACAGCATTAGTGGCCATGGGAGTTTTCTTAGATGAGGCATCAGCCATCCCAAACTTCTTTAGAAGTTCTTTAGCATATTTTGCTTGAGAGATGAAGATGCCATCATGGAGCTGTTTCACTTAGAGACCATGGAAATATGAAAGCTCTCCCATGCTACTCATTTCAAATTTAGAATGTATGAGGTCAGAAAACCTCTTGCATAATTTTGAATCTGTAGAGCCAAATATAATGTCATCTTCATAGATTTGTACTAATAAGATTTGGTCCTTATGATGTCTAGTGAAAACAGTTTTATCTACAGTTCCTCTTATAAATTTATGCTCTAATAAGAAACATGCTAAGGTCTCATACCAAGATCTTGGAGCTTGCTATAGACCATAAAGAGCCTTATTTAATTTAAAAACATAAGAGGGATAAGTTGGAGAAACAAAACCTGGAGGTTGTTCTACATAAACCTCTTCTTGTAACACTCCATTTAAGAAAGCACTTTTCACATCCATTTGAAAAACTTTGAACCTTTTGAATGCTGCATAGGAAAGGAAGATCATTATAGCTTCCAACCTTGCAACAGGTGCAAAGGTCTGATTATAGTCAATTCCTTCCTCTTGCCTATATCCTTGAGCAACAAGCCTATCCTTGTTCCTCACAATGACTCCTTGGGCATCAATCTTATTCCTAAAAACCCATTTAGTTTCAATAACTGGGTAGTTTTGCGGTCTTGGAACCAAATCACAAACTCTACATCTCTCAAATTGGTTTAGTTCCTCTTGCATTGCAAGGATCCAGTGGGGATCTTGCTCAGCATCATGAATGGTTAGGGGTTTAACCTGAGAGAGAAAACAGGCATGCATCAAGTCTTGGTTGAGTTGATGCCTTGTCCGTACACCTGCTGATATGTCTCTAATTAATTGAGATCTGGGGTGATCCCTAATTGTGACAAAATCAGTGGGTGGAGTTGGTTGTGCAATAGCATTTTGAATAAATTCCTCTTGTGCAATTATATTTGCTGTAGGTTAAGGCTCATGTTCTTCAGCTTCATCTTCTTCACTATCTTCAATGACTTGTGGAGAGGGATGAGTGGGAACCTCTTGGGTGAGGTTTAGTCCATCCAATGTCTCACACAAGTGGGGTACCTGCAAGTTGCTACTGGTAGAAACCTCTTTCTCCTTGCAGTATATGTTAGTTTCATCAAAAGAAACATGAATTGACTCTTTTACTTTTAATGTTGATTTATTAAATACCATATAGGCTTGCTTACTTGGGAGTATCCTAGAAAAACTCCCACTTCAGCCTTAGCTTCAAACTTTTTAATATATTTCTTGTTGTTATTATGTATATAACATGTACAACCAAAAACTTTAAAATAGTTTATTTTAGGTTTCTTCCATTTGAGCAATTCATAGGGAGTCCTGTTCTTCAGTTTGTGAATTAAACTCCTATTCAGGACATAGTTTGTAGTGCTTATAGCCTCTGCCCAAAAGGTTAGTGGCATGTATGCATCAGCAAGCAATGTACCTGCAGCTTCAATGTGTGTTCTATTTTTCCTTTCAGCTACCCCATTTTGTTGGGAGTTCTAGGAGCTGAGAATCAATGTCTAATACCTTCCTTCTCACAGAACTCATGCATTAGAAGAGACTCAAACTCTATGACATGATCACTTCTGATCAATGCAACATGAGTAGAGAACCTAATCTGTATGATCCTGAGAAAATCTGTAAGAACCTTGAATGTATCTGACTTTGTTCTCATAAAGAATACCCAACTGAACTTGGAGAAGTCATCCACTATAACTAAAGTGTAGGATTTCCCTCCTAGGCTTTATACAACAATGGGTCCAAAAAGATCCAAGTGTAGCAAGTACGAGATCCTAGGTGAATCACTCTTATTAATTAATTTGAAACTACTTTTAGTTTGCTTGCCTAATTGACAAGCCCTGCAGAGACCTTTCTTCTTGTAGGAAGCATAAGGTAGACCTCTAACAAGGTTGTGCTTAGATAGCCTAGCAATGTTTTTCAGGTTTACATGTCCTAGTCTTTTATGCCATAAATCATTCTGAGTACTAGTTAAATTCAACAAACAGATATCAGTTTTGGCTGAAAGAAAGTTTACTAAGTAAATGTTTCCTTGTCTACTTCCAGTTAAAACAGTTTGGTTATTTTTATCCATGATAGAGCAAGTAGATGGGTTAAAGTATACCAGATAACCATCATCACATAATAAACTTATGGAGATGAGGTTATGCTTCGGTCCACCTACATATGTCACCTTTCTGAATGTGACAACCCATATTCTCACTTCTCCAACTCCTTCTAACTAACCACATTTTGAGTCACCAAAGATAACCTTTGGCCCCAGCTTGGACTTATAGTTGAATAGAATGTCCTTGTTGCCAGTCATGTGTTTGGAGCAGCCACTGTCCAGGTACCAAGTTTGATTTCCCCTGGACAATTTTTAACCTGCAATACAAATAGTTAATGATTTTTGACCCAGGTTACCATGGGCCCTTTGTATGGCTGATAAGAGACTAGAAATAACAAAAAATTCTGGCTGGGATTTATATCCTAAGGGGTGATATCTCCTATGTGGAATGGTCCAGTCAGCCAATGGATTAAATTGTTTCCTAAAAGTATTTAAGTTTCTGTTGAAGTTATAGTTTTGACTAAGTCTTCCTGGGTTCGACAAATTTATGTAAGTTCGTCGATCAGAGTTCGACGAATTGGGTTGAGATTATTGATCTCCGCCCAGAGAATGAACATGTTCATTTTTTGTACCCCACGTTCGTCGAGCTCTGCTCGAGGAACCATACAAAGTTCGTCGATCGCAGTTATACGAATAATGATAACTATAGTTCGCGTTCAGAGTTCGTCGATCTGGGTTCGACGAACTAGCCCCTTTTCGTCGATCGGAGTTCGACGAAAATTGTTGAACTTTGTTTTATTGGGTGTTTTCTGTTTTTCAATTTTGTCCTTAGTTTTAATTTGTTCAAGAATTTTATTTACCTTATATACTTGATCAGTATTCTTCTTTCCTTTCTCAGAAATAAAATTTATGTGTTGTGACAGGTGGTTTTTCTGAATAATAGGTGGTTCACTAGATGATGCACCTAATCCTAACTTACTTCCATTAAATCTGGCATTAGATATGTTGGTGATTGCTGCTAGTTGTTTGCTTCTTCATTTATTGATTCTTCTAGCTGTTTTGTTCACTAAACATGTCTATTTCTTTTTTTAATTTAGTGTTTTCTAAAACTAAGCTATCATACTTAACTTGTTTATCTCTCAGAAGTTTGATTTACTTCTCAGAGTTGATTAAATCTAAATACATGATTTTAAAATCTGATTTAAAAGATTCTGAACTATAATCAAACCATGATAATACCTGATCAGCTTCTAATTCATAAGCTTCCTCATTTTCTGAATCTCCTTCTTCTGAGTTGCTTCTTGAGGCATCAATTGCCATGAGGCAAACCTCCTTTGCTCTTTCTTCTTCCTCATCTTCACTGGAGCTTGAGGATGTTGACTCTTCTTCAGTCTCACTCCAGGTCTCAGCTACAAAGCCCTTTTCCTTCCTTTTGTGTTTGCTATAAGAGGGTTTGCTGTTGTACTGTCTCCTGGAATCCTTTTCCTTTTCTCTTCTCTTCTCTTTCTTCTGGTTCTTTGTACACTCAGAGAGAAAGTGCCCAGGCTTCCTACATCCATAGCACACCACTTCCTTTGTTGGTGTCTTATCATACTTTGGCCTGTCATCTTTTCTTGATGACTTTCTTTTGAAATCCTTTCTAGCCATCTTGAAAAATCTCTTAGCTAAGAGACTTAGAAGTTCTTCATTTGGTGTTAAGGATTCTGATTCTTCTGAGGCTTTGAAGGCTATGCTCTGTTCTCTTCTACCTGCTGGAGGTGTTCTTTGTTCAGCAGCCTCCCTTGTCTTTATTAACTGCTCATAAGACTTTAGTTTACCCAATAGAGATTCAGTTGAAATCTCATTTAGGCATTTGTCCTCCTTGATGGGCCAAATTCTTGTGTCCCATGAGCTTGGGAAGCACATCAGAATTTTGTCATTCACTTCAGTGAGAGTGATGACCTTGTCCAGAGTTTTTAGCTCATTAATAATTGAGCTTAATCTATTATACATCTCTGAAACTATCTCAGCTTCCTGTTTCTTGAAATTCTCATATTTGGGATATGAGATTTGATCTCTTATCCTTCCTTTCATCAGCTGATCCATCAACCATTTTGTTTAGGGAATCCCAAATGGCTTTTGCTGATATGCACTCAGCAACCTTCTGGAAAATGTCATCAGACATTGTTTGTGCCAATATGTTCATGTTTTTTGCAACAGCCATCTTGGCTTTCCTGTAAGAATCATTATAATCTGGAGGAGGTACTGCAGTCATATTTGTAGAGTTACTTTGGAGATCTGCAGGTGGTGGAGGTACTCCTGTTAAGATGGAAGCAAAGATATCTTCATCAATAGAATTCATATATAGCTTGATTCTTGCCTTCCAGATTCCAAACTTTTGCAAGTTGCAAACTGGAGGTCTGGTGCTTGCATAATCTTTATTCTGTGCCATGGCAGTGTTTCTACTTTAAAAGTTAAATGTGAATGAAGGTGATGTGTAGATCTAACAAGCGATCTTTTGGTTCAATATTTAACTTGTGCAACCAAAGGAACCTCCTATAATACTAATTGAAAGTGAGGGTTAGGTCTACAATACTCTAGAGGGGGGGGATGAATAGAGTATATTTAAAATTAGTTAGGTCCCTATAAAGGTGCTGTTACAGCTTTTGCTGTAAACTGAAAAGGTGCAGTAATTAGGAAACTGGAAAACAGAAAATAATAAACCTAATCACAGCCACACAACAAGAACAAAAAAAAGGTAGGCAACCAGACGACACAAGAAATTTATTGTGGTTCCCTAAATCTGGGTAGTCCACTCTTCTACCACCCTGGTAGGAATCCACTCAGGTTTTTGATCAGGTGCCTGACACCAATGGGTTTTGATCAGGTCCCCAAAAATCAACTCAAGTCTTTTGATTAGGAGACTTGCAACAAGGAATCACTTTTGAAGGTAGATGACAACCCTTTATACAGGAGGGGGTGAGAGAGTGATTTTCTCTTCTCTGTCAGTAATAAGAGAGAAGACTTATGTGGAATGATGTTAGCAAACAGCTCCCCCTGAGATGTAGAATGATTCAGGGAAGATCTGGAGCTTTGCTGCAGGGTGATAGGCCTTCAAGCCGAGTTCTTTGACTAGCAGAGATGCAGGAACTTCTTGACTGATTTGATTGTAGTTTTCCTTGGAAGTCCTGGAGAGTATGAAGAAGAAGAAGATTCTTGTTATTTTATGATTGTTCTTCTTCTACTGAATGATGATCTCTACTTGTCATTGTAAGCTTCAGTATGATTTTTCGTGTGAAGCTTTTCTACTGTTGTATGAATTCTTACAGTTAGTCTATGTTTCTCTATTTTTCTGACTCAGTATTTTCTTGCAGACACTCTTCAAAAATTTGAATCATCGGTAATTAATGCTGACGCCTTGAGAATAATCTGCATTGAATCATTTTCTCAACTGTCCCGTGGAAAATCGGCAAGTAATATTCCTGAGGAAGACTGTAATTAATGCTCCCTCTAACGGATACATTCAGAGAATGTTAGAGCATTAATTTGTCAGGAATTATCACATTTGAGTGAGGACAAAATGCCGGAAATGGCTAAGTCTGGAATCATCGAATAGTTGGCAGAATTCGTCGAACTGAATTACTAGTTCGTCGAGCTGAGATATTGTATTCGTCGACCAGAAAATTTCTTGTTCGTCGAGCTGAGTTCCAAGATCGTCAAGCTGATAACAGAGCTGCATGCTTCAGAGCCTTTGCCTTTTCTGTCTGAAGTTTGTCGAGCTGAGTTTGTAACTTCTTCGACTAGAGTTCAGCAACCATTTTAGACTTAGTCGAGTATTTTGTGTTGACTGATATTCTGTGTGTCGACATGAATCTTCTGGTGTCGACACAGGTGGGTGTCGACTGATTAGTCTTGGTGTCGACACATATTTTCTGGTGTCGACATAGTTGGTGTCGACACATGCCCTAAGTGTCGACACAAATCTTCTGGTTCCAGAATTCGTCGAGTAGAGTACTAGTTCGTCAACCTGAGAAGTTGACTTCGTCGACCTGAGAAGTTGACTTCGTCGACCTGAGAAGTTGTGAACTCGAGGTACAAGTTCATCAAGCTCAGAATCTTGTTCGTCGACCAAAGTCTGAAGTTTGACTTAGAATAATCTGGAGTTATCCTGACTTTAGTTTGTTGAAGTATCCCAATTTTCGTTGACCGGAGAATGAAGATCATCGAGCTCAGCTCAGAGAAATATCTCAAGATCGTCAAGCTGAGAACGTCTTTCATCGACCTGAGTTCGACGAACGTCGAACTCATTTTACTTGGTCTTGAAATCTTCTAAGTCTTGAGTCTCTGATAGTCTTGTTGATAGCTAGTCCATCTGATGTTGACTCTAAGGACTTGGCCTAGACTCTAGCACACAACTATGACCCTGGCTATACATGTTGGGTCACATCATCCTAAGTTAGTGAACCTACCCAAATCAACTAGGGATCCAATAGTATCCTCCCCTCATCTCGTCAAAGCTTGATGCCACCATCAAGTGGAGTAGAGCTACTCTTCCCATCCTACATGCTGAAATGCTGGATGATGTGTTATGCATATCCCCATTGGGAAACTAGTATTCTACTCTCCTTCCTCTCCACCTCGAGTCAAAAGAAGTGGTGGAGCTCACACAAGTCCTTCATCTTGAACTGAATACCTAGCTCTACCATAGGTTATGGGTCCATTTCACACAATGTCCCAAATTTGAAGAAGTCAATCATGTCAATGATATTCATAAAGTTGTATTTGATTTACGCATAAGTTCATGCATACTGGTTAGCCATTACAACATTGATAGGATGGGTATTCCAAGTGACGTGATAGTTGGTCACAGAGTGAAGATGCTGGATAGGTTGATTGAAATCGCCTAAGTCCATAGGAGTTGAGTGTAGTCTACTCACTCAACGTCAGGTGAGTAAAATCGTTGAATATTGCTTGGACAGTCAAAGCCAAACAATTTGCTGGATAAAAATGAGGCTAAGTCCACAGGTGTTGAGTGAAGTGTACTTAATGTGTTCGATTTATATAGGGTTTTTCACACTCATCTGGGCTAGTTTTCATGCACTTGCACTTCACTTTTAGTATGTTATCGTTGATTTTTCATTTATACAGTTTATCATGCTAAGTGCATTGTTTTGGCCCATGGTTGTGCAATTGCGCATTCCGTTGTTGGGGGTAAGCACATGGTGCTCCCCCGGGGATCTTTTGTTGAAATTTGTGAAGTGAAAGTGGGTGAATCAAGCACTTGGACCTATCCGCACGGACTAGGAGGACAGGGTTGGCGGATAGCTAAGTCGAAAGGGATGTTGCAGACGGTTTTCTCTATAGCGGCCTGGGCAGTCTGTTCTCGCGGACTATGCAGACAGCTGTGGCGGTTAGCCAGGCTGGCTTGTGCTCAGTAGGCAGTTGGATCCCACGAAGTAACCGAGTGGATAGAAACTCTATCCGCGGAGTCCGGCAAGAAGTGGACTGAAGAAGTTGAGCTCGGTAGACCGGTTTGGCAGTTGCCTTGGTCTTGCTCTGGTGCAGCGGCAAGTGGAAGCTGCGGAGACCTCCAGTCAGTGCGGATTGATACTGGAGCTCGCCGGGAGAGGCAAACTGAATCCAATGTCCGCCAGTAAGTGCGGACTGGCCCTTGTGGCCAGTGGTGTGGACTTTGTTGGTTCAAAACTAGGTCCTTGTTTGGCTCAGTCCGGGTAGATCGTGCAGTGGAGCACGGACTGCTTCTCAGTCCGCCAAGCTCGGCAGAAGTGTTGTGTGCCTTTGTTGCGAGTTTGTGAGAAGCGGAGTGGTGATTATGTCCGCAACTGTGTGCAGACTGGAGCTGGAGTCCGCTGAGTCCGACAGCTGCCTTGCTGGTATGGCTGTGGACTTAGGATATGCAGCCTGGAGCAATCTGCAGGATATGCGGACTGGAGAAGTCTATGGATGATACGGACTGGAGTTGTCTGCTGTGTAAGCAGACTGGAGCTGTGTCCGCTGAATTCGGTAGGTGTCTTGATGACAAGGTAGTGGACTCAGGGTATGCGGACTGGAGTCATCTGTAGGGATATGCAGACTAGAGTTGCCCACAGTATATGTGGATTGGATCGGCTTGACCGCTGAGTCCGGCTGTTGCCTTGGTGGCGAAGCCGTGGGCTCCAGATTTGCGGACTGACGTGGTGTGTCTGCTGAGTCTGATATTTGTCTTCTGACGAGGTAGTGGGATCCGGATAAGCGGGCTGGAGCTGTGTCCGCGTATTGGCGGACAATGTTGCTCCGGAGTCTGGTAGTGGCGGTCCTGGCTTGACCTTCGGCGACAAGGCGGACTAGTGTTCCTGTCCGGCCTTGGTAATGTCTTGGTGGCTTGGCCTTCGACGACAAAGCGGACTAGCGATTATGTCCGGCCTTGGAGAATCTAGGCGGGTTGGCTATCTTGCACAGGCGCGATGGATTGGAATGTAGCCTCGGACTGTGGAGATGTCTTGCTGCGGGATGTGGCGGTAATCCTATCGGCTAGGGCGGTGACCACACTCCTCATCGTGACTATAAATAGTACCAATGTCACATCAGGAATAGTAACCAAGTAAACCTCAAGAACAGTATGTGAGCCAGCAATAGTTGCTGCGGACTGGACTTTTGTGTCCGCGCGATTTGGTTGAGTTGACCGGGTTATGCTGTGCTGGTTTTTCGGATAGCGCGGGAAAGACAGGACTTGGCTCTGATTACGGTCAAGGACAGTGCGCACTCTGCAGTTAAGCAAGTGGCGAAAAATAGTAGGTCGCGGATATGTGACCAGACAGTCTTATCTTTGGCAACTTGGTTCAGGGTTCAATAAGTCGCCTACTTCAGGTGGAGTGTTCTATTCGGCATTACAGCTTGTGCGGTCTGGCAGCGAGGCGAACTCGCGATCAAGCGGCTTGCAGATCGGCGGCTAGAGAAAGCATTGGAATAAGTGGTAGTCCGCACTATCACAACCCGCATTTCCTCAACGAGTACCTCGTATCAGAGCAAGAGGAACTACGGGTTATGATGCCACGTCGTGCAGGGGATAACTGCACACGTTCAGGCAACCCTTGACGCTTACTTTGTGAATTCAAGTTCAACAGTTATATGTAAGAAAAGTAGTTCATTTACTGGTCGTATCCCTCGGCCTTAGGTATCAAAACACATTGTTACGCGGCGGAAATCCTTAGTTTATTTATACTGAGCTCCTATATGCAGCCTATAGTGATATTATTATAAGAAATCCTCTTTGTTTACGTTATTTGAAAATAAGTCTTAATTTATCAAGTCATGTATGCATGAGATACAATAATAGTTTTGGTTTAGCTTCAAAATACCTAATGCAACCTACCAGAAAACCATCCCAAAAGCAAGTATATTCCATCCAAAGGAGTTACAATAGCAGTCTAGTTCGTATTTACATAAAAGAAAATCCACCAAATGGGCGCCAACAAGCTGACACGAACCCATTGGGGCATAGATATGTCTGTACGACAAAAGAAGAACTACCTCGCTTTGAATGCTCGGTTAGCTCCCAAGAAACACCAACTGTCACAACCAACCTAGCCGCTCAACCGGCTACAACCTGCACCTGAGGCATTCAAGAAAGAATACCTCAGCAATCAACCAAACTATACAAAAGAGAGTACAAATTTCATAATGGATCAAGAAGGGGCTTACCGACCCCATAGCAATGCTTAAGTCAAAAGAGTGCACAAAACAAGTGCGTACATGTAGAAAAACAATGTCATTCCAAAGGATCAACCGCACCAAGTGCGTACTAGTTCTTTAAGTCCTGCTCAAACCGCAGGAACAAAAGGCAAAACACATGCCTATTCCATCATTTATAGAACAAGAACCTACTAAACAAGTGAAGCATAAGCAGCGGTTAAGTTCAATTTCGCAAGGGTCTTATCGGTGGCGGCCCTAAAGTGGAACGCACCAAACAAAACCAGCCCAAATCGGGGCCAAAGTGGTCTCTCTAACCACAAAAACAAAACCCGGTGGCCACAGGCTGAAACCACACCACCCCTTGCAAAATCCTCACACAAACGCTCCCGCCATGCTTCACGAATTCGCCTCGCAAAACGCCCCATAACCCAAGATAACACGTTTCCTTTCATCGTCCTCACACATGACTCCCAATTGCCAACGCATAGCGTTTGATGAACTTCAACACATAAAAAAGATCATAGGCCTTGTATCCAAGAAAATTACATATAGGGTTTGATTACCATAAGTACATAATCAAGGAAAAATCACTTTTAATGATAGGCTACATGAAGATGAACCATATTGCTACATGAAATAATCTAGCATAGGGAAAGTTGTTAACTCCATGAAACACAAATCTAAACATGGGAATTGTAGCATAGGAAGTTAGCATGGTCATTTAGCATAAGGAATTTGCTATATGTGTCAAATTAACCAACAAGAGGTTGATCATAATTACACTAATTAAGCATCATTTGAATCAAGAAGAACACACTAGGTAATTGCATCATAGGGAAATTTCAGAACACAAGAAACTAAGGCTAAGAAAATGAAAGAGAAATTCAAGAAGAACAACTTAAGTATAGGGGAATTGAAAGAGCAATCCTAAGGCTAATAAGGAAGAATTCAACACAAGATCTCAAGCTAGAAAAATAGAGAATTGAATCAAGTACGAAGATTGGCAGGGGTGGAGGACACCGCTTGCCTGAACCGAGGCGATGTCGCGACGGCTGCTTTTCTTTTCTTGCCTTGCTTGAGCCTTTCTCTCTTTGCTTTCTCTTTGAGGAGAAGGAAGAAGAAGATGAAGATGAAGAGGAAGAAGATGAAAATGAGAAATACAAAGCCCTGGTTCGGACTTATTTCCTCAGAACAGGGCTGAACCGTTCGATGCAGGATCAAGGAAATGAACGGAACAAAAAAACTGGAAAAAGTCGATTTTCGGGCCGGTCACGCCCTGTGTCACGCCCGTGACACAGGGCGTGTACCATAAGCGGCGCCGAAAGGTGGCAATTCCACGTTTATCCAGACGGTACACGGCCGGGGTACACGCCCGTGACGGGTCGGTCACGCCCGTGACGGGTCGGTCACGCCCGTGACCTAGGCCGTGTAACCCGTGTCTCGACACCTCGTCGACAGAAAGTGTCGACACTCGACCCAGCCTGACACGCCCTGTGACATGCCCATGTCACAGGCCGTGTCCCCTCTCTCGACGACTCGACACTCGATACTCGACGCTCGATACTCGACGATCGACACTCGACACTCGACGAAGCGGGACACGGCCCGTGACACGCCCGTGTCAGGGGGCGTGTACCCCATTCGTCGAGCTCAACTCGACGCAAGAAAAATTCGTCGAGTCAAGGAGGTCACGCCCAGGTCACGGCCTGGGTCATGCCCGTGACAGGGGGCGTGTCTCGCACAAAAACGACCATTTTCCCCTTTTGTGAAAAATGTTCCTGGGACGTCCTAGACCATTTTTGCCTTAAGCACTTTTTACCCTTTTTTGTTTCCTGAACCAGCAACTTGTTTTGAGCAACATTCCCCGGGCGCGAAAACGTGCAAGCATTCCCTAAGAGGCCTCACCGAGTCCCTGATTTGGACTACGGTTTGCTGGGGAATCGTGCAACTCGGCAACCAAAACATCCACTCGCATGCCCGCGGGAAAAACCATGCTCAAAGTACAATCAAAGCCCACGTAACGCCCATCATGCGTACGTAATAAAAATCCGGGGCGTTACAATCACTCCCCCTAACAAAAAGTTTCGCCTCGAAACTTTTCACAAAACCCAACACACAAGCAAACCAAAACATGAATCCAATCAAACATTAAATCACCTACCAGCTTACGGGAACAAATGAGGGTGAGCCGCCCTCATCATTGACTCGAGCTCCCACGTCGCGCTTTCCACATCTTGATTTTTCCATAACACCTTTACCATAGGAATCATCTTTTTCCGCAACACACGATCTTAGGAGTCCAATATCCGGATGGGCATCTCCACATAAGAAAGGTTTGGCGCCAATGGCGGCACCACGTCCAACACCTGCGTGTCATTCCGCAGACACTTGCACAGTTGGCTCACATGAAACACATTGTGAGCACCAGGAAAGTTCACAGGTAATTCCAGTTTGTAGGCAGATGCTCCAACTCGCTCAATAATCTTGAAGGGACCCACAAATCTTGGGTCTAATTTGCGCTCTTTCCCAAACCTTTTAATCCCAACCATTGGGGAGACTTTCAAGAAAACAGAATCTCCCACCACAAACTCTAATTCCGACCTTCGTCGGTTGGCATACTTTTCATATCGCTCTTGGGCGACTCGGAGCTTCTCCCGAATACCACGTACTGCAACTTCCATATCCTCGAGCGCCTCTGGCCCCAACAAAGGCCGCTCGCCAACCTCAGTCCAAAAGAGTGGGGTCCGACATCGTCGCCCATATAACGCTTCAAACGGAGCCATTTGCAAGCTTTCTTGATAGCTATTATTATACGCGAACTCCATAAGCCGCAAACGTTCATCCCATGCTCCGCCATACTCCAGAATGTAACATCGAATCATGTCTTCTACAATTTGATTTACTCTCTCGGTTTGGCCATTCGTCTGAGGATGATAAGCTGTGGAGTATCGCAAATCTGTCCCCAAACTCTCTTGTAAACTGCGCCAAAAATGAGAGGTAAAGCGGGAATCTCGGTCTGAAATGATATTCACAGGCACACCATGCAGTCGGATAATCTCGTTCACATAGAGCTCCGCTATTGTCTTCATCGGGTAGTTGACTTTAAAGGGTACGAAATGAGCACACTTGGTCAACCTATCCACGATCACCCACACAGAGTCATGTCCTCGGGGAGATCTTGGTAAGCCTGTAATAAAATCCATTGAGATGCTTTCCCACTTCCAGGTTGGAATCTCCAATGGTGTCAACTTGCCACCAGGTCTCCCATGATCAGCTTTCACCCGCTTGCAGGTATGACATTCCGATACAAACTGCGCTATATCTCTTTTCATTCCATACCACCAGACACTTTGTTTCAAATCACGGTACATTTTTGTTGAGCCTGGATGGTAGGCCATACTTGCGTCGTGTGCTTCCTTACACACCATCTCGCGAATATCCCCAACCGCGGGGATACAAAAGCGCCCACGATACTTTAACGTGCCTGCACCATCAATCGCAAAATCCGGTAATTCACCCTTTTCCGTTCGAAGAAATAAATGCAACAGATCAGGATCATCTTTTTGATGTTGTCTTGTAAGCACCAGCCATGACGGTTCTTCTATTGCCGAATGACTTTGCGGATCATATTTTCCCACGGAAATCTCCATCAATAAAAATTCCTCTACGAGACGATCAACAGAAAGATGAAATAGTTTCCCCGTCTTCCGACTCAAAGCATCGGCGACAACATTCGCTTTCCCCGGATGATATTGAATGTCCACATCATAATCAGCTACATACTCAAGCCATCGCCGTTGGCGCAAATTAAGTTCTTTCTGCGTGAAGACATACTTCAAGCTTTTATGATCTGTAAAGATTTTACACTGCGCACCATATAGCAAGTGTCTCCACAACTTCAATGCAAAGATCACCGCTGCAAACTCCAAATCATGCGTTGGGTAATTCTTTTCATGACTTTTCAACTGCCGAGACCCATACGCAATCACCTTCTTGT
Organism: Platanthera guangdongensis; assembly: GCA_039583875.1. NCBI lineage: Eukaryota > Viridiplantae > Streptophyta > Magnoliopsida > Asparagales > Orchidaceae > Platanthera > Platanthera guangdongensis. The sequence goes on along the minus strand of CM077157.1, from coordinate 91,297,679 downwards.
CTTGCATTAACACACAGCCAAGTCCAACGTGCGACGCATCCACAAATACTTCATACTCTTTTCCTTCCGTCGGCAAGACCAACACAGGAGCAGTACATAATCGATGTTTGAGTTCCAGGAAGGAGGTCTCACACTTGTCATTCCATTCAAATGCCACGTTATTCTGGGTTAATCGAGTCAAAGGTGCGGCCAACGTCGCAAAACCTTCGACAAATCTGCGATAATAGCCGGCTAAGCCCAAGAAGCTTCGAATCTCCTTGGGTGTTTCCGGTCGTCTCCATTCCATGACCGCAGAAATCTTTTCGGGATCCACTGAAATACCATGGTGATTAATGACATGACCCAGAAAAGCAACTTGCGGCAACCAAAACTCGCATTTGCTTAGCTTGGCGAATAACCGTTGATCTCGTAAAGTGGCCAATACTAATCGCAGATGCTGTTCATGTTCCTCAGCACTGCGGGAGTAGATAAGAACATCATCAATAAACACCACCACAAATTTATCCAAATAGTCCTTGAACACTCGGTTCATCAGATCCATGAAAGCTGATGGTGCATTGGTCAATCCAAACGACATCACAAGGAATTCAAAGTGGCCATGCCTTGATCGAAATGCAGTTCGTGGAATATCAGATTCCCGGACCTTGAGCTGATGATAGCCCGAGCGGAGATCAATCTTCGAAAATACAGAACTGCCACGCAGTTGATCAAATAAATCATCAATTCTTGGCAGTGGGTACTTGTTTTTAATAGTCACCTTGTTCAGTTCCCGGTAATCGATGCAAAGCCGCATTGACCCATCTTTCTTCTTTACGAATAACACCGGTGCACCCCAAGGTGATGAACTCGGCCGGATAAACCCTTTTGCCAACAAGTCATCCAACTGTGTACGCAACTCTGCTAGCTCACGCGGGGCCATCCTGTATGGCGCTTTCGCGATCGGTCGCGTACCCGGCTCCAAATCAATAACAAACTCGACGTCACGATCAGGGGGTAGACCAGGAAGGTCAGTAGGAAAAACATCTGGGAAGTCACGCACAACAGGAATCTCCTCCAAACGCGGCAAAACAGCACTAGTCCCCACAGCAGAGACAAGACAAGCAAAACAGTCGGAAACAAACAACATCCGAACACAGACCGCTGAAATTCCTGGAGAATCCTGGCAAGAATCACCATACACACTTCCTGGTTGACCATCGTCCTTGACAAAATCCAAGCGCTTCCCTCTGCACTGGATGACGGCGTCATAGCGGGATAACCAGTCCATACCCAGAATGACGTCGAAATCTTCCAAATCGATTACCTTGCAATCAACCCTTGCTATAAAATCCCCCAACAAAATGGGACAATCAAGAAGACCCCAGTCAGCCACCACAGAAGCGCCGGAAGGAAATTTCACCAAAAACGCATTCCCCACTCGCTCTGGTGTCAAATGATATCGATCCAGAAAGGTTCGAGCCACAAATGAATGGGTCGCGCCAGAATCAAAGAGAACACGCGCCCAACGGTTCTTGACCTTAAAGTTTCCTATAAGGTATATATGCTACGCTAAGAACGACACATATATACTAGGCAAGGCATACACAAAACGAGAACCAGAGGACTGAATCGAACCTGAGATAACCTGCGGTGATGTATGCGCTTCCTCTGCAGAGACCACATTCAACTTCCCTTTGCCTTTGTCCAAGCGCGGAGGCGGAGGCAAAGCCTGGAGTGGTGCGGGTTGCAACACAGCTTGAACCTGTGGGCACCTTGCGCGCAGATGTCCTGGTCTGCCACACTGGAAGCATACCTTGTCTTTGGCCCAGCAGCGGCTCACATCATGACCTCTTCTCCCACAAAATGTACACTCCAAGTCTCTGGTTGGCGCACCCATCATGACGTGCACCTGCTCCTTCTTTTGCATCCCCAACCGCTTGAAACATGTCTCAAAGGGGTGACCAGCTCGGCCACAGAAGCTACATGTCTCCTTGTTTCTCTTCCTTACGTCTGCGTCTTGGGAGCTTTTCCCTCCCACCAGCTTCCTCTTATCCTTCCTCATCAGTTGTCCTCTTTGTTTTGCAGTTTCGATCGCTTCCACCTTCAACGCAGCCTCAACCACAGCAGTGTAACTCGTCGCTCCATAAGCACTTGCGAACTGCTGTACGTCGCTGCGGAGTTCGCCAAGAAATCTCTTTACTCGGTCAACTTCCGTCGTCACCAAGCTCGGAGCGAACCGACTTAACTTGTTAAACTCGATTTCATACTCACTCACTGTGAGGTTCCTCTGCTTCAAGTATAAGAAATCATTCATCAGGCGGTCCCTTTCTACTGCCGGTAGAAACTTGCGCCGTACCATTTCTTTGAACACTTCCCACGAGCAGCCCGCCCCTAGGCCTTCCTTTTCTCGTAACCACCATCCTTTCGCCAATCCTTTAAGTTGATAAGCAGCAAGCATCACCTTTTGGTCCTCAGTCACACCAGCATACACAAACATTTCTTCTAACATGATCACCCAGTCATCCAAGATTACGAAGTCTGCTTTTCCGTCATACGTCGGTGGTCCAAGTCGCTGAAACTGCGAGATGAAAGTCATCGCAGGAGGAACCACAACTGGGGGTGTCACTGCCACTGAAGGAGTCGAACTCGTGGGGCCTCTAACCGTCTCTTGTCCTCTTGGTGCCAGCCCAGACATAGCGGATGACATAGCTTGAAGCTGGGACTGCACTTCCTGCACCTGCCTCGTCAAAGCCTCATTACTTTGGCGAAGACTATCTATCAGCGCATTATTCTGCGCGCCCGAAGACTCACCCTCGGATTGGGGAGTTTGCCTTGTCACTGGACGCTTCGACATCCTATAACACGTTCACTCTTATCAGGCTCAAACCCAACAAAACACACAACGGCTATGTACAGACCATACACAAAGAAATATGAACATCAACTGCTAACTTGCTTTGGGAGTTTAAGAATGATGGTATGCCTAACCTAAAGATGACTCACCGTCATCCCATGAACTTGTGCCTAACCCATGAATGCATGACTTTATTTGACCCAAAACCATGTGTGTACAGGTGTCATCATGTACGTCTTCGCTTGGCACGTTGTGCTCATGCAATGTTATGTTATACGTGCAGTGCTATGCAATCTAGAAAAGGCCTTTATGCATGCCATGAGCGGTCGTATGCATTCCAATGCTATACATCCCATACTACATAGCATTGCATGCAACGAAGAAAAGAAAACGTGCTAGTCGCACCCATGTGGTGAGGTTATGCATCCCATACTACATAACCCTCACATGTTGCCCCTATGGTGGATCCATATACAACCACATATTATGCATCCCATACTACATAATATGCCCCGTATACTTCTGTTCATGCCATGAGTGTAGTGTACGTGCTTCGGCCAAGACATACTGATGGCACCTCGGTGTGTGTATGAGATGATGCTTACAAACACAAAAGACAAGGAAAAGTTTGCCCGACCACATGTCAAGCAAACCTGGCTCTGATACCAACTGTCACAACCCGCATTTCCTCAACGAGTACCTCGTATCAGAGCAAGAGGAACTACGGGTTATGATGCCACGTCGTGCAGGGGATAACTGCACACGTTCAGGAAACCCTTGACGCTTACTTTGTGAATTCAAGTTCAACAGTTATATGTAAGAAACGTAGTTCATTTACTGGTCGTATCCCTCGGCCTTAGGTATCAAAACACATTGTTACGCGGCGGAAATCCTTAGTTTATTTATACTGAGCTCCTATATGCAGCCTATAGTGATATTATTATAAGAAATCATCTTTGTTTACGTTATTTGAAAATAAGTCTTAATTTATCAAGTCATGTATGCATGAGATACAATAATAGTTTTGGTTTAGCTTCAAAATACCTAATGCAACCTACCAGAAAACCATCCCAAAAGCAAGTATATTCCATCCAAAGGAGTTACAATAGCAGTCTAGTTCGTATTTACATAAAAGAAAATCCACCAAATGGGCGCCAACAAGCTGACACGAACCCATTGGGGAATAGATATGTCTGTACGACAAAAGAAGAACTACCTCGCTTTGAATGCTCGGTTAGCTCCCAAGAAACACCAACTGTCACAACCAACCTAGCCGATCAACCGGCTACAACCTGCACCTGAGGCATTCAAGAAAGAATACCTCAGCAATCAACCAAACTATACAAAAGAGAGTACAAATTTCATAATGGATCAAGAAGGGGCTTACTGACCCCATAGCAATGCTTAAGTCAAAAGAGTGCACAAAACAAGTGCGTACATGTAGAAAAACAATGTCATTCCAAAGGATCAACCACACCAAGTGTGTACTTGTTCTTTAAGTCCTGCTCAAACCGCAGGAACAAAAGGCAAAACACATGCCTATTCCATCATTTATAGAACAAGAACCTACTAAACAAGTGAAGCATAAGCAGCGGTTAAGTTCAATTTCACAGGGTCTTATCGGTGGCGGCCCTAAAGTGGAACGCACCAAACAAAACCAGCCCAAATCGGGGCCAAATTGGTCTCTCTAACCACAAAAACAAAACCCGGTGGCCACAGGCTGAAACCACACCACCCCTTGCAAAATCCTCACACAAACGCTCCTGCCATGCTTCACAAATTCGCCTCGCAAAACACCCCATAACCCAAGATAACACGTTTCCTTTCATCGTCCTCACACATGACTCCCAATTGCCAACGCATAGCGTTTGATGAACTTCAACACATAAAAAAGATCATAGGCCTTGTATCCAAGAAAATTACATATAGGGTTTGATTACCATAAGTACATAATCAAGGAAAAATCACTTTTAATGATAGGCTACATGAAGATGAACCATATTGCTACATGAAATAATCTAGCATAGGGAAAGTTGTTAACTCCATGAAACACAAATCTAAACATGGGAATTGTAGCATAGGAAGTTAGCATGGTCATTTAGCATAAGGAATTTGCTATATGTGTCAAATTAACCAACAAGAGGTTGATCATAATTACACTAATTAAGCATCATTTGAATCAAGAAGAACACACTAGGTAATTGCATCATAGGGAAATTTCAGAACACAAGAAACTAAGGCTAAGAAAATGAAAGAGAAATTCAAGAAGAACAACTGAAGTATAGGGGAATTGAAAGAGCAATCCTAAGGCTAATAAGGAAGAATTCAACACAAGATCTCAAGCTAGAAAAATAGAGAATTGAATCAAGTACGAAGATTGGCAGGGGTGGAGGACACCGCTTGCCTGAACCGAGGCGATGTCACGACGGCTGCTTTTCTTTTCTTGCCTTGCTTGAGCCTTTCTCTCTTTGCTTTCTCTTTGAGGAGAAGGAAGAAGAAGATGAAGATGAAGAGGAAGAAGATGAAAATGAGAAATACAAAGCCCTGGTTCGGACTTATTTCCTCAGAACAGGGCTGAACCGTTCAATGCAGGATAAAGGAAATGAACGGCACAAAAAAACTGGAAAAAGTCGATTTTCGGGCCGGTCACGCCCTGTGTCACGCCCGTGACACAGGGTGTGTACCATAAGCGGCGCCGAAAGGCGGCAATTCCACGTTTATCCAGACGGTACACGGCCGGGGTACACGCCCGTGACGGGTCGGTCACGCCCGTGACGGGTCGGTCACGCCCGTGACCTAGGGCGTGTAACCCGTGTCTCGACACCTCGTCGACAGAAAGTGTCGACACTCGACCCAGCCTGACACGCCCTGTGACACGCCCGTGTCACAGGCCGTGTCCCCTCTCTCGACGACTCGACACTCGATACTCGACGCTCGATACTCGACGATCGACACTCGACACTCGACGAAGCGGGACACGGCCCGTGACACGCCCGTGTCAGGGGGCGTGTACCCCATTCGTCGAGCTCAACTCGACGCAAGAAAAATTCGTCGAGTCAAGGAGGTCACGCCCAGGTCACGGCCTGGGTCACGCCCGTGACAGGGGGCGTGTCTCGCACAAAAACGACCATTTTCCCCTTTTGTGAAAAATGTTCCTGGGACGTCCTAGACCATTTTTGCCTTAAGCACTTTTTACCCTTTTTTTTGTTTCCTGAACCAGCAACTTATTTTGAGCAACATTCCCCGGGCGCGAAAACGTGCAAGCATTCCCTAAGAGGCCTCACCGAGTCCCTGATTTGGACTACGGTTTGCTGGGGAATCGTGCAACTCGGCAACCAAAACAGCCACTCGCATGCCCGCGGGAAAAACCATGCTCAAAGTACAATCAAAGCCCACGTAACGCCCATCATGCGTACGTAATAAAAATCCGGGGCGTTACACGCACGGCTTGGATTGCGGTCTGGCAACCTAGCGGACTGTGCGAACTCCACAACAGTAGACCGGCAGCTTGGTGTTTGAGTCTGCGCGGCTTGTTATCTTGTCTTGTAGTTCTCTGCTTTCCCTTTGGTGGTTGTTTGGTGAATCATGTCTCTCCATGTATGTCTCGCTGTGTAAAGAAGATTGTTGTGAATCAATAAAGACTCTTGTGCTGCATGTGTTTTCTGGTTGACTGGCTTTAGTTGAGATAACCCCTGCTCACTCTTAGTTCAAATGAAATTTTTGCTTCATCAAGGTGTGATCTTGATAGTGCTGAGAATATTAATTTGGCATCAGGCTATCTTGGTGACCACCAGAAGAATTCAACATTGTATCAATGCCAGGTTTTGAATTTTAACATGGTATCATAGCTGGACTGAAGTGGATAAGCAGTGATCAACTAAAGTGGTTGTTGCCCTTGTGAAGAGGGAACCAGTGGTAGAACCATGGCAGTGGAAGATGTAAGTTGTCTTGGAATTGATCTCCTTACAGAGATGAACTTTGATAGGTGGAAGTACTGCATGGAGAGCTTTCTTCTTGGCGAGGACCTTTGGGAGGTAGTATGCAGAGCAGAAAGATAAGAGGCTACTGCTGGCAATGCTGAAGAGATGGGATCTTGGAAGGAGACAAATGCAAAAGCGGAGTCTATTCTAGTGCATGTGATCTCATCGGAGCTCTTGGACCACATTAGTGGATGTCGGTCAGCTGCAGAGGTTTGGAATTTCCTTGATGGGTTGTTCAGGAAGGAGGTGAAGATTGCTGCAGAGTATGGTCCTTCTACTTCATATCAACCAGAGAGGAGTGTTTCTCCAAGGCATGATGAGAAGAAGAAGGAAGGACCAAGGTATTATAAATGCAAGCATCATGGTCATCTCAGGAAAGAGTGCAAGGTTGTCCTGCTCTCAGCGAACGTAGCTCATGTTGGGAGTAAGGAGAAGAACGTAGTTTGGTCATCAACAAGTTCTTGTGCTGATCCGATGAAGGCCAATAATAGTGCAGCTATCTTGCATGAAAGACTGGGGCATGTAGGGATGGACAAGCTGAAAGCAATGGCAGTGAGAAGACTCGTAAGAGGCTTGCCTAGATTGTCATCCTATGGCGATGGTTAGGGGTGTGCGGGATGTCAGCATGGTGAAGCTTATTGATTTATGGTTGATAAGTCACCTTTGGAGGTTTTCCATTGTGCTTTGGTTGGACCGACTGTCACCGCCAGTCTTGGAGGATGCAGGTCCATGCTGATATTGGTTGATGACTATTCAAGGTGTACTTGGGTATACTTCATGAAGAAGAAATCCAACATGATGCGCATGTTTGTGGAAGGCCAGCTTGGCCTGCGGATCAAGAAGTTGAGGACAGGCATCAGTGGTGAGTTTTGCTCAACCGAGTTCTCAAACTTTTGCAGGAAGCAAGGGATCCGGAAGGAGCTTTCTTATGGACATACTTCACAGCAAGGTAGTGTTGCAGCTCGGATGATCCGTTGGTTGACAGAGACCTGCAAGTGTTGGTTTCAGAGTAAAGGCATTCCTAAGGCTCTTTTGGCGGAAGGGATGGCATGTACTGCTCATGTCATCAATCAGATGCCTCTTAGTCCGATCTATGTGAAGACTCCTTATAAGCTGATGTTTGCGGTGAAGCCAGTGTGAAACAACTACGGGTGTTTGGATGTACCAGCTATGTACACACTCCGGATGCTCTCAAGACGAAGCTAGTCTTTGTTGTGTATTATGAGTAGAGGAGAAGATGGAGGTGTATGGATCCTGCGACGAAGAGGCTCATCATGTCGAGAGACGTTGTCTTCGATGAGTTGACGCCGTATTGGGATAGCTCTTATATGGAGCTAGAGATGAGCAGGTTAGATGGTGGGCTGAAGGAGGCTACTGCTAAGGTTCAGGTGGAGCTGCCTGAGTTACCAGGAGCTCCAGTTTGTTCTAGCTCCAAGGAAAAGGTTTCAGGGTCAGAAAGTAGGGGGATCGATGCTCCAGGTACTTCTGGCTCGAAGGCGGAGGCTTCCAGTTCAGGAAGCAGGAGGAGCAATGTTCCAGGTTGTTCTTGTTCAAGAGGGGAGTCTTCTAGTTTAGGAAGTAGGGGGAGCGTTGCTCCAGGTGCTCCTGGTTCCAGTGAGGAGGCATCTTGTTCAGGAATAAAGGGGTGCATTGTTCCGGTTTTACCCAGGAACGGAGCTGGTTTAGGACTAGTGGAGGTGGTTAGCCATGATCAGGTTCTTCTGATATCGAAGAGGATCAGTAACCCACCAGCTCGATAAAGTGAAGGTAACACGACGAGATTGGTCCCATGTTTATTTGCAAGCCCTCATGTCAAGCGAGTATCTTCTGGCAGTGATGTCCCCACTAAAATCAAGGAGGTGATTGACACCAAGGCTGAAGAGGTGACTTCTCTCAGAGGTAACGAGGCTTGGGCTTTTGTGCCCAAGGTAGTTGGTGATACTCCTATGATGCATGAGTGGAGGTTGAAGCTGAAGAAGAAGGCAGAGGGAAGCATGGCTCCTTTTGGGAGATGCTGGAGGGCTCCCTCATGGTCAATGATATGCGGGGCGAGGACTATGTCTTGGACATTTCTTCGTGGATGCTATCAGAGGGATCAGGTGGAATGTTACGGGAGCTGCTGGAGTTATTCAACACTTCTCGCTTCAAGGGGGAGTGTTGAAATTTGTGAAGTGAAAGTGGGTGAATGGAGCACTTGGACCTATCCGCGCGGATTACGCGGATAGGGTTGGTGGATAGCTAATTTGGAAGGGATGTTGCAGACGGTTTACTCTGTAGCGGCCTGGGCGGTCTGTTCTCGATGACTATGCGGACAACGATGGCGGTTAGCCAGGCCGGCTTGTGGTCCGCAGGAAGTTGGATCCCAGGAAGTAACCCGCCGGATAGAAACTCTATCCACGGAGTCCGGAAAGAAGCAGACTGAAGAACTGGAGCTCGGCATACCGGTTCGGCAGTTGCCTTGGTCTTGCTCTGGTGTAGTGGCAAGTGGAAGCCGCATAGATCGCCAGTCAGTACAAACTGATACTAGAGCTCGTCGGGAGAGGCGGACTGAATCTAGTGTCCGCTAGTAAGTGCGGACTGGCCCTTGTGGCCAATGGCGTGGACTTGGTTGGTTCGGAACCATGTGCATGTCTGGCTCAATCCGAGGAGATCACGCATTGGAGCTCAGATTGCTTCTCAGTCCGCCAAGCTCGGTAGAAGTGATGTGTGCCTTGGTTGCGAGTTTGGTAGAAGCAACTGGAGATTGTGTCCGCAACTGTGTGCAGACTAGAGCTGGAGTCCTCAGAGTCCGATAACTGCCTTGCTGGCGTGGCTATGGACTTGGGATATGCGGACTGGAGCAGTCTGCGGGATAGGCGCACTGGAGAAGTCAGTGGAAGATGCGGACTGGAGTTGTGTACCGTGTAAGTAGACTGGAGTTGTGTCCGCTGAGTCCGGTAGGTGTCTTGAGGACAACACAGTTGACTCAGGGTATGCGGACTGGAGTGATCTACAGGGATATGCAGACTAGAGCTGTCCACATTATGTGCGTACTAGATCGGCGTGACCGTTGAGTCCGGCTGTTTTCTTGGTGGCAAAGCTGTGGGCTCGGGATTGGCGGACTGATGCGGTGTGTCCGATGAGTTCGGCATTTGCATTATGACAAGGCTGTGGGCTCGTGATAAGCGGGCTGGAGCTGTGTCCGTGGATTGGCGGAAAATGTTGTTGCGGAGTCCGACTATGGAGGTCCTGGCTTGTCCTTTGGCGACAAGGCGGACTGGTGTTGATGTCCGGCCTTGGTGAAGCTTGGTAAGTTGGCTATCTTGCATAGGCGCGGAGGACTGGAATGTATCCGCGGACTGCGGAGATGTCTTGCTGCGGGATGTGGCGGTAATCCTATCGGCTAGGGTGGTGACCACACTCATCATCGTGCCTATAAATAGGACACATGTCACATTAGGAATAGTAACCAAGTAAACCTCAGGAACAGTAAGTGAGCCCACAACAGTTGCTGCGCACTGGACTTTTGTGTCCGCGTAATTTGGTTGAGTTGACCGGGTTGTGCTGTGCAGGTTGTGCAGATAGCACTGGAAAGCAAGGACTTGGCTCTGATTGCGGTCAGGGATAGTGCAGACTCTACGGTTAAGCAACAGGCGGAAAAAAGCACGTCGCGGACAGCAACCAGACGGTCTTCTCTTTGGCAACTTGGTTTGGGGTTCAATTGTTGAAATTTGTGAAGTGAAAGTGGTGAATGGAGCATTTGGATATATTCGCGCGGACTACGCAGACAGGGTCAGCGGACTACTAAGTCGGCAGGGATGTTGCAGACGGTTTGCTCTATAGTGGCATGTGCGGTCTGTTTGCGCGGTCTATGCGGATGATGAGTCCACTTTATATACCTATTTTCGGACTCATCTGGGCTAGTTTTCACGCGGTTGCACTTCACTTTTAGTTTTTTATCGTTCATATTTCATCTAATCTTTATTTCCATAGGAAGTGCACATTAATGCCCGTGGTTGTGTATTTTGTTATTTTTATAGTTTGTACTCCTTTTGTGATTGTCTGAAATGTCTGCACAGATTAGTGATTTGTTTTTCCTATCGGTACAGGGGTCGTGTGTGTGTTCCGGGATGGTTGTGAAACAGGAATACTGCGCACGATCATGGGATATAATGCGCACGACCACTGATCGTGCGCCCCTGATCGTGCGCACTACTCTACGTTTTCCAGAATCAGCCTGGGGTAAGCGCACGACCACTGGACATAATGCGCACGACCACCGGTCATGCGCCACTGATCGTGTGCATTGATTCCTCTTTTCTGGAGTCCTGTCTGGGGTAATCGCACGATCATTGGACTTAGTGCGCATGACCACTGGCCGTGCGCCACTACTCGTGCACGTTATCCTAGTTATTCTTCCTGATCTTCCATGCCAGTGCGCACGAGCACAGGACATAGTGCGCACGACCACTGGTCGTGTGCCTGTGATCGTGCGCATTGTTCATTTCTGCTTTGTATAAATAGTGCAGGTCTCGCCCTAATTCGGGAGAGGATCCGGAGCTCGACATTTCTCCGTCGTTTTCCGCATTCTCCGCCGTTCCCCTTCATCGTCCACCCTAGGGAGGTGCTCCGGGCAAGCTTTCACCGCCAAATCCGAGCCGGAGCTTCCTCTCGGCCTTCTCCTTCATCCGTGAGCTTCAAGTAGGGTTTGACGCCATAGCCATCAAGCAAAGGAAAGCTAGCAAACTTCGTCCGCTATCGTGAGATGAAGAAGACGGGGCATTGGAAGGTGGTGACAGCCCTTCTCTATCCCGAACGCAGTTGAGGACCGAGCTTGGATGCGGAATGACAACCAGACGATTCCAACCGTGAATCCTCAGCAAGGCTTCGGATTCGGTCGATCTCTTGACTTGTTCGTGCTTTCTTGTTGAATATTGGTGTTTAACTTTATTTATATTGATGAAGTATGCTTAGTTTGTAAAATGTTTTAATACAATTATGTCTATGTGATTGTATGTTTTCGTTATATTTACTTGAGTTGCGCCATATTCCATCCACCACCATTCACCCTTGCCGCACTAGCAATTGCTAGTGGCGTGCGTAGCGAAGAGGTGCTTACGACCCTCATTCCACCATTCTAACCACCTCATTCGCAAGCCTACTCGCCCATCCGCCTAGCGATTCGGTGCATAGCGGCCCGACTAGTCTTCCATCCCACCTGGCTAAGCATCGCATAGCGGCGTTGCACAGGAGTAGTTGTTAGCCTTTTATTTTTTATTTCTGCAACATCAAAACCTCCCCTTAGTTAGCTCCGACCTGAGGACTTCAATCTCAAGTCCTCCTCGAAATTAACTCCACCTTACTGTGTTCCTTGTGAGATCGATACTTGGGAAAACTCCCATTTTATATTACATATGCGACCGGTTCACTGCCGTGATCTTAAGCATCAAGTTTTTGGCGCCGTTGCCGGGAAATATAGTCGTGTGAGTTTTTGGAGAGGGGGATAATAGATTGAAGCCCTTTTCCATTTGTTCATATCATTTTTTTTTATTTTGCTTTGGTTATTAGAATTTTTTATTTTGCTTTTTTCTTTTGACCCTTTTCTGATTTTTGATTTAGATAGCAGATCTGTGCTATTTTTATTTTAGATGTGTAGCACTTTTTCAGCAATTATTTTTGTTCGTGATGGATCCTGATGCTGAGTGTCGTATCCTTGACACTTTGCGTCGATCCATCGATGTCATTGCTGTTATGAATGCCGAGCATTGCATTCGTTGTTTGTTATGTCAAGGTGTGGGCCACATGTTGAAGGATTGCCCTCGTTTGTGCAAGCCTTCTCCCTCTGAGGGCGTGTGCGCAACAACCTCCCGTTCACGGAAGATTGTTGTGGATAGGCCTACTAGGGTGTTGACTGGCCCATACACTGATATAACACACTTTGCTCACTCTTTACCCGTTGAGATTACTGAAGAATCTCTGTCCACATACAGCTCTTTCATGGGTCCCTCGATCCCTTTTTACGAGCTTTCCTTGAGTGATGATGATCACTCTGGTGTTAGCCAACAAAAAGAGGAGCAGGAACTCATGGACGCTCCTCTATGGGACGATGAGATTGTTCCGGTCGTTGACGGGGTGGCGTCTGCGAATGACTGTGCGAGGGGGCCTGCTCATTCAGTGCTTGATTTTGAGAGCAGCCTTGCCCCTCCGCAATTTTTGTCGGATTGTGCTACTCCTTTTTTGTGTGAGTCGGCTGATGATGTCGTACTTGTTGATGATTCGGTGCCCGAGGTTGCGCCGAAGTGGGATGATGATTCCTCTATCTCCGACGGAGAAGGCAGATATTCAGAACATTTTTACGCACCCCGGTGGGCTGAGGTATATCCCCTTTCCGATGCGGAGGTTTGCACCTCCTTATTGGATGAGGCCGTTCTTCTTACCACCGCGGACCTCGAGTTCTCGGATTCCCCTCGGTACGACTCGTATGATACCAATGATGATCTCTGCTTGGATCCGGCTGAGAGTGAGACGGGGATCACTCTCCCATTTTCTGATTCTTTTAGTTCTTCTTCTCTTTTATTACTTGATCCCCCTTCCTTATCTGAGCCTGTGCAGTATGAGTCTCTACAGGTACGTTGGGATGATGACGAGCTTTGTGCTCATGCCATTGCCATCGCCTCCTGCAGGCCTGTGATAGACGATACCTTGCTAGGCAAGGATTTATTTTGTGATAAGATGAGCGAGGACCAGTGCTCCTCCTATTCTTATTTCCTATTTCCTCTACCTGTGTTGGGCAGGTATTACTATTTAGGTAGAGGGGTAACTGTTCTATCGCCGTATCGGTACCCATTACCGAAACGAATATTGGAACACTTACTTGTGCATTTTTCTTTTCATAGACCCATTAGCTAGAACCTTTTCATAGCCGAATAAGTCGTGCTGGGATGACAATAACCCCAGTACTTATCTTTTATTTTCTACAATTTTTATTTTTCATGTCTATTTTAGTATTAGTATTTATTTGTATTTTGTATAGTTTCTTTTGTTTTTGCGGAGCTCACCCCTGCAGGTATTCTTGGAAAATTACATTGGCGGGGTTGTGATTCTTCGTATGCCGGGCCTGCTTCAGGTTTCCACGCATCTTCTGGTATTCTCACTAGCTGAGCATTGGGTAACCTCTTCCCTTAGCTTTTTATGATTTTTAATTTCTCCATCATATGATGTGCCGTTTAGTTTAAGTCTGGGGGAGAGCCAGTTTTGTTACCTTTTGCACGTGCACATCTCATGTGCATACTAGAAGCTTTTATAGTTTTATTTTAATTAGTTTATTGCATCACACACCACTGCACCCACATGAGTGTGTGCTTAGCTATTAGTGTGCTGCGAGTTAAACTCAATTCTTCGTTAGATTTGGGAAAATTATGGTGCTGACATAGGAATTTGAGACGGAGTAAAATGTTGACCTTGCTGTGCTCCTAGTCAACTCCTCTCATCTCGTGTAGAAATTGGAGTAGATTTAATTTTTCTGTATGCTTTTAGTTTCATATTTTTCTAATTACGTAAATACTTTTTATTCTACTCAAAAGTTGGTGAATTCGGTGTGAATCCGACGGTAGCTTAGGGATGTGTGTAGACGGCCGTTAGGTTCGTATTGCTCGAGTCGGGAGGAGGGATAGTCTTTCTCGTTGGCTAAGAACTTGCCCCAAGCTATTCTTGAATCATGGGTATAGGTTAGTCATGCATGAGCGTGATGTATGCCATCATTTTGGCCCGGTTGAGCTTTGTACCGTTCCTGACGTCTTATCCTCGCTAGACCCGTTGTGCCTACCCCTCCTTTTGATTCAGCTTCACCATGATTTCACCAAAGCCTCGTAGCCAATCCTAGTCGCACACCCAAGTTGAGCTTTAGTGTTTATATTTTAATGTTGGGGTGTGATGTGGTGATTTTACTTGTGATTATGTGGATGTGCTCCAATATTATATTTGCTGAAATTGCAAAAATAAAAAGATGATTTGAATAAAGAAAAAAAAATATTTGTAAAGAAAAAAAAAAGTGAAAAGAAAAAGTTTTAATTGAAAATCATTTTGGAAATGAGAATGTATTTGGAGTAGGCGGTACACACACCCATATTTGAAAATTTAAGTCTGGGGGTGTGGTGTACCCATATATATTTTGGTTAGCTGATGGATTCATTTTTATACCAGCTCATTTGGGTTTTGTGCTTAGCCATTCTTATTTATCATTGTTTACCTCACCAAAACCCAAGCCCCATCTCTTTACCTCAAGTCCTACTGATTCGTGTGTGAACCAAACCAGTGTCGTGGAGAGAATGCGAAAGGGCAAGCATATGATCACCGACATTGGTGGATTCCTTTGGAGGTTATCCCGAGCCCTGATCTTTGGCAATGCTCGCCTAGCGATTAGTCTACTTTCTTCCTACGCATGATCGGATGATTCACCGTGATTCTATTTTTGAGTAATAATAAAATGTTGATACGCATTGTGAAAAGTATAAACTATTTTGTATACTTAGAAATTTCTTCTATTATATTTTTACGCGCGCGAGCATGCGACTTCGCATGGTACTTCGTGTCGCAATTTCTTTGTTAACTAGTATTTTTCCCTATCTGCTTAGATTTTGTTTGCTCGGGACGCGCAAATAGTTAAGTCTGGGGGTGTGATGAGTCCACTTTATATACCTATTTTCGGACTCATCTGGGCTAGTTTTCACGCGGTTGCACTTCACTTTTAGTTCTTTATCGTTCCTATTTCATCTAATCTTTATTTCCATAGGAAGTGCACATTTATGCCCGTGGTTGTGTATTTTGTTATTTTTATAGTTTGTACTCCCTTTTGTGATTGTCTGGAATGTCTGCACAGATTAGTGATTTGTTTATCCTATCGGTACAGGGGTCGTGTGCGTGTTCCGGGATGGTTGTGAAACAGGAATAATGTGCACTATCATGGGATACAATGCGCAAGACCACTGATCGTGCGCCCCTGATCGTCCGCACTAATCTACGTTTTCCAGAATCAGCCTGGGGTAAGCGCACGACCACTGGACATAATGTGCACGACCACCGGTCGTGCGCCACTAATCGTGTGCATTGATTCCTCTTTTTTGGAGTCCTGTTTGTGGTAATCGCACGATCATTGGACTTAGTGCGCACGACCACTGGTCGTGCGCCACTACTCGTGCGTGTTATCCCAATTCTTCTTCCTGATCTTCCATGTCAGTGCGCACGAGCACAGGACATAGTGCGCACGACCACTGGTCGTATGCCTGTGATCGTGCACATTGTTCATTTCTGCTTTGTATAAATAGTGCAGGTCTCGCCCTAATTCGGGAGAGGATCCGGAGCTCGACATTTCTCCGCCGTTTTCCGCCTTCTCCGCCATTCCCCTTCATCTTCCACCCTAGGGAGGTGCTCCGGGCAAGCTTTCACCGCCAAATCCGAGCCGGAGCTTCCTCTCGGCCTTCTCCTTCATCCGTGAGCGTCAAGTAGGGTTTGACGTCATAGCCATCAAGCAAAGGAAAGCTAGCAAAATTCGTCTGCTATCGTGAGACAAAGAAGACGGGCCATTGGAAGGTGGTGACAGCCCTTCTCTATCCCGGACGCATTTGGGGACCGAGCTTGGACGCAGAATGACAACCCGACGATTCCAACCGTGAATCCTCAGCAAGGCTTTGGATTCGGTCGATCTCTTGACTTGTTCTTGCTTTCTTGTTGAATATTGGTGTTTAACTTTATTTATATTGATGAAGTATGCTTAGTTTGTAAAACGTTTTTATACAATTATGTTTATGTGATTGTATGTTTTCGTTATATTTACTTGAGTTGCGCCATATTCCATCCACCACCATTCACCCTTGCCGCAATAGCAATTGCTAGTGGCGTGCGTAGCGAAGAGGTGCTTACGACCCTCATTCCGCCACTCTCACCACCTCATCCGCAAGCCTACTCGCCCATCCGCCTAGCGATTCGGTGCATAGCGGCCCGACTAGTCTTCCATCCCGCCTGGCGAAGCATCGCATAGCGGCGTTGCATAGGAGTAGTTATTAGCCTTTTATTTTCTGTTTCCACAACATCAAAACCTCCCCTTAGTTAGCTCCGACCTGAGGACTTCAATCTCAAGTCCTCCTCGAAATTAACTCCACCTTACTGTATTCCTTGTGAGATTGATACTTGGGAAAACCCTCATTTTATATTACTTGTGTGACCGGTTCACTGCCGCGATCTTAAGCATCAGCGGACAGCAGCGGCGGTTAGCTAGGCCGGCTTGTGCTCAGCCGGTAGTTGGATCCCAGGAAGTAAACGGGCGATAGAAACTCTAGCCGCGTTGTCCGGCATGAAGAGGACTGAAGAACTGGAGCTCGGTAGATCGGTTTGGCAGTTGCCTTGGTCTTGCTCTAAAGCAGCGACAAGTGGAAGCCACGGAGATCGCCAGTCAGTGCGGACTGATACTGGAGTTCGCCGGGACAGGCGGACTGGACCCAGTGTCCGCCAGTAAGTGAGAACTGGCCCTGGTGGCTAGTGGTGTGGACTTGGTTAGGTTTGAACCAAGTCCATGTTTTGGCTGAGTCCGGGGAGATCGTGGAGTGGAGTGCGGACTGCTTCTCAGTCCGCCATGCTCGGCAGAAGTGCATGTGCCTTAGTTGCGAGTTTGGGGATAAGCAGACTGGAGGTTGTTTCCACAACTGTGTGCGGACTGGAGCTGGAGTCTGCTGAGTCCGGTAAGTGTCTTGCTGAATAGGCTATGGACTTGGGGTATGCGGCTGGTGCAGTCTGCGGGATATGCGGATGGGAGAAGTCTGCAATATATGCAGACTGTATTTTCTGCAGGGATATGCAGGCTAGTGCTGTCCGTAGTATGGGCGGACTGAAGCCGGGTGTCCGCGGATTCCTGCAGGTGCCTTTGTGGCCGCCGTGGGCTCGAGATGTGCAGACTGAAGTCGGGTGTCTGCTGAGTCCGGCAGGTGCCTTAGTGGCGAGGCTGCGGGCTCGGGATAAGTGGGCTGGTGCTATGTCGGCGGATTGGCGGACTGTTGCTGCGGAGTCCGGTTATGACTGTCCTGGTTTGTCCCATGGCGACAAGGTGGAATGGTGTTGCTGTCCGGCCTTGCTGATGTCTTGGCGGTTTGGTCTTTGGCAACAAGGCGGACTGGAAATTGTGTCCAGCCTTGGAGAAGCTAGGCGAACTGGCTATCTTGCACAGGTGCAGCGGTCTGGTATATATCTGCAAACTGCGGAGAAGTCTTGCTGCAGGATGTGGCAGTAATCCTATCGGCTAGGGCGGTGACCACACTCATCATTGTGCCTATAAATAGGACCCCTATCACATCAGGAATAGTAACCTCCATGCGTAAGTGAACAGTAACTTGAGCCCGCACAGGTTGCTGCGGACTGCCTTTTGGTGTCCGTGCGGTTTGATTGAGTTGACCGGGTTATGATGTGTAGGTTGTGCGGATAGCGCTGGAAAGCCAGGACTTGGTTCTGATTGCGGTCAGGGACACTGCAGACTCTGTGGTTAAGCAACAGGCGGAAAATTGTAGTTCGCGGACAGCGACCAGACGGTCTTCTCTTTGGCAACTTTATTCGGGGTTCAAGAAGTCTCCATCCTCAGGAGAACTGTTCTATTTGGCATCGCAGCATGTGCGGTCTGGCGGCTAGGCGACCTTGCGGTCAGGCGGCTTGCAGATCGGCGACTAGAGCTAGCATTGGAATAAGGTGTAGTCCGCGCGCCTTGGGTTGCGGTCTGGCAACCTGGCGGTTTGAGCGGACTCCACAACAGTAGACCGACGGCTTGGTGGTTGAGGTCGCGCTGTTTGTTTCTCTTCTCTTATTTTTTGTAGTTCTTTGCTTTGCCTTGGGTGGTTGTTTGGTGAAGCATGTCTCGTCGTGTATGTCTCGCTGTGTAGAGAAGTTAGCTGTGAATCAATAAAAATGCTTGTGCTGCATGTGTTTGCTGGCGGACTTGGTTTGGTTGAGATAACTCCTGCTCACTCTAGGTTCCTGGGAATTTTTCGCGTGATCAAGGTGTGATCTTGATAGTGCTGAGAATATTAATTTGGCGTCAGGCTATCTCGTTGATCACCTGGAGAAAATTCAACATGGTAGAAGTGCAAGGTTGTTGAATTTTAACATGGCATCAGAGCCAGGTTGGAGTGGATAAGCAGCGAACAACTGAAGTGGTTGTTACTCTTTGAAGAGGGAACCAGTTGTAGAACCATGGCAGTGGAAGATGCAAGTTGTCTTGGAATTGATCTCCTTACAGAGACGAACTTTGATAGGTAGAAGTCTTGTATAGAGAGCTTTCTTCTTGGCGGGGACCTTTGTGAGGTTGTATTGGAGCAGGAAGACAAGAGGCTACTGCTAGCAATGCTGAAGAGATGAGAGCTTGGAAGGAGATAAATGCGAAAGTGGAGTCTATTCTCAAGCAGGTGATCTCATCGGAGCTCTTGGAGTACATCAGTGGATGTCAGTCTACTGCGGAGGTTTGGACGTCCCTTGATGGGTTGTTCAGGAAGGAGGTGAAGGTTGCTGCAAAGGATGGTCCTTCTACTTCATATCATCAAGAGTGGAGTATTTCTCCTAGGCATGATGGGAAGAGGAAGAAAGGACCAAGGTGCTATAAATGCATGCAGCATGGTCATATCAGGAAGGAGTGCAAGGTTACCTTGCTCTCGGCGAACGTAGCTCATGTTGTAGGCAAGGAGAAGAACTTAGTTTGGTCTTCAACAAGTTCTGGTGCTGATTGGACGAAGGCTAGTGATAGTGCAGCTATCTGTCATGAAAGACTGGGGCATGTAGGGATGGACAAGCTGAAAGCAATGGCGGAAAGAAAACTCGTAAGAGGGTTGCCTAGATTGTCATCCTATGTTGATGATCAGAGGCATGCGGGATGTCGGCAAAGTGAAGCATATCGCTTTATGGTTGATAAGGCACAATCCAGATGGAAAGCACCTTTGGAGGTTGTCCATTGTGCTCTGGTTGTACCGACCGTCACCGCCAGTCTTGGAGGCAGCAGGTTCATGCTGATATTATTTGATGACTATTCAAGGTATACTTGGGTATACTTCATGAAGAAGAAGTCCAACATGATGCGCTTGTTTGTGGAGTTCAAGAAGCTTGTGGAAGTCGAGCTTGGCCTGAGGATCAAGAAGTTGAGGACAGACATCGGTGGTGAGTTTGGCTCAACCGAGTTCTCAAACTTTTGCAGGAAGCAAGGGATCCGGAAGGTGCTTTCTTGTGGAAATACTTCACAGCAAGGCGGTATTGCAGCTCGGATGATCCGTTGGTTAACGGAGATCTGTAGGTGTTGGCTTCAGAGTAAAGGTGTTCGTAAGGCCCTTTGGGTGGAAGGGATGGCCTGTGCTGCTCATGTCATCAATCGGATGCCTCTTCGTCCGATCTATGTGAAGATGCCTTAAGAGCTGATGTTTGAAGTAAAGCCTAGTGTGAAGCACCTAAGGGTGTTTGGATCTACCTGCTACTTACACACTCCGGTTTCTCTCAAGACGAAGCTAGTCTTCGTTGTGTATGATGATCAGAGGAGAAGATGGATGTGTATGGATCCTGCGTCGAACAGACTCATCGGGTCGAGAGACGTTGTATTCGATGAGTTGACACCGTATTGGGACAGCTCTTGTGTGGAGCTGAGATTAGTAGGTCAGATGGTGGGCTGAAGGAGGCTGCCGCTAAAGTTTAGGTGGAGCTGCCTGAGTCACCAGGTGCTCCAGGTTATTCTAGCTCCGGGGTCAAGGCGTCAGGGTCAGGAAGTAGGGGGAGCGATGCTCCAGGTACTTTTGGCTCAGAGGCGGAGGATTCCTGTTCAGAAAGCAGGGGGAGCGATGTTCCAGGTAGTTCTTGTTCAAGAGGGGAGTCTTCTGGTTCAGGTAGCAGGGGAGCGTTGCTCTAGGTGCTCCTGGTGGAAGAGGCATCTTGTTCAGGAAGGAAGGGGAGCATTGTTCCGGGTTTGCCCGGGAACGAAGCTGTTTCAAGAGCAGCAGAGGTGGTTAGCCGTGATTCGGTTCTTCGGAGATCGAAGAGGATCAATAATCCACCAGTTCGATATAGTGAAGGGAACACGGCGAGTTTGATCCCATGTTTCCTTGATAGCCATCAGGTCAAGCGAGTACCTTCTGGCTGTGATGACCCCACTAGAATCAAGGAGGTTGTAGACACCAAGGCTGAAGAGGTGACTTCTCTCAGAGGTAACGAGGCATGGGTTTTTGTGCCCAAGGTAGTTGGTGATACTCCTGTGATGCATGAGTGGAGGTTGAAGCTGAAGAAGAAGGCAGAGGGAAGCATGGCTCCTTTTGGGAGATGCTGGAGGGCTCCCTCATGGTCCATGATATGCAGGGTGAGGATTATATCTTGGACATTTCTTCATAGATGCTATCGGAGGGATAGGATGCAAGGTTACGGGAGCTGTTGGAATTATTCACCACTTCTCACTTCAAGGGGGAGTGTTGAAATTTGTGAAGTGAAAGTGGGTGAAAGGAGCACTTGGACCTATTCACGCGGACTACACTGACAGGGTTGGCGGACTGCTAAGTCGGCAGGGATGTTGTAGACGGTTTGCTCTATAGCGGCGTAGGCGGTCTGTTCGCGTGGACTATGTAGACAGCAGTGGCTGTTATCTAGGACAACTTGTGCTCAGCAGGCAGTTGGATCCTAGGAAGTAACCGGGCGGATAGAAACTCTAGCCGTGGAGTCTGTCATGAAGCGAATAGAATAACTGGAGCTTGACAGACCGGTTTAGCAGTTGCCTTGGTCTTGCTCTGGTGCAGCGGGAAGTGGAAGCCGCGGAGACTGCCAGTCAGTGTAGGCTGATACTGGAGTTCGCCGGGACAGGCTGACTGGATCCAGTGTCCGCCAGTAAGTGCGAACTGGACCTTTTGGTCAGTGGTGTGGACTTGGTTGGGTCTGAACCAAGTCCATGTTTTGGCTCAGTCCGGGGAGATTGCGCAGTGGAGTGCGGACTGCTTCTCAGTCCGCCAAGCTCGGCAGAAGTGCATGTGCCTTGGTTACGAGTTTGGGGATAAGCGGACTGGAGGTTGTGTCCGCAACAGTGTGCGGACTGGAGATGGAGTCCATTGAGTCCGGTAAGTGTCTTGGTGATAAGGCTATGGACTTCGGGTATGCGGACTAGTGCAGTCTGCAGGATATGCGGACTAGAGAAGTCTGCAAGGTATGCAGACTGGATTGTCTGTAGGGATATGCGGTCTAGTGCTGTCCGCAGTATGGGCGGACTGAATCCGGGTGTCTGTTGAGTCCGGCAGGTGTCTTTGTGGCAGCCATGGGATCGGGATGTGCGGACTGAAGCCGGGTGTTTGCTGAGTCCAGCAGGTGTCTTAGTCGCGAGGCTGCGGGCTCGGGAAAAGCGGGTTGGTGTTGTGTCCGCAGATTGGAAGACTGTTGCTACGGAGTCCGGCTGTGGCTGTCGTGGTTTGGCCCATGGCGATAAGGCAGACTGGTGTTGATGTCCGGCCTTGGTGATGTCTTGGCAGTTTTTTCTTTGGCGACAAGGCGGACTGGCGATTGTGTCCGACCTTGGAGAAGCTAGGCGAACTGGCTATCTTGCAAAAGTGCGGCGGACTGGTATGTATCCACGGACTATGGAGAAGTCTTGCTACAGGATGTCGCGGTAAAATTATCGGCTAGGGAGATGACCACACTCATCATCATTCCTATAAATAGGACCCCTGTCACATCAGGAATAGTAACCTCCATGCGTAAGTGAACAGTAACTTGAGCCCACACAGGTTGCTGCGGACTGCCTTTTGGTGTCCGCGCGGTTTGATTGAGTTGACCGGGTTGTGCTTTGTAGGTTGTGCGGATATCACTGGAAAGCCAAGACTTGTCTCTGATTGCGGTCAGGCACAGTGTGGGCTCTGCGGTTAAGGAACAGGCGGAAAATAGCAGGTCGCGGATAGCAACCAGACGGTCTTCTCTTTGGCAACTTGGTCCGAGGTTCAAGAAGTCCCCTACCTCAAGCGGACTGTTCTATTCAGCATCGCAGCATGTGCAGTCTGGCGGCTAGGCGACCTCGCGTTCAGGCGGCTTGACGATCGGCGGCTAGAGCTAGCATTGGAATAAGGTGTACTCCGCGCTGCTTGGGTTGCGGTCTGGCGACCTGGCGGTTTGAGCGGACTCAACAGCAGTAGACCGACGGCTTGGTGGTTGAGGTCATGCGGCTTGTTTCTCTTGTCTTGTTTTTTGTAGTTCTCTGCTTTCCCTTGGGTGGTTGTTTGGTGAAGCATGTCTCGCCATGTATGTCTCGCTGTGTAGAGAAGTTAGCTGTGAATCAATAAAGACGCTTGTGCTGCATGTGTTTGCTGGTTGACTGGATTTGGTTGAGATAACTCCTGCTCAGTCCAGTTTGCAGGGAATTTTCCGCGTGATCAAGGTGTGATCTTGATAGTGCTGAGAATATTAATTTGGCGTCAGACTATCTCGTTGATCACCTAGAGACAATTAAACGTGGTAGAAGTGCTAGGTTGTTAAATTTTAACATCAATAAGTCGTCTGCTTCAGGCAGACTGTTTTATTCGGCATCGCAGCTTGTACGGTCTGGCGGCTAGGCGACCTTACGGTCAGGCAGCATGCAGATCGGCGGCTAGAACAAGCATTATAATAAGGGGTAGTACACGTCGCTTATGTTGCCGTCTCGCGACCTTGCGGACTGTGCGGACTCCACAGCAA
The DNA here is from genome assembly GCA_039583875.1 of Platanthera guangdongensis. NCBI lineage: Eukaryota > Viridiplantae > Streptophyta > Magnoliopsida > Asparagales > Orchidaceae > Platanthera > Platanthera guangdongensis. The sequence continues at coordinate 91,274,180 of CM077157.1, read as the reverse complement.
TAGACTGGCGGCTTGGTGTTTGAGTCTGCGCGACTTGTTGTCTTGTCTTATAGTTCTCTACTTTCGCTTGGGTGGTTGTTTGGTGAAGCATGTCTCGCCATGTATATCTCGCTGTGTAAAGAGGATTGCTGTGAATCAATAAAGACTCTTTTGCTGCATGTGTTTTCTGGTTGACTGGATTTAGTTGAGATAACACATGCTCACTCCAAGTTCTAGAGAAATTTCCGCGTGATCAAGGTGTGATCTTGATAGTGCTAAGAATATTAATTTGGCATCATGCTATCTTGGTGACCACCTGGAGAATTCAACATGGTATCAATGCCAGGTTGTTGAATTTAATATCTTTCTAGTTGCTTTTGTTGCTTTTTTGCTTTGTTGGAGGGTCCTGTTTGCTTTTATTTATTTGTATACAGGTGGTGTGTTTTCACCAAGGCTATAATGCAGGTTTGAGAAAAATGCACGGTCGTGCGTTTTCTTAGCACACGGTTCTTTGCGATCGTACATTTTGTTTATGCAGGAGAATCGTCGAGTGGAGCTCGACGAATATCGTCGAGCTGAGCTCGACGATCTTCACGCACGGTTAACGCATGGTTTCTTCGGAACCGTGCGCGAAGGAAAAGCACGATTTTCCTGTCGCTTTCTGGTTTGTACCAGTCTGTGGTTAATAGTGCGATTTGTTCACGCACGGGCAGAAGCGCCCGTGCGCGTGTAAAACTCACGATTCCCCTGTGTTATCTTGTTTTCTTGCGCTCTGTGTTTACCCGTGCGATTTCCTTCACGCACGTGCGGTAGCGCCCATGCGCGAGTAAAACACAGGGTAAACGCATCTTCATCTGCAAGCTTGGCCTAGAAGTTAATAATGCACGGTCGTTCGCCAGACCGTGCGTGCCTATTTTTCTGACCTGCTTCTATTTAAGCGCAGATTTCTCACCATTTTAGGGGACGAGACTTGAGCCATTCCATCCGCCAATTTACGACAAAGTTCCGTAATTCTCCACCTTGGAAAGGCCTCTGGGCAAGCTTTCAATGCCAAATCAAAGTCGGAGCTTCTTCTCGGCCTCCTCCTTCATACTTGAGCTTCAAGAAGAGTTAGATCTAGCTTTTTCCATCAAGCTAGGAGAAGTTTGTGCCATCCTCCACACGCTCGTGACATGAAGAAGACGTGTCCATTGGGAGTGAGTGATAGCCTCCCCTTCACCGGACGTAGTTGAGGACTGAGCTTTGACGTGGATTGACAACCCGGCGATTCCTTCTATGAATCCTCAACAAGACTTCAGATCCAATCAATTTCGCACACTTTTCTTCTCTTGTTGTCGATAGTGTAGCTTAATCTCTTTGTATATGATGAAGTATGCTTATTTTGTAAAACGTTTGTATACAATCATGTCTATATGATTTTGTATTTATGTTATTTGCTTGAGGTGTGCCATTTCCATCCACCACCACATCCATTCTGCCGCTCTGGCGATTGTTAGAGGCGTGCGTAGCGAAGAGGTGCTCTCGACCCTCATTCTACCATTATCACCACCCCATTGGCAAGCCTACTCGTCCATCTGCCTAGCAAATCGGTGCATAGCGGCCCGTGTAGTCTTCCATCTCGCCTGGCGAAGTATCGCATATCGGCATTGTATAGGAGTAGCTGTTAGTGTTTTATTTTCTTTTTCCACAACTATCAAAACCCCCCTTCGTTAACTCCAACCAAAGGACTCCAATCTTAAGTCCTCCTTGAAATTAACTCCACCTTACTGTGTTCCATGAAGTGATTGATACTTGGGGAAATTCACCCATTTTATATTACTTGTGCGACCGGTACACTTACCGTCCAACGCATCAGTACTCACTTAATGCCAAACAGCTAAAGGCTGTGAGATAGGCAAAGCCTAAGAAGAAATAACAATAATGTGGCTAAGTCCACATGCATTGAGTGAAGTCCACTCACTTAACGACATATCATAAAAATCATTCAGTATTGCTAAGTCGGTCAAAGCCACAAAAGATCTGTGTAGTTATTTTGAATAAGTCCACAGAAGTTGAGTGGGTCAAGCTCACTCAGTGCCATGTGATAAAAAGCATTGACTGAACCTTATTCAGTCGGAGATGGTGTTTCCAACACAGGATTTTTTCTAATGACAAAAGCATTGAGTGAATGTTTTTCACTCAATGCCTAATCAACTGAGAAACTGTCCAAGGACAGATAAGTTGAGTGAAATCTACTCTCACAATATCTTGTCAATATATTTGACAGATGCTGAAAGCATTGAGTGAAGAAGCAACACTCAACACTTCCCAAGTAGGAAAATTGTCTAAGTTCAAATGCGTTGAGTGAAGCTTACTCACCCAATGAAAAATAACTAGAATCATTTCTAAGTAATATGGCGTTGAGTGAAGCCTACTCACTGAAAGCCAAGTAATAAAAAGTTTGTCTAATACAAAAAAGCATTGAGTGGACTCAACGCTCTCAACGCCTAGAGGCAGAAAGATTTTTTTAAGTTTTTTGGCATTGAGTGAAGGTTGCTCACTCAATGCCTAAAGACAGAAATCTGTGTAAGTGTTTTGGCATTGAGTGAAGCTTACTCACTCAACGCATATACTAAAGATGTTTGGTTTTGGCTAAGTCCATATATGGTGACATCAGCAATGTCAACAAAGTTCAAATTAAGTGTGGGAAAGCTATAGAACACGACCGATGTTGTCGCAGGGCTACTGTACGACTTCTTCCATCAAAGGAAGTTGCAGTTGTGTGCTACAGGTGTTACTCACTGCTTCCTAGAGCTGTTAATCGGCAGAAGACAAAAAGGGACAACATTAGATGTTTAACTTAACTTTTTATTGTTTTATCCAAAACGAAAAAGTGCGGTTGGACTTCTTCTTCCTCGCTATTGCTGTCAAGAAAAAGCTCGATGTCATCCAGCAGAACAAAAGATTAATTTAGCTGTAGCACTTTTCTTCTACTAAAGCAAGATCAGAAAGAGTTCTGATAAAGAAAGAAAGGAGATCCTTCAGTCTTATGCGGGTTCAGTTAGCTGCTTGAAGATCTCATGACCTAGCTATTCTTTCGCCTTCTTTAGCAAGTTCAGAATTTATATTTTAAGAGTCTTCCAAGAGAGGCAGAATTTCTTTCTGCTGATGTGAAAAAAGATAGAGCTGAGATAACTCGTCCCTAGTTGTTTACATTGAGAAATTTATCTGTTTCAAAATAATTAAAACCCCTATTTTTGTGTAGGAAACTTTTTGATATGAGTTGTAGGGCCTTTGGCCTGAGGTAGGGCAAATTTGCTTGAGATGTAGATGAGTTGTTCTTTATGAGTGTAGGATCAAGTTTGGATCTGAGGTAGGTGATCATTTGGTCACTGAGCTATTCGAATTTTGAGCTTAAGGTAGGCGAGTCATTCCCACTTAGCTGTAGGGCACTTGTGCCTGAGCTGTAGGATCCTTTGGATCTGAGGTAGAGCTTAACAGCCTGAGGTAGGAGAGTCATTCTCTCTGAGATAGGATACTTTGTGGATTTGAGGTAGGGCTATCCTCCCAGCTTGAGTTGTTGGGTCTTTGGCCTGATATAGGTGATATACTAATCACTGAGTTGTAGGGAACTTGTGCTGAGATGTAAGTGTTGGAGGAGACTGAGAGATCCTGAGGGATCTGAGGTGTAAGCTCTTTGAGCTGAGTTTTAGAGAAGTGTCTTGTCTAACAGAAAGTTAAAAAGGTCTGAGGAGAGTGGATGTACCCATAATATGGGGAACCACTATAATCTCTATGTGTGCTTTTATATGATGTTTCCTTTTTACAGGTTCTTGAAATATAAATAACTGCCGACAAACTAAGTAACTAAATAAAAATTTAGAGAAAGTCACAAGACATCAATTAACCTATTCACCCCCTCTAGGTTGCAAGCTACCTTGAAAACAAAGACTTTTAAGTGGTATCAGAGGGAGGCTGCTCAAAAAGGATTTAACAATCTGAGTGATCTCCAAAGATAGCTAAAGATCTAAACTTACGGTTTCTGGAGAGAACCATAAGGAGATTGGTTCCATGATACACCCCATCTACAAGAAGGAGTATTTTGGAATCTAGAAAGAGAGGGTAAGGCTGTTTATGGAAGCCTCTCAACCTAGGATCTTAATGACAGTAAAGGAGGGACCGTTCATCCCTATGAAGGTCTCAGTTCTTTATGACAATGTCCAGACTCCCAAGACTTATTGAGAAAGGACCAATGATGAGGTCATGTTGACTGCATTGGAAATGAGAGCCCAGAACATCATAGTCAGTGATATTGATGATTCTACCTTTCAGAACTTGGTCCAATGCCAGACCTCCAAAGAGATGTGGGACACCCTAGTGGTCTACATGGAGGGTACTGAAGAGGTAAGAGATGATAGAAAATCCATACTCGACCAAGAGTATTAGGATTTTAGGCAATCCCTGAAAGATAACATAGCTACTTGGTATGAAAGATTTTTCAGGATCATTAATGAACTAAGGACCAATGGGAGGGTCTTTAGTCATTATGAAATAAATGACAAGTTCCTTAGATATCTCACTATAGACCGGGATACTAAGATTTGTTCCATAAGAGAGGTGGCCAAGCTTATTAATACTGCTCCCCAAACATTGTTTTGAAAGTTGCTCTCCTGTGAGATGCTGCTAGCTGCCAGGAAAGTGGAGGAGGCCAGTAACAAATCCCATGAGAAGGAGAAGTCCTTGGTATTTAAGGCAGACAACATGAAGAAGAGCAAGAGAGGATTACCTCACCTCGAGGAAGACCAGCTTATTCAGATACCTCAGATTTAGATGCATCAGAAAACAGCATGTCAGATGAGGACTTTGTTGCCTTCTCCAGGAACTTTCAGAAGGTGATGAAGAAGAAGCATTGGAAGAGCAAACCATCCACCTCTTCTCATTACAGGAGAAATCATTCTAAGGCTGATAGGTATGATTCTAAATCCAGTAAATATAATTTTTCTAAAGTTATTCGCTACTGCTGTAGCAAACCAGGGCATGTGAGAGTTGAATGCACATTGAAGAGGAAGGAAGATACTGAGAAGAAATAGCTCCAGCACAAGGGCAATATGGGGAAGTCCTTTGTTTCCAAGAAAAAGAAGAGCTGGACAGACTCATCTTCATCAAAGTCTAAAGAAGAAGAAGCCTATTGACTTATAATTTCGCATCGGGTCCGAAAACTTGATGGGGTTAAAACTCCAAAAATTGGTGAGAATTCCCGCGGCACCCCGGGCGGTTTATTTAATGAAAAAGGCGGATGTTGTTTTATTTAGAAAACGGGGCGCACGGATTTATTAATTTGGATATAAAAAGTTTAGATCGAGTTTTAACGAAAGGAGGCAAGTGCACCTATCGCATGTAGTACAGGATATTCCGGTGTGGAATATCGAGGTCGTATTGTTCTCGGGGTCCGGTTGATTATTTCTACTCTTCCTTAGAGGGGAATATTATTTTACCGATAATTACTTGTCGGGTATTTTTTTATATATATAAAAGTAAAAAGAAAGACAGAAAATATAAAATGAAAGCATTAAAGGGTGGAGCCGATGAAGAGCTTAGCGCGACCGCATCGAATAGAATTTGAACTAAAATAAACTTTTAATAAAAAGAGATCCTAAATTTCAAATTAATTAAGGCAGAGACTTGGTCATGGAGGTTCCACTAGAATGAGCTCACTTATCTCTAGGACTATCACTCACCTGAATGCTAAGACTATTCGACCGAACGTTAGTCCGACGAAAGATTCCACTTAATGCCCGCATTATGCTAAGAACCCCACTATTGGGTGGAGAACCCAATCCGGCAGATTTTCCGCGCCTCCTCTCTCGAGGGTTAGTGCAGAACTCCATTTACCAAGGGGCGATCAGTACATACGCACAGCCACTCGGCTAGTTAGCGTATGGACTACGGAAATAGGGCCCACACATCGATTATGTGGTCCTACGCATCCTAAACCCTAGGCAAACCTTAAGTAATTTTAATTAATTAGAAAATAAGGACCTTTAATTATTTAAAGCTATTATTTCTGTCCCAATGCCCTTCGATACTGATGGCTAAGAACGGTTAGCCACTCATCGAAATGGGGACGACAGGCGAGAAAAGCAATAAAGAATGCAGTAAGTGAAAGAGATAAAGAAAGCAGTAAAATAAAGCAGGAAAGAAAGCTGAAAATTGCAAGTCCCACTCAAACGAGTGAGACTGAAATGAAAGCAGTAAAGTGCGAGTCCCGGCACAAATGTGTGGGTGGGAGAAATGAAAGCGTGTCCTACTCAAATGTGTAGGACAAAATAAATGCAACGCATGCACACACTCGACATAAATTAAAACTCACGCACACACACTCTCGACATAAAGTAAAACTCACGCGCACAACAAAATGTAAAAACTCACCCACTCTACTGGAAAGGAAATAAAACACTACGCCATTTAACTCTTAACGAATAGGCGGAAATAAATGCGCATTCATAAAAAATTGCAAAAAATTATGTTACCGAAAAATTAAAATAACTAGATTTCTACCGCTAGAATGCGTTAGAAATGCATAAAAAGCTAAAATAAAAATTAAACAAGCCAGAAAGTTTTGCAAATAAACGCAAAAATGGAAGTTATGGAAAAATTAAAACGAATACATTTCTACCGCTAGAATGCGGTAGAAATGCGTAAAAAGAAGACAGAAAAATTAAACGGATAAAAGTTTTAAATGAAAATCTAAGTGCTTGAAAATTTAAAAGGGCTATATTTTCATTCTTATAACTTTATAGAAATGCTTAAAAGTGCAAATAAAGCTAAAAGAGAACGAAAATTTTTACAATCCTAAAGAGCCTAAGTTAAAAGAAATCAAAAACCACTTTTATAACCGTTTTTATAGTTTTATAAGAATGAAAATAACGAGTACGGAAAAATCCTAACACTAAACTAATCTAAATAAACAAAACTAAAACATAAAAAGACAAATCTATACTCATACACGCGCACACCCGTACGAAAATAAATAACGAAAAAATAAAAAAAAGATTGCAAAGGAGTAGGTTGTTTAGATTCATTCAAAAGCCAAATAAAGAGATTGAAACACATTTTATTAAGTTAAAAAAACGAGTTACAAAGGAACGAAAACGAAAACTAAGAGAGGGGGAGAAAATATCCCTTACATAGCATTTGGAACTCATCCAACCAGCATAACACCTTATACAAAATGGCCCAAAAAGTGGAACAGAAATACATCTAGACGGCTGGAATTTATAGACAAAATTTTTCATGGGACACGCCCTCTGACACGGGCGTGTCAGGGGGCGTATCAGCACTGTACAAGATTCGTTCCGACGAAGTCACGACAAAGTTGACTTCTGGCTGGACATGTGTCGGTATCGCGGCGGTCATGCCCCAGGTCACGAGCGTGACTCTCGGCGTGTTGGGGAGGTGGATCTGGGCGCGGTGCTTCAAAAGTCGCGGGTGTAGTCTTGTCGGCCAGGTGTAGTAGTACACGCCCGTGTCGCATCTTGACACGAGCGTGTCGGGGAGGTGTCGACATTTGTCGAGCGGAAAATATCGAGCGCGTTTTAGTCGAGTTAGGTGGAGAAGTCACAACCCAGGTCATGGGCGTGACTCGGAGCGTGTTGGGTTGGTCGACGTTTGTTGAGCGGAAAATGTTGAGCTTGCTTGACACGGGCTGGGGTCACAGGGCGTGTCATTGGACACGAGCGTGACGTCGGGCGTGTTCATCAATTTCTTCATTTTGCGGCCGATTTCACAGGATTTGAGTTATCATGCCCTGGTCACTGGCGTGACCCAAAGAACACGGGCGTGACCCATACAAAATTTGACAATTTCCTGAAATTTTTCAGAAAATCAAAATAAAGTAAGTTAGCAAATTATTTACAAAAAAGAAACATTTTATTAAAGAAAAATAAAGAAAAATAACAAAAAGAAACTAAAATGATAATTTAATGTACATAAATATAGGTATATTTATAATTCATCAAATACCCTCATACTTAAGCTTTTGCTATTCCAGAGCAAAAGTTGGAGATGAAATTATAAGGAATTAAAGTAATCCTAAGTTTAGCAACCGCTTGACTTAATTAAAAGTAAGATCAAAATAAATATCCGGGGTACTAGAGTTAAATCCTAATTTATGAAATGTTATAAATAGAGGAAGAGTTTCAAAAAGACTTCTAGATAAAACAAATAGAAACAAAAATTTATTTTTGTTAGTTTAACAAAGATGGATTAAAATTATATAAAAAACTTAAGCTTAAAAAAGTTAAAGGAAATAATGCAATTTAAAAATTATGCTCTCAAAAAAATTTAAATTAATTCTAGAATCATTGAAATAGGATAAGTGGTTTGGTGGTTTATGAAGAGGGCTTGGATTTAGAGGGAAGGTAATTTTTTCTCGAACCTCTATATATTTTTTTCTTTTGAATAATTAGGAAAATGAAATCTTATTTTCCTAAAATAATTTTTTTTTTCTTTCTTCATAAATAAAATTAACCCAATGTATATGTATAGGAGTAATGAAATTTATCCTCTTACTCCATAACATATAATCTTTTAAAATATTGGGTGCCTATGTTTACGGAACGAAATCTTATTTTCATTGACATAAGATCTTTTAAGAGGTGAAATAGGGGTAATCATGTCTAAGTAAGACATGAAAAAAGAGGTGGGGTTTATTTTTTCAAAAAGAAAAATAGATTTTAATAAAAACGTTTTGAGAGCAACTTTTTTAAAATGAACTTTCCTATGTTTCTAAAAGCATGAAGTAGAAACAATTGAAATACATGCTTTTTATTTTCTAACATAAAATGCGAGCTTCTATTTATAAAAATTAGAAGTGGTGGAGAAAAATAAGTTCCCTATTATAAGGAAAAGACATAAAAAATTCTTTAAAACTTAACCCCAGACACTTAAAACTATCGAACTTTAATTAATAAACGAATAGTAAGCAAAGAATAATTAAAATTCGCATATAAATTAACTCGAAACTAGATTTTTGGAAAGCAAAAAGGGTTAAGATATGATATATTCGATTTTATTTGTTACATAATTTGTAAATTTTTTGGATTTGTTTAGAGTTTTTATCAATTTTTTTATTTTTTTTATTATTATCTTTTTTTTGAATTTTTAAAGTTTTTTTTTCTTTTTTTAGGATTTTTGGTTTTTCTAAATTTTTTTTAGTGTATTTTGATAAGTTATTTACAAGAAAGAGGAGAGAAAGAAGTGTTAATTACAAAGAAGATAGTGGGGAAAGAGAGATTTTTACAAAAAAAGAGTATAAAGTAAAAACTCGATGGCCCACGAACATACTCTTATTTAGGTGGTTGGTTCGATGAGTCGAATGTCGCGGGCTTTCTAAAAAGCGAGTTTTGTTATTTGCAAATAAGAAGAGAGGGGTAGGGGGGAAAGAGGAAGATTTTGTTTTGTACAAAAAAGGAAAAGAAGAGGGGAAAGATAGATGTTTTTACATAAAGAAAAACTATTTTGAACGTTTTGTTTTATAATTTTTTTGTGCTTTTTTTGTTTTATGATTTTTTGAGTTTTTGATTGTAAAAACAGGAAAAAAGTTTTTGAGTTTTTGATTTTTTTTTATTTTTTTGTATTTTTGGAAGATTTTTTTGTTATGGCAGAATATAAAAGTGCAGAAATGAAAAAAATAAGAAAACACCATCATATTTAAACTCAACATTGTCCTCAATGTTGGTATCTAAGTATGTGGAACGAATAATTTACAAAATAAAATCCGCACAAAAATTAAAATAGAGGGTAGAAGCTTCTCTTAGACTAGGTCGGTGAGGCCCGGTTTAAAATCCTGCATTATTTAGAAGAAATAACAAGACTATAATAGAAAAAACAAAGAAGATAAATTCGGCTAAAAGGTTGCGGGCGGTAGGGGGTGGCAAGTGCGTGTGTGACTCGATTAGCTAACGACTTAGCTATATGAGTGTGAGAAAAAAAAAACGATCCCCTAGCGCGCACAAGAGTGAAGTGCGCTGAAGTAAAACAAAACAAGTTAAAAGAAGTTAAACAAAATAAATACAATGTTTTAAAATCTAATTATTATATTTTTTGGGTATTTTTAAGTAGAATTTTTTATTTTTAGTTGTTTTTGAGGTAGGTTTTGTTTTGTTTTTAGATTTTTTGTGGGTTTTTAGTTTTTTAGGTTTTTTAAAATTTTGTTTTTTTTGCCTGTTAGCTTTTGTAGATTTTTTTAGAGTTTTTTTGTTTTTTTTTATTTTTAGGTTTTTGTTTTTTTATAGTGTTTGAGTTTTATTTTGTTCATAAAAATAATGAGAAATATTTTAAGTTATTTTTTTATTTTTATGATTTTTTTTGGTTTTATAGGTTTTTAAAGTTTTTATTTTTATAGGTTCTTTTTTATTTTTTTTATAATTTTTTGTAGTTTTATTATTATTATTATTATTATTAGTATTAGTATTATTTTTTTGTTGGCCATTTTAAATTTTTGTTATATATATATAGGTAAAATTAATAGATTTCCAGGGTTCAAAATAACGACACGAAAAGTCCCCGGCAACGGAGCCAAAAACTTGATTGATAATTTCGCATCGGGTCCGAAAACTTGAAGCGGTTAAAACTCCAAAAATTGGTGAGAATTCCCGCGGCGCCCCGGGCGGTTTATTTAATGAAAAAGGTGGATGTGGTTTTTATTTAGAAAACGGGGCGCGCGGATTTGTTAATTTCGATATAAAAAGATTAGATCGAGTTTTAATGAAAGTAGGCAAGTGCACCTATCGCGTGTAGTACAGGATATTCCGGTGTGAAATATCGAGGTCGTATTGTTCTCGGGGTCCGGTCGATTATTTCTACTCTTCCCTAGAGGGGACTATTATTTTACCGATAATTACTTGTCGGGTATTTTTATATATATATAAAAGTAAAAAAGAAAGACAAAAAACAGAAAATGAAAGCATTAAAGGGTTCGAGCCGATGAAGAGCTTAGCGCGACCGCATCGAATAGAATTTGAACTGAAATAAACTTTTAATAAAAAGAGATCCTAAATTTCAAATTAATAAAGGTGGAGACTTGGCCGTGGAGGTTCCACTAGAATGAGCTCACTTATCTCTAGGACTATCGCTCACCTGAACGCTAAGACTATTCGAACGAACGTTAGTCCGATGAAGGATTTCTCTTAATGCCCGCATTATGCTAAGAACCCCGCTATTGGGTGGGGAACCCAATCCGGTAGAGTTTGCGCGCCTCCTCTCTCGAGGGTTAGTGCGGAACTCCATTTACCAAGGGGCGATCGTTACAAATGCACGGCCTCTCGGCTAGCTAGCGTATGGACTACGGAAATAGGGCTCACACATCGATTATGTGGTCCTACGTGTCGTAAACCCTAGGCAAACCTTATGTAATTTTAATTAATTAGAAAATAAGGACCTTTAATTATTTAAAGCTATTTTTTCTGTCCCAATGCTCTTCGATAATGATGGCTAAGAACGGTTAGCCACTCATCGGAATGGGGACGGCAGGCGAGAAAAGCAATAAAGAAAGTTGTAAATGAAAACGATAAAGAAAGCAGTAAAATAAAGCAGGAAGAAAGCTGAAAATTGCTAGTCCCACTCAAACGAGTGAGACTGAAAGGAAAACAGTATAGTGCGAGTCCCGGCAGAAATGCGTGGGCGGGAGAAATGAAAGCGAGTACCTACTCAAACGAGTAGGACAAAATAAATGCAACCCACGCATACACTCGACATAAATTAAAACTCACGCACACACACTTGTGACATAAAGTAAAACTCACGCACACAATAGAATGTAAAAACTCACCCACACTGCTGGAAAGGAAATAAAACACTGCGCCATTTAACTGTTAACGAGTAGGCGGAAATAAATGCGCATACATAAAAAATTGCAAAAAACTAAGTTACCGAAAAATTAAAATAACTAGATTTCTACCGCTAGAATGCGGTAGAAATGCATAAAAAGCAAAAATAAAAATTAAACGAGTCAGAAAGTTTTGCAAATAAATGCAAAAATGGAAGTTATCAAAAAATTAAAACGAATACATTTCTACCGCTAGAATGCGGTAGAATTGCGTAAAAAGAAAACAGAAATATTAAACAGATAAAAGTTTTAAATGAAAATCTAAGTGCTTGAATAATTAAAAGGGCTATATTTTCATTCTTTTAACTTTATAGAAACGCTTAAAAAGTGCAAATAAAGCTAAAAGAGAACGAAAAGTTTTACAATCCTAAAGAGCCTAAGTTAAAAGAAATCAAAAACCACTTCTATAACCGTTTTTTACAGTTTTATAAGATTGAAAATAACGAGTACGGAAAAATCCTAACACTAAACTAATCTAAATAAATAAAACTAAAACATAAAAAGACAAATCTATACTCATACACGCACACACCCGTACGAAAATAAATAAAGAAAAAAGCAAAAGAAAAATAAGATTGCAAAGGAGTAGGTTATTTAGATTCATTCCAAAGCCAAATAAAGAGATGAAAACACATTTTATTAAGTTAAGAAAACGAGTTACAAAGGAACGAAAATGAAAACTAAGGAGAGGGGAGAAAATATCCCTTAGATAGCATTTGGAACTCATCCGAGCAGCATAACACCTTATACAAAATGGCCCAAAAAGTGGAACAAAAATACATACGGAAGGCTGGAATTTATAGACAAAATTTTTCATGGGACACGCCCTCTAACACGGGCGTGTTAGGGGGCGTGTCAGCACTGTACAAGATTCATTCCGACGAACTGACAACAAAGTTGACTTCTGGCTGGACCCATGTCGGTATCGCGGCGGTCACGCCCAGGTCACGGGCGTGACTTTGGGCGTGTCGGAGAGGTGGATCTGGGCGCGGTGCGGTAAAAGTCGCGGGTGCAGTCTTGTCGGCCTGGTGGAGTAGTACATGCCTGTGTCGCATCTTGACACGGGCGTGTCAGGGAGGTGTCGACATTCGTCGAGCGGAAAACGTCAAGCGCGTTTTCGTCGAGTCAGGTGGAGAAGTCACGCCCCAGGTCACGGGCGTGACTCTGGGTGTGTCGGGTTGGTCGACGTTCGTCGAGTGGAAAACGTCGAGCTTGCTTGACACGGGCTGGGGTCACGGGGCGTGTCATTGGACGCGGGCGTGACGTCGGGCATGTTCATCAATTTCTTCATTTTGCGGCCGATTTCAAGGGATTTGAGTTGAAAGTTATGGTACCTAAACACCTAGAGGGGGGGGTGAATAGGTGACCTAAACCTTTTTTAAAACTTTGTTGGCAGCAAAACAGTTATCACACAGATTTCTACAGCTAACAGTAATAACAAGATATAAATTGCTAATCCACAACACAGCACAGCAGACACACAAATTTATAGTGGTTCCCCAATCTTTGGGTACATCCACTTTCCCCCTTCGCCTATCTAGCAGTGTACTAGATTCGGCCAAACTTCTCCACTATCTCAGAACCCAATTAGGTTCCTACACCTCAGGCCCAAAGCCTTACACTCAGCCACCAAGGCCTACACTCAGCCACCCAGGCCTACACTCAGCCAATTAAGGCCTACACTCAGAGTTCTTCAACTCCTACACTCAGGCAACCAAGCCCTACCCTCAGCCTTTATATTATAGGCTTACAATTCACTCAGATCCAATGGATCCTATAATTTAAAATTGAATTACAATAACTAACTCTACAACTCAGAAAATAAGAGAGGAGTTGAGAGTTTCTTGAAGAGTTCTTGGAAGAACTCAGCTAGATCCAAACTGACTTAGCTTCCTTCAAAGCTTCTTGAGTAGAACTGAATTAGTCTGAATCCTCTGCAGTTGATCCTTGACCTCTGCTTCTTGAGATGCAGATGATTCTGAATCCTTCTTCTCAGCCTTAGTTCCAAAGACTGAATTCTTGATTGGAGCTCTCTCTCTCCAACTTCTTAGATCTGCAGTTGGACTGCCAGATCTTCTTGTGTTGATCCTCTGTGTATCACTTTTCTGATTACTTGAATAATCTGATCAATCACTTCAAAAATGGCTTCAACAACTTGTAACAACAACAACTATTACAACTTGTAATCCCAACAGTGAACCCTCCTTCTGTAAACTGAGTGTGCCTATTTATAGGCATTCTTCAAGGTAACCGGCTGGTCCGGTTCAAAACAGTCTTCTGACTTCCCTGTCAGTTGCTGTAGACCGGCTGGATCGGCAGCTGTCATGTCAACCAGTCACTTCTTGAAATTCTCTAACTGTCAGATAGTGTCGAGACTTTCTATTCTTAAGTGTCGACACTTATAGACCAAGTGTCGACACATGTTGTGTAAGTGTCGACACAAGTCTATAAGGTGTCGACACAACTCCTTGTATGTCTCGACACAGACTCTTCTTCAAGTGTCGACACTGAAATTAAGTGTCGACACAAGTGCTTGCTCTTCTGTATCTTGTAGTATTCTTCTATGTGTCGACACATCTCCTTTGTGTCGACACATCTTCATGTGTTGAAACTGTAAAGTGTCGACATTGCTTCTTGGTGTCGACACTAGTCTTCAATTTTGTTTCTTCAGCTGAGTGTCGACACATTCTCTTAGTGTCGACACTTGTACTTAGAATATTTTGTAAACTTTTCTGTTCTTTGCTAAGTGTCGACACAGCTCCTTGTGTCGACACTTTCTTCAAGTGTAGAGTCTTTAGCTAAGTGTCGACACATTGTGCTGGGTGTCGACACTTACTTCAAGTGTGGACTCTCCTGTTTGTGTATCGACACATTGTGCTGAGTGTCGACACATTCTTCATATGTTGACTCTGCTGATTGAGTGTCGACACATTGTGTTGAGTGTCGACACTTGTCCTTAGTCTCTGCAGAATTTTGCTGAGTGTCGACACAACTCCAAGTGTCGACACTTTCTGATGTAGACTCAGCTCTTCTAGGTGTCGACACTTCTGCTAAGTGTCGACACAGCTTTTCTGCATACTTCTTCACTGAGTGTCGACACAGCTCCAAGTGTCGACACTTTCTGTCTGGTGTCGACTCTTCATCCCAGGTGTCGACAAAATGACTCCAAGTGTCGACACTGCTTGTCTGAGTGTCGACACAAGCTTTCTCAAGTGTCGACACTTTCCCTCTGGGTGTCGACACATGGACTTAGAAACTTTTAGCTTCAGTCCAGTGAATACCTATCCTGCACAAGTAACTCAAACAAACATCAAATACATTATGATGTATATCATTGAGTTAGGTGAGGCTTCTTCAAATCAGGTACATTTGACCAAAACAATCTCCCCCTATTTGGAGAAGTCATAACCCTTAGTCAATGATATACACCACTCATAATTAAAAATTAGAGAATGATGTAAAGCAGGTATATGTTAACAGGGTAAACTTAAACATGTAATAAAGCACACATGTATACTCATTAAACATTGCAGAACAAACAAGAAATAGACACATTCTTCTGAACAATCATGAGATATATTTATCAAAAATTGTTCTAACATTGTTTTAATACATTTCCATTGTTTTACAAAAATATTGCATATGTAAAAGATTACAATAATGTTTCTTAGTCTAATCTTAGGCTAGTTCTGATCTGGTTCTTTTATAACTATTCCTTTCCCAGCTTGTACTTTGGCCTTTACAGTAGCAACAGCAGCAGGCTCAGTATCAGCAGTCTTCTTTCCTTTGGAGTCCTTCTTCTTTAGTTCTTCAGCCTTGATTTTCTGTCTCTCAAAGTAATGATAGGGCTTAGGAAAGTACTTGCTAGGCTCCACAGCTGTAGGAGGTAGCTTTCCTAACTTAGCCTTCCTTCTATACTGGACAATGGCTTCCTGCCTAATCTCATGCTTTCTCCATTCTGCTTCTGAAAACCATTTGTTCCTTTCATGAGCATTGTCCTTGGCTGCTTTCCAGGCTGTGAGAATGATGTTCCTAGAAGTAGGGCTCCACTGTTCAAAATCTGGCTTCTGCTCAGCTAATTCCCTAAACTTCTTCTTTGACAGCCTTGTCTCTTCTTCTTTGTCCAAAGCCTCTTGCATAGCTGCTGTTATAGGTTGAACAACCTTTTCCAGAACAACATGTGACTTTCCAGCAGGTGGGCTATACATGGTGCTTACATCTGCATGAATCATTTCAAAATCTGGAGGTGGATAAATGACTTGAGCTACTTCCTGTTGCTCACCTCTAAGATATGCACTTTGAATTCCTGATTCAGCAACATTATCATCATCACACAGGGGAGGATATCCAAGGGTAGCCCTGATGGAATTTGATATCCACTTAGCATGGTCTGAGCTTGCTTTGACTAACACCCTCTCCCCCTTTATGACTTCTTGTGCAATATGATCTCTTACATCATCTTTCTAGAACCTGATTTGGCTGTCCAAGTACCTGATTCCATCCTTAAAATAAGGTCTAAGCTTTGTAAGCTGTTCAGAAATGACCTTCTGTGAATCCTTGATGGCAGTCTTGACAGCAGCAATTTCATCTTGAAAAGCTTTATCAAATTCAGCCTTTGCAGCAGCAGATGATGTTGAAGGTTCAGCAGTCTTATTCTTTAGTTCAGTGACTATAGCATTGTGGGATGCAGTCAAATTATCATTCATCCTTAATTGATTTTCCAGCACATAGCCCTGCTTCAATGCTATATCATCTATTTTTTCCTTTATCTTCTCTTGATGTGTTGCCAGAAACACAACTGCATTTCCACCCTTGTGGAAGCATTCATTCATCTCCTTTTTATTAAGGTTCATTTCAAACCTTATTGACTTGATGTCCTGTGCCAGATCAAATTGTAGGGTCTTGTGCCCTTCATCAACATAAGTCTCTATAGCCTTCCTTTGCTCATCCAGCTTGATTTGCAGGGCTACCATTAATGCACTGTAATCAGGAGATGGAGCTTGTGTGACTAAGGATTGTTTAGCAACAGTTTGTAGAGCCTTCTTGTAGCTCTGACTCCTTCTTTTGAATACAAAGAATTTCTTCTTTTTAGCTTGTTCAGTCTCATCTTCCTCAGACTCTGAAATACTGGCTATATTCACCCTGTCCTTAGGGCTTGATGGTTTTTCAGCTTGCACATCTAGTGCCTTCTCAGTGTCTAGCCTTAAAGGCTCATCCTGAACTTCCAAGTTCTCCCCCTCAACAACAGCACCCTTCTCTTCAGCAGCAGCATTCTTGTCCATGTCAAAATCCTCTTGATCTAAATTCAGAAAGAGGTCTTCCATTGTGTATTCAGGAGGTGACTGTGCAAGAGATGTACTTGGTTCTTCAACTACTTTATCAGGAACTACCTCTTGTACTACTGATGTGTCTTGGAGAACAACATCTGGTTCTTGATTTGCTTGCTGAGTTTGCTGATGGACATCAGACAAATCAGAATCTATTACAGAAAAATCTAAAGTATTGAGGTTAGAAAGTACCTCTTGGATAATGAGTGTAGCTTGCTCACTCTCCAGTGTAGATGGTTCTTCTACACCTGGAAGCTCCCCCTGGCTTGAATCCCTAGGGATGGGGCTAGTGTGAGGGAGCTCCCCCTGAATCTCAGCCACATCTTGAGCAGCAGGGGTTTTGACTACTGTCTCCTCTTCTTGCTCATCAGGTGTAAACACCACATGTTCTTCACTTTCAGAACTGCTTGAGGACTCTTGTGTCACAACTGCAGTTTTTCTCTTCTTCCTGGGAGGAGAATCTTTCTTAGTAACTTCCTTCTCAGGTGTAGGTATATCCTTTGACAGCACTCTTTCCCACCTAGAAAAGATCCTCATGTCCATCTTTCTCATGTGGTTGATTTTGCTACCTGCAGCAGTGCTCATTACCTCTGGTATTGTACCAGCCAGGTATAGACTAAGTATCCTGCCCAGATTGGGCTTCTTCAGACTATCCTTTATCTTCTCAAAGATAACCATTGACCAATCTATTTTTAGGTTTAAGATGATTCTGGTCGTGACATTGAACATGGAGGCTGACACCCTGTCATGCCCTCCAGGTTTACTGAGGATAACCTTTCCCACTATTTCTGACAGAAACTTTCCTTGAATGTTCATGCCTTTTCTGTTAAAGACAGAACCTATTTTCATCTTAGAGTCAAGACCACACCAGGTAAGTGCTTCCCTGTTCTTAGATGTAGTCACTTCCTCTTCTGCTTGAATTCTAGGTAGCTGAAGTACCTTTCTTAGAGTTTTGGGTGAAATCTTGACCTTGGTGCCATGCACTCTTGATTTGATTTTGTGACCTGAGTCATCTACAGAAGCTCCAGTAAGGAATTCGAGAACTTCCTTCTTCCATATTTTGGTTGGTTCTGAAACCAGATACTCCAATCCAGAATCGGTGACTAGGGTTACCACCGATTTGATTTCTTGATCGCCATCGTCGAACGCGGCACGAACCAGTTCATAGCCTTCATTGACGTTCTCCTCGAGCTTGGGAGCCATTAGGGTTTGTAGAATTAGTCTTTAGAAAAGAGAAATGTCGACACAGTAGTTTGGTCTCGAAACTCTGAAAGCGTGTCGACAAACAAAGACAGAATCCTATTTATACCTTTCTGGTTTGAAGACGAACAGGCGGGATGGATTACTAAAGATGTGTCGACACTGGCAATATGTGTCGACACAGACTTATAATGTCTCGACACTCATGTGTCGACACTAGTTTAGTCAACAGAGTTTATGTGTCGACACTTGGTTATGTGTCGACACCACATTACTCGACATGTGGTCGAGTCGTTACTTAGAAAATACTGAGTAAAACTTAAGTGTCGACACCTTATTGGATGTGTCGACACCAACTCGACATGTGTCGACACTAACATTCTGAAGTGTCGACACCAACTTCCTAGATGTGTCGACACCATTTTCCTGAAGTGTCGACACTTACTATTCTGTGTCGACATAGACCTGTCTATGTGTCGACACCTTTTTACTTAGCCAATTTTTAGTTCTGTAAACTTAGTCTAAGTTTATCATACCTAGTTCAATTTTGAACCTAGTGAACTTAGCTTCTTCTAAAGGCTTAGTAAACATATCAGCTATCTGATTATCAGTTTTAACATATTCAAGTGCAATATCATTTCTTTCTACATGCTCCCTAAGAAAGTGATATTTAATCTCAATATGTTTAGTTCTACTATGTGATACAGGATTATTAGCTATTGAAATAGCACTTGTAGAATCACAGAAAAGTGGAGTTCTACTTACCTGAAATCCATAGTCTTCTAGCTGATGTTGAATCCACAGAAGTTGAGCACAGCAACTTCCTGCAGCTACATATTCTGACTCAGCTGTGGAGATAGCCACACTTGTTTGCTTCTTACTACTCCATGAAATGAGTCTTCCACCTAGGAATTGACAGGTTCCAGTTGTGCTCTTTCTATCTTCTTTGCATCCTGCAAAGTCTGCATCTGAATAGCCTGTTAGATCAAAATCTCCATTCCTAGGGTACCAGAGGCCTAGATAAGGTGTGCCCTTTAGATATCTCAAGATTCTCTTGACTGCAGTCAAGTAAGACTCTTTAGGGCAGGCTTGATACCTGGCACAAACACATGTAGCATACATAATGTCAGGCCTACTTGCAGTCAAGTATAGTAGGGAGCCAACTATCCCTCTATACAAGGTTTCATCTACAGGTTTCCCTGCATCATCTTTGCTCAGAGACATACTTGACCCCATAGGAGTCTTCATGGTACTGGATGAATCCATACCATACTTCCTTATGAGTTCTAGGGTGAACTTGGACTGACATATGGATAGACCACTTTCAGTCTGTTTAACTTGGAGACCCAAGAAAAACTTCAGTTCACCCATACTACTCATCTCAAATTGACTTTGCATAAGCTTTGCAAACTTTTTGCAAAGGCTACTTTCAGTAGACCCAAATATAATGTCATCTACATATATTTGGACAAGTATGACTTTGCCTCTAGATTCCCTAAGGAATAGAGTCTTATCTATTTTGCCCCTTGAGAACTTGTTCTCAATGAGGAAACTAGATAGGGTTTCATACCAAGCTCTAGGTGCTTGTTTCAACCCATATAATGCTTTCCTAAGTCTATAGACATAATGAGGTAGAGTTGGATCAACAAAACCTGCAGGCTGCTCCACATAGACTTCTTCTTTCAAATTACCATTTAGGAATGCTGACTTCACATCCATTTGGTATACCTTGAATCCTTGATAGGTTGCATAGGCCAAGAACATCCTTATGGCTTCCAGTCTGGCTACTGGAGCAAAGGTTTGATCAAAATCAATACCTTCTTCTTGCCTATATCCTTTTGCAACCAGTCTTGCTTTATTCTTAATGATAACTCCTTGTTCATCTAACTTATTCCTATAGATCCACTTTGTTCCTATTACATTGTGATCTTTAGGTTTAGGAACCAGGTCCCAAACCTTGCACCTTTTGAACTGATTAAGCTCTTCCTGCATTGCTTCAGTCCACTGTGGATCTTGTATAGCTTCTTCAAATTTCTTTGGTTCTATTTGAGACAGAAAACTTGAATATACTACAGCATTCTGATTTCTGCTCCTTGTCTGAACACCTTGTCTTGGATCTCCAATAATCAGCTCTACTGGATGATCTCTTAGATGCCTGTTGGCTGGAGGCATCCTTACTCCTGGTTGAACTTCTTCAGCATCTTCATCCAGCTGAGTTCCTTGTACTTCTTCAGCTCCTGGTACATGTAGTTCTCCCCCTGGACATAAGCCATCTTCTTCTACTTGCTGTCTTGCAGCAGGTACATCCTCTATGGTTAGCTTGTCCATCTTCTTAGTAAGACCTGTGGGGCTGCATACATTGCTAGACAACTCATTGTTAATTAGTTTTGTCTCATCAAAAACTACATGCACAGACTCCTCTACAACTTGTGTAGTCAAGTTGTAGACTCTATAAGCCTTACTATTATTGATGTACCCAACAAACACTCCCTCTTGGGATTTGGCAGCAAACTTAGTTAAGTAAGACTTTCCATTGTTAAGTATGAAGCATTTGCAACCAAAAATCCTGAAATAGGATAGGTTTGGTTTCCTGCCTTTTACAACTTCATACGGGGTCTTGTTTAACCTTTTAGTAATGGTAGCCCTATTTATCACATGGCATGCAGTGTTAACTGCTTCAGCCCAGAAATACTCTGGCAGTGATGAATCACTTAATAGGGTCCTACCAGCCTCTATCAAGGTCCTATTCTTCCTTTCAGCAATGCCATTTTGCTGAGGTGTTCTAGGTGAAGAGAATTCTTGAAATATCCCAAAATCTTCACACAGTTTTGTCATGCTTTCAGACTGAAACTCAGTACCATGGTCACTTCTAATTTTGACCACTGTACAGTCAATTCATTCTGAATTTGCTTAACAAAGCTATAGAAGACACTAGGTGTTTCAGATTTCTGCCTTAAGAAGAACACCCAGGAAAACCTTGAGTAGTCATCAACAACTACAAAGGTATAGACCTTCCTACCTAAGCTGTGTACTGGCATTGGACCAAATAGATCCATATGCAAGAGGTATAAACACCTCACAGCATCTTTGTTGTCTAAGCTTCTAAAGGTGGATTTAGTCTGCTTGCCCTTTTGACAAGCTGAGCAAATGCCATCTTTGACACACTTAACTTGAGGACCATTCCTCACTAACTCTTTGCTAAAGAGTTTGCTAATAGTCTTGTAGTTAAGATGAGCTAGCCTCTTGTGCCACTTGACACAATGAGAGACTGTCTCATCAGCTACAAGACAAACTGGAGAACTATTGTTCTCAACCATAATGTCTAGACAATAGACATTTCTCTTTCTATATCCTGTCAAAATGATCTCTTGATCACTTGACCTCTTGATATGACAACCATCTTTCACAAATGAGATGTCATACCCTACATCACTTAATTGACTTATACTTATAAGGTTGTGTTTCAACCCTTTAACATAAGCCACATGAGTAATGGTAACTAAGTTTGAGGAAATGTTACCAAACCCTTTGATGATTCCTTTTTCAGAACCACCAAAGGTCACCTTTGGAACATTTTTGATTGGAATGTAGTCCTTCAGTAGTCCCCTTGTTCCAGTCATATGTCTGGAACATCCACTATCCAAGTACCATGTTGGGGTATGGCCACTTGGATTCACCTGCAAAACAAATTAATGAACCTTAGAACCCAAAGTAAACTTGGGTCCTTGGTGATTGTTAGTTTGCAACTTGACAAAACTACCTACTGGCTTTCCACTAGGTAGCTTGCTACTCCTATTGGCACTTGCATTGTGCCAACAGTCCAAGGCAAAGTGGCCAACTTTGCCACAGCACCAGCATTCAAACTTGTTGTACCTTTGCTTAGGTACAGACTTGGCTGTCTTGACTACAGCAGGCTTAATGAATGTTGGGGCTTTGCCCTTGGACTTGGACTGATCCTGAACAGTCCTAGCTGGTTTAATAAAACCCAATCCAGCCTTTCCTTTATGATGAACAAATTCATCAATCAAGGGTAGCACTGATTTAGGTTTTGAAAACCTAGCAACTAGCTCTCTTTCCTTCTGGAGATTGATCTCCAGTAACTTAATTTGATCATTTTTATAGGTGATAGTTCCCATCTGAATCACAGTAATGTGTTTCAGCCTGGCTACCTCATTTAGCTTTTGATCAAATTCCTTCTCAAAATCTGTTGCAGCTGCCTTGAGACCAACAATCTCCTTTGCCTGACTCTTGACTAGGGTCTTGCTTTTCTTATAGGCTTGCAACAGTACTTTATATTCATCTAAGAGCTGATGAATATCTCCCTCAGATTCAGAAACACTTCCATCACTTGATGAAAATGAATCTGACTCTGAACTAGAACTGAAATCTGAACTTTGAGTTGGACTTTGTACCTGACTAGGTTCTGGCTGCTCCAGGATTTTGGTACTTTCAGTCAATGCCATCAGTCCTTGGCACTGACACTCTTCTTATTCATAGATTGATTCCATGATCTGCATAAACTCTTCTTCTTCTTCAGCAAATAGCCCTATGTAGGCTTCAGCATCTGTCTCAGTGTCTGAAGAAGAAATGTCTGAAAGAGTCTTCTCATTCTTTGCAACAAAGGACTTCTCCTTCTTTCCTTTGAAGTGAGTCTTCTTTTTGTCACTGGATTCTTTTCTTCTCTCAGGACAATCTGCAATAACATGACCCTGCCTATTGCAGCAGTAACACACTATCTTAGAACCAGTTACCTTGCTAGTCTTTGTCTTTTTCTTGTCCTTCTTTGAAGGCTTCTTCTCCTGATACTGGACTTCTTTCCCTTTGGAAAATGAAGGTCTGGACCTCCACTGTTTCTTCTTCAGGAATTTCTGAAAATGTCTGGTGAATGCAGCAAAGTCTTCATCACTTTCACTGCTTATAGACTTTGTGCTAACAGACTCATCAGATTCTGATTCAACTACCTCTGGAGGAGGAGTTGATGACTTAGTCCTGCCCTTTCTAGGTACTTCTGACTTGAAGGCAACAGTCATTTCCCTGTGCTCAGTCCTTGTTGATTTTTCCTCCTCTTTTCTTACTGACAGCTGCATCTCATAAGACAGCAACTTGCCAAACAGTGTGGGAGGAGGAATTTCTCCCAACTTTGCCATTTCTCTGATGGCACAGATCTTGGTGTCCCAATCTTTGGTTAGGGACCTTAAGAACTTATCATTCAATTCATAGTTAGTGAACTCTCTTCCATAGGACATGAGTTCATTAACAATTCTATAGAACTTCTTGTAGCATTCAGTGATGTTATCTCCTCTTCCTTGCCTAAAGCTCTCATACTCTTGATTAAGCAAGGACTTTCTATCTTGCCTAACTTCTTCAGAACCTTCCATATAGACAATGAGGGTATCCCACATTTCTTTTGCTGTTTTACAGTGAATTAAGTTCTGAAAAGTTGCATCATCAATGGCACTCACTATTATGTTTTGTGCCCTCTTGTCCATAGTGGCTAGGACAATTTCATCCTTGGTCATCTCAGAGAAATCCTTTGGAGTCCTCTGATTTGCATCCAATACTGAAATTTTCATTGGCACATAAGGCCCTTCTTTTACTGTGATGTAGATCCTAGGGTCAGAGGCTTCCATGAATAACCTTACCCTCTCTTTCCAGATCCCAAAGATCTCTTTTCTGCATATGGGCAGTTTCATTGAACCCAATTCCTTGTGATTCTCTGAAGAACCCATGTTTCTTGATTTTCTTGAAACTGTGTTCTGATTTACACTGAATCTGCCAAACTGGATCTCCCCAGACAGTTAGTCCTTTTTGAGGAACCTGGCTCTGATACCACTTGAAAGTTATGGTACCTAAACACCTAGAGGGGGGGGGGTGAATAGGTGACCTAAACCTTTTTTAAAACTTTGTTGGCAGCAAAACAGTTATCACACAGATTTCTACATCTAACAGTAATAACAAGATATAAACTGCTAATCCACAGCACAGCACAGCAGACACACAAATTTATAGTGGTTCCCCAATCTTTGGGTACATCCACTTTCCCCCTTCGCCTATCTAGCAGTGTACTAGATTCGGCCAAACTTCTCCACTATCTCAGAACCCAACTAGGTTCCTACACCTCAGGCCCAAAGCCTTACACTCAGCCACCAAGGCCTACACTCAGCCACCCAGGCCTACACTCAGCCAATTAAGGCCTACACTCAGAGTTCTTCAACTCCTACACTCAGGCAACCAAGCCCTACCCTCAGCCTTTATATTATAGGCTTATAATTCACTCAGATCCAATGGATCCTACAATTTAAAATTGAATTACAATAACTAACTCTACAACTCAGAAAATATGAGAGGAGTTGAGAGTTTCTTGAAGAGTTCTTGGAAGAACTCAGCTAGATCCAAACTGACTTAGCTTCCTTCAAAGCTTCTTAAGTAGAACTGAATTAGTCTGAATCCTCTGCAGTTGATCCTTGACCTCTGCTTCTTGAGATGCAGATGATTCTGAATCCTTCTTCTCAGCCTTAGTTCCAAAGACTGAATTCTTGATTGGAGCTCTCTCTCTCCAACTTCTTAGATCTGCAGTTGGACTGCCAGATCTTCTTGTGTTGATCCTCTGTGTATCACTTTTCTGATTACTTGAATAATCTGATCAATCACTTCAAAAATGGCTTCAACAACTTGTAACAACAACAACTATTACAACTTGTAATCCCAACAGTGAACCCTCCTTCTGTAAACTGAGGGTGCCTATTTATAGGCATTCTTCAAGGTAACCGGCTGGTCCGGTTCAAAACAGTCTTCTGACTTCCCTGTCAGTTGCTGTAGACCGGCTGGATCGGCAGCTGTCATGTCAACCAGTCACTTCTTGAAATTCTCTAACTGTCAGATAGTGTCGAGACTTTCTGTTCTTAAGTGTCGACACTTATAGACCAAGTGTCGACACATGTTGTGTAAGTGTCGACACAAGTCTATAAGGTGTCGACACAACTCCTTGTATGTCTCGACACAGACTCTTCTTCAAGTGTCGACACTGAAATTAAGTGTCGACACAAGTGCTTGCTCTTCTGTATCTTGTAGTATTCTTCTATGTGTCGACACATCTCCTTTGTGTCGACACATCTTCATGTGTTGAAACTGTAAAGTGTCGATATTGCTTCTTGGTGTCGACACTAGTCTTCAATTTTGTTTCTTCAGCTGAGTGTCGACACATTCTCTTAGTGTCGACACTTGTACTTAGAATATTTTGTAAACTTTTCTGTTCTTTGCTAAGTGTCGACACATCTCCTTGTGTCGACACTTTCTTCAAGTGTAGAGTCTTTAGCTAAGTGTCGACACATTGTGCTGGGTGTCGACACTTACTTCAAGTGTTGACTCTCCTGTTTGTGTATCGACACATTGTGCTGAGTGTCGACACATTCTTCATATGTTGACTCTGCTGATTGAGTGTCGACACATTGTGTTGAGTGTCGACACTTGTCCTTAGTCTCTGTAGAATTTTGCTGAGTGTCGACACAACTCCAAGTGTCGACACTTTCTGATGTAGACTCAGCTCTTCTAGGTGTCGACACTTCTGCTAAGTGTCGACACAGCTTTTCTGCATACTTCTTCACTGAGTGTCGACACAGCTCCAAGTGTCGACACTTTCTGTCTGGTGTCGACTCTTCATCCCAAGTGTCGACACAATGACTCCAAGTGTCGACACTACTTGTCTGAGTGTCGACACAAGCTTTCTCAAGTGTCGACACTTTCCCTATGGGTGTCGACACATGGACTTAGAAACTTTTAGCTTCAGTCCAGTGAATACCTATCCTGCACAAGTAACTCAAACAAACATCAAATACATTATGATGTATATCATTGAGTTAGGTGAGGCTTCTTCAAATCAGGTACATTTGACCAATGTACCCAACATGAGTTATGACGCCCTGGTCACGGGAGTGACCCAAAGAACATGGGTGTGACCCATGCAAAATTTGAAAATTTCCTGAAATTTTTCAGAAATTCAAAATAAAGTAAGTTAGCAAACTATTTACAAAAAAGAAACATTTTATCAAAGAAAAATAAAGAAAAATAACAAAAAGAAACTTAAATGACTAATTTAATGTACATAAATATAGGTATATTTACAATTCATCAAATACCCACATACTTAAGCTTTTGCTATTCCAGAGCAAAAGTTGGAGATGAACTTATAAGGAATTAAAGAAATCCTAAGTTTAGTTACTGCTTGACTTAATTAAATGTAAGATCAAAATAAATATCCGGGGTACGAGAGTTAAATCCTAATTTTTGAAATGTTATAAATAGATGAAGAGTTCCAAAAAGACTTCTAGATAAAACAAATAGAAAGCAAAAATTTATTTTTTTTAGTTTAACAAAGGTGGATTAAAATTATATAAAAAACTTTAGCTTAAAGAAGTTAAAGGAAATAATGCAATTTAAAAATTATGCTCTAAAAAAAATTAAATTAATTATAGAATCATTGAAATAGGATAAGTGGTTTGGTGGTTTATGAAGAGGTCTTCGATTTAAAGGCGAGGTAATTTTTTCTCGAACCTCTATATATATATATTTTTTTGAATAATTAGGAAAATGAAATCTTATTTTTCTAACATAATTTTTTTTCTTTCTTCATAAATAAAATTAACACATTGTATATGTATATGAGTAATGAATTTTATCCTCTTACTTCATAACATATAATATTTTTAAATAGTGGGTGTCAATGTTTACGGAACAAAATCGTATTCTCATTGACATAAGATCTTTTAAGGGGTGAAATACGAGTAATCATGCCTAAGTAAGACATGAAAAAAGAGGTGGTGTTTATTTTTAAAAAAAAAATCTAGATTTTAATAAAAAAGTTTTGAGAGCAACCATTTTAAAATGAACGTTCCTATGTTTCTAAAAGGATGAAATAAAAATAATTGAAATCCATGTTTGTTATTTTCTAACATAAAAGACAAGCTTCTATTTATAAAAATTAGAAGTGGTGGTGAAAAACAAGTTCCCTATTATAAGGAAAAGACAAAAAATTATTTAAAACTTAACCCCAAACACTTAAATCTATCAAACTTTAATTAATAAACGAATAGTAAGCAAAGAATTATTAAAATTCGCATATAAATTAACTCGAAACTAGATTTTTGGAAAGCAAAAAGGGTTAAGATATGTTATTTTCGATTTTATTTGTTATATAATTTCTAAATGTTTTGGATTTTTTAGAGTTTTTATCATTTTTTTCTATTTTTTGAGATTATTATATTTTTTTTTTAATTTTTAGATTTTTTTTCTTTTTTTTAGGATTTTTGGTTTTTCTAATTTTTTTTATTTTTCAGTGTATTTTGATAAGTTATTTACAAGAAAGAGAAGAGAAAGAAGTGTTAATTACAAATAAGATAGTGAGGAAAGAGAGATTTTTACAAAAAAAGAGTACAAAGTAAAAACTCGATGACCCGCGGACAGACTCTTATTTAGGTGGTTGGTTCGATGAGTCGAACGCCGCGGGCTTGCTAAAAATCGAGTTTTGTTATTTGCAAATAAGAAGAGAGGGTTAGGGGGAAAGAGAAAGATTTTATTTTGTACAAAAAAGGAAAAGAAGAGGGGAAAGATAGATGTTTTTTTTAAAAAAAAAAACTATTTTGAACGTTTTGTTTTATAATTTTTTTGTGATTTTTGTGTTTTATGATTTTTTGAGTTTTTGATTGTAAAAACTGGAAAAACAATTTTGAGTTTTTGAATTTTGTAATTTTTTTGTATTTTTGGATGATTTTTTATGTTATGGAAGAATATAAAAGTGCATAAATGAAAAAAAATAAGAAAACACCCCCATACTTAAACACAACATTGTCCTCAATGTTATTATCTAAGTATGCGGAACGAATAATTTACAAAATAAAATACGCACAAAAATTAAAAGAGAGGGTAGAAGCTTCCCTTAGACGAGGTCGGGGAGGCCCGGGTTGAAACCCTGCATTATTTAGAAGAAATAACAAGACTATAATAGAAAAAACAATGAAGATAAATTCGGCTAAAACATTGCAGGCGGTAGGGGGTTGCAAGTGCTTGTGTGACTCGATTAGCTAATATCTTAGCTATATGAGTGTGAGAAAAAAAAAACGATCCCCTAGCGCGCACAAGAGTGAAGTGCGCCGAAGTAAAATAAAACAAGTTAAAAGAAGTTAAACAAAATATATACAATGTTTTAAAATCTAATTATTATATTTTTTTTGGTATTTTTAAGTAGATTTTTTAATTTTTTAGTTGTTTTTGAGGTAGGTTTTGTACTGTTTTTAGATTTTTTATTTTTTAGATTTTTTGTGGGTTTTTAGTTTTATAGGTTTTTTAAGATTTTATTTTTTTGGCTGTTAGTTTTTGTAGTTTTTTTTAGTGTTTTTTAGTTTTTCTTTTTAGATTTTTAGGTTTTTGTTTTTTTATAGTGTTTGAGTTTTTTTGTTCATAAAAATAATGAAAAAAAATTTAAGTTATTTTTTTTGTTTTTATGATTTTTTTTTGGGTTTTATAGGTTTTTAAAGTTTTATTTTTTATAGGTTTTCTTTATTTTTTTTTTGTTGTTTTATTATTATTATTATTAGTAGTATTTTTAGTATTATTTTTTTTGGACATTTCAATTTTTTGCTATACATATAGATATAAGTAAAATTAATAGATTTCCAGGGTTCAAAATAACGACACGAAAAGTCCTCGGCAACGGCGCCAAAAACTTGATTGACAATTTCGCATCGGGTCAGAAAACTTGATGCGGTTAAAACTCCAAAAATTGGTGAAAATTCCTGCGATGCCCCGGGCTGTTTATTTAATGAAAAAGGCGGATGTGGTTTTTATTTAGAAAACGGGGCACGCGGATTTATTATTTTGGATATAAAAAGATTAGATCGAGTTTTAACGAAAGGAGTCAAGTGCACCTATCGCGTGTATTACAGGATATTCCGGTGTGAAATATCGAGGTCGTATTGTTCTCGGGGTCCGGTCGATTATTTCTACTCTTCCCTGGAGGGGACTATTATTTTACCAATAATTACTTGTAGCGTATTTTTGTATATATATAAAAGGAAAAAGAATGACAGAAAATAGGAAATGAAAGCATTAAAGGTTGGAGCTGATGAAGAGCTTAGCGCGACCGCATCAAATAGAATTTGAACTAAAATAAACTTTGAATAAAAAGAGATCCAAAATTTCAAATTAATTAAGGCAGAGACTTGGCCGTGGAGGTTCCACTAGAATGAGCTCACTTATCTCTAGGACTATCGCTCACCTGAATGCTAAGACTATTCGACCGAACGTTAGTCCGACGAAAGATTCCTTTTAATGCTCGCATTAAGCTAAGAACGTCGATATTGGGTGGGGAACCCAATCCGGTAGAGTTTGCGCGCCTCCTCTCTCGAGGGTTAATGCGGAACTCCATTTACCAAAGGGCGATCGGTCCATACGCACGGCCTCTCGGCTAGCTAGCAAATGGACTACGAAAATAGGGCCCACACATCGATTATGTGGTCCTACGCGTGGTAAACCATAGACAAACCTTAAGTAATTTTAATTAATTAGAAAATAAGGACCTTTAATTATTTAAAGATATTTTTTCTGTCTCAATGCTCTTCGATATTGATGGCTAAGAACGGTTAGCCACTCATCGGAATGGGGACGGCAGGCGAGAAAAGTAATAAAGAAAGCAGTAAATGAAAGCGATAAAGAAAGCAGTAAAATAAAGCAGGAAAGAAAGCTGAAAATTGCAAGTCCCTCTCAAACGAGTGAGACCGAAAGAAAGCAGTAAAGTGCGAGTCCCGGCACAAATACGTGGGCGGGAGAAATGAAATCGAGTCCTACTCAAACGAGTAGGACAAAATAAATGCAACGCACGCACACACTCGACATAAATTAAAACTCATGCACACACACTCTCGACATAAAGTACAACTCACGCACATAATAGAATGTAAAAACTCACCCACTCTACTAGAAAGGAAATAAAACACTGCGCCATTTAACTCTTAACGAGTCGGCGAAAATAAATGCGCATACATAAAAAATTGAAAAAAACTAAGTTACCGAAAAATTAAAATAACTAGATTTCTACCGTTAGAATGCGGTAGAAATGCATAAAAAACAAAAATAAAAATTAAACAAGCCAGAAAGTTTTGCAAATAAATGCAAAAATGGAAGTTATCGAAAAATTAAAACGAATACATTTCTACCGCTAGAATGCGGTAGAAATGCATAAAAAGAAGACAGAAAAATTAAACGGATAAAAGTTTTAAATGAAAATCTAAGTGCTTGAAAAATTAAAAGGGTTATATTTTCATTCTTTTAACTTTATAGAAACGCTTAAAAGTGCAAATAAAGCTAAAAGAGAATGAAACATTTTACAATACTAAAGAGCCTAACTTAAAAGAAATCAAAAACCACTTTTATAACCATTTTTATATTTTTATAAGAATGAAAATAACGAGTACGGAAAAATCCTAACACTAAACAAATCTAAATAAAGAAAACTAAAACATAAAAAGAAGAATCTATACTCATACACACACACCCGTACGAAAATAAATAAAGAAAAAAGCAAAAGAAAAATAAGATTGCAAAGGAGTAGGTTGTTTAGATTCATTCCAAAGCCAAATAAATAGATGAAAACACAGTTTATTAAGTTAAAAAAAACGAGTTACAAAGGAATGAAAACAAAAACTAAGGAGAGGGGGAGAAAATATCCCTTACATAGCATTTGGAACTCATCCGAGCAGCATAACACCTTATACAAAATGTCCCAAAAAGTGGAACAGAAATACATCCATAAGGCTAGAATTTATAGGCAAAATTTTTCACAGGACACCCCCTCTAACACGGGCGTGTCAGGGGGCGTGTCAACACTGTACAAGATTCATTTCGGCGAACTGATGAAAAAGTTAACTTCTGGATGGACACGTGTTGGTATCGCGGCGGTCACGCCCCAGGTCACGGGCATGACACTAGGCGTGTCGGGGAGGTGGATCTAGGCGCGGTGCGGTAAAATTCACGGGTGCAGTCTTGTCGGCCAGGTGGAGTAGTACACGCCCGTGTCGCATCTTGACACGGGCCTGTCGGGGAGGTATCGACATTCGTCGAGCGGAAAACGTCAAGTGCATTTTCGTCGAGTCAGGTGGAGAAGTCACGCCCCAGGTCACGGGCATGACTCTGGGTGTGTCGGGTTGCTCGACGTTCGTCGAGCGGAAAATGTCGAGCTTGCTTGACACGGGCTGGGGTCACGGGGTGTGTCATTGGATACGGGTGTGATGTCAGGCGTGTTCATCAATTTCTTCATTTTGCGGCCGATTTCACGGGATTTGAGTTGTCATGCCCTGGTCATGGGCGTGACCCAAAGAACAGGGGCGTGACCCATGCAAAATTTGACAATTTCCTGAAATTTTTTAGAAAATAAAAATAAAGTAAGTTAGCAAACAATTTACAAAAAAGAAATATTTTATTAAAAAAAATAAAGAAAAATAACAAAAAGAAACTAAAATGACTAATTTAATGTACATAAATTTAGGTATAATTACAATTTATCACCTATATTGGGTTAGTTGCTGCTGCTGAACAGATAGTTGTAGCAGCAGATGAAGACTATCCTGCTGTCAGGATATGTATCAGGGCCGCTCTATCACGTTCAGATAGTGATTCAGAGGTGGATGATGACGATGAAGAAAATGCATGCAAATATTATGGGCTGATGTCAATGACTGATGAGGAAACCAGCCAGGATCAGCCTGTTCAAAGGAAGGTAAAATCTCTATCAAGCTCTTCTTCTGAGTCTGGATATGATACTAGTCCTTGTACAGAAACCTCTTCAACCAATGTTGAATATTATTTTTAATTAGAAGGTGATGTCAATCAATTTATTGAAAGGTATGGAGAACTTCTGGATGCCTTCAAGAAGTGCAAGAAGTTGTCTAAGGAGCAAGCCGTGGAGATTGCCTCTCTACAGCTAGTTGCTTCCCAGCTGACTGAAACAACATCTTTGCTGGATTCGAAGGACAGGGAACTTAGCGAACTTAGGGTCTTAAATGACATCCAGATAGGATCCATCAAGTACAGAAATAATCTTATCAGGGATCTTGAAGAGAGGTAGAGAGGTAGAAAATAATTGTTGCATTGGAAAAGAGAGCCCAGACTCATCTTGATGCGTGGAAATGGGCACCACCAGCAAATAGTCCTATCACGGGGGAATGAAAGGGAAAAGAGGCAATTGCAGGCTGCCATCTACTAGCTGATGAGAGAAAAAGACAGCAGAGCCGTGATCCACGACATCACCAGACTTCGCCCGTCGCGGCTTAAATGCCACTCTCACGACGGGCTTTCCTTTGATTGTAAATGGATGACTTCAAGTAGAGGAAAATACCAGGAAAGAAGAGCAAGCTGGAGACTACAAAGCCTGGGATTCGAGTTCACAGCTTTTAACATGTAGGGTCCTGGGATTGAGTCAACGTGCTTTAGTTGCACCACTTCCCCTTATTTATAGGATTGGGGGACTGCCCAGACGGGTATGGCTAAAATAATTGGCTGCCCGAGGTACAGGAGAACCGGGAAGCGGTGATGGGATATAAAGAATAAAAAACAAGGCAGTCTGCGCAAGAGGGGAAGACTAGGCTCACGGTCTGGTGCTTCTGTTCTTTGTAGGGCGCGATCCTGGCTAAAGGGTGGCAACCTGTAAGGGACGTTTCTTGAGTTTGCCGGAAGAGGAAGCTGGCGGACGGGGCTAATCTCCAGAGTGTTGACGACCTGGTCTGACTGGAGAATTGAGTCTGCCGCTGAAGGAGGCTAGCCGTGCTTGAAACATCCCCACACTGGACTTCTTGGGCGGACTGGAAACTGAGTCCACCGCCGGAGAGATCTTGATATTGTCGAACGTTTTGAGGATTTTGGGGTTAACATAATCCCCTCACATTTTTAAGTTTAAGAAACTATGAAAATATTTGCTTAACTGTCGTGTCCGTAACCTTAATTAATGTTGTCAACGCTATAAATATTGTTGGAAGTTCTTCATTTACCAAAAACTTCCACCGCCACTGGTCATTTCTCAGCTCTTGCGATCAGCACATTACAGTATGCCATGTCCGGGCTAGGAACATTCTTTGGAAACCTTTCTTCAAGGGGAGAGAAGCCCAGGCCGCCGATCAAAACCAAGAAAGTTGTGAAGAGAGGTGGAGCGCCTATCCACCTCGCTGGAGAAACTTCACAGAGAGTGCAATTGATAACTGACCCAGTCCGCAACCTTGGCGTACACGATCATTAGAATTCTATTGATGCTTATACTTCTCATAATGAAATCCCATCAAAAAGAGCGGACGAGGCAACGAATCCACTGGAGATAACTGACCAGAATCCTGCGGACTCAGCGGACATGGACATGTTCCTGTCTACTTCAAGAATGATTGTGCTAAGCATAAATCCTAAGAATGAGGTCTCGTCACTTGAGGCACAGCAGCGTATCGTGGATCTCGATCAAGAGAAGAGGGCTGCAGGAGAGCAAGCTAAAAAAGAAGTGCCTTCCCAGGACCTGGTCGCCGTCTACCCAAAAGTAGTCCATGAGAGTGAGCCGAACTTAGAGCAGGTCGTCGACAACTTAATGGAGAAAGAGGGCTATTCTAAGAAGAAGAAAAGGAAAAGATACAAATCTTCTATTGCTGAGTCAGTAGAGAAGATGATGCGAGCAATGAAGGAGAAGAACGTCTCTGCGTGGACTGGGGCTGCGAGCTTGCAGCACAAGCCGCGAGAAAAGGATGTTCCAGAGACTGGCTTCGTTGCACCAGATGCCCGAATCCTGGAAAATGATTCCCTGTCCACGATCAGTTTATCCACTAATGAAATACTTAGCACTATAGACAACGACCAACTTGATGACATTAATCATTCTTTGTTGGAGGCGTTGCAGCCCGAAGTTGAGATACTGGGGGTGAAGATTGACGATCATTATTCCACGCCTGCGACTAAAGGAGATGAAAGATAAAGCTGAGGGAGAAGATTGCTGCTCAAAAGGCCATGGAGGAAGCGGTCTTAGAGAAGATCACTGCAGACAAGTGAGCTAAGGATCTGCGGACTGCTGCCGAGCTGATGCGGTCAGGTAAAATCAAACCGGCGCCTAGGTAGTATAAATGTCAGTGGCTTTATAAATCTCCCCCACAGAATTCGAAGCATATAAAGATAATCACTGAGACCGATGATATTGTTGTTTCAAGAAGATTGGTGATGCGGGGTTAAAACTAAAAAAATTATTTAGGACACGCGGCGCCCCGGGCGATTTATTTAGAAAGAGGGATTTGATTTTATTTAGGAAGACGAGGCACGCTGATTTATTATTTGGATATAAAATAGTTGAAATCGAGTTTTAACGAAAGGAGGCAAGTGCACCTATCGCGTGTAGTACAGGATATTCCGGTGAGGAATATCGGGGTCGTAATAATCTCGGGGTCGGGTTGATTACTTCTACTCTTCCCTGGAGGGGACTATTATTTTACCGAAAAGTATCTTGTCATGATATTATATATATATACATATATATATATAAGAGCAGAAAATAAAAGCGTTAAATATGGAGCTGATTAATAACTTAGCGCAACGGTTTCTAAGAGAATTTGAACTAAAAAAAATTTTGAATAAAAATAAATCCTAAATTTCAAATTAATTAAGGCGTAGAGTTGGCCGTGGAGGTTACACAAAAATGAGCGCACTTATCTCTATGACTATTGCTCGCCTGAACATTAAGACTATTCGATCGGGCTCTCATCCGACGAAGGATTTCTCTTGATGCCCGCATTACACTAAGAACCCCGCTATTGGGTGGGGAACCCAATCAGGTAGAATTTCGTGCCTCCTCTCTTGAGGGTTAGTGCGGAACTCCATTTACCAATGAGTGATCGGTCCATACGCACAGCCTCTCGGCTAGCTAGCGTATGGACTACGGATATAGAGCCCACACATCGATATGTGGTTCTACCCGTCGTAAACCCGGGCCAAACCTTAAGAAATTTAATAAATTAGAAAAACAGGACCTTTAATTATTTAAAGCGATTTTATCTTTCCCAATTCTCTTCGATACTGAGAGCTAAGAGCGGTTATCCACTCATTGGAATGGGGACAACATGCGAGAAGAAAGCGATAAAACGATAGCAGAAAATAAAGCAGTAAATGATAGCAGAAAATAAAGCAGTAAATGAAAGATGTAAAATAAAGCAGGAAAGAAAGCGGTAAGTTGCAAGTTCTACTCAAATGAGTAGGGGGAAATGAAAGCGAGTCTTACTCAAATGATTCGGGGGAAATAAATGCACACACACACGTACTCTACAAAATTGAAAATGCATACACTCTACTTGAATAAAAACACACACACTCACTCTACAAAAATTAAACACACGCACACACACTACATGAAATAAAACACTCCACTCTACAGAAATGAAAACTCACACTCACCCTATAAAAAATGAAAAACTACACTCACTCTACTGAAATAAAATACGCACACACTCACTCTACTAAAAATGAAAACGCACACACTCTCTCTACTGAAATAAAAATGCACACACTCGATATAAAATAAAACACACACGCACTCTACAAGAATAAAAACAAGACACCCACACACTCTACTTAAAATAAAAACACACACACATAATGGAAATTAAAACGCAATCACGTTGCAGGAATGAATAAAAGCTATAAAAATTATCTCATACACGCACGCACACATACGAAAAAATCAAAAAACAAATTTATCTAAAAATTAAAACAACAACATTTCTACCTCAAGATTGTGGTAGAAATACGTAAAGAGTAGAAAATACAATTAACGGAGCAAAAGTTTTTGAAAATAAAAGCAAAATGGAAGTGTTCGAAAAATTAAAACGACTACATTTCTACCGCTAGAATGCGATAGAAATGCATAAAAAGAAGACTGAAAAATTAAATGAGCAAAAGTTTAAAACGAAAATCAAAGTGCTCGAAAAATTAAAACGACTATATATTCATTCTTATAACTCCGTAAAAGTGCTAAAAAAGTGAAAAAAAAGTAAATAGAACGAAATAGTTTTATAACCTAAACAAGCAAATCTAGTTAGAGAAAAATGAAAACCACTTTGAAAACATTTTTACAGATTTATAGGAATGAATAAAAAGCTATAAAAATCCTAAATCTAAGCAAAACTAAGTAAAAATAACTAAGCTTGAAAGCAAGAAACCTAATCTCATACACACACCCATTTTAAAAGAACAAAAAATAGAAAAATAAAATAAGTAAAAATAAGATTGCCTAAGAGATGGGCACATAGATGCATTCCAAAACCATATAACGGGAGAAAAGCTTTAAATTTTTTTAATACTAAAAGATGATTACAAAGCTAAAATGAAAATAAAAGAGAGGGGGATAAAATACCTTACATAGCATAGGAAATACATCTAAACAGCCCAGCCCCTTAGGCAAAATGGTCCAAAAGAAGAACAGTAATCCATACAGAAATTAGCTATTTATAGACAAACTTTTCAAGGTACACGCCCTAGGTCACGGGCGTGTAAGGGGGGCGTGTAAGCACAAGTCATGATGTGGTCCAGAGAACTGACGGCTAGTTTGACTTTGTAGCTGTACACGTGGCGGGTCAGGGGCGTGACTCTGTTTGTCACGGGCGTGTAGGGAAGGTTGATCTGGGGGAAGGTGTCGCATCATCAAGTCATCGGCGACGTCTTGGTGGGCCAGGTGGAGAAGTACAGGCCCGTGTCGCATCTTGATACGGGCGTGTATGGGTTCGACGATCTTCGAGCAAAAAACGTCGAGCTGGAGTGACACGGGTCTTGGTCACGGCCGTGTCACATTTGAAAAGGGTGTGTACTTGGGCGTGTTCAGCAATTCTTTGAAGGCGGCTGATTTCACAGGAATTCAAGATTACACGCCCAGGTCACAGGCATTACCTGAAGTACACGGGCGTGTACTATGCAAATTTGACAATTTTTTGAAAAATTTTAAAAACCAAATTAATGTTAAGTTAGAATAATATTTACAAAAAAACATTTTATTAAAGAAAATAAACTAAAAATAACAGAAATTAACTAAGACGACTTAATTAATGTACATAAAATACGTATTTTTAAAACTCATCAAATACCCCATACTGAATCTTTTTCTATTCTAGAGCAAAAGTTCAACATATATTTATTAAGAATTAAATAAATCCTAAGTTTAGTTACCGCTTGAATAAATTAAAAGAAAGATCTAAATAAATAAATATTTGTGGTATAAGAGTTAAGTCCTAAATTATGTCAAAAATTTAAATAAAGGAAGAGTTTCAGCTAAAAATTTCTGATATAATTAAAAAGATAGCAAAAATATTTATTTGTTAGGTTAACAAAACTAGATTGGATTATGGAAAATTTAGAATAAAAGAATTGAAGGAAATAATTTAATTTAAGAATTATGCTCTCAAAAAGATTTTAAATTAAGTCTAGAATCATTTGAAATTGGCAGAGGGGGATGTTGAGATTTATGAATGTAACACCCCCTATCTGTCACATAGCATATAGCAGTAGGTCCGGCCAGGGCCCGACGCCATATACCACAGACAGACTGGAAGGTTACTCAATGGAAACCATCCAACTAAGAATCAACGTCCTACACAGAGTACATTCTAGCGAAAGCAATTTAAAGGTTCCAAAACAAAGAACCCAACATAAGCATGAATGTCCACTACAAAACCAAATAGGAATGATCGTACAATACACAAGCACAATGGCCTTAAGGCCTTAGAATTATTTACTCAAATTACAATGTTTTCCAAACCTTGGCATGCAGGCCGATCACACATGAATAAAGCAAGTAAACACTCATAATTAGGCCTTCGAGGGCCGCCTCAGCAACATGGGCTTTTGCCCTCTATTTACCACTTAGCTCCACAGCACCTGCAAACAACAATCCACCGCACGGTGGCAAACAAAGCAACGGTCAGCTATGCTGACCAAATTATAATGATCCCGCCCCAAACTCGGGGTGACAATGCTCCATCCATGCACTTTGTTAGCATAACCAAGCAGTATAGTGTAAAAACAATTCATCACAGGAGTGGGCACGCACTGCCACACACCCCGTGCTCTCAGGGCACATTCTGGGTGAACACGGTCAAAGTCCGCTGACTCACCATCGCCCCTTAGATAGCAATATCTCGCGAGCATTTGGTCTTTCTAGCCACTGCCTAAGACCCTCCATCTATGCCAACGGCAAGTGCCATGTACCGTTAGGTCTCTTTACCGAACAACATAGAGCGGGTACGGTTCCGCCTAACCCATTGCTCACACTGCCCTGTCACCTTAAAACATGGGCGCAGGTCAAACTTCCCCGAGTCCCAAACCGATCACATACTTCACATAACCCAGTTATGTGCAGGTTGGCTCCCAGGCCACCATGCTTGGTAGAATTACGCATCTGCCCAGTTTTCCGGGTGCACCTTGGAGTTAATCCCCAAGGCTCCCTGTTTCAATCTACCAAGTAGAAAACTCAAAATACAATCAATTGTGTGGAGTCTTCTCCGACCATTAATACAATGCAACATCACCGATCCAGACCAACTTGTCCGGGTAGGCTTCACACATCATGCCTATGTCTGTTTCTCGATTACGGACTCTACATGTTAAACAATGGGGACTATTCATGTCTACTCGAAGGAATGCCTCAAACTCACCGCAAACTCGCGAGAGAGGGCTTCCTTTGCAAAGAAAAGAGGACTTCACATGTCCTTGGATGAGAAACATTACCCTAGAATTTTTTCCTTGGCGCCATGGAAATCTATGCTTATGAAAAGCACCGCAATGTCCTCGCCTTTGTAGATCCGAAGTTGGCTCAGGATTTGGAGCTCCGAAGCTCCGCCGGTGGCCGGATCTAACTCCCTTCTTCTTTCTTGCTCTCCCCTCTCTCTAGAAGCTTAGAAAGAGAAAGCTTGGATGAAAATGAAGGATTCAAAACCCTATTCCCGGTATAAACACAGCAGGGACAACCCCAAGCCATTAGATCCCAAAATAAGGAAACGAACGGCCACGATTCGCACTTGAAATCCAAAATCTGGGCCGAACACAACTTGTGACGTGCCCATGTCCAGGGCCATGTTCCCCATTCACCATCGAAATTGACGCGTCCTGAAAAGAACACGGGCACCCGACACGCCCATGTCAAACTTGACACGACCGTGTCATATAGTACACGGCCGTGTAGTGTGCCATGTTACTCCAATGACAAAGGACCGAAAATGCCTGAAAGGGATACGGGTACCCGACACGCCCTTGTCTCATTTTGACACTCCCGTGTCTACCCGATACGGCCCGTGTACAGACCCTGTGTATCACCCCCGCCACGGCCCGGCTTCACCCTATGAAGGACACGGCCTGGGACATGCCCGTATCTCATGCCGTGTTCGCTGCTCGACGTTCGTCGACTCCAAATTTGTCGACCTCGCGGCCAGATCGTCGACCCGAGTGTGACACGCCCTTGGGACACGCCCGTGTCCCAGGCCATGTGACCCCTACCATGTTCCAAACTTGGATCTAAGCGCCACCCGTCGGTCTTTTGAGTTTTGGGGCGTGACAACTCTCTCCCTCTTAAAAGAATTTCGTCCCGAAATTTCATAAAGGTAAGATAAACACAAACTTAAACGGTACCTGAGTGGAATAACTCCGGGTACTCCTCAAGCATGGTCTGCTCTCGCTCCCATAAGAGCTCCTCCCAATCGCAGTTGTGCCAACGAACCCTGAGCATCCTAATATCTTTGTTGCATAGCCGCTTGACTTCCGAGTCCTCAATTCGGATGGGCTTAACCTTCGTCGTCAACCCATTATCAACCGGCACTTGGTCGGCCTCAATCACTCATGAAGGCTCTTGCACCGCCTTTAACAACACCGATATATGTAATAAATCATGTAGACCGCTTAAATCCACTGAAAGCCTCGATCGATAAGCTGCTTCTCCAATCCGCTCCAGCACCTCAAACGGTCCAAGGTACCTCGGACTTAGCTTCTTCAAGCGACGCACCCGCGAGACACCCTTGAACGGCTTGATCTTCAAGTACACCCAGTCGCCGACAGCGAACTCCACGTTCCTATGCTTGGCGTTATAGTACATAGCTTGGCGGTCCCGAGCGATTAGCAATCTCTCTTGAATCGTTCGAACCGAAGACGTTGCATATTCCACCACTTGATGCTTGTACAACTTTGACTCATTCCTAGGGTACCAGAGGCCTAGATAAGGAGTGCCCTTTAGATATCTCAATATCCTTTTGACTGCTGTCAAATGAGACTCCTTAGGGCTTGCTTGGTACCTAGCACAGACACATGTAGCATACATGATATCTGGTCTACTTGCAGTCAAATATAGAAGGGAGCCAACTATCCCTCTATACAAAGTCTCAT
This sequence comes from Platanthera guangdongensis, assembly GCA_039583875.1. Lineage (NCBI taxonomy): Eukaryota > Viridiplantae > Streptophyta > Magnoliopsida > Asparagales > Orchidaceae > Platanthera > Platanthera guangdongensis. The sequence continues at coordinate 91,233,389 of CM077157.1, read as the reverse complement.
CTACAGGTTTCCCTGCATCAACTTTGCTAAGAGACATACTTGACCTCATAGGAGTCTTCATGGTACTGGATGAATCCATACCATACTTCCTTATGAGTTCTAGGGTGAACTTAGACTGGCATATGGATAAACCATTCTCAGTCTGTCTAACTTGAAGACCCAAGAAGAACTTAAGTTCCCCCATACTACTCATCTCAAATTGTCCTTGCATTAGTTTTGCAAACTTTTTGCAAAGACTACTTTCAGTATACCCAAATATTATGTCATCTACATATATTTGGACTAGTATTACTTTGCCTCTGGATTCCCTAAGGATTAGAGTCTTGTCTATTTTCCCCCTTATGAACTTATTCTCAATGAGGAAACTAGACAGGGTTTCATACCAAGCCCTAGGGGCTTGCTTTAACCCATACAATGCTTTCCTAAGTCTATCGACATGATTAGGTTGAGTTGAATCAACAAAACATGATGGCTGTTCCACATAGACTTCCTCTTTTAGATTACCATTCAGAAAGGCTGACTTTACATTCATTTGGTAAACTTTAAATCCTTGAAAGGTTGCATAGGCCAGGAACATCCTTATGGCTTCCAGTCTGTCTACTAGAGCAAAGGTTTTATCAAAGTCAATACCTTCTTCCTGCCTATATCCTTTAGCAATCAATCTTGCTTTGTTCTTAATGATGACTCCATGTTCATCCATCTTGTTCCTAAAGATCCACTTGGTCCCAATTATGTTGTGGTCTTTAGGTTTAGGAACAAGTTCCCAGACCTTGCACCTCTTGAACTGATTCAGCTCTTCTTGCATTGCCTCAATCCAATGAGGGTCTAGGATGGCTTCTTCAAACTTCTTTGGTTCAACTTGGGATAGAAAACTGGAGAAGAGCACTGCATTCAGATTTCTGCTCCTTATTTGTACCCCTTATCTTGGATCACCAATGATTTGTTCTGCTGGATGATCTCTTAGATGCCTATTGGCTGGAGGCATCCTGGCTTCAGGTTGAACTTCTTCAACTTCTTCATCTTGCTGTACTCCTTGAACTTCTTTTGCATTAGGTACATGTAGTACTCCCCCTGGACAGCATCCACTATCTTCTACTTGCTGTCTTGCAGTAGGTTCTGTTCAATAGTGAGCTTGTCCAACTTCTTAGTTATACCTGTGGAGCTGCATATACTACTAGACATCTCATTGTTAATAAGTCTAGTTTCATCAAATACTACATGTACAGACTCTTCTACAACTTGTGTGGACAAGTTGTAGACTCTATAAGCCTTATTGTTGTTGCTGTACCCAACAAAAATTCCCTCTTGGGACTTGGCAGCAAACTTAGTCAAGTAAGACTTTCCATTGTTAAGTATAAAGCACTTACAACCAAAGATCCTGAAGTAGGATAGGTTTGGTTTTCTGCCTTTCACAACCTCATAGGGGGTCTTGTTCTGGCTTTTAGTAATGCTAGCCCTATTAATAACATGTCATGCAGTATTAACTGCCTCAGCCCAGAAATATTCTGGTAGTGATGTATCACTTAATAGGGTCCTACCAGCCTCAATAAAGGTTCTATTCTTCCTCTCAGCAATGTCATTTTGCTGAGGTGTTCTTGGTGAAGAAAACTCTTGAAATATCCCAAATTCTTCACATAGTTTTGCCATACTATCAGACTGAAATTCAGTACCATGGTCACTTCTTATTTTGACCACTGTACTAGCTAGTTCATTCTAAATTTGTTTGACAAAGTTATAGAAGACACTAGGTGTTTCAGATTTTTGTCTAAGGAAGAACACCCAGGAAAACCTTGAGTAGTCATCTACAACTACAAAGGTATAGACCTTCCTACCTAGGCTGTGAACTGGCATAGGAACAAAGAGATCCATATGCAAGAGGTATAAACACCTCACAACATCTTTGTTTTCAATGCTACTAAAGGTGGATCTAGTCTGCTTTCCTTTTTGACAAGCTGAGCATATTCCATCTTTAATACACTTAACTTGAGGACCATTCCTCACTAACTCTTTGCTAAAGAGTTGGCCTATTGTCTTGTAATTTAGATGGGCTAGCCTCTTATGTCATTTGACACAATGAGAGACTGTCTCATCAGCTATAAGACACACTGGAGAACCATTGTTCTCAACCATAATGTCTAGGCAGTAGACATTCCTTTTTCTATAACCAGTCAAAATGATCTCTTGATCATTTGACCTCCTGATATGACAACCATCTTTGACAAATGAGATGTCATATCCTACATCACTCAATTGACTTATACTAATAAGGTTATGTTTCAAACCTTTGACATAAGCCACTTGAGTAATAGTTATATGGGAGCTAGAAATGTTACCAAATCCCTTGATGATTCCTTTTTCAGAAACACCAAAGGTGACTTTAGGAGCATCTTTGATTGGAGTGAAGTCCTTTAGCAATCCCCTTGTTCCAGTCATATGTCTGGAACATCCACTGTCAAAGTACCATATTGGGGCATGGCCACTTGGACTCACCTGCAAAACAGATTAGTGAACCTTAGAACCCAAAGAATTCTTGGGTCCTTGGTACTGGTTAGTTTGCTTCCTAACAAAGCTACTGTAGGTTTTCCAACAGGCAGTTTGCTACTCACTTTGGCACTTGCATTGTGCCAACAGTCCATGGCAAAGTGGCCTACCTTGCCACAGCACCAACACTCAAACCTATTGTAACTTTGCTTAGGTACATTCTTAGCTGTTTTATCTACAGCTGGCTTGTTGAGAGCTGGGGCTTTGCCCTTGGACTTGGACTGAACAGTCCTAGCTGGTTTAGTAAACCCCAGTCCAGCTTTACCTTTTTGATGAACAAATTCATCAATTAAGGGTAGAACTGACTTTGGTTTAGAAAACCTAGCAACTAAATCTCTCTCCTTCTGAAGACTAATCTCCAGACTTTTGATTTGATCATTCTTAAATGATATAGTCCACATCTGAATCACAGTTATGTGCTTCAGTCTGGCTATCTCATTAAGTTATTGATCAAACAACTTCTCATAATCAGTTGCAGTCATTTTGAGACTTGCAATCTCCTTAGCTTGACTCTTGGCCAAGGATTTGCATTTCTTAAATGCTTGCAACAGAACTTTATATTCATCTATCAATTGATGAATATCCTCTTCAGACTCAGATGCACTCTCATCACTTGATGATGATGAATCTGTTTCTGAACTAGCACAAGAAATTGAACTGAAAGAACAATTTTGTACCTTACTAGGTCCAGGCTGGTCCTGGATTTTGTCACTTTCTGTCAATGCCATCAGTCCTTGGCACTGACTGTCTTCTTGTTCATATATAGAGTTCATGATCTGGATGAACTCTTCTTCTTCTTCCTCAGCAAACAGTCCTATATATGCTTCAGCATCTGACTCAGTTTCTGATGAAGAAATGTCTGACAGGCTCTTATCCTTTTTGACAACAAAAGACTTTTCCTTCTTGCCCTTGAATTGAGTCTTTTTCTTATCATTAGACTCCTTCCTTTTCTCTGGACAATCTGCAATAACATGTCCTTGTCTATTACAGCAATAGCATACTATTTTTGATAGAGTTGCTTTGCTTGACTTGGTCTTTTTCCTGTTTTTCTTTGAAAACTTTTTATTGTGATAATAGTCTTCTTTACCCTATGAAGTAGATGGCTTTGTCCTCCACTGTTTCTTCTTTAAGAACTTCTGAAAATGTCTTGTGAAGGCAGCAAAGTGCTCATCACTTTCACTGCTTTCAGACTTTCTGCATGCTGACTCATCTGACTCAATTTCAGCTACTTTTGGGGGTGTAGTTGGTGACTTACTTCTGTACTTTCTGGGGGCTTCTGTTTTAAATGTCACTGTCCTTTCTTTATGTTCACTTCTTGTAGATTTTTCCTCTTCTTTCCTCACCATCAACTGTATTTCATAGGACAGCAGTTTGCCAAACAGTGTTGGTGGAGGAATTTCTGCTAACTTTGTCATTTCCCTAATGGCACAGATCTTGGTGTCTCAATCTTTTGTAAGGGACCTTAGAAACTTATCATTAAGCTCATAATTACTGAACTCTCTGCCATAGGACATTAGCTCATTCACAATCCTATAGAACTTCTTATAGCATTCAGTTATGCTATCAGTCCTACCTTGCCTGAAACTTTCATATTCTTGGTTGAGCAAAGACTTTCTGTCTTGCCTCACTTCTTCAGAACCCTCCATGTACACAAAAAAAGTATCCCACATTTCCTTGGATGTCTTGCAGTGTATCAAATTCTGAAAAGTAGCATCATCTATAGCACTCACAATAATATTCTGAGCCCTTTTGTCCATTGTGGCTAGAACAATCTCATCCTTTATCATTTCAGAGAAATCCTTAGGTGTTCTCTGATTTGCATCTAAGACTGAAACCTTCGTGGGCACATATGGCCCTTCCTTCACTGTGATATAAAACCTAGGGTCTGAGGCTTCCATAAATAGTCTCACCCTTTCCTTCCAAATGCCAAATATTTCTTTTCTGCAAATGGGTAGCTTCATGGATCCCAATTCCTTATGATTCTCAGTGGAACCCATGGTTCTTGATTTTCTTGATTCTGTAATGTACTTAGACTGAATTTGCCAACAGGATCTACTCAGACAGTTAAGTCCCTTTGTGAGTAACCTCCCTCTGATACCACTTGAAAGATATTGTACCTAATCACCTAGAGGGGGGGTGAATATGTGACTAAATCTTTTTAACTTTTTAGGCAGAATTCAGATTATATCACAGAGTTCTAGTTAGTTTATCACAGCAAACAATCAGCAATCACAGAATTCCACAAGCACAAAGTAGACACACAGATTTATAGTGGTTCCCCAAGGTTTGGGTACATCCACTTTCCCCCTTCGCCTATCTAGTAGTGTACTAGATTCGGCCAAACTTCTCCACTATCTCAGATCCTCAGATCTTACACTCAAAACCTCAATCAGGTTCCTACAGCTCAGGCCCAAGGCCCTACAACTCAGCTTCTTCACAAAGCCTACACTCAGCTTCTTCACAAAGCCTACACTCAGCCACCAAGGCCTACACTCAGCCACAACAGGCCTACACTCAGAGATACAAATCTCCTACACTCAGGCACACAGGCCCTACACTCAGCCTTTATAATTACAGGCTTACAAACTCAGATCCCTAAGGATCCTACAAGAAAATATGAATACAAAAATGTAAACTCTACAACTCAGAGAAAAGAGAGAAGAGTTGAGAGTTTCTTGATGAGTTCTTGGAAGAACTCAGCTGAGATCAAACTGACTTGGCTTTCTTCAAAGCTTCTTGAATGTAGAACACAATAAGATTGATCTCCTATGCAGTTGATCCTTGATCTCTGCTACTTAAGATTCAGAACAAAATCTGAATCCTTCTTCTCAGCCTGGTTCCAACGGCTGTCTTCTTGGATAGAGCTCTCTCTCTCTCCAACTACTTAGATCTTCACTTGATTCTTCAAGAAATAGCTAGATCTTCTTGTTTTAATTACTTGATCATCTGTTTCTGTAGACAGTATAAGCCTATTTATAGGCCTTCTTCATGGTAACCGGCTGGTCCGGTTCATAACTGATTTCTGACAACTCTGACAGGTGCAGTAGACCGGCTGGAATGGCAGTTGTCAAGTCATCCAGTCAGTTCTTGAAAATTCTGTAACTGTCTGAAAGTGTCGAGACTGTCTGTATTTAAGTGTCGACACTTATAGACTAAGTGTCGACACAAGTTGACTAAGTGTCGACACTAGCCTACAAGGTGTCGACACAACTCCTTGTGTTGTAGAATGCACTTCTCGACATAGCTTCTTCTTCATGTGTCGACACTGATATTGAGTGTCGACACAACACTTTGTTCTTCAGCACTTTGTTGAACTCTTGTAAGTGTCGACACAACACCTTTGTGTCGACACATCTTCATGTGTTGAACTTGTTCGGTGTCGACACATCTTCTTGGTGTCGACATATGCCTTCTGTGTTGATACTTGCTGAGTGTCGACACAGCTCCTTGTGTCGACACATTCTTCTTGTGTTGAGACTCTGGCTGAGTGTCGACACATCTCCTTAGTGTCGACACTTGTACTTAGAATTTTGTTGAACTTTGCTAAGTGTCGACACAGCTCCTTGTGTCGACACTTTCTTCAAGTGTTGAGTCTTCAGCTGAGTGTCGACACATTCTTTCTTGTGTCGACACTTTCTTCAAGTGTTGAGTCTTCAGCTGAGTGTCGACACATTCTTTCTTGTATCGACACTTTCTTCAAGTGTTGACTCTTCTGCTGTGTGTCGACACATTGCTCTGGGTGTCGACACTTATACTTAGACTCTGCTGACTTTTGCTGAGTGCTGACACAGCCTCCAAGTGTCGACACTTTCTGATGTAGACACAGTTTCACTGGGTGTCGACACAACTGCTAAGTGTCGACACAGCTTCACTGGGCTTTTCTTCATTGAGTGTCGACACAGCTCCTTGTGTCGACACTTTCTGTCTGGTGTCGACTCTGCATCCCTGGTGTCGACACAAATACTCCAAGTGTCGACACTGCTTGTCTGGGTGTCGACACAAGTCTTCTTAAGTGTCGACACTTTCCCTCTGGGTGTCGACACATGGACTTAGAAACTTTTTTATCTTTTCCTGCAATTACTTAACCTGCACAAGGTAACTCAAAATACATCAAATACATTTTGATGTATATCATTGAGTAGGGTGAGGCTTCTTCAAATCAGGTACATTTAAACCAATGTACCCAACAAGTGGTCCACAGTTCTGACCCATCGGGTAGACGCACCCTCATCTCTAGTCCTGGAAATCTTTCCACGCCTTCAAGTCCGTCTATGAAGGCCTCAGATACGAACGAGTGTGAAGCACCCGTGTCGAAGAGGGTATATGCGGGCTTGCCGCTGATCATAACTATGCCTGAAGTTTGTTTAAGTTAAAATGAATTGTTATTCTATGATTCCAGGTACTATATAATTGAAAACTCAAGAAATTTAACAATAATCTTAAGTACCTGTGATAACCTCCTCGGGGTTCCTCTGCTCCATGAGGTCCAAAGCGTATATCTGCTCCTAATTGCGTCCCCTGCCATGATATCCCCGGCCCCGGCCTCGTCCTCGGCCTCGGCCTCGGCCCTGCTGTACTGGGGCCACTGGAGGTGGAGGAGGAGGATGGAATCGATGCGGGCACTCCGACCTAATGTGCTCGAGCTGGCGGCATCCGTAACAAACTACCTGCCGGTGGTCATGGTCATCCTGTCTCCTCAGATCATGCACCTGTAGAGGTGGGGGATGTTGGGTACATTGGTCTAAATGTACCTGATTTGAAGAAGCCTCACCCAACTCAATGATATACATCAAAATGTATTTGATGTGTTTTGAGTTTAATTGTGCAGGCTAAGTATTTGCAGGAAAGAAGAAAAAGTTTCTAAGTCCATGTGTCGACACCAAGAAGCAATGTGTCGACACTTAAGAAGACTTGTGTCGACACTCAGGCAAGCAGTGTCGACACTTGGAGTTATTGTGTCGACACCAGGGATGCTGAGTCGACACCAGACAGAAAGTGTCGACACAAGGAGCTGTGTCGACACTCAGTGAAGTAAAGTGCAGTGAAGCAGTGTCGACACATAGCATTGTGTCGACACCCAGTAAAATTGTGTCTACATCAGAAAGTGTCGACACTTGGAGGCTGTGTCGACACTCAGCAAAAGTCAGCAGAGACTAAGTACAAGTGTCGACACCCAGAACAATGTGTCAACACTCAGCAGAAGAGTCAACACTGGAAGTAAGTGTCGACACCCAGAACAATGTGTCGACACTCAGCTGAAGACTCAACACTTGAAGAAAGTGTCGACACAAGGAGCTGTGTCGACACTTAGTAAAGATCAGCAAAGATCAATAAAAATATTCTAAGTACAAGTGTCGACACTAAGGGAATGTGTCGACACTTAGCCAGAGTCTCGACAGAAGAAGAATGTGTTGACACCCAGAGCAATGTGTCGACACTCAGCAAGTATCGACACTTAACAGATTCAACACATGAAGATGTGTCGACACAAAGGTGTTGTGTCGACACTTAGAAGAATTCAGCAAAATACTGAAGTACAAGTACTTGTGTCGACACTCAATTTCATTGTCGACACATGAAGAAGAAGCAGTGTCGAGATATAAAATCTACAACACAAGGAGTTGTGTCGACACCTTGTAGGCTAGTGTCGACACTTAGACAACATGTGTCGACACTTGGTCTATAAGTGTCGACACTTAAAGACAGACAGTCTCGACACTTGGAGACAGTTACAGAATTTTCAAGAACTGACTGGATGACTTGACAGCTGCCATTCCAGCCGGTCTACAGCACCTGTCAGAGTTGTCAGAATTCAGTTATGGACCGGACCAGCCGGTTACCATGAAGAAGGCCTATAAATAGGCTTATACAGTCTACAGAAACTGTTGTTGAAGAGATTGATCAGAAGATCAACACATCAAGTGATTGTCTAAAGAAGATCTAGCTATCAAGTGAAGATCTAAGAAGTTGGAGAGAGAGAGCTCCATCCAAGAAATCAGTCATTGGAACCAGACTGAGAAGAATGGTTCAGATTTATTCTGAATCTTAAGTAGCAGAGATCAAAGATCAACTGCAGAAGGAGTCAATCTTATTGAGTTCTACTTTCAAGAAGCTTTGAAGAAAGCTAAGTCAGATTGATTTCAGCTGAGTTCTTCCAAGAACTCATCAAGAAACTCACAACTCTCCTCTCTTGTCTCTGAGTTGCTGAGTTAACATTATTGTATTCATTTTATCTTGTAGGATCCTTTGGATCTGAGTCTTGTAAGACTGTAATTATAAAGGCTGAGTGTAGGGCTTGAGAGCCTGAGTGTAGGAGATTGAAATATCTGAGTGTAGGCCTTGGTGGCTGAGTGTAGGCCTTGGTGGCTGAGTGTAGGCTTTGTGCAGAAGCTGACTTGTAGGGCCTTGGGGCCTGAGGTGTAGGAACCAGTTTTGGGTTCTGAGATAGTGGAGGAGTTTGGCTGAATCTAGTACACTGCTAGATAGGCGAAGGGGGAAGTGGATGTACCCAAACCTTGGGGAACCACTATAAAACTGTGTCTTCTGTGTGCTGTGGTTTGTTGTGAATGCTGTGTGATTGCTGTGCAATAGTAGATATAAATCTGTGTTAAAAACTGATTGTTGCCATAAAAAGTTAAAAAGAATTTGGTCACCTATTCACCCCCCCCCCCCTCTAGGTGTTTAGGTACTATATCTTTCAAGTGGTATCAGAGGGAGGTTACTCAAAAAGGGACATAACTGTCTGAGTAGATCCTGTTGGTAGATTCAGTCTAAGTCAAAGTACAGAATCAAGAAAATCAAGAACCATGGGTTCCACAGAAAATCACAAGGAATTGGGATACATGAAGCTACCCATATGTAGGAAGGAGATCTTTGGTATCTGGAAGGAAAGGGTGAGACTCTTTATGGAAGCCTCAGACCCTAGGATTTATATCACAGTGAAGGAAGGGTCATATGTGCCCATGAAGGTGTCAGTATTAGATGCAAATCAGAGAACACCAAAGTATTTCTCTGAAATGATAAAGGATGAGATTGTTCTAGCCACCATGGACAAAAGGGCTCAGAACATCATAGTGAGTGTCATAGATGATGCAACTTTTCAGAATCTGATACACTGTAAGACAGCCAAAGAGATGTGGGATACTCTTATTGTGTACATGGAAGGTTCTGAAGAAGTAAGGCAAGACAGAAAATCCTTGCTAAACCAAGAATATGAAAGCTTTAGACAAGGTAAAGCTGATAGCTTAACTGAGTGCTATAAGAAGTTTTACAGGATTGTGAATGAGCTCATGTCATATGGCAGAGAGTTCAGTAATTATGAACTCAATGATAAGTTTCTAAGGTCCCTAACAAAAGATTGGGACACTAAGATCTATGTCATTAGGGAAATGGCAAAGTTGGAAGAAATTCCTCCATCAACACTTTTTGGCAAACTGCTGTCCTATGAAATGCAGTTAATGGTGAGGAAAGAAGAGGAGAAATCCACAAGAAGTGAACACAAAGAAAAGACAGTGGCCTTTAAAACTGAAGTCCCCAGAAAGTACAGGAGTAAGTCACCAACTCCACCTCCAAAGGTTGCTGAAACTGAGTCAGATGAGTCAGCAAGTAGAAAGTCTGAAAGCAGTGAAAGTGATGAGGACTTTGCTGCTTTCACAAGACATTTCCAGAAGTTCTTAAAGAAGAAACAGTGGAGGACAAGGTCTTCTACATCACAGAGAAAAGAAGACTATTACCAGGACAAAAAGTCTTCAAAGAAAGACAGGACAAAGTCCAAGTCTAGCAAAGCTACACTATCAAAAATTGTGTGTTATTGCTGTAATAGACAAGGACATGTCATTGCAGACTGTCCAGAGAAGAGGAAGGAGTCTAGTGACAAGAAAAGGACTCAATACAAGGGCAAGAAAGAAAAGTCTTTTGTTGCTAAAAAGGACAAGAGCCTGTCAGATTTATCTTCATCAGAAACTGAGTCAGATGCTGAGGCATATATAGGCCTGTTTGCTGAGGAAGAAGAAGAAGAGTTCATGGACATTATGAATTCTATATATGAACAAGAAGATAGTCAGTGCCAAGGGATAATGGCATTGACAGCAAGTGACAAAATCCTGGAGCAGCCAGGACCTAGTAAGGTACATTGTTCTTTTAGTTCAATTTCTTGTGCCAGTACAGAATCAGATTCATCATCATCAAGTGATGAGAGTGCATCTGAGTCTGAAGAGGATATTCATCAGTTGATAGATGAATATAAAGTTCTGTTGCAAGCTTATAAGAAGAGCAAGACCGTAGCCAAAAGTTAGGCAAAGGAAATTGCTGATCTCAAAGCTGCTGCAACTGATCTTGAGAAGATGTTTGATCAAAAACTTAATGAGATAGCCAGACTGAAGCACATAACTGTGATTCAGATGGGAACTATATCATTTAAGAATGATCAAATCAAGAGTCTGGAGATTAATCTTCAGAAGGAGAAAGACTTAGTTGCAAGGTTTTCTAAACCTAAGTCAGTTCTACCCATAATTGATGAATTTGTTCATCACAAAGGTAAAGCTGGATTGGGATTTACTAGATCTGCAAGTACTGTTCAGTCCAAGTCTAAGTCCAAGGGCAAAGCCCCAACTCTCAATAAGTCTGCTGTAGATAAAACAACAAAGACAGTACCTAAGCAAAGGTACAATAAGTTTGAGTGTTGGTGCTGTGGCAAGATAGGCCACTTTGCAATGGACTGTTGGCACAATGCTAGTGCCAAAGTGAGTAGTAAACTGCCTGTTGGAAAACCTGCAGGTAGCTTTGTTAGGATGCAAACTAACCAGTACCAAGGACCCAAGAATTCTTTGGGTTCTAAGGTTCACTAATCTGTTTTGCAGGTAAGTCCAAGTGGCCATGCCCCAATATGGTACTTGGGCAGTGGATGTTTCAGACATATGACTGGAACAAGGGGATTACTAAAGGACTACACACCAATAAAGGATGGTCCAAAAGTCACCTTTAGTGGTTCTGAAAAAGGAATCATCAAAGGGTTTGGTAACATTTCTAGTAACTTAGTTACCATTACTCAAGTGGCTTATGTTAAAGGTTTGAAACACAACCTAATTAGTATAAGTCAATTAAGTGATGTAGGATATGACATCTCATTTGTTAAGGATGGTTGTCATATCAGGAGGTCAAATGATCAAGAGATCATTTTGACAGGTTATAGAAAGAGGAATGTCAACTGCCTAGACATTATGTGTGAGACCAATGGTTCTCAAGTATGTCTTGTAGCTGATGAGAAAGTCTCTCATTGTGTCAAATGGCACAAGAGGCTAGCTCATCTAAACTACAAGACAATTGGTAAACTCTTTAGTAAAGAGTTAGTGAGAAATGTTACTCAAGTTAAGTGTATTAAAGATGGTATTTGCTCAGCTTGTCAAAAGGGCAAGCAGACTAGATCCACCTTTAGAAGCATTGAAAACACAGGTGATGTGAGGTGTTTATACCTCTTGCATATGGATCTCTTTGGTCCAATGGCAGTTCACAGCCTGGGTAGGAAGGTCTATACCTTTGTAGTTGTAGATGACTACTCAAGGTTTTCCTGGGTGTTCTTTCTAAGACAGAAATCTGAAACACTCAGTGTCTTCTATAGCTTTGTCAAACAGATTCAGAATGAACTAGCTAGTACTGTGGTCAAAATAAGAAGTGACCATGGTACTGAATTTCAGTCTGATAGCATGACAAAACTATGTGAAGATTTTGTGATATTTCAAGAGTTTTCTTCACCAAGAACACCTCAGCAAAATGGCATTGCTGAGAGGAAGAACAGAACTTTGATTGAGGCTGGTAGGACCCTATTAAGTGATACATCACTACCAGAATATTTCTGGGCTGAGGCAGTGAATACTGCATGCCATATTATTAATAGGGCTACCATTACTAAAAGCCTCAACAAGACCCCCTATGAGGTTGTGAAAGGCAGGAAACCAAACCTATCCTACTTCAGGCTCTTTGGTTGTAAGTGTTTTATACTTAACAATGGAAAGTCTTACTTGACTAAGTTTGCTGCCAAGTCCCAAGAGAGAATTTTTGTTGGGTACAACAACAATAGTAAGGCTTATAGAGTCTACAACTTGTCTACACAAGTTGTAAAAGAGACTGTACATGTAGTATTTGATGAAACTATGCTTATTAACAATGAGTTGTCTAGTAGTGTATACAGCCCCACAGGTTTAACAAAGAAGATGGACAAGCTCACTATAGAAGAAGAACCTACTGCAAGACAGCAAGTAGAAGACAGTGGCTGTTGTACAGGGGGAGAACTACATGTACCAAATGCAGATGAAGTTCAAGGAGTACAGCATGATGAAGAAGTTGAAGAAGGTCAACCTGAAGCCAGGATGCCACCAGTCAATAGGCATCTTAGAGATCATCCAGCTGAGCAAATCATTGGTGATCCAAGACAAGGGGTACAAACAAGGAGCAGAAACCTGAATGTAGCAATCTACTCCAGCTTTCTATCCCAAGTTGAACCAAAGAAGTTTGAAGAAGCCATCCTAGACCCTCATTGGGTTGAGGCAATGCAAGAAGAGTTAAATCAGTTCAAGAGGTGCAAGGTCTGGGAGCTTGTTCCTAAACCTAAAGACCACAATATAATTGGAACCAAGTGGATCTATAGGAACAAGATGGATGAACAAGGAGTCATCATTAAGAACAAAGCAAGATTGGTTGCTAAAGGATATAGGCAGGAAGAAGGTATTGAATTTGAACAAACCTTTGCTCCAGTAGCCAGACTGGAAGCCATAAGGATGTTCCTGGCCTATGCAACCTTTCAAGGTTTTAAAGTTTACCAAATGGATGTCAAGTCAGCATTTCTGAATGGTAATCTTAAAGAGGAAGTCTATGTGGAACAGCCATCAGGTTTTGTTGATTCAACTCTACCTAATCATGTCTATAGACTTAGGAAAGCTTTATATGGGTTAAAGCAAGCCCCTAGGGCTTGGTATGAAACCCTATCTAGTTTACTCATTGAGAATAAGTTCACAAGGGGGAAAATAGACAAGACTCTATTCCTTAGGGAATCTAGAGGCAAAGTTATACTTGTCCAAATATATGTATATGACATTATATTTGGGTCTACTGAAAGTAACCTTTGCAAAAAGTTTGCAAAACTAATGTAAGGTCAATTTGAGATGAGTAGTATGGGAGAGCTTAAGTTCTTCTTGGGTCTCCAAGTAAGACAGACTGAGAATGGTTTATCCATTTGCCAGTCCAAGTTCACCCTAGAACTCATAAGGAAGTATGGTATGGATTCATCCAGTACCATGAAGACTCCTATGGGGTCAAGTATGTCTCTTAGCAAGGATGATGCAGGGAAGCCTGTAGATGAAACCTTGTATAGAGGGATAGTTGCCTCCCTATTATACTTGACTGCAAGTAGACCAGATATCATGTATGCTACATGTGTCTGTGCAAGGTATCAAGTCTGCCCTAAAGAGTCTCATTTGACAGCAGTCAAAAGAATATTGAGATATCTAAAGGGCACTCCTTATCTAGGCCTCTAGTACCCTAGGAATGGGGATTTTGAACTAACAGGTTATTCAGATGCAGACTTTGCAGGATGCAAAGAAGACAGAAAAAGCACAACTGGAACCTGTCAATTCCTAGGTGGAAGACTGATTTCATGGAGTAGCAAAAAGCAAACAAGTGTGGCTATCTCCACTGCAGAATCAGAATATGTGGCTGCAGGAAGTTGTTGTGCTCAACTTCTGTGGATACAACATCAGCTTGAGGATTATGGATTTCAGGTAAGTAGAACTACACTCTTTTGTGATTCTACTAGTGCTATATCAATTGCACATAATCCTGTTTCCCATAGTAGAACTAAACATATTGAGATAAAATATCATTTTCTTAGGGAGCATGTAGAGAAAGAAGATATTTTACTAGAATATGTTAAAACTGATAATCAAATAGCTGATATGTATACTAAGCCCCTAGAAGAAACTAAGTTCAATAGGTTTAAAATTAAACTAGAAATGATAAACTTAGAATAAGTTTATAAAAAATGGCTAAGTCAAAAGGTGTCGACACACAGAGATCTCTGTGTCGACACAGATAAGTGGTGTCGACACTTCAGGGAAAAGGTGTCGACACATCTAGGAAGTTGGTGTCGACACTTCAGAATATTAGTGTCGACACATGATAAGTTGGTGTCGACACAACCAAGGTGGTGTCGACACATAGTGTTACTCAGAATTATCTCAGTAAAGTCTCGACTGTGTCGAGATAAGTGGTGTCGACACATAAACAAGTGTCGACACATATAATCTGTTGACTAAACTTGTGTCGACACTTATGTGTCGAGACATTATAAGTCAGTGTCGACACTTATCGCCAGTGTCGACACAATTTAAGTTAGCTGCCCGCCTTTTCATCTTCAAATATAGAAAGGTATAAATAGGATTTTACCTTAGTCTGTCGACACGCTTTCAAAAGTTTCGAGACCAAACTTGTGTGTCGACGCCTCTCTTCTCTCAGTTCCAATTCTTCAAACCCTAATGGCGCCAAAGCTTGAGGAGAACGTCAACGAAGGCTATGAGCTGGTGCGCAATGCTTTTGATGATGCAGATCCAGAAATCAAGAATGTAATAACCCTAGTTGCAGACTAGGGGTTGGAATTTCTTGTTTCCGAGCCTACTAAAATCTGGAAGAAAGAGGTACTGGAATTCCTCAATGGAGCTGAAGTGGACGAATCTGGATTCAAGATCAAATCCAGAGTTCATGGTGCAAAGGTTAAGGTTTCACCAAAAAGTCTGAGAAAGGTACTTCAGTTGCCTAGAACTAAAGAAGAAGATGAGGTTACTGCTTCAAAGACCAGGGAAGCTCTAACTTGGTGTGGATTAGATTCTAGAATGAAGATTGGTTCAGTTTTCAATAGAAAAGGAATGAACAGTCAGAGGAAATTCCTGTCAGAAATTGTAGGCAAAGTAATTCTAAGCAAACCTGGAGGGCATGATAGGGTATCTGCCCATATGTTCAGCATTATGACCAAGATAATCTTTAATCTGAAAACTGACTGATCTGTAGTAATCTTTGAGAAGATCAAAGAAGGTCTGAAGAAACCCAACATGGGTAGGATCATAAGCTTATACCTTGCTGGAAGTATTCCAGAGGTTATGGGTCAAGCTGCTGGGAGTAAAATAAATCATATGAGGAAAATAGACATGAGGATCTTCTCCAGACGGGACAGGGTGTTGTCTAAAGAGATGTCAACCCCTGAGAAGATAACTTCTTAGAAAGTAACTCTACAAAAGAAGAAGAAGAAAGTTGCCCCAGTGGCTCAAGAGTCAACTAGCAGCTCTGGGAGTGAAGAGCAAGTAGTCTTCACACCTGATGAGGAAGACACTGGAACTGCTGTAAAGTCTCCAGCTCAACAGATAGATGCTGAAAGGCAGGGGGAGCTGCCACATGCTAGCCCCTTACACCAGGAACAAATCCAGGGGGAGCCATTAGTTGTGGAAGAGCCCACTCCTCTTGAGAGTGAGCAAGCAACAAACACAATTCTAGAGGTAATCACTGAGCTTAATGCTTTAGATTTTCCTTTAAAGGATACTGATTTGTCTGATGTTTATCAGAAATCACAGATTCATAGTCAAGTTCCAGATGTTGTCATGAAAGACACATCTGTTGAGGTTGAAGTTGTTTCTGATCCAGTGCTAGATGAGCCAAGAGTTTCTCCAGCTCATTCTCCACAAGAGTATACCATGAAAGATTTATTTATAAATCTGGATCAAGAAGATTTTGACAAGGAACCTTCTGCTGCTGAAAAGGAGAATGCTCCAGTTGAGGGGGAGCAAGTAGTACATGTTGAAGAGCCTACAAGGCAAGAGACTGAGAAGGCACCAGAAGTGCAGAAGGAGTTACCTCAAAACCCTAAGGAGAGGGTAGAAATTGCTAGCTCCTCAGCTTCTGAAGATGAGGAGACAGCAAGAGCTAAGAAGAAGAAATTTCAGGTGTTCAGAAGAAGGAGCCAGAGTTACAAAAAGGCTCTCCAAACTATTGCTCCACAGCCTATATCACTGCCAGCTCCAACTATTGATTATAGTGCACTGATGGTTGCTATGCAGATTAAACTGGATGAACACAGAAAAGCTATTGAAACTTATGTGGATGAGGGGCACAAATCACTACAGTTTGATCTTGCACAGGATATAAAGTCAATAAAATTTGAGATGAATCTTAATAAGAAGGAAATGACTGACTGCTTCCACAAGGGTGGGAATGCAGTAGTCTATCTTGCAACTCATCAAGAAAAGATAAAGGCTCAAGTAGATGACATAGCACAGAAGCAGGGGTATGTTCTAGAGAACCAAATTAGAATGAATGACAATTTGACACAATCTCGCAATGCTATAGTCACAGAGTTGAAGAATTTAGCTGCAGGGCAGACTCCAGCTACTATTAAAGCAGAATTTGACAAAGTATTTCAAGAATAAATCACTGCTGTTAAGACTGCCATCCAAGACTCACAGAAGATTATAACTGACAAACTCCAAAGGTTAAAACCTTTCTTTAAAGATGGAGTTAATTACTTGGATAACCAAGTTAGATTTCAAAAATATGATGTCAGAGATCACATTGAAAGAGAAGTCATAAAGGGGGAGAGAGTTTTAGTCAATGCCAGCTCTGATCATGCCAAGTGGATATCAAATTCTATCAGAGAAACTCTTGGTTATCCTCCTCTTTGTGATGATGATAATGTTGCTGAATCTGGAATACATCCTGCATATCTTGGAGGTGAGCAACCTGAAGTAGCTCAAGTTATCTATCCTCCACCAGATTTTGACATGATACATGCTGATATACAGTCCATGTATAGCCCACCTGGGGGCAAGGACAATGTTATTATAGAAAAAGTTGTTCAGCCAGTCTCTGAAGCTATGCAAGAAGCTATGCAGAAAGAAGAAGAGACCAGATTGTCTAAAAAGAGGTTTAGGGAGCAAGTTGAACAGAGACCAGACTTTGAGCTGTGGAGCCCCACCTCTAGGAACATTATTTTGACTGCATGGAAAGCTGCAAAAGATAACATTCATGACAGGAACAAGTGGTTTTCTGAGGCTGAATGGAGAAAGCATGAGACAAAGCAGGAGGCTATAGTCCAATATAGAAGAAAGGCCAAGATGGGAAAGCTACCTCCTACTGCCCAGGAGCCTAGCAAGTACTTTCCCAAGCCTTATCATTATTTTGAAAGACAAAAGATTAAGGCTGGGGAACTTAAGAAGAAAGATCTGAAATGCAAGAAGCCTGCTGATGCTGAAGTTGCTGAAGCTCCTGTTCAAGCCAAAGTACAAGCTGGAAAAGGAATAGAATTAGAATTTTCTTAAAGTTTACTATGTAATCTTTTTGATGAAAAACATGCTGTAAACTTTTGAATATGAATATGACAGATATTAGAACAATGTGTTATATGTTAAATCTATTTCATATTTGTTCTGTGATGATGTCTATGTATACATGTTTGATTGATACATGTTTATGATTGCCCTGCTATATATAATCATGTTTTACATCATTCTATAATTTTATTATGAATGGTGTATATCATTGACTAAGGGTTATGACTTCTCCAAATAGGGGGAGATTGTTGGGTACATTGGTCTAAATGTACCTAATTTGAAGAAGCATCACCCAACTCAATGATATACATCAAAATGTATTTGATGTATTTTGAGTTTACTTGTGCAGGCTAAGTATTTGCAGGAAAGAAGAAAAAGTTTATAAGTTCATGTGTCGACACCAAGAAGCAATGTGTCAACACTTAAGAAGACTTGTGTCGACACCCAGGCAAGCAGTGTCGACACTTGGAGTTATTGTGTCGACACTAGGGATGCTGAGTCGACACCAGACAGAAAGTGTCGACACAAGGAGCTGTGTCGACACTCAGTGAAGTAAAGTACAGTGAAGCAGTGTCGACACATAGCAGTTGTGTCGACACCCAGTAAAACTGTGTCTACATCAGAAAGTGTCGACACTTGGAGGCTGTGTCGACACTAAGCAAAAGTCAGCAGAGACTAAGTACAAGTGTCGACACCCAGAACAATGTGTCGACACTCAGCAGAAGAGTCAACACTGGAAGTAAGTGTCGACACCCAGAACAATGTGTCGACACTCAGCTGAAGACTCAACACTTGAAGAAAGTGTCGACACAAGGAGCTGTGTCGACACTTAGTAAAGATCAGCAAAGATCAACAAAAATATTCTAAGTACAAGTGTCGACACTAAGGGAATGTGTCGACACTTAGCCAGAGTCTCGACAGAAGAAGAATGTGTCGACACCCAGAGCAATGTGTCGACACTCAGCAAGTATCGACACTTAATAGATTCAACACATGAAGATGTGTCGACACAAAGGTGTTTTGTCGACACTTAGAAGAATTCAGCAAATTACTGAAGTACAAGTACTTGTGTCGACACTCAATTTCAGTGTCGACACGTGAAGAAGAAGCAGTGTCGAGATATAAAATCTACAACACAAGGAGTTGTGTCGACACCTTGTAGGCTAGTGTCGACACTTAGACAACATGTGTCGACACTTGATCTATAAGTGTCGACACTTAAAGACAGACAGTCTCGACACTTGGAGACAGTTACAGAATTTTCAAGAACTGACTGGATGACTTGACAGCTGCCATTCCAGCCAGTCTACAGCACCTGTCAGAGTTGTCAGAATTCAGTTATGGACCGGACCAGCCGGTTACCATGAAGAAGGCCTATAAATAGGCTTATACATTCTACAGAAACTGTTGTTGAAGAGATTGATCAGAAGATCAACACATCAAGTGATTGTCTAAATAAGATCTAGCTATCAAGTGAAGATCTAAGAAGTTGGAGAGAGAGAGCTCCATTCAAGAAATCAGTCATTGGAACCAGACTGAGAAGAAGGGTTCAGATTTATTCTGAATCTTAAGTAGCAGAGATCAAGGATCAACTGCAGAAGGAGTCAATCTTATTGAGTTCTACTTTCAAGAAGCTTTGAAGAAAGCTAAGTCAGATTGATTTCAGCTGAGTTCTTCCAAGAACTCATCAAGAAACTCACAACTCTCCTCTATTGTCTCTGAGTTGCTGAGTTAACATTATTGTATTCATTTTATCTTGTAGGATCCTTTGGATCTGAGTCTTGTAAGCCTGTAATTATAAAGGCTGAGTGTAGGGCTTGAGAGCCTGAGTGTAGGAGATTGAAATCTTTGAGTGTAGGCCTTGGTGGCTGAGTGTAGGCCTTGGTGGCTGAGTGTAGGCCTTTGTGGCTGAGTGTAGGCTTTGTGAAGAAGCTGAGTTGTAGGGCCTTTGGGCCCGAGGTGTAGGAACCAGTTTTGGGTTCTGAGATAGCGGAAGAGTTTGGCCGAATCTAGTACACTGCTAGATAGGCGAAGGGGGAAAGTGGATGTACCCAAACCTTGGGGAACCACTATAAAACTGTGTGTCTTCTGTGTGCTGTGGTTTGCTGTGAATGTTGTGTGATTTCTGTGCAATAGTAGATATAAATCTGTGTTAAAAACTGATTGCTGCCATAAAAAGTTAAAAAGAATTTGGTCACATATTCACCCCCCCCCCCCTCTAGGTGTTTAGGTACTATATCTTTCAGGGGAGCTAATGCTGGAGGAGGTCCCTGCTCCTGCCTGTAGTTGGGGCGACGGCGTCCCCCACCCCTCTTGTATCTAATAGTCCTGCCTCTCTGAGAGCCCCTGCTGCTCTCTCCTGATGTCGACCCATCATACGGTCTCTTCCCTCTACCTTGCACCATCAGCTGGTCAGCCTCCAGCTTCTTCGCCATCTCGATAATCTGGGTGGACGTGCCGTGAGAAATGAACAACAAAGTCTACCACAAAACGTCCCTGAGGCCCCGGTAGAACCTCTTGGCATACCTCCTATCATCAGTATCTTGTATCCCTGCGAACCTAGCAAGGTGGGAGAACTCTCTCTGATACTCAATCACTGATCTGCTCCCCTGCATGAGATTCAGAAACCTCTCCTCCAAAGCATCTTTGTCCCTAGTAGAGACGAAGTGATCCAAAAATATATCGCCAAACTCCTCCCACGATATGTCTGACAGCTCCCAGTCCGCATATGTAGACTCCCGCACTGATTTCCACCATCTCTTCGCATGAGCCTCTAGTGCAGAGGTGGCTAGAGGTACTGTCTCGCCGACCGGGCAGCTGATGCCTGCCAAAATCTCGTGTATGGCCTCCAGCCATTCCTCTGTCTTTACCGCATCCTCTGTCCCACGGTACATCGGTGGGGACAGGCTCTTGAAGGCACTCAGCCAGCTTGACCCCGAATTTGGCTGCGGAGCCGGGACTTGCTGGGCTTTGAAGGCATCCAGGATCGTCGTCAAAGTCTGCCCCATCTCCGTCTGTAGAAATGGAGTGGCAGCTGGAGGGGGAGGAGCCACATTTTGCGGTGCGACGACCTGTGGAGGTTGCATAAAGGTAAGGTAAACGTCAAAATTGGCCTAACTCATTACTTAATGGACTGTTGTATGTGACTTTTTGCACATGGGCACATCATTGCTTCCGCTGCATAGTTTGTCCGCAAACTAATGCTCGAGCGGGGTGTTCCAATGTTGTGGACTTCTTTCTCATATGATCGTTTGTTCAAGTGATACCAGTTTGTAAGACCCCCTCCCCCTTACCAAGGAGGGCTCCCGGGTCTTATGCCCAGAACCGCCGTCTTACGGTGACACTAACGCACGGGTTAGTCGACACCGCAACACGCCGATTCTGTCGGCTAATACGATCATATAACCTGTAGGCCAATATGAGAAAAAGAGGTATAGCAGTATATCAAATCCATTAGTCCACAAGTCACAGAGTACATATCATATATATAAATGAAAAGTACAGAAACATAGTCCACAATGAGTACAAATGAAAGAGTAATAATGGCTTATACCCAGTACATCATATCAACTCTCTCTCTCTCAAATCAAGGCGGAAGCTAATCTAATACATCAAAACTCGTCCCACCTGAGGACGCGCAGTAGTAGTAGTAGCCTGCGGTAGCGGTATCTGCTCCTCAAGTCCTGCCTCCTCGTCGTGCTGGTGCTCCATCTCTACGAGCTCCTAAAATAGTATGGTCACCGACCATTAGTCAAAAAGACTAAGTCATTTCCTCCGCACCTCGCCCCGCAGCTCCTAGGCACCGAGCGGAAGGATGAAGCGGAGGACAACAAGGGGTAGCAAAAGTGGAAGCAGGTGACAAGAACTAACTATCAGTTGTAATAGATATTATTATTCTACTCTATCAGTTTTAAGTATATAGCATAAGTAAGTAAAGTGTAGTACTAGTAAAGGAAGTAAAGAACAAAAAGTAAGAGCAAGGAAATAAAAACTAGGCTACCACTATACTAACATCACAAAAGTTCCTTAACTTATAAAAATGCTCATACAAATTTATAAGTTAGGGTTTCCAGGAAATTTAACTTATCATATAAAAGAGCTCATACTAATTTATATGATAAGGATCTCTGAAGCGTATCACCTATATGAATGAATGTTATGATGCAATTTTTGCACAGGCAAGTGCAACTCACGCGCAACGACTCTATGATCACACACCTTTAGTTCCCAATTTTTAAGAGCTAGCTTCACTCTCGGGTACCACCGTTGTGGCTACGGCAGCAGCAGAGCGGTCGTCTCCACTTCTAGGCTGGTATGCACACTACAGAACCTTAGACCCCTCTCATACACCTCTGTACACGTCCAAGGTGCACTCTAGAGTCTCTGCGTACGTACTTTGCTGACAACCCGTCAGTCTTGTTGGGTTGGATGTGCGTTATCGGGGATCGTCCTCCAGACCGCAGTGTAAAACAACTCACTGGCCCCTCTAACCCTCACAACCGCCTGGTGCACCGTACTGCCATCAGTGTGACGAACGGCCAGTACTGCATGCCCCGAATTATTTATCCTAGGATGGTAGGGACCTATATGATGAACAGGATGAATTCCATAATTTTCCAAATTATTTACACCATTAAATTAATTTCTTTAAATGTAATCTCTAGTGTCATTTTACACATGAAGTATTGTCAATATTGAACCTACTGTCCTAGGGATTCTTCCAGGTATATTATATGACAATTAATGGGGCCTACCAAAATTTCATGTTTTTCTAATTCAGATATATAATTAATTCCTATTTAATATTATATCCACAAATCTAGCATTTTCCAAATGAAGTACATAAAATATTATCTCAAAACTTCTAATTAAATTACAGAGCCTTGATAATAATGAAATAATGATATGTCTAGATTTTCATTTACATCTAGGTTGAAATGGCCTATCCATGGTCAAATTGAGTTATTTACCAAAACACCATTATGGGGCCTATGTGCATTATTTGGCACTCCAAAAATTCTGAAATAATTGCACAAGGTATAAAACATACATTTACATCAATATGAATTTTCTCAGATTTTTCAAAGGAATATTCACATCATTTCTACACAAATTCTATAAGGGTAAAATGGTCATTTTGCTGCTTAACTATCTAAACTTCATCCAACAGAGATATAATTTATTTCTAGTGCTTATTATGTCACTACTTAGTACTCAACAGAAATTGAACCTTTTATGATAAGGGTAAACTTATTTTAACTTTATTTCCTAAAAAGGACCAAATTTTCAGAAATTCAAAATAATGGGATTTTTGTTCCCAAAAATCCCGCCATTGCTATGAGAGATGTATTACACCATCATGTGTCTCCATAATGAAAATCATGATTTTTTGAATGTTCCAAGTTGGCTGAATACACATTATTTCATTTTAGGCTAAATGCACAGCAAGCCTATATCAAGCCAACACATGCAAGTGAGTTTACCCAACATGCAGTGGTCCAAATTGGCTAAAATTTAAAACATGCACTTATAATGTCCCTAAGGACATGCCACCAAAAGTTGGGGCCATTTGGAGTCCCACAACTCCAAATATTTCATTTATTTCATTTTGGGTATTTTAGCAAAAACTATAGAAGTAATTTTCCAAAAACTTCTCATTTTTGTACAGGAGTTAACCAAGCCCCAAACATGCATGCACCCAAAATTTTGGGCAATTTCGATGACTGGTTTGACTTGGGCATCATTTTGAATTTCTGCCCTAGCTAAGGACCAACCCTAGCAAAATGATACTACAGGTCAGACCACTAGACCAAATCTCAAGTTAAGGGTGGCAAATTAACGTTAACACAAAGGGCTGCATTTTTCATGTTCATGTCATACTCTGGAAATGGCTCTAAGAGCCCTATATTTGACATGCAAGATTACTGAAATAAATGTGACAGAAATATAAATTCCATTTCATTAAATAATAACAGAATTTAATTGATTTTAATAAAAGTGTAGCACGAATCTTAAAGCGATTTAGATGGCATCCTTTCATCTTCCCCAAATGTTCAACGGCTGAGATTGAGCAGACCTGGGGAATATTGCGGGGTCATTTCCGGCCACCTGAGGCAGCGCCACCCCCGGCCAACGGTGCCATCACCTTCACGGTGGTGGTGGCTATCCTTTTCCGGTGATGAGGCGGCGGGAGACGGCGGCGACGGCGATCTCGAGCGGTAAGAAAATCTTGAAAACTCTCCATTTCTCTCATGGCATCAGACTAAATTGAGCCTGATATCTCCCCTAGTTGATTTAGGATTCTAGTGCGGGTAGAGGGACGGTGAAACAGACCTGTGTTGGTGGCTGGCGGCGAGGATGGAGGCGGGTGGCCATTCCCGACCTTGATCTGGCGACACCTTTCAGATTCATGGTTCATGCATCGTTTCCTTCACTCCAGCTATCGGTTTCTACTCTCCTTTGCCCTCTGAAGCTAATGGAATCACTCTTTCTGGCTGGGAGGGGGTGTATGGAAAGATAAGCCCAGGGGGGGCTCGGGTTGAGCTTTGGTTGCTCCACCCATGGTGCCAAGTGGCCACCATGCTCCAAATTCCTCTGGAAATTCTATGAGGAAGCCAGCCAGCACAATGTTGGGCTGATTGAGCCAAGGCCACGTGGCCTCTGCCTCTTTAATTCACCTGACACTCGACGATCGTCGAACGAGCAAATTTCGTCGATCGTCGAACGCAGGGGTCACTCGACTATCGTCGAACGCAGATTTTCGTCGATCGTCGAACGCAGGGGTCACTCGACGATCGTCGAATGCAAATTTTTGCCGATCGTCGAATGCAGGGGACACGCTACAATCGTCGAATGCAGCGGACACGCCCTCCAGACACGCCCGTGTCGTCTGGCGTGTTCCTCACACGGCGGCAGACACGCCCCAGTCAACGTCGTTGAAGGATCAAGCGCATACCCAACTGCACCAAAAGCCCGGACTGTTGGAAAGGGTGCTACTTAATTTCTTAAATAAGTAGAAGAGCGCCACGGGTCAAGTGAAGGAACGTCGGACCCAACAATCCCCCCCCCCCCCCCGGCGTCCAGCACAACTCGTCGGCTCAGAGGTGGAGTTACCACATGGCCCACATGGCTCAGAGGTGGGGCTACCACATGGCCCACATGGCTCAGAGGTGGGGTTACCACATGTCCACGGTTTCACGGCTAAGAGGTGGGGTTACCACATGTCCACGGTTGCCAAACCCGCCGGACCCACACAGGTAGAAGGGAAAAATCAGGATTTAATAGCGCTCCCCGGGTCTTGAACCCGTGACCTGCTCTGATACCAATTAAAGGATCAAGCGCATACCCAACTGCACCAAAAGCCCGGACTGTTGGAAAGGGTGCTACTTAATTTCTTAAATAAGTAGAAGAGCGCCACGGGTCAAGTGAAGGAACGTCGGACCCAACAGTCGTCGAACTGAGTTCCTCGACCACAAGGAGACACGCCCTGGGACACGCCCGTGTCCCCGGCCGTGTCACCCAAATATATTTCCTGCTGAAAAGTCGGGATGTTATCAGTCGTCGAGCACCTTTTTTTGATCGTCGAATGCAGGGGGGACACGCCCTGGGACACGCTAGTGTCCCAGGCCGTGTCACCCAAAACTTTTTTCCTTCTGAAAGTTGGGATGTTACAATATGTTTCCTTCGAGCACGGACGCTTCCGCCCGTGCATGAAGGAAAATGCACGGGCAACCACAGAAAGCATAAATTTCTGGCGGGCAGTGTAACGCCCCCGGTTTTTCTGTGTTTTGTTTGATCTTTGGCTGGCGTTACGATGGCGTATTTCCCGGCTTTGTGCCGTTGTAGAGCGTGGTTTTAGCTCTTAGGGTTCCCTGTGTAGCCTGTTTGTAGCCTGTTAGCAAGATTCCGCAGCTAGCCGGAGTCTTTTTGATGACTCGGTTGGGCCTCTTAGGGAATGCTTGTGTTTTGGCTTCGGGAGGTGTTATCCCGGGTTTCGTCCGTCGAATGCTAATTTCGACTTCGCAGTTGTGTTCGTAGCGTGGGTTATTAGCTGCGGCGTGAATTTCGTCTTTTTCCGAGAAGTTTCAGATTTTGTGTTGTTTTGATATTAAGTATGAATGATTTTTTATATGCCGATTGTTTAATATTAAACTGTCATATATATAGTCTTGGGATAGATTAGGGCTGGGTCCTCTTTTTTTTGTTTTTGTTCTTTCCTGTTTCTCTGAAGAAGCCGTCGCATGTTCGAGAGGAAGAGCACCGCCGGACTACCCTAGCCTTCGGACGCCGATTCCTGGAGATTTAGTGGTCGGAAGTCGATTTCGAGAGCGGATCTGGACTGCCCTCGCGGGGATCTGCTTTCTTTCTGCTCCTCAGCTTGCTGTTCTGCAGCCAGATCCGTGAGCGGGGGAGGCCGCCGACCGAGTTCCTGGTATTGAGGCAAGTGATGACCCTTCATCCTTGCCAAAGCTGATTCTTGTCTTTCTTCTGAGCTAATTTCTATCTCTTTCTTGTTTGGATCTGAGGTGTAAGCTAGGGCTTGTTCCCGATCATGCCGTGGTTAGAGTAGAAAGGTCCAGTTAAATCTCGGTTTTCCTGAGGGATTGCGTCTATTAGGAGCAGTTTTTGTTCGGTCTAGGTCGAGTAGTTACCATTGCCGATGGAGGTTGTACTCGAGAGAGAGAGAGAGAATCCCCCGTTACCGTGTTTGGTCGTTTTCTGGATCTGGCTCCTGTAGTCAGTAGGGGGGGTGTCGACACTGTTGTGTCGACACCGGCCAGTCTTGGTGTCGGCACTTGGTGGCGACACCGGCCAGTCGTGGTGTCGACACGTGGTGTCGACACCAGCAGCGGCAGTGTCGACACCATGTGTCGACATCGGCTGCAGTGGTGTCGACACTTGGTGTCGACACCAGCAGCGACAGTGTCGACACCATGTGTCGACACCGGCTGTAGTGGTGTCGACACTTGGTGTCTACACCAGCAGCGGCAGTGTCGACACCATGTGTCGACACCGGCTGTAGTGGTGTCGACACTTGGTGTCGACACCAGCAGCGGCAGTGTCGACACCATGTGTCGACACCGGCTGCAGTGGTGTCGACACTTGGTGTCGACACCCGCTGTGGCAGTGTCGACACTCTGTGTCGACACCGGCCGCTGTGGTGTCGACACTTGGTGTCGACACCGGCCGTGGTTGTGTCGACACCTTGTGTCGACACCGGCTTGTTGTGGTGTCGACACATCATGTCGACACTGGTGCTGTGCTTGTTTTGGGGTAAGGTAGACTCGGGGATGGTTCGGGTTAGGCGTGCAAGGCCACGTCGGTTGGACCCGACGTTTTTGTCCGGGGGTTCGCGTGTTTCTTAGGATTGTTAGAGTGACTTTTTCCCTAGGGGGAGGCTTTGGGTGCTCGGCTAATTTCTGCATGGCGACTCTTGGGTCGTGGCAGGTGGTGGAGTTTTTGGTGGCCTCTGGAGGGGTGGTTTTATGTGGAGAGCTGTGGCCACCGCCTTTTTGCCCCGGTTTGGGTTGGTGTGTGTGGGACCCTAAAGCTGCCACTGTATGACCCCTTAGCCCTTTTGGGTCTGATTTTGGTTATGCATTCAGACCCATGTTTTGACCACTGCCACTTACCCACGTGTTAGGACTGTTAGTCCCTTTTCTGTTTATGCTTTCCTTTCTTTTGGCATATGTATATGTCTTGATGCTGTTGCAGGCTTTACTGGTAGGGCATGTTGGTTTTAATGCTCGCCCTTGGTGTGCTCTGCGGTGTTTTAGAGAGTACTCTTTGTCACAACCCACATTTTCTCCGAAATTTTAGAAGTATCAGAGTAGAAGAAAACGCGCGTTGTGATGCCACGTCGGACAGGGGATAACTGTCGACGCTCAGGCAACCACTAACTGCTAAGACTAAGAAAGTTCAAAACTTGAATGATGTGAAAAACCAATTATATTTTTGAGGCCGTATCCCTCGGCTTCGTGGATCAACTAGTCCACTCTTTCAAAATTATACTTATACGTAGCGGAAAATACTTTATTCATTTTTTTAACATCCTAAGAGAGTGCTTACGCGTCCCCAGGGGATGCCTAAGGCTATGCAAAACCCTAGATTTAATTTATATATTATATATAGGAAATACCCTTTTTACGCGGTTTGAAAATAGTGATTAAGTTTTTTAGAAAGGAAAGCATGATGCCTATATTTTTGATATAATAGTTATTTTCTTTTATAGGTTTTAAAGTAACTAGCAACCTAACATAAATCATCCCAGAAGCAAGTTGAATAAACTCCCAAAATAGGAAATCTAGCAGTATAAGCAAAGTACAAAGCATCAAAAAGAGAAACCACCAGTGGGCGCCAACAACTGACACGAACCCACTGGTGAGTAGGTATATCTGTACTACAAGTCTAAAGGAACTACCTCCCAGGAGTGAGGAAAAAAAAAAACTCAGCAACAGCTATAGCACTAGCAACCTCCAGGAGAACCCTAGCCGCTCAGTCGGCTATAAACCTGAACCTGAGGCATTCAAAGAAGAGAACACCTCAGCAAAGCAATAAATGCATGAAAGTGAAACAGTAGAGTAAGGAAAAAGTGAAACAGGTAAGAGCTAAAGTAAACAAACGAAGGAATAATACTCGCCAAGGGTGAGTAAAAAGGGGTGCACCAAGTGCACGAGTGTAGACAAGGCTCACCAATCTCTGCAGGAAGGATTAGCAAAATAAATAAATAAATCCTAGTATAAAGCTAGATCAGGAAGAGTCACCTAGTACTGGAGATGGACAAGAATCAGAAATAAGGGCCTAGACTGGTGGCAACGGTCCAACCACGTCTAACAGGCCTGAACATCTCAAGGTGCTGTGGTGGTGGCATCGGTCCAACTCAACCAAACAGCTCACATTGTCTTAAAAAGACAAGAAGTAAAACAAGGGTGGCGACATCGGTCCGACCCACCTCAAAATCACATCCTGCTCCAGCACTAAGTAACTCAAAACAAAACCCTCACTGGTAGTTCCATGAACCACCAAGAAATCACCACAACACTATTCCAACTAGAGCACATCATCTAAGAACCCTAAGTACAAACCGACGGCCAAACGTCGAGTTGCCCCGATCAGTGACTTGACATAAATAAGTTGAAAACAGAGCGACACTATAATTATGCAAGTAGTTCGACATTCTGCTAAACATGCACCAATAATTGATCACCATAATAAAGGGAATAGGTTAGACACCGAACAAGCCTAGTTAATTTGATACGAAGACGTACATAATTAATTTGGTACCTATCCACACGCGATTAATTTGATACTAACAACGATGATTAATTTCGACGCTAACGCAAGCAATTAACTTCATAATGAAACGGGCTAGTCTTGGTTCTCATCCATGAAAGGGAACCACAAGCTATAGCTTAATTGGAAACGGATAATATTTATTTTAGCAAGAGAGCACGACCGAATTTATTGAATAAATAAGCAAGATCAAGCAACCCTAACCTTCAACTTTTGATCACGCCCTAACGGTGATTATTGCACAAGTTCTAACAACACAAGGAGGAACGGTAAGCTAATGATTCAATTCGGACGCAATCTAACAAGCATGAGATTTTGAACGTAACTGGGACGCAACCCTTAACGGCATCCTGGCATGACGCAAAGTCCCCAAATACAACATTCAATCTAATATCTTGTTTGGCACAAAAAAAAACATCGGATCTAACACCCCTAACCATGCAACCGCAACCTAGAGTATGGAGGATTAGCTCCCAAAAATTTCGGGTGAGTAAGGGGAAGGAAAAAAAAAGTTAGGGGAGTAGTTCTGAAATAAAAATCAAGGAAATCATATTGCAATAGCTTTGACAAGGGCAAGGGATGCACTTGCCTTGGTTTGCCTTTGAAGAACAACGAAAAAAGGACGAGCAAGTTCCCTCTTCTCAACCGCCGGCCACAAGAAAAAGGGGGAAAATCCTGGACAACAAAGAGGTAAGGAAATCCACCCATCAAAGATTGGAAAAACTGCACATGCACAGCCCGATCGAAAAAAAAACGGGGAGGAACTCTCAAAATAGCTACCTTGGAATGGAGATCTTGCCTAGAGGAGCACGAATCCGGCCTCAAATCTCGATTTCACGCGGGTCTGGGCGGTCAACCGGCGGTCGGAGTAGCCCCGGACTTCCGCCTCTCGCCTATCGCTCGGGATGCACAGCGCCGCTTGCGGTTTTTTTTCTCCTGGACAGCCGGCCGGATGGGGAAGATAACCTAATGAATAACCTATTTAAACATATATATATACACTCATTTACTTAAAAACATATATTTTTATATATTCACTCTAACACTCACATATACACATACTTATTAACACAAATATATATACATACTTATACACACATTAACACAAATATATATACTTATACACACACTAACACAAATATATATATACTTATACACACACTGACACAAATATATATATATATATACTTATACACACACTAACACATGATCGCAGGCACGTACACGCACATAAATAAAACCTTGCATGACTACAACACGCGCTAAGCCCCAAATGCGCAAACATGAAAAATATGCTTGCACAAATGACGACTCGCTAACTAGCGACCGCCGAAAAGGCGCGAAAACTAACGCTCTCGGATTCCGAACAAATCCGCACCGTAGCTAAACACTCGGGGTACGAAAACATCGGCGAAGTCGGACACAACCTCCGACGACCACGCACTTGGGCAAACCTCGCCCGAAGCCAAAGTACAGGGATTCCCTAAGAGGCTCAGCCGGGCCTCCAAAACAGACGTCGGCTAGGTGGGGAAACCATACAACAGGCTATAAACTCTAAGAACACCTAACGAGGTACTCTAACAACGGCACGAGCCGGGAATGCGCCAACGTAACGCCAAACGAGGACTTAAATAATTGTCGAAAATTCGGCGGCGTTATAGTCACTCCCCCTAAAATAAAGTTTCGTCCCGAAACTTTACGTACACTACCTCTACTATAGCAGGAAAGTAATCAAAATAATAGTTACTAGGAAGAAACATACCCAACAAATCAGGAGAACAGGCGAGTGTAAGCCTCCCTCATCGCCGACTCTAGCTCCCAAGTCGCGCTTTCCAAATCTTGATTCTTCCAAAGAACCTTCACCATCGGGATAGACTTTGACCGCAGCACCCGGTCCTGAGTATCCAAGATGCGGATCGGCACCTCAACATACGAGAGATTGGGTTCCAACTGGGGCACGGCATCCAAGACTTGCCCTCTGCTCCGCACACACTTTCGCAGCTGGCTCACGTGAAAGACATTATGCACGCCAGGGAAGTTGGCGGGTAGATCCAACCTATATGCTGCCACACCAATACGCTCCAAAATTCTAAATGGGCCCACATACCTCGGATCCAGCTTACGGTTCTTGTCGAACCTCTTCACTCCAACCATCGGAGACACCTTCAAGAAAACCAAATCCTCTACCGAAAATTCCAAATCGGACCTACGCCGGTTGGCGTTTTTCTCATATCTCTCCGGGGCTAACCGAAGCTTTTCCCGAATGAGCTTCACAGCAACCTCCATTTCCTCTAAAGCATCAGGACCCAACAAGGGCCTCTCACCGGCCTCAGCCCAAAACAACGGAGTTCTGCAGCGCCTCCCATACAATGCCTCGAAGGGAGCCATTTGCAAGCTCTCTTGGTAACTGTTATTGTAGGCAAACTCCATGAGCCGCAAACGCTCATCCCATGCTCCACCGTGATCTAGAATGTAGCACCTGATCATATCCTCCACAATGCGGTTCACCCTCTCGGTCTGCCCATTTGTCTGAGGGTGGTAAGCGGTAGAATATCTCAAATCTGTGCCCAAACCCTCCTGCAAACTCTTCCAGAAACGAGAAGTAAATCTGGAGTCTCGGTCTGAAATGATGCTCACGGGAACTCCATGCAATCGGATGACCTCACTCAAATACAGCTCTGCTATCTTCTTCATTGGGTAATCTATCTTATAAGGTACGAAATGCGCACACTTCGTCAATCGGTCCACGATCACCCAAACTGAGTCAAATCCTCTTGGAGATCTTGGTAAGCCCGTGATGAAGTCCATAGAGATACTTTCCCACTTCCAAGTCAGGATTTCCAAAGGAGTCAGCTTTCCACCAGGCCTCCCATGATCGGCCTTCACCCGCTTGCAAGTGTAACATTCAGAAACATACCGAGCTATATCCCCTTTCATACCTTGCCACCAGGCGATCTGCTTCAAATCATGATACATCTTCGTGGATCCTGGGTGGTAAGCAACACTGGATCCATGAGCCTCTTTGCATACCATGCTCCTGATGTCCCCAACCGCGGGGATGCAAAACCTGCCGCGGTACTTCAAGGTACCCGAATCGTCGATGCAGAAATCCGGCAACTCCTCTCTCTCAGCCCTGAGGTACAGGTGTAACAAATCTGGATCATCCTTCTGGTGCAACCTGGTGAGCGAAATCCAAGATGGCTCTGCCACTGCCAAACTGCTTTGCAAATCACGGCCTCCCACAGAGATGTCCATCAACAAGAACTCTTCCACTAAACGGTCCGCCGTGAGGTTGAAGATCTTCCTTGTCTTGCGGCTCAGGGCGTCGGCCACCACATTGGCCTTGCCTGGATGGTACTGGATCTCCACGTCATAATCGGCCACGAACTCTAGCCACCGACGCTGGCGCAGATTCAGCTCCTTCTGAGTAAACACGTACTTCAGACTCTTATGATCTGTGAAAATCTTGCACTGGGCCCCATAGAGTAGATGCCTCCACAGCTTCAACGCAAAAATCACCGCCGCAAACTCGAGGTCATGCGTAGGGTAATTCCGCTCGTGAGTCTTCAACTGCCGCGACCCATACGCGATCACCTTCCCCTCTTGCATCAACACGCCTCCGAGCCCAACATGCGAGGCATCCACATAAACATCATAGTCCTTGCCCTCCGTAGGCAATGTCAAGACAGGAGCAGTGCACAATCTCCTCTTTAGCTCCAGAAAGGCCTCCTCGCACTGCTCGCTCCAGATGAACGCTGCATGCTTCTGCGTCAACTTAGTCAAGGGCGCTGCCAAGGTAGAAAAGCCCTCAACAAACCTTCGATAATAGCCGGCCAACCCCAAGAAGCTCCTGATCTCCTTGGGTGTGCTCGGCCTATGCCAATCCATCACTGCAGAAATCTTCACCGGGTCTACTGAAATGCCATCCTTGTTCACCACATGACCCAGGAAGGACACCTGCGGCAACCAGAACTCACATTTGCTCAACTTGGCGTACAACTGATGATCTCTCAAGGCAGATAACACCAACCGCAAGTGCTGATCATGCTCCGCAGCATTCCGTGAGTAAATCAGAACGTCGTCTATGAATACGACCACAAACTTGTCCAGAAAATCCTTGAACACCCGATTCATCATGTCCATGAATGCTGATGGCGCGTTGGTCAACCCGAAAGACATAACTAGGAATTCGAAATGCCCATGCCTCGATCGAAAAGCCGTCCGCGGAATATCCGACTCCCAGATTCTAAGCTGATGATATCCTGATCGAAGGTCAATCTTGGAGAACACAGAGCTACCACGCAACTGATCAAATAAGTCGTCGATTCTGGGCAGGGGGTACCTGTTCTTGATGGTGACTTTGTTCAACTCCCTATAGTCGATGCAAAGGCGCATCGAACCATCTTTCTTCTTCACAAAAAGAACGGGTGCACCCCAGGGCGACGAGCTCTGCCTTATGAAACCCTTCTCCAATAACTCATCCAACTGGGTACGCAGCTCCTCCAGCTCTCGCGGGGCCATCCGGTACGGCGCCTTAGCAATAGGACGCGTACCCGGCTCCAAGTCAATCACGAACTCGACATCTCTGGCAGGGGGAAGACCGGGAAGGTCGCTAGGGAACACATCAGAAAACTCACGGACAACAGGGATCTCATCCAACAACGGCACACTGCTAACAGTCCCCAGCACCGAGACTAAGCAAGCAAAACAATCGGAACTGAATAACCTCTGAGCACATACCGCAGAAATCGCCGGAGAGGCCTGACACGGATCGCCATAAATACTCCCAGGCTGACCGTTGTCCTTCTTGAAATCCAAACGCTTACCCCTGCACTGGATCACTGCATCGTATCTGGACAACCAATCCATACCCAGGATGACGTCGAAATCTTCCAAGTCTATAACCTTCAGATCCGCCTTGGCTGGGAAATCCCCCAACATAATAGGACAATCCAGAATGCCCTGATCTGATATCACAGAATCACCCGAGGGGAATTTGACGCAAAAGGCATCACCGACACGATCAAGAACCAGCTGGCACCGCTCTACAAAGGCCCTAGCCACAAATGAGTGGGTAGCACCTGAGTCAAAGAGAACGCGCGCCCAGCGATTCTTTACCTTAAAACTCCCTATATAAATATCAACGGGGAATTGCACAGTCAATAAAGAAAACAAAAGCCAGACTAATATGCAAAAGAAGTAAAAGACTAGCAAGAAGGTTTACCTGAAATGACTTGCGTCGAAGTTTGAGCCTCCGCTGAAGATATCACGTTCACCTTCCCTTTGCCTCTATCCATAGACTGAGGCGGTGGCAACGCCTGAAGAGGAACTGGTCGGTGCACAGACTGGAGCTGCGGGCATCGGGCCTTGGTATGACCTTTCTGTCCGCACTGATAGCAGACCTTGTCCTTCAACCAGCAACGGGCAACATCATGCCCCTCTTTCTTGCACAAAGTACACACCGCATTCTGCCTGGGAGCATCCTGTATAGCATGCACATGCACCTTCTGCGCCGCAGCCCTCTTGAAACATCTCTCAGCAGGATGGCCCGGCCGGCCGCAAAAACCACAAACCTCCTTGCTCCTCTTCCCCGAAGGAGCACCAGGCACTTGGGGGCTCTTTGCTTCAGCAGCTTTCCTCTTCTCATTCCTCGCCTGCTGTCCTCTATGCTTCGCGTTTTCGATGGCCTCTACCTTCAAAGCGGCCTCCACTGCCCCAGCATAACTCACCGCTCCATGAGCCACCGCTAGCTGCTGTACATCGCTCCGCAGGCCACCGAGGAATCGCTTTGCTCTATCCTCCTCTGAGCTCACCAAACTGGGGGCAAAGCGACTGAGTTTGCTGAACTCAATCTCATACTCGCTGACTGAGAGCTGCCTCTGCTTCAGATGTAGGAAGTCATTCATCGGCCTGTCTCGCTCCACTGACGGTAGAAATTTCCGCATCAAGATCTCCTTGAAGGAAGCCCAAGTGCTTCCTCCTACCATTCCCTCCTTCTCCCTCATCCACCAGCTCTTCGCTAACCCCTTCAGCTGATAGGCGGCCAGCATCACCTTCTGATCATCAGACACTCCAGAGTAGTGAAACATCTCTTCTATGGTAATCAACCAGTCATCCAATACCATGAAGTCCGCCTTACCATCGTAGGTAGGGGGTCGCAGTCGCTGGAACTGAGTGATGAAAGCCATCTCCGGGGGCACCACCACTGGAGGCACCAAAGGGGCTGGGGGTGCAGGAGGTGCGGGAACAGCTAAACCCGCAGCAGGGTCCTGCGCTCTCGGGGCTAGTCCTGCCAACACAAACAACAGGGACTGGATCTGAGACTGAATGTCCACCATCTGCCTCGATAGAGCCTCATTGCTCTGCCTCAGACTTTCCATAACTGTACCGCTTTGAGTGCCAGAAGACCCGCCCTTAGATTGGGGAGTCGATCTCGCCACCCTACGCTTAGGCGTCATCCTAAAAAGATCAACAAACAAACATCAGAACCTAGTTCAACTACTAGGACAAAACAACAGGTACAGACAAACCTACATAAGTACTTGCTTTCACTGCCAACTTGCTCTGGGGTTTTTTTTTTTTTATATATGTAAATATATATTTATACAGGGGAAATAATGTCATGCTTAACCTAAGATGGTTCACCACCATCACACTAACTCTTGTGCCTAAGTCGAGCATGCATGAATTTATAATCTCTTTTTGACTCAAAACCATGTGTGTACATATGTCATCCTGCAAGTCTTTAGCTTGGCACGTTGTGCTTATGCAATGTTATGCTATGCATGATTGTGCTATGCATTCTAAAAAGGCCCTAATGCATGTTATGAGCGGCGTACACATGAAAATGTTATGCATCTCATACTACATAACATTTTCATGCAACGAAAAAGAAAACGTGCTAGTCGCATTCATGTGGTGAGGTTATGCATCTCATACTACATAACCCTCACATGTTGCCTCCTATGGTGGATCCATATACGAACACATATTATGCATCCCATACTACATAATATGCCCCGTATACTTCATGTTATGCTATGAGTGTAGTGTTCGTGCTTCAGCCAAGACGTGCCGATGACATATCGGTGTGTGTATGACATGATGCTAAACTTCTAATACTCACAAGGAAAGGTTGCCCGACAAATTTGTCAAGCAACCTCCCTCTGATACCAACTGTCACAACCCGCATTTTCTCCGAAATTTTGGAAGTATCAGAGTAGAAGAAAACGCGCGTTGTGATGCCACGTCGGACAGGGGATAACTGTCGACGCTCAGGCAACCACTAACTGCTAAGACTAAGAAAGTTCAAAACTTGAATGATGTGAAAAACCAATTATATTTTTGAGGCCGTATCCCTCGGCTTCGTGGATCAACTAGTCCACCCTTTCAAAATTATACTTATACGTAGCGGAAAATACTTTATTCATTTTTTTAACATCCTAAGAGAGTGCTTACGCGTCCCCAGGGGACGCCTAAGGCTATGCAAAACCCTAGATTTAATTTATATATTATATATAGGAAATACCCTTTTTACGCGGTTTGAAAATAGTGATTAAGCTTTTTAGAAAGGAAAGCATGATGCCTATATTTTTGATATAATAGTTATTTTCTTTTATAGGTTTTAAAGTAACTAGCAACCTAACATAAATCATCCCAGAAGCAAGTTGAATAAACTCCCAAAACAGGAAATCTAGCAGTATAAGCAAAGTACAAAGCATCAAAAAGAGAAACCACCAGTGGGCGCTAACAACTGACACGAACCCACTGGTGAGTAGGTATATCTGTACTACAAGTCTAAAGGAACTACCTCCCAGGAGTGAGGAAAAGAAAACTCAGCAACAGCTATAGCACTAGCAACCTCCAGGAGAACCCTAGCCGCTCAGTCGGCTATAAACCTGAACCTGAGGCATTCAAAGAAGAGAACACCTCAGCAAAGCAATAAATGCATGAAAGTGAAACAGTAGAGTCAGGAAAAAGTGAAACAGGTAAGAGCTAAAGTAAACAAACGAAGGAATAATACTCGCCAAGGGTGAGTAAAAAGGGGTGCACCAAGTGCACGAGTGTAGACAAGGCTCACCAATCTCTGCAGGAAGGATTAGCAAAATAAATAAATAAATCCTAGTATAAAGCTAGATCAGGAAGAGTCACCTAGTACTGGAGATGGACAAGAATCAGAAATAAGGGCCTAGACTGGTGGCAACGGTCCAACCACGTCTAACAGGCCTGAACATCTCAAGGTGCTGTGGTGGTGGCATCGGTCCAACTCAACCAAACAGCTCACATTGTCTTAAAAAGACAAGAAGTAAAACAAGGGTGGCGGCATCGGTCTGACCCACCTCAAAAATCACATCCTGCTCCAGCACTAAGTAACTCAAAACAAAACCGTCACTGGTAGTTCCATGAACCACCAAGAAATCACCACAACACTATTCCAACTAGAGCACATCATCTAAGAACCCTAAGTACAAACCGACGGCCAAACGTCGAGTTGCCCCGATCAGTGACTTGACATAAATAAGTTGAAAACAGAGCGACACTATAATTATGCAAGTAGTTCGACATTCTGCTAAACAAGCAACAATAATTGATCACCATAATAAAGGGAATAGGTTAGACACCGAACAAGCCTAGTTAATTTGATACGAAGACGTACATAATTAATTTGGAACCTATCCACACGCGATTAATTTGATACTAACAACGATGATTAATTTTGACGCTAACGCAAGCAATTAACTTCATAATGAAACGGGCTAGTCTTGGTTCTCATCCATGAAAGGGAACCACAAGCTAGAGCTTAATTGGAAACGGACAATATTTATTTTAGCAAGAGAGCACGACCGAATTTATTGAATAAATAAGCAAGATCAAGCAACCCTAACCTTCAACTTTTGATCACGCCCTAACGGTGATTATTGCACAAGTTCTAACAACACAAGGAGGAACGGTAAGCTAATGATTCAATTCGGACGCAATCTAACAAGCATGAGATTTTGAACGTAACTGGGACGCAACCCTTAACGGCATCCGGGCATGACGCAAAGTCCCCAAATACAACATTCAATCTAATATCTTGTTTGGCACAAAAAAAACATCGGATCTAACACCCCTAACCATGCAACCGCAACCTAGAGTATGGAGGATTAGCCCCCAAAAATTTCGGGTGAGTAAGGGGAAGGAAAAAAAAAGTTAGGGGAGTAGTTCTGAAATAAAAATCAAGGAAATCATATTGCAATAGCTTTGACAAGGGCAAGGGATGCACTTGCCTTGGTTTGCCTTTGAAGAACAACGAAAAAAGGACGAGCAAGTTCCCTCTTCTCAACCGCCGGCCACAAGAAAAAGGGGGAAAATCCTGGACAACAAAGAGGTATGGAAATCCACCCATCAAAGATTGGAAAAACTGCACATGCACAGCCCGATCGAAAAAAAAAATGGGGAGGAACTCTCAAAATAGCTACCTTGGAATGGAGATCTTGCCTAGAGGAGCACGAATCCGGCCTCAAATCTCGATTTCACGCGGGTCTGGGCGGTCAACCGGCGGTCGGAGTAGCCCCGGACTTCCGC
This sequence comes from Platanthera guangdongensis, assembly GCA_039583875.1. NCBI lineage: Eukaryota > Viridiplantae > Streptophyta > Magnoliopsida > Asparagales > Orchidaceae > Platanthera > Platanthera guangdongensis. Next base: position 91,194,627 of record CM077157.1, on the reverse strand, counting down.
CTCTCGCCTATCGCTCGGGATGCACAGCGCCGCTTGCGGTTTTTTTTTCTCCTGGACAGCCGGCCGGATGGGGAAGATAACCTAATGAATAACCTATTTAAACATATATATATACACTCATTTACTTAAAAACATATATTTTTATATATTCACTCTAACACTCACATATACACATACTTATTAACACAAATATATATACATACTTATACACACATTAACACAAATATATATACTTATACACACACTAACACAAATATATATATACTTATACACACACTAACACAAATATATATATATATACTTATACACACACTAACACATGATCGCAGGCACGTACACGCACATAAATAAAATCTTGCATGACTACAACACGCGCTAAGCCCCAAATGCGCAAACATGAAAAATATGCTTGCACAAATGACGACTCGCTAACTAGCGACCGCCGAAAAGGCGCGAAAACTAACGCTCTCGGATTCCGAACAAATCCGCACCGTAGCTAAAAACTCGGGGTACGAAAACATCGGCGAAGTCGGACACAACCTCCGACGACCACGCACTTGGGCAAACCTCGCCCGAAGCCAAAGTACAGGGATTCCCTAAGAGCCTCAGCCGGGCCTCCAAAACAGACGCCGGCTAGCTGGGGAAACCATACAACAGGCTATAAACTCTAAGAACACCTAACGAGGTACTCTAACAACGGCACGAGCCGGGAATGCGCCAACGTAACGCCAAACGAGGACTTAAATAATTGCCGAAAATTCGGGGGCGTTACACTCTTTTCTTACTGCCTTTCCCTTTTTCTTTTCATTATAGCAGCTTGTTGCCGGGTTGGTAAACCCTTCATCTTATTTACTCACTAATCTATTGCTCTATTTACTTTTGATTGTTTCCTTGCTGAGGTGTTCTTTTCTTGAATGCCTCAGGTCCAGGTTGTAGTCAGTTCAGCGGCTAGTTCTTTGGAGGGGCTTGTTGGTGGCCTCTAGGGTAGCTGAGATTGCTGATCCCCGTTTGCTGTGAGGTAGTTCTTTACTCTTTTGTATAGACATACATACTCGCCAGTGGGTTCGTGACAGGTTGTTGGCGCCCACTGGTGGCGTCTTGTGATGCTGAATATGAAGTTAAACTGCTGTTTTTGCCTTTTGTGGTTGGTTACTTGCTTCTGGGAAGGATTTATGCTAGGTTGCAGGTTAGGTATTTTAAAACCTAAAAGCATTATTTTATGTACCCCATGCATAACATGTTTCCAAATCCAAGACACTATTTTTCCTCAACGTAAAACACTATTCTCCATACCTACTATATTCACTTTAGAGTCGTGCCCGCATAAGTCGTCCCCCGGGGACACTTATGCTCATCTAGGGTGTCATTTAATTGAACCAAAATATTTTCTGCTGCGTATAAATATAGTTTTAACAGTGGACTAGCTGATCCACCGGGCCGAGGGATACGGCCATTCAACAAAACTGATTCTCTTTCATACTTAATTAACAACTTTTCCTTAAAATCTAACGTCTGGAGTTTTGCCTGAGCGTGTGCAGTTATCCCCTGCACGACGTGGCATCACGACGCGTGTTTTCTCCTAATCTGATACGATCTTTATCGTTGAGAAAATGCGGGTTGTGACAGTTGGTATCAGAGGGAGGTTGCTTGACAAATAGTTGGGCAACCTTTCCCTTGTCTGCATTAGTGTTTAGCATCATACCATCCACACACCGATATGTCATCAGCACGTCTTGGCCGAAGCACGAACACTACACTCATGAGCATGAAGAAGTATACAGGGCATATTATATAGTATGGGATGCATAATATGTGTTTGAATATGGATCCACCATAGGAAGCAACATGTGAGAGTTATGTAGTATGGGATGCATAACCTCACGACATGAATGCGGCTAGCACGTTTTCCTTTTCGTTACATGGGAATGTTATGTAGTATGGGATGCATAACATTTTCATGTGTACGCCGCCCATTGCATGCACTAAGGCCTTTTTAGAATGCATAGCACATCATGCATAACATAACATTTCATAAGCACAACGTGTCAAGCTAAAGATTTGCAAGATGACATATGTACACACATGATTTTGAGTCAAAAAGAATACAAATGCATGCAATCATGGTTTAGGCACATGAGTCAGTATGATGGTGGTGAACCATCTTCGGATAAGCATAACATCATCGTGGTAAAAACAACTCCCAGAGCAAGTTTTGCAGTTGAAGTTCATATTTAAGTGTGTTTGTCCGTACCGGGTAGTTTCGTTCTAGTTGATGGGCTAGGATTTGTCTAAAGCTTGTACGATTTTAGGATGGCAAGACGTCCTGCGACGCGATCGACCCCACAATCCGAGGGTGAGACGTCTGGAGCGCAGAGCGATGCGTTGGTAGAAAGCTTGCGGCAGAGTAATGAGGAGTTATCGAGGCAGGTAGTGGCTATGCAGGCTCAGATTCAGTCCCTTGTAGCAGTGGTGGCGGGACAGCCCCCGAGAGCTCAGAACCCCGCAGAGGGGGTAGCTGTTCCTGTCCCTCCTGCTCCTCCCGTGCCTTTGGTTGTGGTGCCTCCGGAGATGGCATTCATATCCCAGTTTCAGCGGCTGAGACCCCCTACCTATGATGGGCAGGCATATTTTATGATTTTGGATGACTGGATGATTACCATTGAGGAGATGTTCTCTTACTCAGGGATTACGGATGATCAGAGAGTGATGCTCGCTGTTTACCAGCTCAAGGGCTTAGCAAAGAATTGGTGGCTGAGAGAGAAAGAGAGCTTAGTGGCAGGTTGCACTTGGGAGTCATTTAAGGTGCTGTTGCTAAGTAAGTTTCTGCCTTCAGTCGAACGGGACCGGCTAATGAACGACTTTCTTCACTTAAAGCAGAGGAAACTCACGGTTAGCGAGTATGAGATTGAGTTTAGTAAGTTGAGTCGGTTTGCTCCGGGTCTGGTGAGTGTTGAGGCAGACCGAGTTAAGCGATTTCTGGGAGGACTAAGAAGCGACATTCAGCAGTTAGCGAATGCCTATGGAGCGGTCAGTTATGCCAGCGCGGTGGAAGCTGCTTTGAGAGTTGAGGCCATAGAGAATGCCAAGAATAGAGTCCAGCAGTTAAGGAAGGATAAGCGGAAGTCCGGTGGAGGGAAGAGCCCTCAGGAACCTGATGCTGTCTCGAGAAAGAAGGTCAAGGAGATTTGTAGCTTTTGTGGCCGGCCAGGCCACCCCTTTGAGAAGTGTTTCAAAAGGTTGGGAGCGCAGAAGAAGGAACAGGTGCACGCGATTCAGGGTACTTCCATGGGAGACTTGGTGTGTGCCTTGTGTGGAAGGAAGGGGCATGAGGCTGCCCGTTGTTGGCTAAAAGATAAGGTCTGTTTTCAGTGCGGTCAGAAGGGTCATCTCAAGACAAGGTGCCCTCAGATCCAGTCTATTCTGCAGCCAGTTCCCATCCAGGCTCTGCCACCGCCTCAACGTGTGGATAAAGGAAAAGGAAAGCTGAATGTGCTCTCGGCAGACGAAGCGCAGACCTCGACCCAGGTTATCTCAGGTTCGACTCCTCCCCAGTCGTTTCGTTACGTTCCCTTTTTGGTTGTAGTTTTAGTTTTGGCGCTTGTTGCCTTAGATGCGTGTGCAATTCGTAGGGCGATTTAAGGTAAAGAACCGTTGGGCGCGCATTCTCTTCGATTCTGGCGCTACCCACTCGTTTGTGGCTAGAGCCTTCGTGGAGCGGTTCAGTTTGGGCCTAGATCGTGTTGGTGGTGCCTTCTGCGTTAAGTTCCCCTCCGGTGACTCTGTGGTTACGGACCTGGGTGTCCTAGATTGTCCAATTTTGTTGGGAGATTTTCTAGCCAAGGCAGATTTGAAGGTGATTGACCTGGAGGACTTTGACGTTATTTTGGGCATGGACTGGTTGTCAAGGTACGATGCTGTGATCCAGTGCAAGGGTAAGCGCTTGGACTTCGTCAAAGACAACGGTCAACCAGGGAGCGTTTATGGGTATTCCCTCCAGGAGTCTCCAGTCATTTCTGCGGTGCGTGCTCGGAAGTTGCTTGTTTCTGGTTGTTTTGCCTGTGTGGTTTCTCTGGTAGGGTCGATTGTTAGTGTGCCCCGTTTGGAAGAGATTCCTGTGGTGCGTGACTTTTCTGATGTGTTTCCCGACGATCTTCCCGGTCTTCCACCCGATCGAGATGTCGAGTTTGCAATAGATTTGGAGCCAGGTACGCGTCCTATCGTAAAGGCGCCGTACCGGATGGCCCCGCGAGAGCTGGAAGAGTTGCGAATTCAGCGGGAAGAGTTATTGGAAAAAGGCTTTATAAGGCCGAGTTCTTCGTCTTGGGGTGCAGCAGTGCTGTTCGTTAAAAATAAGGATGGGTCGATGAGGTTATGCATCGACTATAGAGAGCTGAACAAGGTTACTATTAAGAACAGGTACCCTTTACCGCGAATCGACGATTTGTTCGACCAACTGCGTGGTAGTGCCGTGTTTTCCAAGATAGATCTCCGTTCGGGCTATCACCAGTTGAGGATTCGGGAGTCAGATGTTCCGCGGACGGTGTTCCGTTCTCGTCATGGGCATTTTGAGTTTTTGGTTATGTCATTCGGTTTGACTAATGCGCCCTCAGCTTTTATGGATTTGATGAACAGAGTTTTCAAGGATTTTCTAGATAAGTTCGTGATTGTCTTTATAGATGATGTTTTGGTGTATTCTAAGGATGCAGAGGAGCATGATCGACATTTGCGGCTGGTCTTGGCGACTCTGAGAGACCATAAGCTATACGCCAAGCTGAGCAAATGTGAATTTTGCTTGCCTCAAGTTTCTTTTCTAGGCCACGTGATCAATAAGGAGGGAATATCGGTGGACCCAGAAAAGATCGCTGCTGTTATGGAATGGGCGAGACCTGTTACCCCCAAAGAGATCAGAAGCTTCTTGGGTTTGGCGGGTTATTATAGAATATTTGTAGAAGGTTTTTCTACCTTGTCCGCGCAGTTGACCAAGTTGACGCAGAAGAATGTAGCCTTTATATGGGATGGCAAGTGTGAGAAGGCTTTTGAAGAACTAAAAAGAAGGCTATGTTCGGCTTCAATTTTGTCTTTGCCCGCGGAGGGTAGCGAGTATGATATATATGTGGATGCGTCGCATGTCGGTCTGGGCTGCGTTTTGATGCAGGGCGGAAGGGTGATTGCGTACGGGTCGAGGCAGCTAAAGACTCACGAGAGGAATTACCCTACGCACGACCTGGAGTTTGCAGCTGTGATCTATGCGCTGAAATTGTGGAGGCATTTGCTATATGGCGCGCAGTGCAAGATTTTCACGGATCATAAGAGTTTGAAGTATGTCTTCACTCAGAAAGAATTGAATCTGCGCCAGTGGCGGTGGTTGGAGTACGTGGCCGACTATGATGTTGAAATTCAGTATCATCCAGGCAAGGCAAATGTGGTGGCTGATGCCCTGAGTCGGAAGTCAGGTAAGATTTTTAATCTTTCCGCCGAGCGTCTAGTGGAGGAGTTTCTGTTGATGGACATTTCTGTGGGAAGCTGTGATTCACAGAGTAGCATAGCTGTAGCAGAACCTTTGTGGATTGCGCTTACGAGACTACATCAGAAGGACGATCCCGATCTTCTGCATTTGTATCTTCGAGCTGAGAAGGGTGAATTACCAGACTTCTCTATAGATGATGCGGGTACCTTGAAGTACCGTGGCAGGTTTTGCATCCCCGCAGTTGGAGATATCCGGGATTTGGTGTGCAGAGACGCCCACGGATCTAGTGTTGCCTACCATCCAGGGTCTACCAAGATGTATCATGATTTAAAACAAATTGCCTGGTGGTACGGGATGAAGAAGGACATAGCCAGATTTGTTTCAGAGTGTTTCACTTGCAGGCGTGTGAAAGCCGACCATGGGAGGCCTGGTGGCAAGCTGACTCCCTTGGAGATTCCGATGTGGAAGTGGGAGAGTATCTCGATGGATTTCATTACCGCCTTACCGAGATCTCCTAAGGGGCATGATTCAGTTTGGGTAATCGTAGATAGATTGACGAAGAGCGCTCATTTCGTACCATTTAAGATCGATTATCCGATGAGGAAGATAGCCGAGCTGTATCTGGAAGAGGTTATCAGATTGCATGGAATACCTGTAAGTATCATATCAGATCGAGACTCCAGGTTCACGTCACGTTTTTGGAAGAGTCTTCAAGAGGGGTTGGGTACAGATTTGAGATATTCCACAGATTATCACCCGCAGACCAATGGTCAGACGGAGCGAGTAAATCAGATTGTGGAAGATATGATCTGATGCTACATTCTGGACCACGGAGGAGCGTGGGACGGGCGCTTGCGGCTTATGGAATTCGCATATAACAACAGTTATCAAGAAAGCTTGCAAATGGCTCCCTTTGAAGCTTTGTATGGGAGGCGCTGCAGGACTCCCTTGTTTTGGGCTGAGCTAGGCGAGGGACCTTTGTTGGGTCCAGAAGCGCTTGAGGAGATGGATACCGCTGTGAAGCTTATTCGGGAAAAGCTTCGGATAGCCCAAGAGAGATATGAGAAGAACGCCAATCGGCGTAGATCGGACTTGGAATTTGTTGTGGGGGACTCGGTGTTTTTAAAGGTCTCCCCATTGATTGGAGTCAAGCGGTTTGGCAAGAATAGGAAGTTGGACCCGAGGTACGTGGGGCCGTTTCCGGTTGTTGAGCGGATTGGGGTATCAGCCTACAGGCTGGCTTTGCCCACAAATTTCCCTGGCGTGCATGATGTCTTTCACGTCAGTCAGCTGCGAAGATGTGTGATGAATGGCAGGCAGGTTTTGGATTCTGTGCCTCAGTTGGAGCCGAATCTTTCTTATGTGGAGGTGCCTGTTCGCATTTTGGATTCTCAAGTTCGGGCGTTGCGGAAGAAGTCTATTCCGATGGTTAAGGTTTTATGGAGGAATCAAGATGTGGAAAGCGCGACTTGGGAGTTGGAGTCGGCTATGAGGGAGGCTCACCCTCGTCTGTTTCCCTGATCTTGTGCTTGGTATGTTCTATTTTATTATTTATTTAGCCATTTCCTGGCTTTTCTCTCTCCTTCTTTATAGGGGTGTTCTGAGTAAAGTTTCGAGGCGAAACTTTCTTTTAGGGGGAGTGGCTGTAACGCTCCCGGTTTTTCTGTGTTTTGTTTGATCTTTGGCTGGCGTTACGATGGCGTATTTCCCGGCTTTGTGCCGTTGTAGAGCGTGGTTTTAGCTCTTAGGGTTCCCTGTGTAGCCTGTTTGTAGCTTGTTAGCAAGATTCCCCAGCTAGCCGGAGTCTTTTTGATGACTCGGTTGGGCCTCTTAGGGAATGCTTGTGTTTTGGCTTCGGGAGGTGTTATCCCGGGTTTCGTCCGTCGAATGCTAATTTCGACTTCGCAGTTGTGTTCGTAGCGTGGGTTATTAGTTGCGGCGTGAATTTCGTCTTTTTCCGAGAAGTTTCAGATTTTGTGTTGTTTTGATATTAAGTATGAATGATTTTTTATATGCTGATTGTTTAATATTAAACTGTCATATATATAGTCTTGGGTTAGATTAGGGCTGGGTCCTCTTTTTTTTTGTTTTTGTTCTTTCCTGTTTCTCTGAAGAAGTCGTCGCCTGTTCGAGAGGAAGAGCACCGCCGGACTACCCTAGCCTTCGGACGCCGATTCCTGGAGATTTAGTGGTAGGAAGTCGATTTCGAGAGCAGATCTGGACTGCCCTCGCGGGGATCTTCTTTCTTTCTGCTCCTCAGCTTGCTGTTCTGCGGCCAGATCCGTGAGCGGGGGAGGCCGCCGACCGAGTTCCTGGTATTGAGGCAAGTGATGACCCTTCATCCTTGCCAAAGCTGATTCTTGTCTTTCATCTGAGCTAATTTCTATCTCTTTCTTGTTTGGATCTGAGGTGTAAGCTAGGGCTTGTTCCCGATCATGTTGTGGTTAGAGTAGAAAGATCCAGTTAAATCTCGGTTTTCCTAAGGGATTGCGTCTATTAGGAGCAGTTTTTGTTCGGTCTAGGTCGAGTAGTTACCATTGTCGATGGAGGTTGTACTCGAGAGAGAGAGAATCCCCCGTTACCGTGTTTGGTCGTTTTCTGGATCTGGCTCCTGTAGTCAGTGGGGGGGTGTCGACACTGTTGTGTCGACACCGGCCAGTCTTGGTGTCGACACTTGGTGTCGACACCGGCCAGTCGTGGTGTCGACACTTGGTGTCGACACCAGCAGCGGCAGTGTCGACACCATGTGTCGACACCGGCTGCAGTGGTGTCGACACTTGGTGTCAACACCAGCAGCGGCAGTGTCGACACCATGTGTCGACACCGGCTGCAGTGGTGTCGACACTTGGTGTCGACACCAGCATCGGCAGTGTCGACACCATGTGTCGACACCGGCTGCAGTGGTGTCGACACTTGGTGTCGACACCAGCAGCGGCAGTGTCGACACCATGTGTCGACACCGGCTGCAGTGGTGTCGACACTTGGTGTCGACACCCGTCGCGGCAGTGTCGACACTCTGTGTCGACACCGGCCGCTGTGGTGTCGACACTTGGTGTCGACACCGGCCGTGGTTGTGTCGACACCTTGTGTCGACACCGGCTTGTTGTGGTGTCGACACATCATGTCGACACTGGTGATGTGCTTGTTTTGGGGTCAGGTAGACTCGGGGATGGTTCGGGTTAGGCGTGCAAGGCCACGTCGGTTGGACCCGACGTTTTTGTCCTGGGGTTCGCGTGTTTCTTAGGATTGTTAGAGTGACTTTTTCCCTAGGGGGAGGCTTTGGGTGCTCGGCTAATTTCTGCATGCCGACTCTTGGGTCGTGGCAGGTGGTGGAGTTTTCGGTGGCCTCTGGAGGGGTGGTTTTATGTGGAGAGCTGTGGCCACCGCCTTTTTGCCCCGGTTTGGGTTGGTGTGTGTGGGACCCTAAAGCTGCCACTGTATGACCCCTTAGCCCTTTTTGGGTCTGATTTTGGTTATGCATTCAGACCCATGTTTTGACCACTGCCACTTACCCACGTGTTAGGACTGTTAGTCCCTTTTCTGTTTATGCTTTCCTTTCTTTTGGCATATGTATATGTCTTGATGCTGTTGCAGGCTTTACTGGTAGGGCATGTTGGTTTTAATGCTCGCCCTTGGTGTGCTCTGCGGTGTTTTAGACAGTACTCTTTTCTTACTGCCTTTCCCTTTTTCTTTTCCTTATAGCAGCTTGTTGCCGGGTTGGTAAACCCTTCATCTTATTTACTCACTAATCTATTGCTCTATTTACTTTTGATTGTTTCCTTGCTGAGGTGTTCTTTTCTTGAATGCCTCAGGTCCAGGTTGTAGCCAGTTCAGCGGCTAGTTCTTTGGAGGGGCTTGTTGGTGGCCTCTAGGGTAGCTGAGATTGCTGATCCCCGTTTGCTGTGAGGTAGTTCTTTACTCTTTTGTATAGACATACATACTCGCCAATGGGTTCGTGACAGGTTGTTGGCGCCCACTGGTGGCGTCTTGTGATGCTGAATATGAAGTTAAACTGCTGTTTTTGCCTTTTGTGGTTGGTTACTTGCTTCTGGGAAGGATTTATGCTAGGTTGCAGGTTAGGTATTTTAAAACCTAAAAGCATTATTATATGTACCCCATGCATAACATGTTTCCAAATCTAAGACACTATTTTTCCTCAACGTAAAACATTATTCTCCATACCTACTATATTCACCTTAGAGTCGTGCCCGCATAAGTCGTCCCCCGGGGACACTTATGCTCATCTAGGGTGTCACTTAATTGAACCAAAAAATTTTCTGTTGCGTATAAATATAGTTTTAACAGTGGACTAGCTGATCCACCGGGCCGAGGGATACGGCCATTCAACAAAACTGATTCTCTTTCATACTTAATTAACAACTTTTCCTTAAAATCTAACGTCTGCAGTTTTGCCTGAGCGTGTGCAGTTATCCCCTGCACGACGTGGAATCACGGCGCGTGTTTTCTCCTACTCTGATACGATCTTTACCGTTGAGAAAATGCGGGTTGTGACAGGCAGGTGGAACCGTGCGTTTTACTCACGCACGGGCACTTTTGCATGTGTGTGAGCAAATCACACGATTAACCATAGAGCGCAAAAAATCAAGGAAGCCACGGGAAAACCGTGTGTTTCCTTCGCGCACGGTTTCGAAGAAACCGTGCGTTAACCGTGCGTGAAGATCATCGAGCTCAGCTCCACGAAATTCGTCGAGCTCTACTCGACGCTTCTCCTGATCAACAGAATGCACGATTGGCAAAAAGCGTGCGCTAATGAAACGCACTATCTGCACAACAAAAAATCATAACTGGAGCAAAAGCTCCCAGCACCAAATATAAAACAAATAATAACCAAAGCCGCACGGGGACTACCCCAGTACATACCCCTAACATCCCGGTGCAATTCGCAAGCCAAAATGTGCTAAAACAGTGCACAATGTCTAAGTAATGTCATAATCAAATATATGACAATTCATACTGAAATAGTAGTGCACAAGCATGAAAATAAGCCCAGATGAGTCTGAAAAACCCTATATAAATCAGACTCATCAGCCGGCTCGTGAGCCGGCTCGTGAGCTTTTTAAATTATATATTTTTAAAATATATACTTATATTATATATATTATATATTATATTCTCATCAAAGCTTCAATTTAATCTCGTATTCCCGAACCCCGATAGTTCAATTTCGTTGTGAGTCATGACCCCGTCGCTTGCCCGCAGCCCACTCGCCCAAAACCCTAAACCCACTCTTTCCCCAAATCTGTGTCACTTGCAGGTTCTTCGAAGGTGCTTCCTCATGCCCTTTTGCAGCTCCGGTGTCCGGCCTCTGCGGGAGCTTCGAAGGCACTCCCGTCATCCCGTAGGGTTTTAGAGTTGCCGCTCCGACACTCCGACTACCAAATCTCAATTCTCCTCTTCCGTTTGTGTGAAGTGCGAGTGACTCGTCGACCGTTGTTTTCAGGTGGGTCTTTTCTGATTTCTCTTTGTTCTCTAAAACCCTAAAACTTTTTGTTTTTCTCATAAACCACCTCTTCCCTTTCTTTCTCTTTGCAACAGGTCATCAGGAGTGTAGGAACATATTTTCTATTTTGTGTTGTGGCGCAACACTCGGACAGCTCCACCTCATAGGTAAGTGCTAGTGTGAGTCTCGAAAATTGTGGCCTATTTTCCTCTTCTGCTTCTTGACTGTATTTTCTTCTCATTTGTAAAGTTTAATAAAATCATGTTGGAGATCAACCGTCAATCAACGTGCATTTGTGTTCTGAAATTGTGCTCTTAATGTCATCTCAAGTGTTCTAAAATTTTGTGCTATGTTCATGACTTCATGTTGTTGATCAACCAGCAACATCAATTTGGGAAATCTTGACGTATCAAATGATATTGGATTAATTTGAATAAATATTTAAGTAACTTAGACTTACTGTCTCATGGTTTATATTGAGTGTTATGAAACCATTTTCTTAAAGGTCTTCAGATAATGCACATTGAATTTTAGCTATTAGCTATTTGTTCTATTATTATTTGTGTAGTTTGTTCTATTAGTTGTGTTGTGGCGATATTTGTGTAAAAAAAACAAGGCATAGCCTAAGCCTAGAAATTCATGCAAGACTGGAAAAATAAGTCAACGAAATTTTTATATAATTCGAGCCAAATTTGAGTCTAGATTGTCGAACTCGAGACGAGCTCAGCGAGCTCGTCGAGCTCAAATTGAGCTCGACCCAAGCTAGATGAGCTCGAACTTGAGCCACATTAAATGGTTGGATCTGATGGCCAACCTTAGAGCAGGTGAATATGGTTTCCAAAGATAGCTCGAAATTAAAACAAATGTTTCCAAGAAAATAAGTTCTGTACGCCATCGCGGGGCGGTAGACCACTATCGCGCGAAGGTAGATCACAGAGATTGATTCTCTTGTAAAACTTTTTTTCTGATTTCCCACACAACACTCAAACCTCTAGTAACTGTTGCTGTATAGAGACCAGACAGTCTGGCGGTCTGACTCTGGCGGATTAGAGACCGAGCGGTTTGTCGGTTTCTCTCCAGCGGTTTGATGGCCAGACTGTTGATGTTGTTCTCCGGGAGATCTGACGGTTTATCTGAGGCGACTTGGAGACCGAGAGGTCTCGCGGTCTCCCATGGCGGCTTGTTCTCTCCTTATGGTGATTGTCTGGCGGTTAGCCTATTCGTCTAACCACGCGGCTTGTTCGGCTTATTTTTATGTTAAACCGCTTACACCTGTAATTATTTAGTCTCACATTGTTTAATTGTAATCTCTCTCATCTCTTTCATTTTATAAAAGGGAGGCTATACATTTGTAATAGATACGTTTTTTGGATAATAAAATTTCTGTTATTCCAATTTCTGGTTTCTACTTGTCTGTTCGCACATGGTATCAGAGGAATCGATCTTTTCCTCCTGATTTTGTGGTCTCTCCTTGTCCGCACGACCTGTCTGCGCAGCTTGCCTCCTATTCTCGCGACCTGTCTCCGTGACTTGTTTCTTCTACCTGTTTGCGCTTTGTTCGTGCGGTTTCTTTCTCTACATGTCGTTTCTCTTTTGTGTGCGCGACCTCTCTGTTTTCCCTTTCATCTAGTCGTGACCTGTTCTTTGTCGCTGCAACCTGTTCTTCTTACCGCGACCTTGCTTAGTCGCCGCTCACTTCTTTTCTAGCCGCTCTTGTTCTTCCGTCTCTGCGACCTTTCCTTAAGTCGCTGCGACCTATTTCCCGTGATCTCTCTTATTGCGTGGTTTCACCTCTGTTCGCACGGACTCTGGTTATCCCCGAGACCTCCCTGCCTGTTTTGTTTTGTGGGATCTCCTTTGTTCGCACGACTTCTTCCTTTGTTCACTACTATTCGCGCGGTCATCCTTCTTTATCCGCTGTGGTCTTCCCTTGATCTTGCGACCTCTCTCTGGATTGCATTGTCTCTTCTTCCTGTTATTTGTGCGGCCTTACTGTTACTCGTACGAGTTCTTTTCTCTCTCTCTCTCTTCGCTTGTATGGCTCCTTTTTTGCCTCTCTGGTGACGCTTCCTCCTCCTCCTCGAGGTCGTCTACCTCCGTGGTCACCATGTCATGTAGTGCCTACGTGGCTACTCAAGGAAAATGGCTGATAGACTCTGGCGCTACTAATCACATGACTGGCAATCCTTTCTGCTTTTCTCACCTATAAACATGACAGGATGCCCCCGGTCCTCATTGCAGATGGCTCTTCCTCCCCGGTCTATGACACAAGCATGGTTCAAGTCACACCATCTCTTAGCTTGACAGACACTCTTTATGTGCCCAAGTTCCCTTGCAATTTATTATTTGTTACCTCTCTATGCAAGCAACTTCAGTGTTCCATCACATTCACTCCTACTTCTTATTCTTTTCAGGATCTGGGCTCCCAACGGACGATTTCTACTGGAACTGAGAGCGGCGACCTCTACTTCCTCGACAACATTTCCACTTTGTCCGCCTTCTCCTCCTCTTCTATCGATCTCCTTCAATGGTATCTTCTCCTTGGTCATCCTCATCCCCGGTTTCTTCGTCAACTTCTGCCCCACCTCCCTCCGTATCATCCACCTCTCAACTGTGACGCATGTCAACTTTTCAAGCATCACCGCTCATCCATCCCACCAGCATAAAACCATGGCTCTTCCCGTCTGTTTGACCTCGTTCACTCTGATGTATGAGGTCCTGCTCCTACCCTGACCATCGGTCGGGGTAGTTTATATTTTGTCACCTTTATTGATAATTTCTCTAGATGTATGTCGTTGTATCTTCTAAAAGATCGCTCCAAACTGTTCTCTGTGTGGACATCATTTTATTATATGATTAAGAATCAGTTTGATTCATTTATTAAAATCTTTTGTTCTGACAATGCTAAGGAATATCTTAGTCATGATTTCTCAAACTGGCTATGTCTACACCTCACAGCAAAATGGGGTGGCGGAACGAAAAAACCGTCACCACCTCGATGTCGCTCGCACTCTAATGACCCAGATGCACGTTCCTTGCTCCTATTGGGTATATGATATACTCATCTCCTGTTATCTCATCAATCGCATTCCCTCCACAGTTCTCCACGGTAAAAACTCATTCTTCATTCTCTATCCGAACAAGAATCTGTTTCCTCTTCCTCTACATATCCTTGGGTGCACCGCATTTGTGCACTCTCCCTTAGCCACTAAATATGTCTTTCTGGGGTACTCTGTCACTCAGAAAGGTTATTGTTGCTTTGACCCCGTTACCCGTAAGCAGTTCGTCTCTGCGGACGTCACCTTCTTTGAAAATGCATCCAACTTCTCTCACGACTCCTCTCCTCCCAATTTTCCTACTTTTCATACCAACTCATCCGTCCCCATTACACCTGCTGATGTTCCTCCACCTCCACCATCTCCACCTACACCATCTCCACCCTCTCCTTCACTGTCTCCACCTCCCGAGATATATCCCTCCTCTCCGCAGCCATCTCTCTCTACTTCTGGGCCAGCTCTCTCCGCCACGGATGCCCCGACAACTCCAGCACACGCCGAACTGGATCTTCTCATTGCTCTTCGCAAAGGGGTGCGGTCTTGTACCCAACACCCACTAGCTACTATTGTTTCCTATGGTGATCTAATTCCTTCTCGCAGTGCATTTACATTGGCCATCTTTGCGACTGCCACTCCCCGCACCTATCAGGAAGCTCTAGCTGTTCCTCATTGGAAGGTCGTCATGGATGAGGAAATTGCTACCGTCATTGAACGGGGTACCTGCGCCCTTGTTCCTCCCCCTTTGGGCACTGATGCGGTTGGCTGTCGTTGGGTCTTTGTTGTGAAGTTCTGTCTGGATGGCAGCGTGGATCGATACAAGGTCCGTCTGGTTGCCAAAGGATTCACTCAGACCAATGGTGTTGATTACTTTGACACCTTCTCTCCCGTTGTTCGTCTCAGCACCATTCGGGTCCTTCTCTCTATCGTTGTAAACAGGGATTGGCCCATTTCACAGCTAGATGTTAAGAATGCTTTTCTTTATGCTGATCTTCATGAAGATGTTTACATGGAGCAACCTCATGGATATGTTGCTCAGGGGGAGACAGGAGTATGCCGGCTGAAGAAGCTCGTCTATGGCCTAAGGCAAAGACCTCAGGCTTAGTTTGATAAGTTCAGCGGTATTGTTGCGGTCATTGGTTTTGCAAGAAGTTCGGTCGATCACTCCTTATTCATCGGCAAAACCTCCTCTGGTATGGTAGTTCTTGTTATATATGTGGATGATATTCTTCTAACTGGCGATGATCACGTTGGGGTAGTCTTGACTAAGAAACACCTCTGTCAACACCTGGTCACGAAGGATATGTGCTCCCCAAGTACTTTCTGGGGATTGAAATCTCTCGGAAGCTCAACTCTTTGATTCTCTCCCAACGGATGTATGCTCTTGATTTACTAAAAGAGGCAGGGTTGACTGGTGCTAAACCTGCTCGATGTCCCTTGGCTACTGGAGAAGACAAAACTTGGACAGATGACTCGCTTCTCCTATCTGATACTACGAGGTACTGGCGTGTGGTGGGCAAACTCGTTAACCTTACCGACATCTCCTATGTTGTAGGCAAGGTTAGCCAATTCATACATGCTCCTAGGGAGTGCCATCTACAGTCTGCACTGAGGATATTGGAGTATGTCAAAGCAGCACCAGGGAAAGGATTGCTTTTTCAAAAGAATGGTTATTTGAGAGTTGAAGCGTACTCAGATTCGAGCTATGCTGATGATAAAGGAGACCACAAGTCAACGTCGGGCTTTTGCACATTTGTTGGAGGAAATCTTGTGAGCTGGAAGAGCAAGAAATAGTCTGTTGTCTCTAGGTCAAGCGCAAAAGCAGAATATCGAAGTATGGTGTCGACCAAATGTGAATTGAAGTGCTTACGGTCTCTCATGTTTGACTTAGGAGAGGTCTACAAGCATACTCTACCGATGTTTTATGACAACAAAGTCGCTATATACATCTACAAAAATCCGGTCTTCCATGAGAAAACAAAGCACATTGAAGTCGACTGCCACTTGATTTGGGAAGAGTTTTTGAAGAAACAAATTTGTGCTCCGTTCGACACCTCCGATAAAGAGTTGGCAGATATTTTCACCAAGACGTTGTCCGTCTCCTTTCTTCACATTTGCGACAAGCTGGGCATGATCAATATATATGCTCCATCTTGAGGGGTAGTGTTGCGATTTTGGTGACCGGTTAGTCTGGTGGTCTGACTCTGGCGAATTAGAGACCGAGCGGTCTGTCGGTTTCTCTCCAGCAGTTTGGTGGCCAGACTATTGTTGTTGGTGTCCGGTCGATCTGACGGTTTGTCTCAGGCAATTTGGAGACCGGGCGGTCTGACGGTCTCTCATGCCGGCTTGTTCTCTCCTTCTGGTGATTGTCGGGCGGTTAGCCTATTCGTCTAACTGCGTGGCATGATCGGCTTATTTTTATGTTAAACCGCTTACACGTGTAATTATTTAGTCCCATATTTCTTAATTATAATCTCTCTCATCTCCTTCATTCTATAAAAGGGAGGCTATACCATTGTAATAGATACCTTTTTTGTATAATAAAATTTCTGTTATTCCAATTTCCGGTTTCTACTTGTCTGTTCGCACAGTAACAAACAATCACAATTTTAAAATGAAATAAATAAAATATAATTTTATTCAAAATAAGAACAGTTGTTTACAACAGCAAAATTGGATCTCCGTGACACCGAAGATCGGAGGAGATAAATACAAACTTGTTTTGGTTTCTATACTGACTCTCCTAGGATTGGTTGACTCTCGCTCTACTTCCCAAGAAGATCGACGGGCCGACTCGTCACCTTCCTCTCCTGAAGAGTCTTAGAGTCCCACTATATCTCCCAGATCTAGATATCCTTCTAGGATGATTTCCTTCTGACTCCTCCCAGAAATCCAACGACCTCCCAGGTCGATTTCCCTTACACCAAGATCAGATAAAAACAAAAAAAACAAAAGAAAATGTTATATTTTAAGAGTTATTTCTACCTCAAATGTAGAACTCCTCCGAGGAACGGTGCGCGATCGGTGGTCATGAAAATCGTTCTTATTGCAGTCAATCAGTCGCGAATGATTATTGAAGATTTCATTTGTCAGAGTTCTTCGATCACGAGCAGGAGGAAGAAATAGTGCTTCTCCTTCAATGGAGATGAAAGTTCATCCTCCTCTAGATGGCGGTCGAACCCTTGAATTAAATATTCTCATTTGTGTTGTCTCTAGGAAAAGAAACACGCGCTTTTATACGTCTTGAAAAAATACTCTACCACCGGCGGTAGGGCTAGCATCCGGCGGTAGGTCGATTCGTGTGGTGATGAAAGTTGTCCAACAGATTTGGGAAAATATCAAAATAATATATTTTTCACTTTTATACTAACGTGGCGCAGTAAGATGCTAGCGCATGGCGATAGGCCACATATCAGTTTTTCTTTAATTCTTTGTGGCAAACGCCTATGGTGGGGCAAGCGCCTATGTTAGGGCTAGCGCTCGGCGGTAGGTCACAGAAATTGATTTTTTATCTTTTTGTATCAAGAAACCAACACACTATACCTAACATAAGTATGATCAAATACAACTCAGGATTTTGATATCATCATACCATAGAGATGCGAAGCATAGGTTCCAACAAACTTCCCCTTTTGATAATAACAAATTCCATTCAAGAGATAAATAAGAATAGCATGGTATAGTGTACTCCAATCAATAAGCATGAAATATATCAGGTTTAATGATCAAGATAGCATACAACTCTCCCTATATGTGTGCTCCCTTTATATGTGTGTTCTTTTGGGTTTTTCTATATGACAACAATTGTGCGCAGCGGAATAAAGGAACAAGAAATGCCCAAAATTGTTCGGACCTAGCGATATACGTTAATCAAGAAGAAAGTGTTGTAAAATAAAATTACCTTTGCGGGATTGAGTCGATACTCAACCTAGATGTTACAGAAGACCTGCAATCACTTAGCGGCTAGATTCCTTAGTGCATAATAGTGTCCGCACCTCTACAATAGATACACACGAATAGGAGAACCTGTATAGTCTTGTCGAATAAGATCTAGGTCGGGAGAGGGCACTCTCCGTCTTCACAGATTTCTAGATCTGTTACAGAAGTAGCGGCGGCGAAACTCGCCGGAATCGGGGTCAGCGGCGGTGATGGGATCGACAAAGGCGGAACAGCTTCCGTCGGCCTTTTACGTCTTGGGTTTTCACACAGTTCGGCTCGTGTGCTTTGACAGAATCAACCCGTCAAAATCATAAAGAGAATCCCTAAAATATTCTATTTATACCCAAAGGAATAAACAGAACAGCCTGTCGCTATTCACAGACGCAAGACTTGTAATACAACTTTTCGACCATACGACCCTTATCTCGACGAATCGACCAGTATCCATAACATATTCGATGAATCGTCGAGTATACAAAACATACTCGACGTATCGTTGAGTATCTATAAAATACACGACGAACTCAGAGCCAGCCTTGCCGAATTAACCTTTGACTCGAAGAAGGCGTTGAGTGAACTCAACGCTCTCAACATCAAACCTGTTGAATCAACATTTGACACAATGAAGGCGTTGGGTGAACTCTACGCAGTCGATACCTAGGTGACAGATTCATTGAATCAACATTTTACTCGACGAAGGCGTTGAGTGAACTCAACACACTCAACGCCTGACAACCAGACTCGTCGAATCAACACCTTCACTCAACGAATAATTGAGTGAACTCAAAGCACTCAATGCTTAAGTGTCATACTCATCGAATCAACACTTTGACTCGACAAATCGTTGAGTAAACTCAACACACTCAATGCCATCATTTGACGAATCAACACATGACTCGACGAAAGTGTTGAGTGGTCTCAATGCACTTTATGCTTTCAAAGTCTGGCTGAGTTAAGTTATTTCCACTCATTATATGAGTAAAGTCAAACTAATACAATCTCCCAATTTATCTGAACATTCTTATGTGCGACCCTGATAGGCTCATACTGTGTTGGCAGTGAGACTGCATGCTTGATCACTTACAGATCACAATGGTAAGACCAACAGTCTCCCACATGATCTTGAGAGTATCAAACAAAAGCTTCACAAACAATGAGCGGCATCTATCAATGCATCATTGTTCCCCAAGCAATAAGAGTTTAGAACTTAAAAATCATCATGACCAATATATCAGTGTTATCATGTCCCTTCATCCCTTACATCTAGATAAAACTAGATGTATAGATCGTGTCACCCTCATAATTGTTCAATCCTAGTTTCCTGGTCTATAATGGAATTCCAGAAATTGGTGATTCCAATATCATATATTGACTCAACCAAGCATTAACATGTATTTCTCAATCTCATTCCATTAAGTGGCCCTTGGATGCAACTCCTAACATATAGGAGGACAAATCCCATCTCTGCACACACGCAAATACCCAAATGATTCATAACCTACCCATTAACCACCATTATCATCTAAATTTCTCAAGACTGGACTTTTGATAGCATCAAAGCACAATCTTCCTCACTCGATGAATGCTATGACTTCAGATCAAAGGACCACAATCACCATTTCTACTTGAGTCATACTTGTGATACGTTCATATAAAAATTCACAAAGTATTCTCATGATGGGTCTATCTAGTACAACTTATTCACTAACAAGTACTCATGTGATGACTTGATATCATAATATCATGACCTGTGAGAACCGGTCATCAGTCAATGCACATGATAGTCTTAATGTGTCTGTCACCTTCTCCCTTAGCTTATAAGATGACACTCGACCAGGGACTATTTAAGAATGAAGCTTCTAATAACATAGGTTGTTACATTCAACTAACCACTTGACTCCTATGGAAGCAAACTTTTTAAGGGAATTTATTATGTTAAATTACTCTATCAAAATAGAAATAAATTTACAAATAAAAGAACTTGCCAAAATATATAAATGAAATGTATATAGTACTCTATTCATCAATTTAATAATTACAGCCAACAAACATACAATCCATAAGACTCCCACTACAGTTGATCTAACGTGACCATCATGCTTCCTCTACGCTAGAGGCTTTGTCAGTGGATCCGCAATATTTTCTTCAATCGAAACTCTGCAAATGCTCACATCTCCTTAATCGACAATCTCTCGAATAATATGGAACCGCTGAAGTATATGCTTAGTGCGCTGATGAGATCTAGGTTCTGAAGCAAGTGCAATTGTACCATTGTTGTCACAATAGAGAACTACGGGACGAAAAATGCTAGGAACTACATCTAACTCGCCGATGAATTTTCTAATCTATACAGCCTCCTTCGATGCATTTTCTACAGCGATATACTCGGCCTCAGTTGTAGAATCAGCAACTGTCTCCTGCTTGGAACTCTTCTAGCTAACAGGACCTCCATTTAGGCAAAATATGAACCCTGACTGAGACTTTGAGTCGTCTCTATCATTTTGGAAGCTAGCATCAGTGTAACCTCTTACAACGAGCTCTTCCTATCCGCCAAACACCAAGAACGTATCCTTAGTCCTTCGCAAGTACTTTAGGATATTCTTGACGGCAATCCAGTGAACATCACTGGGATCAGACTAATACCTGCTTGTCATGCTCAAGGCATAAGAGACATTCGGTTGAGTACATATCATTTCATACATGATTGACCCAATTTTCGAATCATATGGATTCAACTTCATGCCTTCCTTATATTTACAAGACTTCGAACACTAGTCCTTAGAGAGACTCATACTATAAGACATGGGTAAGAATACTTTCTTGAACTCAAACATGCTGAACTGCTTCAACACCTTATCAATGTATGTACTTTGGGTCAAACCCAATAACTTCTTCGATCTATTTCTATAGATCTTAATATCAAGTATATAAGTCGCCTCGCCGAAGTATTTCATAGAAAAGCAGTTCCCTATGTTGTTCTTAACAACTTGTAGGGTCAGTTTGTCATTCTCAATCAGTAGTATATCATCTACATACAATATTAGGAAGTCAATAATGCTCCTACTTATCCTCTTGTAAACACGCGGTTCATCCTCATTCTTGATAAAACCAAACTCTTTGATCTTTTCATAAAAACGAATATTCCAACTTTGAGAAGCTTGTTTTAATCCATAAGTGGATCTCTGCAGATTGTATATTTTAGTGGCTTCACCTGGAGATACAAAACCCTCCGGTTGTGTCATATACACTTCCTCAAGGAGGTTTCCATTTAGGAAAACTGTTTTGACATTCATCTGGCAGATCTCGTAGTCATAATGCGCAGCAATAGCAAGTAGAATTCTGATGGACTTAAACACAGTAACAGGGGAAAAATTCTCATCATTGTCAATACCATGAATTTGCTTGACACCTTTAGCCACTAGACGTCCTTTGAAAGTCTGTGCATTCCCTTCCATGTTATTCTTCTTCTTGAAGACCCACTTGCACCCTATGGGTCGTACCCCTTCAGGTGATTCCACCAAGGTCCAAACTTTGTTTTTATACATGAAGTCCATTTTAGATTTCATGGCCTCAAGTCACTTCTCAGAGTCCATCCCACTCATAGCATCTTGGTAGGTTGTAGGCTAGTTACTATGATACATAAGCAACTTATTACCCATTTGAGACACAAGAAATCCGTATCTCTCAGGCTCAAACCTTAGTCTACTAGATCTACTTGGAACTTGTGTTTCCTGAGCAGGCTCTCCAGCTACTACAACTTGTACTCCTGGCGCAGGTTCCAATTCTGGTTCATTCACAGTTTGTAGTTCTTGAACTTCTTCAAGCTTTACCCTGGTAGTCTTTCTACTTAAGAACTCTTTCTCAAGAAAGACACTAGCGTTTGCGAAAAATACTTTGCCCATGGATGGTAGGTAGAAATAGTACCCTTTATTTTCCTTAGGATACCCCACAAGATAACACTTATCTGACTTGGCTTCCACATTGTCCGGCATTTAACGTCGCACGTATGACTTACAGCCCCAAACCTTAATGAACGACATAATAGGACGCTTCCTAGTACATATCTCATATGGTGTCTTTAGAACCACTTTTGTTGGAGCACGATTTAGTGTAAAAGCAGCAGTTTATAGAGCAAAAACTTAAAAGGAAACAAGTAGATCTGTATTACTCATCATCGATCGTACCATGTATAACAGAGTACAATTCCTCCACTCAGAAACACCATTATGCTGAGGTGTTTTAGGTGGAGTGAGCTATGATAAAATACCATACACTTTCAGATGATCATGAAACTCATGTCTTATGTATTTGCCACTTCGATAAGATCGGAGTGCTTTAACCTTCTTACCCATTTAGTTGTCTACTTTGTTCTTAAACTCTTTGAACTTTTCAAAGGTCTCGAATTTTCACTTCATAAGATACACGTATCCGTATCTACTGAAATCATCAGTAAATGTAACAAAGTAGAAATATTCACCACTAGCCATAGAACTCATGGGTCTGCATACATCACTATATACTATACCCAAGAGATCATCTGCCCTCTCATTGAAACCAGTGAAAGGGGTCATAGTCTTCTTGCCTAACAAATAAGGTTAACATCTCTCAAATGATTCATAATCAAATGATTCCAGTAGTACATCTTTATGAAGCTTGGATATATGCTTCTCATTTATATGGCCCAATCGACAATGCCAAAGGTACGTAGGGTTTGATTCATTTGTTTTAGTCTTTTAGTATTATCTATATTATAGATCTTATGGACTAAGTTCAAAACATATAAACCATTAAACATTTGGTCTAAAACATAACAAATATCATTATTAAATATAGAACAACAATTGTTCTTAATAATAAAAGAAAATTCAATCATGTCCAAACATTGAATAGATATAATGTATCTAGTTAAGGAAGGAACATAATAATAATTATTAAGTTCTATTACAAGCCCACTGGGCAAAGAAAGATGGTAAACACCTACGACGACAGCAGCAACTCTTGCTCCATTGCCAACATGTAGGTCCACCTCCCCTTTACTCAGCAATCTTCTCCTTCCCAGTTCCTGCACATTTATACAAATGTGAGAACCACATCTAGTATCCAATACCCATGATGAAGGAGCAGAAAGGTTTATCTCTATAACATAGATACCCGAAGCGCATGTTATACCTCCCTTCATCTTATCCAGACCCTCCATGTACGAAGGACAATTCCCCCTCCAATGACCAGCCTTGTCAGAGTGGTGGCATTTCACTTCTTTCACTAATCCATTATTCTTCAGTACTGAAAACTTGGGCTCAAGAGATGACTTGGGTCGTACCTTTGTCTTCTTGAAGCCCTTGGTCTTTCCCTTGCCTTCATGCACCATCAGTATGGGGCTAGCAGGCTTGACCTTCCTCATATTGATTTCAGCAGTTCTCAACATGCCTAGGAGCTCAGGCAGTATCTAGTCTATTTCATTCATGTTATAGTTCAAGACGAACTGCTCATAACTATCAGGCAACGATTGCATGATCAGTTTTGTGGCCAACTCTTGGCCTAGAGGGAAGCATAGTCTCTCAAGGTTCTATATACCCAATCATCTTGAGTATGTGAGTTCATACTAGGTCCCGAACTCCAATCTTACACTGGAACAACGCCTTGGTGACGTCAAACCTCTCTTGACGAGATTGCCCTTGAAACATTTTCTTGAGATACTCGTCAGTTTCCTTGCAACCCATATTCTCTTCTCGATTTTGGAGCTCAAAGTTTATGGTTGCCAACATGAGGCATTCGACATCTAAGGAGTGGTCAAGATACTTCTTATAAGCATCCTTATCAGAACGGGATGCATTTCTGGCATGCTCTTCAGGGTATTCCTCTTCCAAAACATAGAGTTTGTGCTCTTGCCTAAGAACAATTCTCAAGCTCATGTAGCAGTCTAAGTAGTTCGTCTCACTCCGTTTCTCCTTCTCAAGGATGGCTCTGAGGGATATGGTGGAGTGAGATCCACTTGTCATGGAAATTCTACAATGATTCAAAAGAGAAAAATATGTACTTCATTTCAAAATATATTTTATTATTTCAATTAGGACTTTAATCAAAACTACTCTCACTATTTTTATCAAACTGATAACGCTCAATATCAATTCGGAGAGTATATGCGAGTTACTCTCTTAGTGGGTTAGATCCATATTTCACTAACAATATGAGTCAGCTTCGACTTTTCTCTCACAATGCAGCTATTTAGGTAGGCAACGCTTTCCAATCGCATCACTATGCAACTCCTGTATGGTCGGTGAATAACTCTTTATTCGCATGCATCATATGGTGCATGCCAACTCTATGCCTCTGGACACTCAACCATTGAGGTCACCCAGTTAAGTTTGACCCAATGTCGACAGTTGGATATCACAATTATCTGCTCT
Organism: Platanthera guangdongensis; assembly: GCA_039583875.1. Lineage (NCBI taxonomy): Eukaryota > Viridiplantae > Streptophyta > Magnoliopsida > Asparagales > Orchidaceae > Platanthera > Platanthera guangdongensis. Next base: position 91,170,300 of record CM077157.1, on the reverse strand, counting down.
CACCCTTACCAACATAGATTAATGCACCTTGCTTTTGAAATCTCACACTTCATCGATCGAGGCAGAAAGAGTGTCAACCATCGGAAGGCATACGAATACTTAATATTTCTTAAGGGATTTTTAAATAATTGATTAACATTTAATTATAGTTAACTATTTACCAGTGTGCACATCCATAAAATAAAACAACAGCAATCAGAATCCAAATGCATCTCAGATGTGCACAGATATAATCAACACTTGATGAATTGGGCTAAATCTTAACATCTAGAACTCTTCAAAATCTTCAGATCTACATGCACTGGACATGAGCAACATAGACTCCACTTATACAGTATACAAGCTCGTCTCTCTATGTGATTCAAAATCTAACACACTTGATTTCACAAACTAATAAGAGGGACAGTTACAATTAAGGAGTAACAAGGAAATAAACAAAGAAATCACACGTGTTCTTGGTGAGGCTCCAAGAATATATTTGGGCATTTTAGAACATTTCTAAATTTCCAGATCTACACGCCATGGATTTAGCAGTTTCTGAAACAATGAATATCGCTGAACCCGCCTCTGATACCACTATTGGGTTTTCTATACAACACAAAACTTGTGCGTAGCGGAATAAAGGAACAAGAAAAGCTCAAAATAGTTCGGATCTAGCGATATACATTGATCAAGAAGAAAGTGCTGTAAAATAAAATTACCTTTGCGAGATTGAGTCGATACTCAACATAGATGTTCCAGAAGTTGTGGAATCACTTAGCGGCTAGAGTCCTTAGTGCGGAATAATGTCCGCACCTCTATAGTAGATCCACACAAACGTGAGAACCCGTAGTCTTGTCGAAAAAGACCTAGGTCAGGAGAGGGCACTCTGCGTCTTCACAGAATGCTAGATCGGTTACCGAAGAGGCGACGAGGACACTCGCCGAAATCGGGGTCAGCGACGGTGAAAGATCGCTTTTTATGTCTTGGGTTTTCGCATAGTTTGGTTCGTGTGCTTAGAAAGAATCAACGCGTCAAAATCATAAAGAGAACCCCTAAAATCTTCAATTTAAACGTAAAGGAATAAACATAACATCTTGTCGCTATTCGCCGACCCAAGACTTGGAATACAGTAATTATGAAAAGTATCTAGTTGTCTACCTAAATCACCTAGAGGGGGTGAATAGGTGAGATCTGTGTCTTTTGCGGAATAAAAATTTGAGAGAGTTTAACACAGCAAGTAATCATGATCAAACCAAACGACACAAGAAATTATAGTGGTTCCCCAATCTTGGGTACGTCCACTCTCCACCTCACCAATCTAACACCACAGCTAGCCTTGACTACTTCACTATATCTCGGATTAAAAAATCCTACACCTCAGAGCAACACTCCTACAACTCGAAGTAAACACACTCCTACAAACTCGATCCCCCAAAACGGGATCTACAGTCGGAAGAATAATCTTTCTACAAGCTCGGAGACAAAGCTCCTACAAAAGTTCAAATAGATTTTACAACAACAATAAAATTTTACTTCCAGAACTGAGATCTTTAGAGTTCTTCCCTCTTGAAACTTGAAATTCTTGAAGAAGATGTTGAGGATGAAATCACAAGGAAACACGATCTGAAACTCATAGGATCCAACACGATCAAATGATTGAATGCAGAATCTTGAAACAATGATCTGGCAAATCTTTTCTTCTATTGAGTCACTGGATAAAGGAAGAAGCGGCTGAAAATGTTTTAAGTTGTCTACCTAAATCACCTATAGGGGGGTGAATAGGTGAGCGCACTCTTTTTGCGGAATAAAAAATTTAGTGAGCAATGCACAAAAAATAACCAAGCATTCACAGACGACACCAAGAGTTATAGTTGTTCCCCAACCTTGGGTACATCCACTTTCCACCTCAGCGATCTAGCAAAGCACTAGACTCGGCTACTCCACTAATCTCAGATTGAAAACCATCCTACACCTCGGAACAAAGTTTCTACAACTCGATCCCAAAAACAAGATCTACACTCGGAAGAGTAACCTTCCTACAAAGAACTCGAAGAACAAAGCTCCTACACTCGGAGAAGAATCTACTACAATAATAAAATGAATATAAAGAAATACAAACAGTAAATTTCTCAGATCTGAAAACTTCTTCCTTGAATTTGAAAGCTCTGTCAGAATAATTTTGAAGAAGAATCGGCCAGATCTCGGGATTTGAAAACTTCGGACTGAGCAAGATCAAGGAGTGAATCTATCGATTGTAGAATAACTTGATCTCTGAATCTCTTGCTTTGAATCACTAGATCGAAAGCGTATCGGCAAGAATTGCGACGAACAGAGGCGGCGACTCTCGATTTAGAAAGTGAATGTCGGATTCAGAATCTTAGAATTTTTTCTTGTGTCTTCTTCTTCTAGGGTTGGTTGATTATGATGAGACCTTTTATAGGACAGCCTAACGGTCATAATCATAATAAATGATAGCCACGACGACCAATCACATGCTAATTACATTTGAAAATCCGTTTGACTGGACTTAAGAAAATTTTCAGAAAACAGTACAGTAGTTTTCGAGAAGAAGGATTGTACTCGAGAAAAATAGATTCTGTTCTCGAGAACAATAATGAAGATCTCGAGAAAAAGGACTTAGAAAAAATATGGAGGTGGAAATTAGCACACTCGAGAATAAAAGAAGTACTCGAGAAAAAAAAACTTTAGTTCTCGAGAAGGAACAATCTGGTACTCGATAACAAATAAGTGTTCTCGAGAACAGATGTCTATATCTCGAGAAAAAATCTTCTGCATCTCGAAAAATAAGCAAAGTCTTCTCGAGAATAAACATAGTCTTCTCGAGAAAAAGACTTAGGAAAATTCTGTAAGGAAAAGATGTAACTCGAGAAGAAGTGTCATGCAATACTCGAGTACAGAAGGCTCTCTCGAGAACAGCATTAAGCTTTCTCGAGAACTATTTCTCCAACTCGAAAACATGACAAGTCTAACACGAGAACAATCTCTAGTTCTTCTCGAGTAGAAAACATAGTACTCGAGAAAAACACTTAAGAGAATTTTCTGAAATTCTGAAAACATGATTTCTTCAATATAATCAGCATCCAACTTTTCTCCCATGCCCTTAGTGCTTGAAAAGGAAGTGTGTCCCAATAGAGAGGCTACACATGAGTCAACACCATGGATCATACAATGAGGGATTACATTGTATGGTCCTGTGTTTGGTGACTCATTGTAGACTGACATTGGTCTACACTTAACAATTGTATCCTGCAAACACTTAACTAAAAATAGCATCAAATACAAACTTAATTCATCTTAGTTCAAGGGTGACTTCATACGAATGTGGGTTATTGTGGATGCAATACCCAACAATCTCCCCCTATTTTTAGAAGTCAGAATCCTCTACACTATGGTGAATTACATCAAGATAAACAAGTAAATAGACTCATAACCATAATAAATAGATAAGAGCTCTAATGGAGAAAAATCAGATCAACAAAACTAAAGGTTCATATTAATAGAAATATGTCCAAGAAAGAGTTCAATTCCACAATTCCAACAATGAGAATTATCAGAACATCTTCATTTTCTATTAGTCCTGTTGTTGTTGCTATCTTTCTAGTTTCTCCGGTTGTCTGTTTTGGTAGCTGTACGGCTTAGGAAAATACTTTGGAGGTCTAGGAGGAGCTTTGTGATTGTTCCTCTCATATTCTCTGTCATAAATCCTTCTTTTGGTAAGATACTTTTCATATAACTACCATTCATGAGAGGTATAATGTAAGTTCCCGTCTTCATTTAAATCAACTAACAGCTTCAAAGTATCAAGAATTAGAGATTTTGAGGTTGCGCTCCAAACTTCAGTAAATTCTTTAGGTCTTTTCCTTTCAAAATCAAGATGGGGAGTTGATCTACTTGCTGAGGCTCCATCACCATATTTCCTTCTTTTGACTTTCTGAATTTCTAGAGGTTGAGGAGGCATGCTGGCTTGTTCTGATTCCCAGACCTCTTCATAGATCTCTAGAGGAGGTTCTTCAAAATAGTCTGGAGGAGTTCGTTCAAAGTATTCTTGAGGAGGTGAGAATGTTGGCCTATTTACATCCAAATGTGCAGGAGGAGGAGCAGAAGGATCCATTGTAAGTTCAGGAAATAATTGATTATGCATCCATCTAGTAGTGTCATATGTATATAGTTTTGTGCTTTTGACTTCCTTAAGTACAGAAGTTTGGATCTCTTGCAGTTTGTCATCCCACTGATTTTTCAAAGTTTGTGCTTGTTTTTTTCAGTTATTCTTTCACTTTATCCTCCCCCTTTCTGACTTCTAGGGAGAGGGTACTGATGATATCTTCTTTAAATTTCCCAACTTCATCACAAGTTTTGAAATTTCTGTCTTGACCACTCATGTCTTGCTGAATTTGATTATTTGCAAGGGTGACTGATTGGTCCTTTACTGTACCAATGCTTGTAATTGTATAATCTATGGCTTTTCCTCCAATCTATAAGAGCCTTTTGAATTCATCAGTGTTATTTTGGAATTCAGCAAATCCTCGGCTCATTTTCTTTTCCAATGCAGTCATTTTATTTGTTACAACTTTTAGAAAAGAATCAAAGTAAGCTCTCTAAGCAGTCAACATAGCTTCGATTTTGCTTAGTATAGAATTTTCAGGAAATGTTTCAGGTGGAGTTGATGGAGAAGGTGGAACTGGGGCTTTCCATGGAGCTATTTCTTCAAGTATAACAGTGGATGTAGAAGTAAGTTTTCTGTTGACAGTGTTGTCTTCATCCTCAGCATCTATGGGCAGCATGGATGGGATCTTAAAGTGAAGACTTGGAAGTCTTTTTTCAGCAGCTTCAATTTCATCTTTAGAATCCTGTATGGAAACAACTTCAGCATCAGGTATATATTCAACCGGAGATGGGGCTGGTTCTTGTACAGGAGATTTTCTTTGAGGAGATGGATCTGGATGATGGTCTGGTGACTATTCTGGTTGTTCAGGAGACTTTGCTGTAGAGGAAGGATGATCATCAGGAGTGGAAAAAAGAGGCTCTTAGGAAGTGAGCTCCTCTATCATCTCATTGATATCTTCAGCAGTAGGAAAATCTGAACTTTCTATATGCAGCGGAGGGGAAGTAGTAGCAGCAGGAGAAGAAATAACTTGGGGTGGAGTTGTTGAAGCAACAGGTGTAGTCACTGGAGGAGGGATTTCTGTTGAAGCTGGAGCAGGGGTTGGTTGAGCTTGAACAGATGGCGCAGGCTCTCCCTCAATAACTGGGTCAGTTATCTGATGAGAAGGAGGAGATGGGGTCATGTCCACATCTTCAATGTCCATTGAAGCTTTGTCAGACTTCTGTAATTTAACCTACCATCTCTGGATGGAGGTAATTGAAACTTTCTTCATGTGAAGGATGACCATGCTCTTTTTCATGGAGAAAACTTCAGGGTCCATCTGATTGAGATAAAGAGAGATAATCCTGCCATAGTTAGGGCTTTTAATACATCCTTTAATCTTGTGAAAAGGCATCATGTCCCACTACAATTTCTTTCTACAGATCATTGCAGTCATAATATCAAAGAATTATGGGGTTATATAGCTGATGGAGCTAGTCTTGCAGAGAAGAACATTACCCATAATATCTGCTAGCAATTTGCTTTCTACATTCATGAACTGTCCTCTAACAGTGTGAGATGATTTGGGAATCCCACAGAAAATATATGTCCATTCATAGTTTGTGCGTACCATATCATCTTCTTGATCTATCACGGGAAGTTGCAGAAATTTGGAGACAGAGAGAGAAGTGATTTTTACCATGATATCTCTTACTTTGGATTTGAGCACCCTGTCATTGCGCTTAATCTTTGTGTTTTGGAAGAACTCTTCGACATTAGAAGTCAGAATACGACAAGGATGTTTTAGAACATATGACAAGCCGGCGGTGTCGAGCAAGATAAGAACATTTCGAAAGTCATCAGAAAGTTCGCCAATCCCTGTGTAGATTAGTTCGCTGTCGATTCCGAGTTTAGAAGATGATGACATTGAAGAGAAAGAACTGTGAGCTGGCCGACGAAGGGAGAATTGATCTTGAGTGCGGCAGTCGGCGGAGACGGTGAAGGTGAAGAGTCTTTTTTCGAGAGAGGGATTTGAAATCAGGAATAAAATATCTTGGATCTAAGTCTATTTATATTTACCTTTAATTTTGATGATACAATATATAAATAACGCTAAAGTACCTGGGATATGGCGGAAATTGATCGATGAACGTCGAACTCCGAATGACGAAAATCGAATTCCAATAGACGAAAATCGTTCGACGAACGTCAAACTCCGTTGGATGAAATTTGACCTCCAATCGACGAAATAGGATAGACGAAAAACTGATCAACGATTGTCGATCTCCGATCGACGAAGTTGAACTTCTTCTCGAGAAATGATACCGCTGTACTCCAGTAGAACTATTTTTCTCTAGAAGTAAATATTTTTCTCAAGAAGTAAATCTGCCGTTCTCGAGAAGTAATTGTGTTGTTCTCGAGAAGTAATTATTATTCTCGAGAAGTAAATCTGTTGTTCTCGATTACAAGTGTTGTACTCGAGAAATGAGGTACATACTTTGAAATTTCTTAGATTTTGAAGTGTAGCCAGAACTTGAACTTGTTGTCACCTTTATCTTCAATCTTCTACATCCTTGTTGAGCATGCCAAGTTTTGTTTTGAAGAACGAGAACTTGGCCTCGTCCAGCGGCTTCGTGAATATGTCTGCAATCTTCCTATCAGTTGGGACATATTGTAGATTTATGTCACCATTCTCCACATACGCCCTGATGAAGTGGTATCGCAACTCTATGTGCTTTGTCCGTCTATGAGAGACTGGATTGTTGGCTATGGCAATTGCACTGGAGTAGTCGCAAAGCAAAGGGATGTCCTTGACCTTCAAGTTGTAGTCATCAAGTTGGTTCTTTATCCAAAATACACAATAACTGCCGGCAGAAATGTATTCTGACTCGGCCGTTGAGATAGAGACACAATTTTGCTTTTTGCTGCTCCATGAAATGAGCCTCCTTCCAAAGAATTGGCAAGTCCCGGAAGTTCTCTTTCTATCATCTTTGCTTCCTACAAAATCTGCGTCTGAAAAACCAATTAGTTCACTGTCATTACTTCTTGGGTATCATAAGCCAAGATTTAGTGTACCTTTAAGGTATCTCAAAATTCGCTTTCCAGCAGCGTAGTGAGATTCCTTAGAGTTCCCTTGAAATCTAGCACACACGCATGTTGAAAACATTATATCTAGTCTACTAGCAGTAAGATAGAGCAAGGATCCAATTATGCTTCTGTACTTGGTTTCATCAAAAGGTTTCTCTTTCTCATCCTTGTTAAGAGACATAGTTGAACCCATTGGAGTTCGAATTGAGATTGCATTCTCCATTCCAAATTTCTTAATTAACTCCTTGGTGAACTTCGTATAAGAGATGAAAATTCCATCTTCAAATTGTTTCACCTGAAATCCTAAGAAATACTTTACCTCTCTCATACTCCTCATTTCGAACTTCCCTTGCATAAGTTCGGAAAACTTTTTGCAGAGGTTGTCATCCGTAGAGCCAAATATGATGTCATCGACATTGATTTGCACTAGCAAAATCTTGCCTTTTATTTCCCTAATAAATAATGTCTTATCTATCTTTTCTCTTGTGAACTTATTCTCAATAAGAAAGTTAGATAGCGTCTCGTACCAAGATCGCGGATCTTGTTTCAAACCATATAAAACTTTAAATAACAGATAGACATGATCAGGAATGTTCGAATCAACGAAACATTGAGGTTGTTCCACATACACCTCTTCCCTTATGTCACAATTAAGGAATGCCGACTTCGCGTCCATCTGATTGACAGTGAAGCCCTTAAGTGCTGCATATGCTAGGAACAACATGATTGCCTCCAGCCTTGCCACTGGTGCATAAGTCTGATCGAAGTCGATTCCGTCTTCTTGTATGTATCCTTGGGCGACGAGTCTGGCCTTGTTCTTTATGATTGTACCATCCTCGTCCATCTTGTTCCTGTAGACCGACTTTGTTTCGATGACGTTCTTTCCCTTGGGTCTTGGAACAAGCTTCCAAACTTGGCAACGCTTGAATTGATTCAACTCTTCTTCCATTGCAATTACCCATGATGCGTCTGAGTTTGCTTCCTCAAACTTCTTCGGTTCAACCTGTGAGAGAAAATTCAAATATAAATTTTCATTAGCTGTGCCTCTACGAGTTCTGACATCATCCCGTGGATCTCATATGATTTGGTCCATTGGGTGATCCTTCAAATGTCTGAGCTCTAGAGTCCTTGCATGTCACAACCCGCATTTTTCACAGCCAAATAAATATATCAGAGCAAGGGAAAAATGCACGTCATGATGTGTTGGATCCCTAGTTTCGATTTGGGCTAAGGTTCACTATTAGAATGTTTTGACCCACCTTGTATAGCCAGGGTCAAGTTTTTCAGTCCTAGAGTTTATGCTAGTATTTAGAATCAAGCTTCACGGACTAGCCTGCAGTGAACTTTAGGAGACTCAGACTTAAAAGAATTCAGAGTTTAGATTATTAGTTCGAAGTTCTTTGAACTCAGCTCGATGATCGTCGATCTCGGATCGACGAACTCAGAGTTCTTTCTCTGAGTTGAGCTCGACGATATTCGAGCTCAGGTCGACGATTTCTTCCCTCAAGACAAATTATCTGATCGACGAACTTGGAGCTCAGAATTACCAAGATATTTCCTGATTGATGTTCGCTGAGCTCAGGTCGACGAAGACGATTTCTCAGCTCGATGAACTTTGAGTTCAGGTCGACGAAATCTGTTCTGAGGTCGACGAAATCTTTAGGTTCAGTATTTCCTTCTATGCAGTTCATTTCCAGATTGACCAAGGCTGATTTAATATATTGTTGCCTATATTGCTCTGTGTAATTAAATTCATATATTGTTATGAATATAGTCGTTCATTGGCAGCATTAATTATTGGATTTCACAAAGTAAAAAATCGTCTTAATAACTGGGACATTTGAGGAATCAAATTAATGCTCTTCTAGCCATTTGTACAAGTTCCAAGAATTCAGCCGTCAATCAAGGAGTAACATTCAAATTTTGAAGAGATACAGAGAAGAATGATCTGCTATCAATAACACAAGAGAGAAAACGAGAAGTTAGAGAATCTACTAAGTCATACAGGCAGACACAGAAAGTTTTTGGAGTCTGAAAATTCATTCTGTCTTCATCATCAACAATCTTCTCCAAGCTTTCAAGAGACATCGAATACAATGTCTAAAAAGTTTGCTGGAGATCAACATCAATCTGAAGACCTACACCCTGATGCAAAGCTTTCTTCTTTCCTGAACTACTCTACATCTCAGGGGGAGCTTTGACAACAAAGATCCACTTTTGTCTTCTCTGTTGTTTAGGGAAAAAGAGCAGACATCATCAACTTTTCTTTTACTGTATAATGGTTTTATTAACTCCCTTCAAAAGTTTATTATTAGTTTTTGGGCAAATGATCAAAAGTCTAATGTGTTGTGAGATCTCTCTGCAAATAGATCTTGTGGTGATAGGACACCTGAGCAAAAACTTGTGGTGGCAGTTACCTGATCAAAACCTGCTAGTGGATTCCTACCACAGTGGTAGAAGAGTGGATGTACCCAGTTTGGGGAACCACTATAAAATATTTTGTGTAGTCTGGTTGCCCCTTTTCTTTTTGTACTGTTCTGTAATAGTTTAGCTTTAATCTCTTTACATAATATTTGCTATCACCTATTTTATAGCTAAATCATATAAATCTATAAAAAATTTTAAAGCTCTATTCACCCCCTCCCCTCTAGAGCTAATTAGATCTATCCCCTTGACTTTCAATTGGTATCAAAGGATTATCAATTGCCTAAGTCACTTTTAATTGGTATTAGAGGTTTACCATTTCTTTTAATTGGTATCAGAGCGTAGTTTATTTGGTTGTACAAGGTAACACTTGAACCAACAGATCCTTCTAAGATCTAAATTTCTCTAGCACATTACTTATACCATGGCACAGAATAAGGACTATGTAAGCACTAGACCTCCAGTTTGCAACTTGAACAAGTTTGCTATCTGAAAGGCAAGAATTAAATTGTATATTAACTCCATTGATGATGATATTTTTAATTCCATCTTGACAGGTTCACCAGCTCCAGTGGCTACATCTACTGCAACTTCCAGCACTCATGCTGTTTCACCACATGAGTGGACAGATGCACAAAAGAAGACCAAAATAGCTGATGCCAAGGCCATGAACATTCTAGCTCAGACAATGTCGGATGACATTTTCTAGAAAGTGGCAGAGTGCACCTAAGATAAAGCCATCTGGGATTCCCTAAACCAGATGATTGTTGGATCTGTAGATGAGAGAAAAGCTAGGAGATCAAATCTCATCTCCCAATATGAGAATTTCAAGAAAGAAGAGTCAGAGTCAGTGAGTGATATGTACAATAGACTCAGCTCAATCAGCAATGAGCTGAAAACTCTAGATAAGGACATAACCCTCACTAAGGTCAATGATAAAATTCTCATGTGCTTCCTCAGCTTATGGGATTCCAGAATCTGGTCAATCAAAGAGGCCAGAAGTCTGAATGCGATTTCCACTAAATCCCTACTTGGAAAGCTCAAATCTTATGAGTAGTTAACAAAGACTAGAGAAGCTAATGAGCAGAAAACTCCCTCATCAGCTAGAAAGGAGCAAAACATAGCATTCAAAGCATCTGAAGAAACAGAAGCTCCATCTACTAGTGAATATTTCTGAGTCTCCTAGCCAAGAGATTCTACAAAATGGGCAAGAAGGATTTTAGAAGGAAGACATTTATACAAGATGACAAGCCAAGGTATGATAAAACCCCAACTAAAGAAATTGTCTGCTTTGGTTGCAGGAAACCTGGACATTTCATATCAAAGTGTCTAGAGAATCAAAAGAAGGAGAGAAGAAGAGAAAAGGAGCCCAAGAAGCAGCACTACAACAAGCCCTCCTCCAGCAAGCATAAGAGGAAGGAAAAAGGTTTTGTTGTTGAAACCTGGTGTGAAACTGAAGATGAATCTTCATCTTCCAACTAAAGTGAAGATGAAGAAAAGACTAAATCAAAGGAGGTTTGCTTGATGGCTATTGATGCATCAGACAACCTCTCAGTAGCTGAGCAGTTAGACAGTGAAGAACCTCAATCTGAAGAAGATCAGGTACTGTCCTCTTTTGATTTCAATTCAGATGGTTTTAGAACTGAATTTAAATCACTATGTATTGATTTAATAAACTATGAGTAGAAAATCAAACTCCTTAGAGAAAACTAACTGAACAAGATAATTTCATTTCTGAAAACATCAAATTGAAAGATGAATTAACTTTAGCTAATGAACTAATCATCTCTCTAAAAACTGAATTAGCTGAGACAAGGCAACTTGAAGAATCCCTAAATGAGAGAAGCATCAAGTTGATGAACATCACAAGCATAGTAAATGCCAGACTTAATGACAAGCTGGGCTTAAGTGCTTCATCAAGCCAACCCTCATTAATTTAGAAAAACATACTGTCAACTTCAATCAAATTTGTTTCTGAAAAAGGCAAAGAAAAGTTAGATAATCATAGTACTAAGCAAATAGAATTAAAACAGAAAAATAAGAAAAAGAAAAAGAACAAGAAAAATTCTAACTATAACAATGTTCAGTAGATTTTGTCGAACTCGGATCGACGAAATGTGTACAGTTCGTCAAACTCAGGTCGAGGAACTTCGAACAAAATTTTTATTATAATTATTCTTTGAACTGCGATCGACGAAACCTGTATGGTTCTTCGAGCCGAGATTGGCGATATTGGGGCACAGAGAATGAATATTTTCATTCTCTAAGCGGAGTTCGACGAACTCATCCCCATTCATCGACCTCAGATCGATGAACTTGAAAGTGAGCTATTTGATCAGGAATACTCTAGAGGGGGGAGGGTGAATAGAGTATTTAAAGCTTATAAAATTTTCTGGCTATTGCAGACAAGTCCTAGTGCTGTAAGAAATAGATTAAAAGATAAAACACATCAACAACTAACTAACAATCACAGCCACAGCAGGAAACAAGAGAAAGGGCAACCAGGCGACACAAGAAATTTATAGTGGTTCCCCACCCTGGGTACATCCACTCTTCTACCACCATGTTATGAATTCACTCAGATTTTTGATCAGGTGTCTGACACCAATGAGCTTTTGATCAGGTGCTCAAAAACCAAATCTCAAGTCTTTTGGTCAGGTGACTTGTAACCAAGAATCACTTTCGAAAGCAGATGACAACCCTTTATACAGAGAGGGGTGAGAGGTGATGGTGTCTTCTCTGTCAACAATCAGAGAGAAGACAAGTGGATATGACATTAGCAAGTAGCTCCCCCTGAGATGTAGAATAGTTCAGGGAAATCTGGAGCTTTGTTGCAGGGTGATATGCCTTCAGTCTTTAAGCCTTTATTAGAGAAATCTGCATGAACTTATTGACAGATGAAGTAGTTGTTGTCCTTTGAAGTTTCCTTGAGTGATGAAGAAAGAAGAATCTTAATTTAGATTGATTGTTCTTCTTCTTCAATAGCTGATCTGCCTCTGGCCTAGGGCTTCTTTTCTGTATCAGAAAGCTGTCAAAGAATGATGGAGCAGAGAGACTCTTGAAGACAGACTGGCTGTAATTCTCTATGTGTCTGTGTGTCTGTGTGTCTTTGTGTATGTTGTGTTCTTGTGTATCTTCAGGAAAAGCGAAAAATCTCTTTTATATTTTCTGAAAGAATTTGTCTTTCGAAATTTAATATCCTCTACTGCAATCAATGCTGACGGCCTAGAGAATAAACTGCATTGATTTATTTCTCCAACTGTCCCTTGGAAAAATGGAAAGCAATAATATTGATGAAAGTCGTGATCAATGCACCGTCTAACGGTAATATTCAGAGAATATTTTATCATTAATCATTCAAAAATTATTGTCATAGAGTGAGGACAGAGGAAAGAAATATTAAGTTTGGAATCGTCGAACAGATGACAGAAATCGTCGAGCTGAGTGCACAGTTCGTCGAGATGTGTTGTTGTGTTCATCGATCAGATAACTTCTGTTCGTCGAGCTGATTTCCAAGATCGGCGATTTTATAACAGAACTGTATGCTTCAGAAACTCAGCCTTTTCTGTGTCTGAAGTTCGTCGAGCTGATAACTGGCTTCATCGAATGGAGTTGATCTTCTCAAGAAGATTTATTTTAAACAATAAATGGTAGTCAAATAGGATGGTGACATGTGGTGCCATGGAGGAACCATGCTCAATGATGGTCGACCATGCCCTGCCACTCCCAGCCACTCCTCTTAGTCAGAGTCTTTAAACCAGCCAGCCTAACCTCCATTCCACCCCACCATCACCTTCGGTGAGCCCTAAGGAGAAAAACTCGACAGTTGGAGCAGAGGATTAGCCGGAGAAACCTGGAAACGAGCTAGCTCGCCGGAGCAAGGTTCGGCCATGGCTCACCACCACCAAACTCATCGTCAAGCTCGTCTATGTAACGTCCTGATTTGCACTAGGCCCCTCGTGCGCGCTTTTGAGTCAAGAGAGCTGACTTGGGCTCAGGGAATGCTGGCAGCTAGGCTTACACTTGTGTAAGGGGGGGTGAAGTCAGTCCAGAGTAGGACACGGGTAGCGACACAGGAATGTCCCTACCCGTGTGTGTCCAACCAGTACTCGAGTCGAGCACTCGAGTTGTTCTAGAGAAGGACACGGGTAGTGATACGGGCGTGTCCCTACCCGTGTGTATGAGGACACGGGTAGAGACACGGGCGTGTCCCTACCCGTGTGTGCCGAGTAGAACTCGACGAAGTGTGTCCCGAGCAGGACACGGGTAGCGACACGGGCGTGTCCCTACCCGTGTGTGTCGAGTAGAACTCGACGAAGTGTGCCCTAGCAGGACACGGTTAGAGACACGGGCGTGTCCCTAACCGTGTGCGTCCAGTGGAACTCGACGAAGTGTGTCCCGAGCAGGACACGTGCAGAAACATGACCGTGTCACATGGACACGGGTAGAGACACAGGTGTGTCCCTACCCGTGTTTGTGTATTGAAACGGCAGTCGAACCATCTACAACGCTCCACCCAAGCAGGACACGGGTAAGGACACGGGCGTGTCCCTACCCGTATTGTTTCCACATAAAAAGGGAAAGAAACCCTAGTCATTTTTCATTCTCTTACAAGCCATTTCTGTGGGAAAAACTGTTGGAGAAGAGGAAGGAGGTGTTCGAGCCAACCTACACCCCGTGAAGAACCGCCTCCGCCGAGGAGAAGAAGATGCCGCCAAGAAGAGTGACAAGATCCTAGGCCGGAAATGGTGGAAACGTCGGAAACAAGGTGAGCTTCCTCCCCTCTCCCTTGGTGCTAGATCTCTAGTTACTTCTTAGGAGAGATATCAACATAAGAGAGTCTTGATTTGAGAGAAGAAGACTTCTAGGAAAGGCCATGCTAGGACATGTGTCCTAGGTTTTAGATGTCTTCAACCTCTCCATCCTTCTATGTGATGATGGAGGATGGTTTCGTGAAGAGAAGTGGCCTTATGAGGGTGAATAAGGGAAGAGGAAGTCTGGATGTGATTTGGGGAAGATCGTCTAGAGGAGGAAGATGAACTGATGTCGTTCATTCCGCCTTAAGATGAGTGCAGAAATCTATGTTCTCACGCAGCGATCTTCTTGGTCGTTTTCAAGTGTGATATGGTGAGATCTGGGCTTTCGTCTAAACACGAAAGTCAGAGCCATTGACAATACCTTTCCAACGACTGGTCACAAGTCTTCAGGAGAAGTCAGTAGCCACGGGAAAGTTTGATTGAACTTGATGGCTGACAAGCTAAACGTGCAGAAACTGTATTTTGAACGCATCAAGCTTTCAAGTCGATTTCAAGTGTGTTACGGTCCGATCTGGGTGAGGGACCGAAACAGAAGTTCTAGTTCTTGGAAATACCTTTCCAATGAATGGTTATACGACTTCATACGAGTCTCGTGAACTCGGGAATGCCAAATCGAAGTGGTTGTCCAGCAGGTTTCCTGCACGTTCTGCTCTCTGGTTTATGCAAATCCAAGGTAGGAGTTAGTAGAGAGATTGTGGAAAAATATTGTGAAGGATTGATGTGAATTGCTGGATAGATCCCTTGTAAACCAATGGTGAAGTGAAACGTAATTAAACGAAACGATTTGGTGGAAATTAGAGAACGAATGGGTTGATGAGTTTGGATGGTAAGAATGTTTCAATTTTGTGAACCAATAGGAATGTGCATCATACTAACAATGTGTTGATATCATTTGTAAATGAAGTGTAGGATGTTAATTTATGGCCATGTGAATAATTGTTTAACGGAATGAAATTAGTAGTCCAATGCTTAGAGTGGTGTCTCCCTACGGGTAGCATTGAGAAAGGATGTACGGAATGTATTTAGTAGTCCAATGCTTAGAGTGGTGTCTCCCTACGGGTAGCATTGTGAAAGGATGTAAGTGCGGGGTTGATCGCACTAGTTGGGTAATGTTGAGAAGAGACATAAATGGACGGTTGAGCTTGGTCCTCGGTGTTCATTTCCCGGGGATCCTTCCGTACCAAGTGGACGGTTGGGATTGGTCCTCGGTGCTCATTCCCGAGGCTCCTTCCGTGCCACGATGATGTGAAATTGAATGCGGTGTGAGTCGACACGCGGTGTCGTAATCCTGGGTTAAGGATAGTGTGACAGGTCTATGGGCTCGCCAGTCGTCACACCGACGGGAGTTGATAGTTAAACCTTGGGCGGTTGGGCTTAGTCCTCGGTGCTCATTTCCCGGGGCTCCATCCGTGGCAAGTGAACGGTTGGGCTTGGTTCTCGTGCTTTTTCCGAAGCTCCTTCCAGGTCACAACATAGGCCAGACCGGGGCTTGGTTCTCGGTGCACATCTACCCGAGACTCCCACTGAGCCGTAGTACGCATGTGAGCTCCGATGTTGTGTTCTTAGCATTGAAGCGTACGGAGGCCTAGGCTTGGTAGTGTGGATGCCCGCCTAGTAGTGGAGAAGCCCGCTCCACTGTCACCGTCTGGTCACAACGGATGACGCCTGAGAGGTTAGCTACCTGCTCGAAAAGTTGGAACTACAAGTCTGTGTCGACATAGTGATTGCATGTGCGTGATCATGAGTGAGTCATTGCATTGCATGCATACCATTACATTACATTGTATACACAAGATCCTCATCGTATATGTTTGTATGGGCACTCCTATACAATGAGTTACTTTACTGTTAAGCCGATCATTAACGTATAAGTTTGTATTAGCATTCTTATAAGTTAGGTTACTTTCCTGTTGTAGATCTATATACTTGATTGATTGATATAGCTCGTGTAGAATTGCTAGAATAGACTATTGTTAATGATGTTATACATTTCTTCTATTGTTGCTCACGATATATGTACTTATTCCACCTGCTTGTACCTGCTTATATTACTATATATATATTGTACCCTTGTTCCTTTCTCCACCCGGTGCCGAGGAGTTGTCGGGGGAGCGGATGTGAAAGCCACTTAGTCTTTATGACTAATGATTGCAACGTCTTCCTTTTTAGGAGGAAACACCGCAGGTAGAGCAGTCGCAGATTATGCAGCATGATAGCCAGGCCAGGACGACGGGGCCTGAAGGGACGGTGTCGTCGCTACCGTCAGTCACCGATGTGAGTTTTGAGAGATTTTGATGTAGCCCTTTGGGCATGTTTAAGTTGTACTCTAATACTTTAGAAGCTTGTTGTAACTTCTTTTCTAGATGTACTTTTGGACCTATTATACTTATGTGTGGATGGACATCTACTATATTTTTGGTTGGGTTGGCATTGGTTGATATTGGTTATAGCCGCCAGGATAGGCGTCTTGTGGTACAGGTTATCCTGTGTGTTAATGC
Organism: Platanthera guangdongensis; assembly: GCA_039583875.1. Taxonomy (NCBI): domain Eukaryota; kingdom Viridiplantae; phylum Streptophyta; class Magnoliopsida; order Asparagales; family Orchidaceae; genus Platanthera; species Platanthera guangdongensis. Next base: position 91,153,387 of record CM077157.1, on the reverse strand, counting down.
TACCGCAAGACGACTGTTCTGGGCATAAGACACCCTTCGTGTCGTGTCTTGTGTTCCGGCAGGGGGATCCTACAAGTGGTATCAGCTTGCTATGATCCTGAACTAAAGAAGTCATTCAACAATGGTACCACCCCCGTTTGATTAGTCAGTTTGGGGACAAACTGACTTAGTGGAAGCAGGGGTGTGATCATATGTAATTCACACTAAGTATGTCCAACTTTGACCTTAAGATTAGCCAATCTGACCATAGGTTTGTACTCTAAGTATAGATCCTAATGCACGTTGAGCCAGTGGGGGGCACCCCAGCCCCGTCCGTACCTACACAGTTTCAGCATTCGGAGCTAGGGCAGACGCTCACAGCTATCTTCGATGCTTTTAGATCCCAACAAGCCCATGTACAACAACCAGCTCCGGGCTCCAATGGGTTGAGCACTTTTCGAGCTCTCTCCCATCTCGCCTACCTTGGGACAGAGTCGGCAGTGCGTACAGAAGAATGGCTTGACACCATGCAAGAACTGCTGGCGGGAATTAGATGTCCGAACAACATGGCTGTGAACCTGGTAGTGACACTCCTGGAACTGCACGCCAAGAGGTGGTGGAAGTCCCTCATGAGCTTCACCTTTCAAGGGCGAGCTTATATGGATATTAGCTGAAGCGAGTTCTCAGGAGCCTTTTTTAGAGCACTTTATTCCCTCGTCCGCTCGAGATGAACTCAAAGAGAGATTCTTACAGCTGAAGCAAGGATCGAAGTCGGTTACGGAGTATCAATGAGAGTTCCAACGTCTCTCAAGATTTGCCGACTCATATGACTTGTATGACAGAGGATACGCTAAGAGCTTCTACAAAGGGCTGCGGGACCCCCTAAGGTAGGCACTTTTGTTTATAGCGGACTCCAGCTTGGCGGAAATAATTGACATGGCGAAGAGGCTAGAAGCAGACCGCTTGGGAAGTGGTAAGAGACCTGTTGAGGGTGTGATGGAAGCCGGCCCGAGCAATAAAAGGAGACACGACTACGGAGGAGGAAGAGGACATCAGAGAGGTGGCAGGCGTTTCCATAGGAACTTTAGAATGGAGCACCCGGTTCCACAGCCGCCCACATTGCCCCCACCTCCACAACTTCAACCGTTTCAGCAACCCGAAGGGCGGAATGAGCGAGTGTGTTTCCAATGCAACCAACCCGGCCACATCTTGCGTTACTGCCTGCAGCTGTTTAGGAATGCTCCTCTTGCTCTCCCTCCAGTAGCTCCATGAGGGCGGGGACACATGCGTGGTTGTGGACGAGGACCACGAGGAGGAAACCCCGGACCTGCTCGGAATCAAGTGTTCGCACTGGACATGACACAGGAGCGGAACCCTCATTAGGTGATTGCATGTATGTTATAGTTAGTTATCACATTTTCATTGTTAAACTTAAGTTGCTTAAGACGTACTAGATATCTAGCATTGAGTATTGCTTTTGGTACTTAGGCAATGTGGTAGTCGGCGGGAAACTGGCCTATACGTTATTCGATATCGATGCCTCGCACTCTTTTGTGTCTGAGGACTTCATTAAAGACCTAGAAGAAGTGCAATACTTCACTGGTATTGCTCGACGAGTACGCCTCCCAGACGGCTCTGAGATAACTACAACCGACAAATGCGAATTAGAGATACTCATTGGGGGAAAGGCCTTTGATGCCCCTGCCACAGTTTTGAGAATGCAGGAATTCGATCTCATTCTAGGCATGACGTGGTTGGATTGCCACTACACGAGAATTCACTGCGCGGAGAAGCTAATTTACTTGAGACATGGGGACACTGATGTCATCTTCCAAGGTATAAAACATGTATCTTGTCTGTTATTATCTTCGATTCAGGCCTTGAAAGCCCATATGAAGGGGGATGAAGTCTTCATGATTTGTTTCGAGTTGAAGGAGATGATGTTGGATATCAAGGATGTGCGGGTGGTGCGAGATTTCCCTGAGGTATTTCCGGAGAAATTGCCAGGATTACCCCCGTATAGAGGGGTAGATTTTCAAATTAAGCTAGTGTCGGGTACCAAGCCCGTCTCCAGGACCCCTTACCGGATGGCCCCGAAGGAACTCGCAGAGTTTAGAGTTCAGTTGCAAGAACTGGTGGAATCCGGGTTTGTTTGCCCCAGCTCATCACCTTGGGGAGCCCCTGTTCTATTCGTGAAGAAAAAGGATGGTACCTTACGGTTATGCATAGACTATCGGGAGCTCAACCGATTGACGGTACGGAACATTTATCCGCTACCCCGGATCGATGAGTTGTTCGACCAATTGGTAGGAGCGCATTATTTTTCCAAGTTGGATTTGCGCTCGGGGTATTACCAATTGAGGATACAAGAGGAGGACATCCAGAAAATGGCTTTTAGCTCAAGGTACGGACTGTACGAGTTCACCGTAATGTCGTTTGGTCTCACAAATGCCCTTTAGCTTTCATGAGTCTGATGAACAAGGTGTTTGAGCCTTATCTAGACATTTTCATCATCGTCTTCATCGATGACATTTTGATCTACTCAAAGACAGAGGAGGAGCATATCAAACATCTGACCTTGGTACTAAGGAAGCTAAAAGAGCACGCCTTGTTTGTCAAGTTCAGCAAGTGTGAATTCTGGCTTAAAGAGGTTGCCTTTTTGGGCCATGTTATCAGTGGGGCTGGACTAGGTATGGATCCGGCCAAAGTGTGTGTCGTGAAAGAGTGGTCTCCCTTGAAGTCAATGGCCTATGTGCGGAGCTTCCTTGTACTTCTCGGGTACTATCGCAAGTACGTAAAAAGATTCTCAAAGATTGCTCTTCCTCTTACTTCTCTGACAAAGAAAGGTGTGCCATATGAGTGGACACCCCAGTGTGAAGTTGCATTCCAGGAACTGAAGGACAGACTTACATCCGCACCCATCCTAGCCCTTCCATCCGGGAAGGAAGGATTTCAAGTCTACACTGGCGCGTTGTATCAAGGGATGGGAGCAGTATTTATGCAGCACGGGCACGTGATTGCATATGCTTCAAGACAGCTGAAGAAGCATGCAATCAACTACCCAGTACATGATTTGGAATTGGGAGCAGTGGTATTCGCCTTGAATGTTTGGAGGCACTATCTATTTGGCGTCCACTGCGAGATCTTTTCGGACCACAAAAACCTAAAGTACGTTCATACTCAGAAGGAATTGAATTTGAGACAGTGGCGGTGGTTAGAATTTTTGTGTGACTATGAATTTACTTTGAACTAGCACCCCGGAAAAGCAAATTCTATAGCTGATGCTCTGAGCAGAAAGGTACCAGAAGCAAGTCCTGAGTCCAGATTGGTGAGTATGAAATTAGCTCGGATGCTCGAAGAGATGGAGATTACCCTAGTATAGAAAGACCATTAGGAAGGGTATATGGGGTGCTTGACTACGATGAGCATAGTCTGTGATATTTGAGACCGAATCCGGGCGGAGCAAGGAAAGGATGCGGCTCTGGCCCCAGCAATCAAGTCAATCGAAGATGGGACTACTGACGAGTATTCCCTAAAAGACGGCCTCGTCCATCTCCGTGGCTGGCTCTACATTCCCAAAGGCGGTAAAATTCGGGAAGATATCCTGAGAGAGGCACATTGCACTCAGTATTTTGTGCATCCTGGGATTGCCAAGATGTACGCCGACTTGCGGAAGACCATGTGTTGGCCGGGAATGAAGTGGGATGTCAGATATTTTGTTACGCGCTGCGAGGCCTGTCAAAGGGTGAAGGCAGAGTGCAGGAGCCCCGGTGGATTATTACAGTCATTGCTCATCCCAGAGTGGAAGTTCGAGGATGTCTCCATGGACTTCATCCACGGATTGCCTTGCTCATGCTCAGGGAAAGATTTAGTGTGGGTAATCGTTGACCTCTTGACGAAGGTAGCCAGGTTTATTCCTATGAGGAAAGAAGCTCATGTGGATGTTTTGGTACGCCTCTTTATGGAGCAGTTTGTGGGGTATCATGGCGTGCCAAGGACAATTGTTTCTGACCGGGATGGTCAATTTACCTCTAATGAATGGAAGGTTGTACAGGCATACTTGGGTTCGCGCCTTACCTTTAGCACAACGTTTCATCCTTAGACTGACGGGCAGTCTGAGAGGACCATCAGAACATTGGAGGACCTATTGAGGTTGTGTGTGTTGGATAGAGGAGAGCCGTGGGAAAGGCTCTTACCCCTGGTAGAATTCTCATACAACAACAGCCATCAAGCTAGCATCGGGATGACGCCCCATGAAGCCTTTTACGGAAGAAGGTGAAGAACCCCCTTGTCTTGGGTGCAAGATGAAGACCCGAAGGTTTTGGAAATTGAGTACATTGATGATACTGATGCGGTTGTTAGACTAATACGAGACCGCATGCTTGAGGCTCAAAGTCGGCAGGCGAAATATTATAATGCAAAACACCGAATGGTGGAATTTCAAGTGGGTGACAAAGTGTTTCTAAAGATCAGGCTGACGCATGGAGTGTCACGGGTACGTGGTGTGAAGAAGCTCAGCCCAAGGTACATTAGGTCTTACACTATATCGGAAAGGATTGTCCCTTGGCTTATCGGTTGGAGTTACCGCTAGAGCTAGAGAATCTTCATGACGTATTTCATGTGTCGTCACTTCGAAAGGCGCTGTTGCGGCCCGATCAATATATCCCCACCACTGATGGAGCAGTAGCGACTGATAGGGCTGTGCGACTAGAGCCGGTGCGGATAGTAGACAACAAGACAAGGATTTTGCGCCGCAAGAGTGTTCCTTTGGTAAAGGTGATGTGGTCTAATCATGGGAAAGAGGAGTATACATGGGAGCCGGTGGACTTGATGCAAAAGCGCTACCCGGAGTTGTTTGATCAAGGTAATGTTTTTTTTAAAAAAGCATACTTTTAATTTATGTCATGTTTTTCTCTCCCCGTAGCCTTAGCCTGATTTCAGGGACGAAATCTTTTATTTTGTTTATAGGATTTGTAACGTCCCGATTCGTGCTAGGCCCCTTGTGCGTGCCTTTGAGTCAGGAGAGCTGACTTGGGCTCAAGGAGTGCTGGAAGCTAGGCTTACACTTGTGTAAGGGGGGGTGAAGTCAGTCCAGAGTAGGACACGAGTAGAGACACGGGCGTGTCCCAACCCGTGTGTGTCCAACCAGCACTCGATTCAAGCACTCGAGTTATTCCAGAGACGGACCTAGGTAGTGACACGGGCGTGTCCCTACCCGTGTGTATGAGGACATGGGTAGAGACACGGGTGTGTACCTACCCGTGTGTGTCGAGTAGAACTCGACGAAGTGTGTCCTGAGCAGGACACGCGTAGAAACACGGGCGTGTCCCTACCCGTGTGTGTCGAGTAGAACTCGACAAAGTGTGTCCCGAGTAGGACACGGGTAGAGACACGAGCGTGTACCTACCCATGTGCGTCGAGTGGAACTCGACGAAGTGTGTCCCGAGCAGGACACATGCAGAAACATGGTCGTGTCACACAGACACGGGTAGAGACACGGGCATGTCCCTACCGTGTTTGTGTATCGAAACGACAGTCGAACCGTCGACGATGCTCCACCCGAGAAGGACACGGGTAAGAACATGGGCGTGTCCCTACCCGTGTTGTTTCCACATAAAAAGGGGGAAAGAAACCCTAGCCATTTTTCATTCTCTTCCAAGCCATTTCTGTGGGAAAAACTACTGGAGAAGAGGAAGGAGGTGTTGGAGCCAACCTACAACCCGTGAAGAACCGCCGCCGCCGAGGAGAAGAAGATGGCGCTAAGAAAAGTGACAAGATCCTTGGCCGGAAATGGTGGAAACGCCGGAAATGAGGTGAGCTTCCTCCCCTCTCCCTTCGTTCTAGATCTCTAGTTACTTCTTAGTAGAGATATCGACTCAAGAGAGTCTTGATTTGGGAGAAGAAGTCTTCTAGGAAAGGCAATGCTAGGACATGTGTCCTAGGTTTTAGATGTCTTCAACCTCTCCTTCCTTCTATGTGATGATGGAGGATGATTTCGTGAAGAGAAGTGGCCTTATGACGGTGAATAAGGGAGGAGGAAGTATGGATGTGATTTGGGAAAGATCGGCTAGAGGAGGAAGATGAACCGATGTCGTTCATTCTGCCTTAAGATGCGTGCAAAAATCTGTGTTCTGCACGCAGTGATCTTTTTGGCCGTTTGCAAGTGTGATACGGCCAGATCTGGGCTTTCGACTAAACACGAAAGTCGTAGCCCTTGGAAATACCTTTCCAACGAGTGGTTACACGTCTTCAGGCGAAGTCAGTATCCATGAGAAAGTCTGATCGAACTCAATGGTTGACAAGCTAAACGTGCAGAAACTGTATTTTGTACGCAGCAAGCTTTGAAGCTGATTTCAAGTGTGTTACGGTATGATCTAGGTGAGGGACCAAATACAAAAGTTGTAGTTCTTGGAAATACCTTTCCAATGAATGGGTATACGACTTCATATAACTCTCGTGGACACGGGAATGCCAAATCGAAGTGGCTATCCAGCAGTTTTCCTGCACGTTCTGTTCTCTGGTTTATGCAAATCCAAGGTAGGAGTTGGCAGAGAGATTGTGGAAAAATAGCGTGAAGGATTGATGTGAATTGCTGGATAGATCCCTCGTAAACCAATGGTGAAGTGAAACGTAATTGAACGAAACGATTTGGTGGAAATTAGAGAACGAATGGGTTGATGAGTTTGGATGGTAAGAATGTTTCAATTTTGTGAACCAATAGGAATGTGCATCATACTAACAATGTGTTGATATCATTTGGAAATGAAGTGTAGGATGCTAATTTATGGCCATGTGAATAATTGTTTAACGGAATGAAATTAGTAGTCCAATGCTTAGAGTGGTGTCTCCCTACGGGTAGCATTAAGAAAGGATGTACGGAATGTATTTAGTAGTCCAACGCTTAGAGTGGTGTCTCCCTACGGGTAGCATTTTGAAAGGATGTAAATGCGGGGTTGATCGCACTGGTTGGGTAATGTTGAGAAGAGACATAAATGGACGGTTGAGCTTGGTCCTCAGTGTTCATTTACCGGGGCTCCTTCCGTGCCAAGTGGACGGTTGGGCTTGGTCCTCGGTGTTCATTACCGAGGCTCCTTCCGTGCCACGATGATGTGAAATTGAATGCGGTGTGAGTCGACACGCGGTGTCGTAATCCTGGCTTAAGGATAGTGTGGCAGGTCTACGGGCTCGCCATTCGTCACACCGACGAGAGTTGACAGTTAGACCTTGGGCAGTTGGGCTTGGTCCTCAGTGCTCATTTCCCGGGGCTCCATCCGTTCCAAGTGAACGGTTGGTCTTGGTCCTCGTGCTTTTTCTGAGGCTCCTTCCAGGTCACAACATAGGCCAGATCGTGGCTTGGTTCTTGGTGCACATCTACCCGAGACTCCCACTGAGCAGTAGTACGCATGTGAGCTCTGCTGTTGTGTTCTTAGTGTTGAGGCGTATGGAGGCCTAGGCTTGGTAGTGTGGATGCCCGCCTAGTAGTGGAGAAGCCCGCTCCACTGTCACCGTCTAGCCACGACGGATGACGCCTGAGAGGTTAGCTACCTGCTCAAAAAGTGAGAAATACAAGTCTGTGTCGACATAGTGATTGCATGTGTGTGATCATGGGTGAGTTGAAAGTCCACTTAGTGTCAACTACCTTCACCTATGGGGGGGGAATAGGTGTCTTGTAGTATTTTTGCGGAATTAAAATTGTACCTGCACAAGAAAACAAAACAACACATCACAGAAAGGACACAAGCAATTTATAGTGGTTCCCCGATTTGGGTACGTCCACTTTCCCCCTTCGTCCTATCTCCCAACCAGGGACGACTCAGTCACTTCACCAACAGGATTGAAATCCAATCCTTGCACTAACGGAAGGAACCCTTCCACACGTAGGAGTCACCACTCCCACAACACGGGTTGCACCCAACCCTTACAACTAGGGACCAATCGGTCCGTTACAAAGAAATTGAAAATAGATTGTATAAGAAATACAAACAACTTATGGAGACTAAGGTGTCCCTCTTCGTTCGATGACGTGTTCTTGAAGTCAACGAAGAGTCCACAACCCTAGATCTCACTTGGAGAGAATCTCCCCGAAACCGGCGGCGGCAAGAAGGGCGACGGCTTGGTTCTCGGGATCGGCGGCGACAACGGCGTGCTACGGCTGTTCTTTGGAGATTTAATATTCGTAGCAAAGCTAGCAAGATCTTCCAACGGTCACGCTAGGATCGATCGTCTCGATCGATTCGGAAGGGGAAGGTTTTCCCGATCAACGAATCAAGAGACAAAGGATCTCTGGTTAGACGCATGAGACGCTGTGCTTGGCTGAGCTTCTGTCGCCGGGAGATCTGGAAGAAACCACGATCAAAGTCGGTGATCAACTGGCACGAGCAGCGACGGCGGCGGAGAAGGATTTCCGATCTAGGTCACGTCGGCGTCGGCTTCTTCCTTTTTCAGAATCTTCCGATAGACTGTTCAAAAATACGCGAGTATTTATACAGTAGAATACTTCTTTAAGACCATTGTGGGTCCCACCAGAAGAAACCCTAAAACCGGTTCAAAACAGCGCCTTAACATTTGATCCGGTCCAGCGGGTTCCAGAAAATTCGCCTAAGTCAAAATCGGCGAGAATCGAAGGTCATTCGGCGAGAATCAGCCAGTGATTCTCGACGATTTTGACTTAGCGACAGATTTGCACGCTCTGATTTAGCCGGAACGATACGGCGAGAATCAGCCAGTGATTCTCGATGATTCGGCGAGAATCACTAGTGATTCGGCAAGAATCACTTGGTGATTCTCGTCGATTATTACTTAGACGATTTTTCGTCTTTCCACCCATGAGCTGCTCTTTGACCCCGAATCGGCGAGAATCACTTGGTGATTCTCGTCGATTATTACTTAGACGATTTTTCGTCTTTCCACCCATGAGCTGCTCTTTGACACATCCTTGCTCCTTATCTGCTCTTGCATTATCACAGCCCTGTACTTGAAAATAAGTACACTCCAATAGAGAGAGTACACGTAGGCCAACACACTGATCTGCTCAACGAGGGATTGCGTCGCGCAGACCCGTGTATATTGACCTACTGCACCCTGACATTGGTGTGTACTTAGCGTGGAATAACTGCAAGCACAACCTAAAAGATTTCATCAAATACATTGTCTATTTACATTAGCTTGTTCAGGGGCTTCTTCAAATCAGGTACGTTGTGGATACAATACCCAACAATCTCCCCCTATTTGAAGAAGCTTAAACCCTACAAGCTAAGGTGAATAGAGCGTATGGGAATGAAAATCATAAACTTAAAATTGAGTTGAGAGAGATATTCATTACCAATACCAATTTCTTGAGAGCAAACTTGGAGCCACCTTTTACCAATACCAATTTCTTGAGAGCAAACTTGGAGCCACCTTAGCCTTAGCCGAGAGGGTAATCTCCCCCTTTTCAGCTTCTGCAAATCTGGGTCTGTTGCATTTGACCCCTTGCTCCCCCTAAGTTCTTGCACATGTGCTCACACTTGAGTTCCTGGCATAGGCTCCCCCTAGATGCACGAGCCTGGAGCTTCTGTAGTCTTCATTTCTCATAGTTTAGCATCCCCAATTCAGTTTTGAAAAGACTGAACTTGGCTTCGTCTAAGGGCTTTGTGAAAATATCTGCAATCTGCTTGTCCGTGGGGACATAACAGAGAGAGATGTCCTTGTTCTCCACGTGCTCCCGAATGAAGTGGTAGCGCACTTCAATATGCTTCGTTCTGCTGTGCGATACCGGATTGTTGGCAATTGCAATTGCACTGGAGGAGTCGCACTACATTGGTACTTCCTTGAATTGAAGGTCGTAGTCGGCTAACTGGTTTCTGATTCATAGGAGTTGCGCGCAACAGTTGCCTGCCGAGATGTACTCAGACTCTGCTGTGGAGGTTGCTACACAATTCTGCTTCTTGCTGTTCCATGAGATAAGCCTTCTTCTGAGGAACTGACACGTCCCGGAAGTGATTTTCCTGTCATCCCTACTCCCTGCAAAATCAGCATCTGAAAAACCTATTAGCTCGACATCATTGTTTCTCGGGTACCACAAGCCAAGATTGGGAGTACCTTTAAGGTATCTTAGAATTCGCTTTGCAGCGACATAGTGAGATTCCTTAGTGTTCACCTGATATATGGCACAGACACATGTGGAGAACATGATATCTGGTCTACTGGCAGTAAGGTAGAGCAGGGATCCAATGATGCTTCTATATTTGGTTTCATCGAAAGGTTTACCTTTCTCATCCTTATCCAGAGACATAGTGGATCTTATTGGAGACCTCATAGAGGTTGCATTCTCCATACCGAATTTCTTGAGGAGTTCATTTGTGAACTTCGTCTGAGAGATGAAGATTCCATCCTCAGACTGTTTCACTTGAAGTCCCAAGAAATACTTTAGCTCTCTCATACTGCTCATTTCAAACTTTCCTTGCATAAGTTTAGAAAACTTTTTGCAAAGATTGTTGTCCGTTGAGCCGAATATAATGTCATCGACATAGATTTGCACCAGCAAAATCTTGCCTTTGACTTCCCTGAGAAACAATGTCTTATCTATTTTACCTCTAGAGAACTTGTTCTCAAGAAGAAAACTAGATAAAGTCTCATACCAAGCTCGTGGAGCTTGTTTTAAACCATATAGAGATTTATTAAGAAAATATACATGATTGGGATAAGTAGGATTGACAAAACCTAGGGGTTGAGCGACGTATACTTCCTCTTTCAGGTCTCCGTTCAAGAATGCTGATTTCACATCCATTTGATAGACTGTGAATCCTTTGTGCGAAGCATACACCAGGAACAATCTGATTGCCTCGAGCCTTGCCACTGGTGCAAATGTCTGGTCGAAGTCAATCCCCTCCTCCTGTCTGTAACTTTGAGCCACCAGCCTGGCCTTGTTCTTTATGATGACATCATGTTCATCCAGTTCGTTTCTGAAGATCCACTTGGTGTCAATCACATTTTGCTTTTGTGGTTTGGGAACCAGCGTCCAAACGTTGCATCGTTCGAATTGATGCAGTTCATCTTGCATGGCCAAAATCCATGCCGCATCTTTGTTCGCCTCGTCGAACTTCTTTGGCTCAACCTGTGATAGGAAGCTAAGATGCAAAATCTCGTTAATAGTACCTCTTCGAGTTCTGACACCGTCACGAGGATCTCCGATGATCTGATCTCTAGGATGATCCCTCACGTGCCGGAGCTCTAGAAGTCTGGCGTCTGGAGCTTCGACTACTTCTTGGGCTTCTCCTTCTTCTAAGAGATTTGCTCCATTTTGAACTTCAACATTCTCAGTTGACATTGAGGTGGAAACTTTGACGTACTTAGGAGTTTCATCTTTAGCGGTCTCATCGAGACTCAGCTGTTCAAGTCGTGCACCTGCATCTTCAAGAATATCGCTGGAAGAATTGATGTTAAGCAAGCTTCCTTCATCAAATACAACATTAATTGATTCTTCTACCACTAGGGTTTTCTTATTGAAGACCCTATATGCCCGACTGTGGGTATTATAGCCCATGAATATTCCTTCGAAGCATTTTTCACCAAATTTAGTACGCGGGTACTTCCAATTATTCAGTACATAACATCTGCAATCAAAGATCCTCAAATAGGACATGATTGTTTTCCTGCCTTTCAGTAGTTCGTAGGGCGTCTTACGATGACTTTTGTTGATCAATGCCCGGTTTTGAACATGACAAGCCGTATTGACCGCCTCAGCCCAGAAGTATTCTGGGAGTGAAGCGTCATTCAACATTGTTGTGCAGGCTTCAATGAGTGTTCTATTTCTCCTCTCCGCGACTCCGTTTTGTTGAGGAGTGCGCGGGGAGGAAAACTCATGAAAGATATCAAGTTCTTCACAGAACTCTGTCATAGCACCAGACTCGAACTCTGTTCCATGGTCACTTCTGATTTTGACCACTGAGCAGTTAAGTTCGTTCTGGATCTACTTGACAAAGCTGGTGAAGATGTTAAACGTATCAGACTTGCGTTTTAAAAAGAACACCCAGATAAACCGAGAGTGATCATCTACAATTACGAGCGTATAAGACTTTCCTCCTAAGCTATGAACTTGCATTGGACCAAACAAGTCCATGTGCAGAAGATAAAGACATCTGGAGGAGTCTTTGTCTGAGATGCCCTTAAAGGTAGCCCGAGTCTGTTTGCCCATCTGGCATGCAGTACAGGGACTATATTTGATACACTTAATAATGGGAGCATCACTCACTAAATCTTTGGAAAATAGCATATTAATTGTCTTGTAATTAATATGTGTCAATCTCTTGTGTCATTGTTCACAAAGAGATGCACTGCCTTTTGCTACTAGGCATACAGGGGTAGATGAATCTAAGCAGAAGATATTTCTGCTCCTAATGCCTGATAATACCGTCTCAGAAGAGGCACATGATATTATCAGGCATTTATCCTTGCAGAACTTAACGTCATAACCTTTATCACATAACTGACTTACACTGATCAGGTTATGGTTTAACCCTTCAATATAAGCCACGTCGGTGATAGAGATTATATCGTTGGAAATCATACCGTAACCTCTGGTGACTCCTCGATCTGACCCCCCAAAGATGACTTTGGGTCCATTCTCGACTGGAGTGTAATCACGCAGCAGGCTTCTTGTCCCAGTCATATGTCGGGAGCATCCACTGTCCAAGTACCATATTAGAGTTTTGGTGGCCTTTGGACATTCCTGCAAAACAAAATTAATTTCCCTTAGGAACCCAATCGAACTTGGGTCCTAGATTCTTGGTTAGCATACTCCCCCTCGGGTGGTTAACCCTACGAGTGGTCGGCCTCGCATTGCTAACATAAGGAGTCTCGTTATACCTCGGATTAAACCAACAATCCACGGCAAAGTGACCAACTTTCCCACAACACCAACTGTCAAATCTGTTGTACCTCTTCCTAGGCTCCTGCTTTACCCTAGGAATGGTGGGTACAGCCGGGGCCTTGGATCTGGAGGTGGAGGCATCATACTGTTTGCAGTCACATGACTTCTCCACCTTCTATTCTTTCAGTATAACAGGCTTGGCTTTTGATGCCTGCTTTCTATTATGGCCGCCAGAGAATTGACCATAATTTCCCATGTGGATTTCCTCATAAGGTGCCTTGAAGACACTCTCACCGAAATTGCGGGGAAAAGTCCAACCATCATATCGGCTCTTTGGCTTTGCAACCGAGGGCCGGAAATGATGACCAAAGGTTGACTCAAAGTCATGTTGGTTGCAGGGAAAGCTAGGCTTTCTGAACGCAACAGGACTGAGTGGGGCCTTTCCCTTTTCAGCAGCAGAGGCCTTCTTGGCGGCCTTATTCTTTCTCTGGTTCTTGTTTCTCCTGGATGAGGAGCCAGATACCCCTACATGCCCCAAGCCAGCTTCTTTGGCCTGAGCAGAGAAGGTATCAACTAATGGAAGAACTGTTTTTGGCATAGAGAAGCTCTTGACGATCTTCCTTTCTGCCGCAAGTTGTTCTTCCAACTTGTCGACTTCCTCCTGCTTAAGATCAAGGAGCTTAAGAGACTCTGAATGCTTTGAAGTCAGGTCTAGGTGCTCCTGTCGGAGAGAGATCAAACTGGTGATCTCTTCCCTTAGGGAGACACTCTCACCCTTAAGGAATTTCACTTCCTTTTTCTCAGCCTTCAATCTCTTACGACACTCCTCGAAAGTGTTGAGCAGAAGCTCATACTTCTCGAGGAGCTCCGCTTCACGGGCCGAAGGGCTATCCTCAGGGTCATCATCCTGAGACTCGGGATCAGATTCAGAGTCGGAGAGAGGGGTGTGAGCTTTTACATTCCCAGTAAATGGGGGGCATTCTCCTTCTGAGTCGGAGCGACCCACCAGCCCGAAGTAGGCTTCCTCATCATCACTGGAGTCTGAGGAATCAGACTTACTCAGTGTCTTTGGCTTTTTGGCGATGTAGCTCCTCTCTTTCTTCTTATCTCTAGAGGACTTGTGCTCCTCTCCCTTCCCCTTTTCTCTCTTGCCTTGGTGGCAGTCGGCCACGACGTGTCCTGGCTTATTGCATCCAAAACAAATAATGTCAGAGGAGCGATGTTTGTTCGGTTTAGAAACATACCTGTCAGAAGAATAATTTTTCTTCTAATGCCTGGAGGAGGAGCCGTCTCTCTTTCTTTGATTCCTCATCTTGAGGAACTTCTAGAATTCTCGGGTGATGAGGGAGAAATCTTCCTCAGACAACTCTGAGCTGGAGGAGCATGGCTCGGAGTCCTCCTCCTCATCCTTTTTCCCGGCACGGTATGAAACCGCACCCTTGCCCTTCCTGGAGTGAATGGCTTTTAGGGCCACAGTCTTTTCCTTGGCTACAGCCTTCTCTGCTCCTTCTGCTTTCCTGGTGTTCAGTTGAAGCTCATAGGACATCAGCTTCCCAAACAGAATTTGCGGGTCTATTTCAGCAAGTCTGCCAAACTCTCGGATGGCGCAGATCTTTGTGTCTCATTCCTTAGTAAGGGACCTAAGGAATTTATCATTAAGTTCACCATCAGTGAACACTCTTCCATATCCTTTGAGGGCATTGACAATCTTGAGGAAGTTCTCGAAGGTGACTCTGATCTCTTCCTTAGGCCCTTGTCTGAAGGCCTCAAATTTCTGGTTCAGGAGGGATCTCCGATCATCCCTCACTTCATCAGTGCCCTCCATTAGGATAATCAGGCAGTGCCAGATCTCCTTTGTTGTCCTGCAGTTGCAGAAGTTCTACATCATTGAGTCATCGACCGCGCTGACCAGAATGTTCTGCGCCTTCTTGTCAAGTCCCACCAGCACCATCTCGTCCTTGTCCATTTCAGAAATTTTCTTTGGCACTTGCTTGGTAGGATCAATGGTGGAAGCCTTAGTGGGGACATAAGGTCCCTCCTCCACGATCATGAAGAGTCGGGGATCGACCGCTTCCATGTAGAATCTAATCCTTTCCTTCCAGATAGGAAAGTTTAGCCTGGTGCACACTGGGATCTTGCCTGTGTACTTGAGTCCGTTCATAGTAGAAGTCTGCCTTCTTCTTGACACTAGTGGCAGGAACTTACTCAAGGCGTTAACCTATTTGTTGAGTAACCTCGCTCTGATACCACTTGAAAGTCCACTTAGTGTCAACTACCTTCACCTATGGAGGGGTGGAATAGGTGTCTTGCAGCGTTTTTGCGGAATTAAAATTGTACCTGCACAAGAAAACAAAACAACACAGCACAGAAAGGACACAAGCAATTTATAGTGGTTCCCCAATTTGGGTACATCCACTTTCCCCCTTCGACCTATCTCCCAACCAGGGACGACTCGGTCACTTCACCAACAGGATTGAAATCCAATCCTTGCACTAACGGAAGGAACACTTCCACACGTAGGAGTCACCACTCCCACAACACGGGTTGCACCCAACCCTTACAACTAGGGACCAATCGGTCCGTTACAAAGAAATTGAAAATAGATTGTATAAGAAATACAAACAACTTATGGAGACTAAGGTGTCCCTCTTCGTTCGATGACGTGTTCTTGAAGTCAACGAAGAGTCCACAACCCTAGATCTCACTTGGAGAGAATCTCCCCGAAACCGGCGGTGGCAAGAAGGGCGGTGGCTTGGTTCTCGGGATCGGCGGCGACAACGGCGTGCTGCGGCTGTTCTTTGGAGATTCAATCTTCGTAGCAAAGCTAGCAAGATCTTCCAACGGTCACACTAGGATCGATCGTCTCGATCGATTCGGAAGGGGAAGGTTTTCCCGATCAACGAATTAAGAGACAAAGGATCTCTGGTTAGACGCGTGAGACGCTGTGCTTGGCTGAGCTTCTGTCACCGGGAGATCTGGAAGAAACCACGATCAAAGCCGGCGATCAACTGACACGAGCGGCGACGGCGGCGGAGAAGGATTTCCGATCTAGGTCACGTCGGTGTCAGCTTCTTCCTTTTTCAAAATCTTCCGATAGACTGTTCAAAAATACGCGAGTATTTATACAGTAGAATACTTCTTTATGACCGTTGTGGGTCCCACCAGAAGAAACCCTAAAACTGGTTCAAAACAGCGCCTTAACATTTGATCCGGTCCAGCGGGTTCCAGAAAATTCGCCTAAGTCAAAATCGATGAGAATCGAAGGTCATTCGGCGAGAATCAGCCAGTGATTCTCGATGATTTTGACTTAGCGACAGATTTGCACGCTCTGATTTAGCCGGAACGATTCGGCGAGAATCAGCCAGTGATTCTCGATGATTCGGCGAGAATCACTAGTGATTCTCGTCGATTATTACTTAGACGATTTTTCGTCTTTCCACCCATGAGCTGCTCTTTGACCCCGAATCGGCGAGAATCACTTGGTGATTCTCGTCGATTATTACTTAGATGATTTTTCATCTTTCCACCCATGAGCTGCTCTTTGACCCATCCTTGCTCCTTGTCTGCTCTTGCATTATCACAGCCCTGTACTTGAAAATAAGTACACTCCAATAGAGAGAGTACACGTAGGCCAACACACTGATCTGCTCAACGAGGGATTACGTCGCGCAGACCCGTGTATATTGACCTACTGCACCCTGACATTGGTGTGTACTTAGCGTGGAATAACTGCAAGCACAACCTAAAAGATTTCATCAAATACATTGTCTATTTACCTTAGCTTGTTCAGGGGCTTCTTCAAATCAGGTACATTGTGGATACAATACCCAACATGAGTCATTGCATTGCATGCATACCATTACATTACATTGTATACACAAAATTCTCATCGTATAAGTTTGTATGGGCACTCATATACGATGAGTTACTTTACTGTTAAGCCTATGGGCATTCTTATAAGTTAGGTTACTTTCCAGTTGTAGATTTATATACTTGATTGATTGATATAGCTCATGTAGAATTGCTAGAAAAGACTGTTGTTAATGATGTTATACATTTCTTCTATTGCTGCTCACGACATATGTACTTATTACACCTGTTTGTACCTGCTTATATTACTATATATATTGTACCACTGTTCCTTTCTCCGCCCGGTGCCGAGGAGTCGCCGGGGGAGCAGATGTGAAAGCCACTTAGTGTTTATGACTAACGGTTGCTACGTCTTCCTTTTTAGGAGGAAACCCCGCAGGTAGAGCAGCAACAGATTATGCAGCAGGACAGCCAGGCCAGGATGACAGGGCTTGAAGGGACGGTGTCGTCGCTTCAGTCATGCCATGTCTTGTGAGTTTTGAGAGATTTTGATGTAGCCCTTTGGGCATGCTTTAGCTGTACTCTGATACTTTAGAAGCTTGTTTTAGCTTCTTTTCTTGATGTACTTTTGGACCTATTATACTTATGTGTTGATGGACTTCTACTATATTTTTGGTTGGGTTGACATTGGTTGATATTGGTTATAGCTGGTAGGATAGGCGTCTTGTGGTACAGGTTAGCCTGTGTGCTAATGCTACCACAAGACGGCTGTTTTGGGAATAAGACCCCCTTCGTGCCATGTCTTGTATTCTGGGAGGGGGTCTTACAGTCTAAGGGTCTGTTTCCCCTCCCCTCCCTTAGTGCTAGATGTCTAGCTCTTTTAGGAGAGATATCAGGTTCAATTGAGCTCGATACCATGTGAGCAACTGCGGATTTTTCTGAGCATTTCTTCTTGCTCGGGTTCACCGAAGGAGCCGCCTCCGGCGGCCATGTCGCCGGGAAATGCTAGCCACCAGCTCAACAGAGTTGGTGGCGACAGTTGCAGGTAGTGGAGGCGACCAAAAGGCCGGGAGATACGGGATGAAGTTGGTACAGGTCGGGATGATCTGGACCATCGGCTCATTGGGGAAGATGAGCGGATGTCGTCCGTTTAATGAAATACAAACTTTAGTATTAATTATTTCCTTGTATTTTTCTCACACTTATAGAGTTTCCTTGCATGTAAAGTTTAGGCCTAACAGAGGAATATTCAGAGGAAGCCATCAACATGAAAAAGGTAGATCTAGGTCTCACCTTTAATTTGACACCTTAAAATTGTAACTTGGAGCAATACAGCTCCCTGTAGGGTCATTCTACAAATACTGGTACTAGGCTAGGGCAGATTTTTAAATGTGTGCCCAAGCCAAACCCTAAGTCCACATGTCATGAAATTTTGTCCATTCATGTGATTACGCTGGACTAGGTCTTGTCCAAAAATCAGAATTTTGGGGATGTATTTTTCTATAGTTTTTATAGAAAAATCAATTATTAAATAAATGAAATATAGGAAGATTTCCTCTTCCAAATGACTCCAAATTTGGGTGGCATGGCCATTGGATCATTGTATGACCATGGTAAAAGTTTCAGGCCATTTGGATCTCTGTATGTTGGGGAAATCCAACATGCATGGTGGGGGAAGATTTGTAAATAGTGTGCCAAAAGTAAAAAATGGGAAAGTCAGAAGTTAGCTCATTTGGCTCAATGAATGTCCATGTGATTTTGGATAGAGGCTTATAGGGATGAATTACACCTCCCATAGAAAGAGTGAGATTTTTGGGAAAAAAAATCCTATTATTTTGAGTTATTGGAAAATAATCTCTTTTAGAAATAAAAAAGAGATATAGTCCTACCGACCTTGTAAAATTGTAAAATTTTGATGCAAGCCCTAATAGGATATTTTACACCTCTAGAAAAAGTTATGAGTCTGTTTCAGGATTATATCTTACTCATTTAGTAGATTTACAATTTTACCCTTGTGAGTTTTGAATTAAAAGTAGGGGTAATATTATTTAGAAAATTATGGAAAAATGCAGTCTCTTATTTCTGTGATATAAACCCCTGTATATTTATTTAAGAATTTTTGGATGATTAATTATGCTAAAAAACCTTAGTAGTGACATTTTGGTAATAATGTTCACGTGTTATTATACTAGGTCAAATCACCGGTTGGGATTATGAGTTTGTCTTGACTATTATTATAGCAGTGTTGATCACCAGTAATTTTCTATGAATTTTCAGTTGAATTTTTTAGGTACTTCATTTGAAAAATTGAATAATTGTGATTACAATCTTAAATAGAAAATAAATGGTCAATCAAATTGAAAAATTAGGATTTTTGATGAACAACCATAATTAACTTAGGTGAACTCCAGACAATTTATTTAGATCTAATAGACTACTAGACATAGTAGCTCATGTACAAAGTGACCTAGGTCACTCAATTAAACAATTTAATTTATGGTCCAAAACAATTAAAATACTGATAGAATTCTGAATGGTTAATATTATGCATATGACAAACCCATGATAAATAGTTAGGGGCTTTTGGCTCAAGGAATTGACAGTCATCTCATATGGGTTAACATTAGGTCATGGGTTGCGCTTAGTAAAAGTAACACATAACACTCGGACACACAGATGATATGATAGGTGGTTGGTTTGAGAAGCGTATTGGGAAGTTGGAACCTTGGTTGGTGTCAAGTGGGTCACTACATGGTAACGAGTGTTAGAGTGCAAAGCCTAAGGAAAGTAATTAGAACAAGACTAATGGAAGTCCGTCGCTCTCCCAATAATACCTTAAGTCATTAGGTTCATTCGAGAGCAACATCGAGAGCTGGGTATTAATAATGGGTAAACATTAATCAAAGTAAGTGTCCTTAAGAAAGGGAACTTTAGGCTTCAGCCCATCGCAGTTCCTAGTGCCCCCGAGAGCGCTTCGTCGGGTATGCCCTGAGCAGTCCAAGGACTAACCATAAGCTGATATGCCTAATAAGAATTAGACAAGAGAGTCTAATAGGTTAAGGGAATGATGTGACAATCTCACTCGTATAGGGTTGGAGGATACAGAACTGGTTTTCGTCATGCGAGCTGGAGGCTCGGATGTTTGGGTACAGGACGAGTTTTTGTCCTCCGGGCTGGAGGCTCGGATGTTTGGATACAGGACGGGTTTTTGTCCTGCGAGCTGGAGGCTCGGATGTTTGGATATAAGACAGGTTTTTGTCCTGCGAGCTGGAGGCTCGGATGTTTGGATATAGGACGGGTTTTGTCCTGCGAGCTGGAGGATCGGGTTGGAAATAAATTGCATGTCCATAGAACATATTAGTGGCGGGTCATGTAGAACTGGGCCAATTGTCACACTGATGGAAGTACAGTGACTCAGGTAATGTGTGAGGGTTGAGGGGCCAGTAGGTTGTTTATACTGCGGTCTGGAGGAAATACCCGAAAATGCACACCTGACCTAAAAGTCTGGTGGATTTGTCAGCGGTTTAGTACGTGGTGACTCTAGTGTGTTCTTCAGAGGCGTATGGAAGTCTAGGTCTGGTAGTGTGTATACCCGTCTAGGTGTGGAGATGCCCGCTCCACTGCTGTCGTAGCCACAACGGTAGTACCTGAGAGTTAAGCTAACTCCAAAAAGTGGGAACTAAAGGTCTGTGATCACAGAGTCGTGTGTGTGAGTTGCACTTGTATGATACATAACCCACATATCATACCATACATACATACTTAGGACATACGCACCATAGATCCTTATCATATAAATTTGTATGGGCTCTTTAATTTATATGATAATTTATATTTGTGAAACCTTAACTTATAAGATTGTATGGACATTCATATAAGTTAAGATACTTCTGTGATGATAACTTAGTAGTAGTTACTTTACTTTTGCCACGGTACTTCTTTTCAGTACAGTTTTTACATACTCTACTTGTACCTAATAGATCTGTTAGTGTAGAGATACAATTGTTAATATATATTCATGATATAATAGATCTGTTATCACCTGCTTTGCATTATATACCCCTTGTTGTTCTCTGCTTCGTCCTCTAGCTCTGTACCTAGGAGTCGCGGGTGTGATGCGAGGACAAAATGGCTTAGTATTTATGAATAATGGGCGGTTGTGACCATAGGAGCTCGAGGAGCTAGAGCTCTAGCACGACCAGCAAGACGAGGTGACAGGACATGAGGAGTTGGTACCACCCACTACTACTACTGCAGCTCGCCGTCAGGTGAGGATGAGTGTACTTGTGATAAAGATTGCTTTTGCATATATTTGTTTTGTGAGAGAGAGATTTGATTAGCTATGTGCAATGCATAAGCCATTCTCTCATTTTTGTACTCATTGTGGACTATTGTTCTTCTCATTACATATATGATGATTTGGTGCTATGACTCTGTGTACTTACTAGTTTTAATTACTACTTGCATACTTTTATTCTCGATTGGCCAACAGGTTGAATGATCATACAAGCCGGTAAGATCGGCGGCTTACGGTGTCGACTAACCCATGTGTTAGTGTCACCATAAGGCAGCAGTTTTGGGCATAAGACCGGGTTACCTCCATAGTAGGGGTTTTACAAACTGGTATCACTAAACAAATGATCATTAAGACAGAAGTCCCCAACACTGGACCGCTCGGGCATTAGTTTGCGGAGAAACTATGCAGCGAAAGTGATGATGTGCCCATATGTAAAAGACACAGAAAATAGTCCATTTAAGCAATGCGTTAGGCCAATCCGAATATAAGCCTTATATTTATGCAGCCTCCACAGGTCGATGTACCGCAGGATGTGATCCCTCCCCCTCCGGCTGCCACACCTTTCTAACATACAAAGATGTGACAGACTCTGACTGCCATCCTCGATGCCTTCGGGGATCAGCAGGCCCCGGCCCAGCAGCCAAATCCGGGATCGAATTGGCTGAGTGCCTGCAAGAATCTGTCCCCGCTGATGTACCACGGGACAGAGAATGTGGTAAAGACAGAGGAGTGGCTCAAGGCCATTCAGGAGATGCTTGCAGGCATTAGCTGCCCTATCAGGCAGGCAGTTCCTTTGGCAACTTCTGCACTGGATGTTCACGCGAAGAGATGGTGGAAGTCCATGTTGGACTCCACATATGCAAATAGGGAGCTGTCTGATATTTCCTGGGATGAGTTCAGCGAGTTCTTCTTGGAGCACTTTGTGTCTGTTACGAATAGAGATGAGTTGGAGGAGAGGTTTTTGACCCTCAGGCAGGGGACCAGATCAGTGACAGAATACCAGGAGGAATTTTCCCATTTGGCCAGGTTCTCGGGGATACACGATCTGGATGACAGGATCTATGGCAAGAGGTTCTACCGAGGGCTTAGGGACTCTACCGGGTAGTCTCTACTGTTCATTTCCCATGGCACTTCGATGCAGATCATAGAGATGGATAAGAAGCTGGAGGCAGACCAGTTGATGGTACAGAGCAGAGGAAAGAGACCGTTGGATGGTTGTCCTTCAGGGAGAGCAGTCGGGGCTCACAGAGAGGCTGAGTGATGAGATACAAGAAGGGTCGGGGACGTTATCGTCCCAACTTCAGACAGGAGCAGGGGCCTCCTGCAGTACTAGCTCCCCAGCAACTATAGGTACATGACCCAAGGAGACAGGATGACCGTCGTCACCGACCAGTGATTTGCTTTAGATGCCAACAGTCGGGGCACGTAAGAGCTGACTGCCCTCAGCAGTTCCATCCTCCACCTCTGGTAGCCCCTCCGGCACAACAGGGTCAGGCCGAGCACGAGGTTGAGGACATTACGGTAGAGGTCGATGGCAAGTGCATATGTACGCTTTGGACCTCGCCGATCCAAGGAACTCCGAGGAGGTTATTACAGGTACTTAAAATTAATTACAATCTAGCTTTCATTTTATAGTACTTTTTCAACCTTACTAGAACAACAAACATGATATAATTCAAACAAAAACCCCATGCATAGTTTTTGTCGGCAGCAAGCCCGCTCATATATTGTTCGATATGGGTGCTTTGCACTCGTTTGTATTAGAAGCCTTCTGGAAGGACTAGTAGGCATAGACCGATTCGCAGGCGTAACCAGGAGGGTGCATCTACCAGACAGATTAGAGCTATTATCATCTGCCAAGTGTAACATGGAGGCAGAAATTGGAGGAATGACATTTGAAGCGTCAGCGAAGATTTTGAAATGTCAGACTTCGATCTGATCTTGAGCATGACTTGGTTGCACTGGAATCACGCCTGGCTCGATTGCCCGTTAAGGAGGATCACCTTACGGCATGGGGACACCGACATCATCATCGAAGGTATTAGACCTATCTCCCATCTTCTATTATCATATGTACAGGTTGTTAAAGCCTATGAGGAAGGGGAGGAGGTATACATTATCTGCTTCGAGATGGCGGGAGCAGAAGGTTCTATTATTGATATCCTGGTGGTTCGGGATTTCTCCGACGTATTCTCTGAGAAATTTCCTGGATTGCCACTGATTAGGGATATGGACTTCCGGATTCAGTTGGTGCTGGTATCGAAGCCCGTATCTTGGACACCGTATAGGCATTTGTGGTGGGAGACAACTGATCCAATTCTTTTTTAATTATTTGTAATTTAGAATGAAAATTTCAAATCTGCAATGTCTTTTAAAATAGCACTTAGATACCATATCTGAATAACAAGAAAAAAACAGTAATTCATGGGCCTTCACAGCCTGAAAGCATGTGATTAAGGCTTCATTTGGTTCGGCGGTGGCGGGTCGATCCGGCTGGTGGAAACAGAGTGTTCGAATCAGAGGGGGGAGGTGGCTTCTCAAAATGAAGCTTTTTGGGGCGTTTCTCAAGACGGGCGGGTGGAAACGGAGCAAACGCCGGCAGTGGTTCATTTGTTTACCCGCCTTCCGGCGGCAGTCTGCTAGAAAGAAGCTCAATATGGATGAGATACTTGATATTCATGGTGTTCGATTGGTTGTCGAAAACAAGGGCGACTGCTTCGCTGCGCTCAATGTCGTTCATCGATTATGTCCCAAAGTTGTTGGAAAGTTCAAAGACTACATTGTCTGCCTCAAGTTCAATGGGTAATAGCTAATAATCCGAAGATTTGCTAGAAAGAAAGATTCTCACCTTGTTTCTTTATTATTTAAGTGTTGTGTCTAACATTTGCTTTATTTAAACAGAAAAATGCGAAAGATTCGCAAAGCAGGAGGCGTTAGGCGCACACCCAGAAGATGTATCGAGCGACGAGATGTCAGATGAAGAGTATGGTTCCAGTGATGAAGCCGTCGTTGGAAAGGCAGATCCCTGAGAAGCCACAGCTCTTCATCAAATTTGACTACCCATGTCTGTAAATGGAAGCTCCTGCTGTTGGCTTCATTTCATTGATTAAAAAAAATAATTGTAAATATATACATTATGTAATGATGTAATGGTTTCTTTATTTGTCTTCATTGAACATGTATTATTATGAGTATGATAGATACATGGAAGGATGGATAATTGTTGTACTTCCAAAGAGTGATTTCAGTGCTTCAACGTTGTTATTTATTTTTGCATCACCTTCAACCATTGCAACGGTGGAATGAGACGAGTCAGTCTTTAAGGGTTCAATGAGTTAACAATTAATGAGATATTTGAGCCTCACTGCTCTAATAGAGGAGGACTAATTATGTTATTTTGGGTTTGCCGTAATTGTGATTATTCATCTCTTCAATTATTTGATTAATTTAAGCTAAATTAGGATGGTAATTAATTTCATGATACTTATCTACGCGAGTAGCTTGCAAAAAATGAATAAGATTTTGTCTTACTTCCTCTCTCTACCTTTCTTTTTTCTTCCTTTCTCTCCTCTCTTTCTCCCTCCCCCCCCCCCCCCCCCCCGTCTTCTCCTCCCCCTATTTTTCTTTCTCCTCCCTCCCCCTCCCCCCCTTTTTCCCCCTCATACTAGAGTGGAACCCGAAGGCCCCCGGTCGGGCCTCACTCCGGTCCGATTTAATCGGACTGAAGTTTCCTTCTTCCTAAAATACCCTCCCGCCTCCTCACAAAAATAGGAACTCGGCGGCTCTTCTTTCTCACGATCTGCCAAGATTCCCCGCTAGAGTTCGATGAAGATGAGGCGTTCGTCGACGCAGAATATCTTCTCTTGCTCTGAATCGTTCTCCATGGAGTGCCTCCTCACAAAAACAGGAACTCGGCGGCTCTTCTTTCTCACGATCTGCCAAGATTCCCCGCTAGAGTTCGATGAAGATGAGGTGTTCGCCGACGCAGAATATCTTCTCTTGCTCTGAATCGTTCTCCATGGAGTGCCTCCTCACAAAAACAGGAACTCTGCGGCTCTTTTTTTCTCGCGATCTGCCAAGCTTCCACGCTAGAGTTCGATGAAGATGAGGCGTTCGCCGACGCAGAATATCTTCTCTTGCTCTGAATCGTTCTCCATGGAGTGCAGCACGAGCGCCAGTACTGGTTCCAGGGATCATCCACAGAGGTTAACCAAGGATCCTCAGATCAAAGACTTCGTGATGGGCAGGTTTCTTCCTGCTGCACAAGCTATGGCGACGGGCTCTCATCAGCCGACCAAGCAACTGCTCATCTTCCCGCAAGATTAGGGCTAGGCTTTGCCCGCATCCCGCACCTACCCAACATCGACGTTGCACCAAGGGAAGACACGATTTATTGTTAGAGATTGGTAAACATACTTTATAGAATCTCTCCCAATCCAAACAAACATCCTCTGCTTCACAGTTCTCATTTATTGTTAGAGCAAGCTCCATTGTTCTCATTTTTTTAGAGTCTGATGCTGCAAAGATTTGAATGATTTTGATGAAGTGAGAGATCCTGAGAAAAAAAGATGACAGTTAGATTTTCACAAAATTACAGCATCATTGATGGCAACTTCGTCCTGGTTCCAACTCCTCTGTGCAGTTTAGGGGATTGATCTGGCCAAAGCTCAGCTAAATTACAGCATTCCAGGGAACTCACTTTGAATTCAAATTCCGCTCTTCAAGCGCATAACCAAACAACATAATTTGGATCGGAGTGTTGGAATTGGACCTTCAATTCTATTTTCAGACCCCAATTCCGTCCAAATGAGTGGACCGTTCCGTTCATTTTGTTGGAGTTGAGCCTTGAAATTAGAATTGAGTGGAATTGGAATTAGAATGATGAATTCCCATTCCATAATTTTGTGATAAAGTAATAGAAGAATTTATAATCATATCAAATTCTGTGGAATTCTTTTTGTAGTAATTTCAATTCCGTCCAAACAGAGAGGGCCTTATTACAGTTTCCAACTAATATTCATATGCACCGACCATTGTTTTGATTATTTGTATTACCCAGGAATTTATGATTCTTCCTGTTGGAGCATCATCATTCAAAGAAGCCATGAGGATGGGTGTTGAAGTATATCACCACCTAAAGGTGATGAATAATCCATTTCCTGGATTTCAATCTTCTTGTCTGATGTTTACTTCTTTCTCATGGTTTTAATCTTTCATTTTCAGAGTGTGATTAAGAAGAAGTATGGTCATGATGCCACCAATGTTGGGGATGAAGGTGGTTTCGCACCTAATATTCAGGTCTGGATGTTTTTAGACTGAAATGCTTTTGATTGTTTTATATTAAAATGATGAACTCAGAATGCTATGGATCTGTAGTTGCAATTTCAAGATCTATTAACATTTTTTAACAAATCTCTTGCAAGTTAATACATTCAACCGTCTCTCTTTTAGGTTGAAAATCACTTGATTGCCTCATTGTTTATATTTTCAAATTTACGAGAAAAAAATTCATACTCTCTAGTTATGCAGTTTAAGTATTTTATGAGAAAAAAAAATCATTCTCAAATTTCTCGTAATGATATAATTGCCACGTGAGAGATTCATCTTTCTCAATTTATTCATACAAAAAATACAATATTTGTAATTATTTAAATTTTTTGAGAAACAATGAGTACAAGGTCTAATAGTCCCTTGGTTTTCATGCACAGATGAGAGAGCTCTTGGTCCCAGCAAACACCTCTAAACACAACAAAATAGATCAACCCTGTCCGGTTGCACATTACCATTCCTCTTAACTTTGTTGGATGGAGTTGGAGGTTTTCTGTATAGTTTTCTAACCAAAATGGTTATCAAACCCGTACTGTTGATCGAGGGAGTATATTAGCTTCTCTATTTCAGATTTTGAACTAGGTTTGTTTGTTCACCCGACCTCCAAAATTTTTTGAAGATCCCAATTTCGCAAACCACCAGATTTGTAGCTACATAAAGAATACACATCTTGTAGGGATTTTAAGCTGATGTCCACCTTGGAGGAAATTACTCTGGGTCCAATTCGAGGGTGTATTCTTTCAATGCTTGCACCAGATATAGTATAAATTCATGTATTTGGAGAAGTCATACACGTTTCTGTTTACAGATTATCAGCTTTGTTGGATATTTGTTGAGTTCTTATCAATTCTAGTATGAGAAAAATATAAAAAAAATTATAGAGTTCGGGTGCCTTTTTTGATTATTTGCTCCTAGTTAACATCAATCACTGTAACTTGGTTTCTATTCATATTTCATTCAATTATTGTGCATCAAATTTATGAAGAAAATTTTAGGTAACCCTGAACTGGAAGTAACCAATTCATTAACGACATATCATTTAATACATGAGGCTTGAAGGATCAACAACATCACGGTCATATCTTTTGTAGTGGTTCTCAATAAAGAGGAGGCATGCTTTGTTAATCTTGGCTGGTAACTTGTACACTACACAAAATTCAATCTTTATTGCAAGGTAATTTAAAAAGTTTTCCTTTTCAGGTGTCCTGGCTTATATCTTGAAACAAATGCATAGAACAAAATGTGTGTATTTTATGAAGCCATTAATATAAAAATTGAGTAGCCATGCTAGAAAGTGTTGATGATCTTTTTATATGATAAATATGGGCATCTCCAAGTATATGCAAAAAATCATGTGCTTGAGGTATTTGCTATGAGAAATTAATTAAGCAAGGTAAAATTGAGGGTTCTGCCATTCAACCTAATCATCATGCTTGCAAAATCTGTTGATTTGCTTTATTTATTGATATTCCTTATAAATTATAAAAGGTGATTAGTTCATCAAATTTAGATTTTTCTTCAGATGTTTTATGAACCTTCAGGTCCTTGCCCTATGAAATTTGACACGTTGCTCATCTTCTGTCAGGGAGCTATCGTTAAATTATAATCTCTTGCCTTGTAGTGTGATTGTGGAAGCTCTCAAGGTGGATAGCCTGCAGAAGCTTTGTTCATCACTAGAGCTCGTTCTTTGTCGAGTTGTGAGAGAAGCACTCCCATTTCTTACCATCCTTCTTTAGATTATAGTTTTTATAAAATTACCATTCTTGTTAACTGGAATAGATTACCATGGTCACATGCATCAAGCTGTCATTGCCTTCCTATGGCAGGACGTAGACGAGCTGGATTGTTAAGTTTAATTTTTAAAAGGGGTTATTTTTGTGTATTTGACTCGTTCATTTCCTTCAACTGCTAACATTTTCACAACTTTTGAGCTAAAATTGTCATGATTTCATGATAATGAGAAAAAGAACCAATTGGTAAATAGAGATACTTATTTTTTTCTCCCTAATGTTGACAGTCAATTGTTGATTGTGATAGATTATTATATATAGGTTAGCGAAGAAGTGGAGCGTGATTTAGCGAAGATGGTTCCTTCCAGGCTAGGGGCAACGTCTGGCATTAAAGCATTTTGTTATATATTGTTGATCTGTTATATAGGTTTTGAATAATATTCTCTTTTTCCTTCTCTCATGAAATTCTTCCCTACTACAATTTTCATGTGCAATTGATCAAAGTAGTTAATGCATCCTTTGGTCACAGTTTGACAACCTCAAAAGCTTGGAAGTAGAATAGAAAATCAACAAAATCAGATGGTGTCAATCTTCAAATAGTGTATTATTTTTTCTGTCAACTAATGGTAAGACGATCAAGTTTTGGAAGGTGGGTTTTCATTCTTTAAATTAAGCTGTGTCATGCATGAATATGTTCTTGTTTAGATTTTTCTTATATTATTGTTTTTAATAGTCCATTCCTAATTTATATTTGGCATCTCGTAGCATGATTAGTTTTTACGCTTCCTTCATTTCATTTGTTAAACTGCATGCAAAAAATCTACGAATAGAGTAGCAGTTCGTCATCTCGGACGGCCGCAATAGTAACATGGATGCTTGCTCAAAAACTGGCGATCTTCTTCCATTCTTCATATAGTTGCTCTAAAGACATTGACTATATCCTACTTTATGAGTTCTTCTGGCTGTGATCATGACAGAAGCCCTATACATTTTGGAAGAAAACCCTCAGGTGATATCTTATTATGTTTTTTCTTTTCTTCTGAAATAGGTGATGCTCCCGACGCTGCGCTGCCGACGCTGCGCTCCCGACACTGCACTCCCGACCCTCTCTTTTTTAGAAAACAATTTTTAAAAAATCCTAATAAACTATTCTTGATCCCTCTCTTTCTCTCCTGCAGCCTCTCCGCATCTGCGATTTCCACTGTCCACGACATCCACTGCAGCACCGCCCGACGCAGCACCGCCCGACGCAGCTCCGCAAGCTGCAGCACCTCCCGACGCAGCTTCGCCAGTCGCAGGGAAGATGGGCGTTGGCGGCTTCCTTTTCTAAGGCAGTAGCGGAGCGGGGAGGATGGGCGGTTCTTGGCTGCCTTCCTCGGGGACCTCCGATGACAGATCTACAAGGTAAAAGTGTTGTTGATGGCGGTGCAGGATGTGTGCAGACGCAGTGAGGTATAAGGTTTCCAGGACGGTGGTGGACGGGACGCAGCGGCCTCCGGCTACTTCTTCTGGATCAGGTACTTCGTACCCTAACTGGGAGAGTCTGAAGAACAATTGGTGGACCTTTTTATATAAGAAGATGGAGCAACCAAACTTTCTTGCCACACTTATTGTATAAGTCGCATTCAACTTTTTGTCCTCATCATATTCACCCCGCGTGATAAGGCTCCAATTAACAACTCTTGGTTCCACGGCACTGAGAATTTCAAGGAAGAAAATACCATTTGAGAGCCTTTTATCCTTGAAACTATCCATTTGAGATGTTCTTCCGGGTAACTTTACTTTACTATTCGCCTAGTTAAGTATATCGGCATCAATGATCTCTTTCCCCTGAGTGAAATCGCAAATTGTTTAACAATTGCAGGTTATTGGATCTCATTAGTTGCCATAGAAAAGCTAGAATGAGCTTCTTATTTCCTTGTACAATGTCATTCCCAACAACATTTACCATCAAAAATTTTAAATCTTTGCCAATCCTCACAACCTGGTTGCAATTTTCAACCTTTCGAAATGGCATCTTGATTGGTGGCTTATTTGATTGTTTCCAATTAACTGTTCCTGGAAATAATTTTTCAAGCACTTCCAAGAGAACCCATCCATTTCTGACATCTTCAAACAAGTTTTTAACATAGGTAGAAATACCAAGACTATTAATCCATAGCCTGAATGTTCTCTCGTCTCTGCATACTTGATCATCATCAGTCATCATTTCAGCAAAGGACATCATTTTGCTGTCTACAGTCAAGTCATTCTTATGCTGAAATATTTGTGCAACAAATGCGAGATTAAGATTGGTAGATCCTTCAACCATATCTTTGGGGGTTAAATATCTTTTGCAGTCAAGTTTTTTTGCATGTTCAATCACCATTTTGCTGTTTTGGTTGGATATTTAGTATCCAATGTAGCTGTACTACAGTGCTCTGGAGTAAGAGTGTTGAGGAGATACGCATAAGCTTCTCTGTCCTTCAATTCAGAAGAAAAAATTGACACTTGCTTCTTGTAGCCAAATTTTTGCAGATGAAAATTCATCAATTTTAATAACATCTTTTCAGGTGGCAAATTGATACTTGCTTCTTGTAGCTAGGCATTAATCTTGGTGATTTTGTGAATTTATTGTGTTTCTATACTATTGTATGTATTGAGTAATTGTAGGGTTGTGGTGAGGATTTATTATAGCTAGTGTAGAATCAAGTCATTCAACACTATGCTCCAATTATAAGCATAAAATTCATATGCATTCAGAAGTAGGAATATCTTTCAATATGTTTGCTGGAAATCTAATTACTCAAAATTCTATTTTTTCTATAGGAAGAGGGATGACATTATGCATTAATACATGTGTTATATGCAACCAAACATATACATACTTATACCTATTCTCATACACAAGCATGCTTGAGCTCCTATGTGCATTGATCTCTTATGCAAATGGTTCACTTTATTGGTTATAATTCCTAAGTTATTATGCACCACTAAGACTCCATTTAGCGCGGCATTTTTACTCCAACGAGTTTGGTCAAAATTGTGAATGTCATAGAATGTATGTTTGGCATGACAATGGTTAAGACCATCGTCAAGAAAATATAACTAGTCTTGAACATAAAAGTGGATGAAGACCGGCTAAACTCCAAACAAAACAAGTTCTACTCATCGCCTGAGGATGAGGTTCTTCTATACACCACTTTATATCTATATATTTATTTTTTTATCTCGTCTCACTGATTATGTTTTTGTCTTTGTTTTTTTATATGCTCACATTTTGGGTCTGTTTAGAACTAGAAGGGGAGGGGAGGGTGTTAACCATTGATTCATGTGTTTTTTTAAAATATTGGTAGGTAGGTGATTCTTAACCAGAGGAACCGCCGGCCCTGACGTGTAACACCGACGTTGAACGCCGTCCACAAGAACGCCAACACTGCTGACACCACTCTTCTGATACCAAGAGTGCAATTCAATTCACTAAGACCAACTATGTCTTCATTTGGTCACGAGGCGACAAGACGATGAGGAGGAGGCACGCGACGGCGGTGCCCGAGCAGCTCCAATCTCCTTTTCTCCCATCTCCGGCACATTCTTCTCCTTCTTTGTAATGAATCCATAATTTTTTTATTTATTATCTGCTGCTAGCCTTAATATCATCTAGATGGTATAAATCTATGTCTTCAAAGGATGTTGAACCCAAAATTTTTCTAATGTATTTGGTTGAGTCGTTATCAATTCATGATTGAGCCGTTTGTCAACAGGGTGTGGCTTGATCATTCCATGGAGATCAATCCGTCCTTAGCCGCAGTCGCCTCATCAATTTATGGCACAGTTATTCAGCCCATTGACATCTGTCAGGTATTTGGTAATCAATTTGATCTAAAATCAAGATCAATTTAATTTTGGTGAGAAGAAATTACTATACACTGGGAGGAACCCTCATTCGATTTCGTGTATATATAAATTCTTCTTGTTTCAAATGTAATAATTAATCTTCCATCATGATAATGTAGGTTTCAGTGGAACAGAAGAAAATAAACAATTGGATTGAGGAAAAAACTAACGGGATCCTAAAAAATCTCATTCCCGATGGCAAAATAGGTTGGGTTTTCAATCCTTAGGTTGGGTATTTTTTGTTGTTTGTATTAGCTTACATGTGCAGACATGAGTTGACTTGAACAACTTGTTTGAAATTTTATATTGGTTTATCCTTGTCTTCAATCAGCATTTTTTACTATTATTTGTCATTTGAATTGTATTTTATTTACATGATTGCTCTTGCTATGTACATCATTGATTTGCCGCCGACTGATCAGAGTTGTGCACCCCCTCTTCTAGACCCGCCTTGCGCAAGGTCATCTCTATGAGCTTGAGCTTAATGCATGTGATCTCCCGGCCAGCTTACTTCTGAAATGCTGAACCTAATTCCAGTTGCTCTTGGGAGCTTAATCAGAGGGCTAATGTCACGGAGAAGAAGCAAAAATCTTCCAAGAAGAGAAAGAGGGTTTAAAAAAGGTTCGATTTTCTTCTTTTTTGAAGTGTTTACATGGTGATTTGAATGAATTCAGGATTGTTAAAAGACCTTGATTTGAGTAATTTGCAATTGGATTTGCAGATTCAAGATCTACTCCAAGCTGAAGATCTTGAAAAATCTGGATATTCAGAGGATGAGAGTGAGGTAAAATTGAGAAGAATTTGTTGTTCAATGATCTAATTTATGCTCTTTATACTGTGATGAAGATGAGATTGTGGTCAAGTTGAGAAGAACTTAGATTTAGACATTGTTGTGCAAGTGAATTCTACTTAATTTTGAAGGGATGGTTGATTGTTCTTTTTTCCCTTTCTGGTTTTGCAGCATTAAGCTCTTTGCTTTTGAAATGACATGATTGTTAAGGTAGATTGTTTTCTTTACAATAATTTTCTTGTGTGTTCTTTTACTCTTCATTTAGATTCATTTGACGTGTTTAAGGCTCCGTTAGGCACCGCGATGGCAGTCGTGAACACGGCGGTTATGAACCGCCATTTTTGAACGCCCTGTTAAAAGCAAATTATAAAAGACATCAGAGAATGTATATGTACTCCACGCAAGGCATTTTTATGCTTTTAATATAGCTTGTAATAAATGTACCGCTTATGTGTACCGCTTATGCTTGTTTACATGTATGATAAACAGTGTAATCTAAAACTATAAAATATATGAAATGTTTTCCTCTACCCATTTCTTGTTCTTTAAAATTGGAGATGAATTGATTGCCACATTCTATATTGCACGGGCAATTCTATATTGTGCGGGCAATTCTATATTGCGCGGGCAATTTTCGGTGTCATTATTTTAAAATATTTTTGTGCAAAACAAGCATTCTCGGTTCCAAAAGTGGAGATGAATTGATTGCCACATTCTTTATTTTATTAGCTATGACTATGTTGTTGATTTTTCCTAATACGCTCATTGTTTTCTTGTATATGAGAATTTTGTAACTCTAGCTGTATACTTTTGTTCACGGCCAGTTAGGAATCCATTTTTCCCTTAGGCATTTGTGGTGGGGGACAACTGATCCAATTCTATTTTAATTATTTGAAATTTAGAATGAAAATTTCAAATCTACAATGTCTTTTAAAATAGCACTTAGATACCACATCTGAATAACAAGAAAAAAACAGTAATTCATGGGCCTTCACAGCCTGAAAGCATGTGATTAAGGCTTCATTTAGTTCGGCGGTGGCGGGTCGATCCGGCTGGTGGAAACGGAGTGTTCGAATCAGAGGGGAAGGTGGCTTCTCCAAACGAAGCTTTTTGGGGTGTTTCTCAAGGCGGCCGGGTGGAAACGGAGCAAACGCCGCCAGTGGTTCATTTGTTTACCAGCCTTCAGGCGGCAGTCTGCTAGAAAGAAGCTCAATATGGATGAGATACTTGATATTCATGGTGTTCGATTGGTTGTCGAAAACAAGGGCGACTGCTTCGCTGCGCTCAATGTCGTTCATCGATTATGGCCCAAAGTTGTTGGAAAGTTCAAAGACAACATTGTCTGCCTCAAGTTCAATGGGTAATAGCTAATAATCCGAAGATTTGCTAGAAAGAAAGATTCTCACCTTGTTTCTTTATTATTTAAGTGTTTTGTCTAACAATTGCTTTATGTAAAACAGAATAATGCGAAAGATTCGCAAAGCAGGAGGCGTCAGGCGCACACCCAGAAGATGTATCGAGCGACGAGATGTCAGATGAAGAGTATGGTTCCAGTGATGAAGCCGTCGTTGGAAAGGCAGATCCCGGAGAAGCCACAGCTCTTCATCAAATTTGACTACCCATGTCTGTAAATGAAAGCGCCTGTTGTTGGCTTCATTTCATTGATTAAAAAAATACTTGTAAATATATACATTATGTAATGATGTAATGGTTTCTTTATTTGTCTTCATTGAACATGTATTATTATGAGTATGATAGATACATGGAAGGATGGATGATTGTTGTACTTCCAAAGAATGATTTCAGTGCTTCAACGTTGCTATTTATTTTCGCATCACCTTCAACCATTGCAACGGCGGAATGAGATGAGTCAGTCTTTAAGAGTTCAATGAGTTAACAAGTAATCAGATATTTGAGCCTCACTGCTCTAATAGAGGAGGACTAATAATGTTATTTTGGGTTTGTCGTAATTGTGATTACTTATCTCTTCAATTATTTGATTAATTTAAGCTAAATTAGGATGGTAATTCATTTCATGATACTTATCTACGCGAGTAGCTTGCAAAAAAATGAATAAGATTTTGTCTTGCTTCCTCTCTCTACCTTTCTTTTTTCTTCCTTTCTCTCCTCTCTTTCTACCTCCCCCCCCCCCCCCCCTCTTTTTCTTTCTCCTCCCTCCCCCTCCCCCTTTTTTTACCCCTCATACTAGAGTGGAACCCGGCGCCACCCCCCCCCCCCCATCACATAAGAAACTTCAGCACTTTTATGATAAAAATTATTTATGTTGTACTGGCGATCATATTCGGTGTCATGAATCCGGATTCTTTGGAGTTCATGCGGGAACTCTACGATTGATTTCGTGCAATCTCGCTCGGCCGATTGAAATCGAATGGTCGAGAATTTTACATTTTTTAATATTTTAACTGTCCTTTTTGTTTTCATCGCGTGAGAAGTCCAACCATTGGATTGATGGAGTGGGAAATTTTCGCATCATTGGATTAAACTCCACCCTGAAATTCTCGCACCATCTCCAGAGGATCCGGAACCTATTTATCCAACCTCAGCGAGCAAAAACGCCTGACCCTAATTCTCATAATTCTCTTACGAAAGCTTTGGAATTTGGGAATACGATTATAAGTCATGTCCACTTAACTTTACTTTGAGGCTAAGTTATCGAATTGTAGAACTATTTTTATTCCTAAGCCATATAATCAAGGACGGATCTATTAAGGGTCCAGGGGGGTCAATTGACCCCCCTGAGTTTTAAAAATATATGTTATATAATTTAAAACGGCAAAAAAAATTAATATTTTAGACAGATTTTAGACTACGGTTTGATAAAAAAAACCGCTGTTTAAAGTAAATAGACAGACTTTAGACTGCGGTTTTATAAAAAATCACTGTCTAAAGTATTATAATTTTTTTCATTAAAACCGCATCTTTTGAAATAAGACCCTACTATATGACATTTTTAGAAAAAGTGTTCAACATAAAAGTTGTAGATCTCGTCAAGATCTACAACTTTCATGTTGAACACTTTTCCTAAAAATGTCATATAGTAGGTCTTATTTCAAAAGATACGATTTTAATGAAAAAAATTATAATACTCTAGTCTGCGATTTTATAAAAAACTGCAGTCTAAAGTATTATAATTTTAAGCAAAAGAGAGCCGAAGTTTTATCAGTATAGACTCCGGTTTTATAATAAAACCGCAGTCTATACCCTACTTAAATCGAAAAAAGTCGCGATTTATTTTTTTCACCGAGAGTTTTTACGTCTATTGCTTTCCCGAAAAGTTCCTGGCGATTTTCTTGCAAAAATTTCGGCACTCCTTTGCTTAGATTTGGTGAGTGATGATTTTTGTTAAAAAGATTAAAGTTGTTTAATTTCGTTTTATGTTGATTCACTTTATTTTATGTAGTTTTTCGATTTTTTTATTATTTAGGGTTTTTGAGTTGTTTAGGGCCAGTTCCGAAATCTACTCTCAATGCAGTAGACGATGACTCATGCTGGCCTTCTGGTATCTTTTAAATCATTTAGTTTTCAATATTTTGTAGATGTCCTGTTTGTTAGAGACTTAGAGTTTAGTCTTTTTTAAATTTTTAGTCTTCATATCATCATATGTTGTTTGATGTTGCCTGGTTAATCAGTTTTGAGATGCTCATGTACTCATGTAGAAACTGAATATATTCTTAGTTGAAAAATTGCAGTATAATTGTGGTGGCATTTGAAATGAGGAAGGAGAATCTGCAGCACTTGTAAGCCTAGTCCACCGTCCACCTGTTGTTGCTCGTATTCTGCTTTCAATCGAGACTAGTCATGGAGCGTTATTTCAAAAAATCGTCAACAACACCTTCGAGCGCACAACTTAAATTTTGTGATTATGATTTATTTCAAATCTGATCTAGTTTTTTTATGTTTAGGCATTGTACAAAGTAATCAGTTATGGATAAATATTTTAAAGTTTTGCCGAAATCAGGATCACATATTTGTGAGAAGAATGATAGTGAAAGATCGCAATGTGATGTTAAACGAGCTAGAAAGGAAGTTAATATAGATAATAGAGCATTATATCCTGGATTGAGATGCCGAATTTCTGATTATCCTATTAATGACCTCGATGATGTGAGAAGATATTATTTATTAAAGGGTCTTTATCAACCAAAAACACATGGATTTTCAAAAACCATCATCGGAAATATTTCAAGGAAATTTAACCCGGCTTGGTTTGAGCATTTTCCTTCATGGTTAGAATACAGTATAGAAAAGGATGCCGCATTTTGTTTATTATGTTATCTTTTTAAGCAAGAAATGGGACAACAATCAGGTGGTAATTCTTTTGTTGTTGATGGTTTTAAAAATTGGAAAAAAGGATTTGCAAAATTTAAAGAATTGTTGGTGGTACTACTATCATTCATAATCACGCTGTGATTTTATGCAATAATCTGATGGATTCAAGACAACACATTGATACAAGCTTTCACAAACAGACAGATCAAGCTAAAGAAGATTATCGTACTGGACTAACAGCAGCAATTAATTATATTCGATTTTTGATCAGACAGGGATTGGCACTTCATGGAAATGATGAATCGGATGATTCATTAAATCAAGGTAATTTTCTGGAATTGTTACGATTTCTTGGCGATCATAATGAGTCTATCAATAAGGTTATTCTACAAAATGCTCCTGAAAATCATAAACTAACAGCACCTGATATCCAAAAAAACATCATTAATGCAATGTCTGTTGAAACTACAAGTTTGATAATTAAAGATATTGGCGAGAATTATTTTTCAATTTTATTAGATGAATCAAGAGATATATCAACAAAACAACAGATGGCTATTGTTTTGAGATATGTTGACAGAACTGGCCAACTGATTGAGCGCTTTGTGGGTATTGTGCATGTTTTTGATACATCAGCACAATCCCTTAAGCTTGCTTTATTACAATTTTTTT
Organism: Platanthera guangdongensis; assembly: GCA_039583875.1. NCBI lineage: Eukaryota > Viridiplantae > Streptophyta > Magnoliopsida > Asparagales > Orchidaceae > Platanthera > Platanthera guangdongensis. Next base: position 91,115,765 of record CM077157.1, on the reverse strand, counting down.
CTGAACATGAATTAAGTATAACGAGAATACGTGGTCAAGGTTATGATGGTGCAAGCAATATGAGAGGAGAATTTAACGGACTTAAGACTCTGATTTTGAATGAAAATTCATCAATATATTATGTTCATTGTTTCGCACATCAGCTTCAGTTAGCATTAGTTGCAGTTGCAAAAAGTAATGTTCAAGTTGCTTGGTTATTTGACATGGTTAGTGTTATGACAAATATTATCACTGTTTCATACAAACGTCAGGAATTATTACGTGTCTATCAGTTTACTAAGATTATTGAAGGCTTACAGAGTGGTGAACTTTCAAGTGGAACAGGAATAAATCAAGTGCAAAATCTTAAAAGAGCCGGAGACACGCGTTGGGGCTCTCATATTGGCTCTTTAGTAAGCATGATTGGATTGTTTTCATCAGTTATTGATGTTCTTGAAATAGTACAGAATGATCATCATTCACGTTCAGGGCAAAAAGCTTCAACATTTGCATTACTAGATGTAATTCAGACATTTGATTTTGTGATTATTCTCTTTCTAATGAAAAATATATTGGGCATAACGAATAGCTTATCACAGTCTTTACAGCGCAAAGAATTGGATATTGTTAATGCCAAGAATTTAGTGAGAATATCAAATCAACTATTACAAAATATGAGAGATGAAGGATGTGAGAATTTACTTAAACAAGTATATGCATTTTGTTTCAAGTATAAAATTGATATCTCAGATATGGATACTTTGTATATTGCACGCGGTCGTTCTCGAAGAAGGGTTCATAAGATGACAAATTTACATTATTATCGTGCAGAATTATTTTATGTTGTGATAGATACACAACTCCAAGAGCTGAATAACCGGTTCACAGAGATAACTACAGAATTACTTCTTTGCATGACATGTCTAAGTCCAAATAATTCTTTTTCATCATTTAACAAACAAAAATTGATACGCCTTGCTGAATTTTATCCATTCGAGTTTTCTAGAATAGATCTCATTGAACTTGAAAGCCAGTTGGACACATACATTCTTGATGTTCGAAGTGATAATGATTTAAGTGATATTAGTGGAATTGATGAGCTAACAAAAAAGTTGATTGAAAAAAGGAAAAATATTTTATATCCATTAGTTTATTTGCTAGTGAATTTAATTTTGGTCTTACCAGTTGCAACAGCAACGGTTGAAAGAGTCTTTTCAGCTATGAAGATTGTGAAGAATCGTTTGTGAAATAGAATGACAGATTCTCTGATGAATGATTGTTTAGTTACATATATCGAAAAAGATATTTTTTTGACAGTATTGAGAATGAAACAATCATACAACGCTTTCAAAACATGAAAAGCCGTCGAGGACAACTTTAGAAAGATACTTTTTTCATTTATTTTAATTCACTGATAGAAAACTATTTAATAATTTATGATGTTAAAAATTTATGTATTTAAGTTTTTCCACTTATGTGATTTGTAGGTGATTATCAACTCTACAAACGTATTCAGTCAATTATAAATCATGATTCAACTTTCAATGTATTTTCATTTTTGACTTAAGAGGTAATTATTTTCATATATGTTGATATTTTTTAAATTCATTTGTATGTTACTATTTTTTGACCCCGCTGAACAAAAATTCTGGCTCCATCCCTGCATATAATTACTATTTTATTTGAAATTTACTTCATAGAATTACTACAAAATAGAGAGATAAAAGAAATAATAGACTTCCCTTAAAAATAAACATATGTAACAAAATATTTATATAGTAAAAAATCATATAGAAGGAAACAATAGTACTTTCCAAGTATGAATGGTTTAAAATAGTGGTCCCAAAAGCCCGACCGGGCCGGGCTTTGGTCGGGCTGGTCTTTGGTTGGGCCCGGACTTTTTGCCAACTGGGTCGGCCTGAATAAAAACCCACCGATGATTTGGCGGGATTTAATCCCGCCTAATCATAGGCGGGATTTCTTCCGGCCAAGGTGCCGGGATTAGGCTAGCCTGGCGCCCAGGCTTTTCCCAGCCCGGCCAGGGCCAGACACCAGGCCGGGCAGCAGGCTAAAGTGGGGCCCGGAAAGGCCCCCATGCCCGGCCCGGACCGGGCCTCACCGGGCTTTTGCCAAGCCGGGCCCTGGCAGGCTTTCCGGACCCGGTATTGGTATTTTTGCCCGCAACTAGTTTAAAAGTACAAAACATATTCTGCATATTCTGAAGCTAAAATATGAAAGACATAAATCTGCGGAAGAGATGCATCCATCATGAGGCAATTAAAATAATTATTAATCAATCATTAAAAGTATTAGTTTTATAGCTTGATGATATTCAACTATTTTAATTAGCAAAATAATGAAATACCAGAATACAATTATGCATGCATTGAGCGACATTAAAAAAAATGTGCGCATTTTTTTAAAAAAAAATTAATTGTAACATGAGATATTAATTGTTTACAGTAACATAAAATATCAGGCATATCCGCATATGATCAATCAAACTAATTTTAAGGTTAAAAAACAAATTAGAGCTGCATACAATATAATACCTAAAAACAATTTGGAATGCTTCAATATATTTTTCAGAATAGATAAGCCATAAAAAATAATCAATCATTAATTCATCAAAACACCATAATTCATTAGTTAATATAATTCAGCGAGATCAGTTTTAATAAATTATACAGGAAACAAAACTGCGGAACAGGAGAAGGACAGAAGAAATACCCACAGACGATGATGGCTAAATAGCAGCAAAGTACTCCTTGCTGAGCTTGGGATCCGGCTTCATGGACCTCTCCCCAGGTTTCCATCCTGCAGGGCAAACCTCGTCCGGATTCTCCTGCACATACTGCAGTGCCTGCACTCCATCACAAAAAGATTAGTTTCTTACTCCAACTTGCCGGACCCTTCAATTTTGATGCTATTCTCCTTCAATTGAGTTACTAAAGTTCGAGAAAGCTCATGCTATTCCCATAAATAGCAATCAATCAACCAAAAGATGTGTGAAGAAAGAAGTTTGAGCTTGATGAATTCTCCAAGAAAAAGAAGGCAGGCAAAGAAAGAATTTGCATGCTAAGTTGCTAAGAGGGTTTAGAAACCCGAATCTTTATTGCAAGCTTATCCCAGTTTAAGGAAAACTTGGGTTTTAAATAGCTCAGCTTAAGAAATTTCATTTCTGGTTGTTTAGTTTGGCTGAAGGAGTAAAATTGTCTAAAATTCATCGAGATAAAAGCCCCAACCAAACAGCCAAATGTTACCTTATAAATGCAGCGTATTTGATATTGTTGAGAGAGCCAAAAGCTTGTATGTATTACTCAAGTATGTAATTACAAGGAGAGAATACAAATATATAGGAGAGAGGAGAGAGTAATAAATCTTATACATGATGTGCGACTAAAGAAGGAGGAGAAAGAAAACAAAGAAAGAGGGTCATTAAAAGGGCTTTTTACATGGGCTTTTCCAATACTCCCCCGCAAGCTGGAGCGTACAAGTCGTATGCGCCAAGCTTGGATAGGCACTGATAGAAGAGGGTACTAGGTAAAGCTTTGGTGAGGATGTCAGCAACCTGTTCAGTACCCGGAACATGCTTGAGCTCGATCTTCTTCATGTGGACTTTCTCTCGGATGAAATGACAATCTACCTCAATATGCTTCGTTCTTTCGTGAAAGACCGGGTTCTTAGCAATATGTATGGCAGCTTGACTGTCACATAGGAGGAGAGCTGGTGAAGATAGTTTAACTCCAAGGTCGGTAAGAAGACTCTCAATCCATGTGAGTTCAGAGACCACAGCAGTCATTGCCCGATATTCTGCTTCTGCTGAGGATCGAGCAACCACTGCTTGTTTCTTGCTTCGCCAAGTAATCAGATGTCCTCCAAAATAGGTGCAAGACCCGCTAGTAGATCGTCGATCGTCGAGGGAGCCAACGTAGTCGGCATCAGAGTATGCCACTAGTGTAGGAATGGAAGATGAGGTTTTGTATACAAGTCCTTTGTCAGGAGCTGTCTTAAGATATCTGAGCATGCGTTTCACAGCCTGGAGATGAGAGCTTCGAGGAGAGTGCATATAGCGACTAACGAGTCCCACAGCGAAAGATATATCAGGTCTTGTAACTGTTAGGTAGATAAGTTTCCCCACTAGACGACGGTAATATTCTGGATTTTGTAGAAGAGAATCAGAATCTGAGCCCTGAGCACATAGTTTGTGATTTGCATCCATGGGAGTGTTAATAGGTTTGCAGTCAGAGTAGCCCGCATCATGAAGAAGATCCAGACAGTATTTTCCCTGAAAGAGAACCAGACCATCTGATCGTCTGGTCACTTCCAGACCGAGGAAGTACCGAAGATGTCCCAGATCTTTAGTTTGAAAGACGGAGCTCAGATGTAGCTTAACGGCATGTATGTTGTCCAAGTCATTTCCAGTAATAATGATGTCGTCGACATATACCAATAGGAGAACCGTACCCGTGGCCCGGTGACGAGTAAACAATGAGAAGTCAGCCGAGCTTCGAGTGAAGCCAATTGCGCGGAGAGCTTTGCTGAACTTGTCGAACCATGCCCGAGGGGATTGTTTGAGACCATATAGTGATTTGAGAAGGTGACAAACCTGTGACTCCCCCGTGGTCTCAAACCCGAAAGGTTGTTGCATGTAAACAGTTTCCTGAAAGTCGTCATTCAGGAAAGCGTTCTTGACGTCGAGTTGAAATAAGGGCCATTGACGATGGACAGTAACAGAAATGAGAATGCGGACCGTGTTGAGCTTAGCGACCGGAGAGAAAGTCTCGTCATAGTCGAGCCCCTGCTGCTGGGTGAAGTCACGAGCAACCAAACGAGCTTTGAGTCTATCAATGGTCCCATCAGGGGCATGTTTGATGACGAAGACCCATTTGCACCCAACAGGTTTCTGGCCGGGAGGAAGGGGCACCAAGGTCCAAGTCTGGTTCGCCCACAGAGCAGCCATCTCCTCTTCCATGGCAGCACGCCACCCAGGATGTTGAAGAGCGTACTGTACAGAAGTAGGAATAGATACCGAGGATAGTGAAGTAGCCAAGGTCTGAAGAGGGAGAGAGAGGCGATGGAGAGAAACATAGTTCGCCAGCGGATGAGCTATAGAGGCTGGTACCGGAGCAGCAGAACACGGAGAAGCCGAGGTCGAAGCCGACTGCATAGGAGCAACGGGAGGAAGAGGGCGGCGAGTATAGACCCGAATTACAGGCGGTCGAGGAGGGTCAAGGGTGGAAGGAGGCGGGGGAATGGTGGTAGGGGAGTGGACGGGGATCACCGGTCGTTGGATGGAGGGTGGTGGAGAAGGTGGTGGTAGAAGAGGTGGCAAAGGAGGAGGGAAGAAGGGTTGATCCTCCCGGAAGGTAACATCAGTAGAGACAGAGACCTTCCGGGTGACCGGGGAGTAGCAAACATAACCCTTTTGGGTGCGGGAGTAGCCGACGAAAATATGTTTGGCCGCACGGGGATCCAGTTTGTCAAGAGTGGGGCCCAGGTTATGGACAAAGCAAGTACAGCCAAAAACCCGGGGGGTGAGAGGGAAGGCGAGTGCGGAGGGAAAAAGAAGGCTGAAGGGGGTAGCGTTCTGGAGAACCGGTGATGGGAGACGGTTGATAAGAAAACACGCGGTGGAAACTGCAAAGTTCCAGAATATTTTTGGAACGTGCATGTGGAGCATGAGGGAGCGAGCAACATCAAGCAAGTGGCGGATCTTGCGTTCGGCGACCCCGTTTTGCTGCGGGGTGTAGGGACAAGAGGTCTGATGAACAATACCGAAGTTTGCGCAGAGAGTGGCAAACTCATGGCTAGTGTATTCCCGAGCATTATCAGAGCGGAAAGTTTTAATGACGGTAGAGAATTGCGTTCGAGTTTCTAACACAAAAGCCTGAAAAACGCGAGGAAGCTCAGAGCGATCATGCAGTAGATACAACCAGGTGGTGCGAGAGTAATCGTCAATAAAGGTGATAAAATAACGATAACCAGAGATGCTAGAAACTTTGTACGGTCCCCAAATATCAGAATGTATTAGATCAAAAGGAGCAGAGCTCCGAGTACAATGTGCGGGATAAGAAGCACGAGGCTGTTTGCCAAGAATACAGGAATCACATTTAAAAACAGGAATAGAGATGTCAGGAAGCGCCTTCTGGAGGACAGGTAGAGGGGCATGCCCAAGCCGACAATGCCAATCAGTAGAGGAAACAGAGGAAAGTGATGTGGGAGAGACATCGAGGAGGTAGAGCCCGTTCTGCAGTCGACCCCTACCAATGGTAATTTGCGTCTGCCGATCCTGTATCAAAAAACCAGAAGAGGTGAAGGTGATATAACAATTCATATCAGTAGTAATACGAACAACATAGAGTAAATTAAATGGTGAGGCCGGCACATAAAGAACGGAACGAAGAGAGTGAGAGGGATGGAGGAAGAGATCAGCACATCCGGAGACCGGAACAAGCGCACCATTGGCCACAGTAATAGACTGGGGATGAGGAGCATCAGAGAACCGGGGCGGTGGTATGGAAGTGATGTGGTGAGTGGCTCCCGAGTCCAGGATCCAGCGAGATATTTGTTCATATACAAAGGTACTAAGATATTTTCTCTCAATTGCGCTGACATTCTCTTTGATTTTAGTATCTTATTGAAAAAATATGTAAGACACAAAATTCCTCCATTCCCTAAACATTTCATAATTCGATGAGTAGATCGTCTATCCTAACCTGAAATCAAAAAATGGTGAGAAATCGGTAGCTGGGGAGAAGGGGAGAGCACAAAAAGGAGGAAAATTCATAGAAATCTCGTCGACGTGTAAAGGGACGACGGCCATAGGAGAGGAATGGTCAGGCGAGTCAGCGGTGGCATTGAAGAGAAGGGAAGCTATACCTATAGTGGAGGAGAAATCTCATCGGCGTCAGAGAGGAATCGTCGGGCCAGTCGCCGGTGACGTCGACGAGAGACGCGGAGTTGTCGCGGGATATTTCCCTAAGGCTCGGGAGAAAATGAGCAGCAGGGGAGACACACGTTTCTGGAGTCGTGATAAATTTTCGCTACGCTGACAGCCATCCAAGAAATTTTGTTTGTAAATTCCTCCACAAGTCGTGCCTACAGGGCCATAATAAACGGGCATTGGTTGTAGAAGAATCCATTCATGTTCACTTTGATGAGAATACACCAAATACAGAATCTAGATCAAATAAGGAGGATGTCGATGACGATGAGCCATTGGAAGACAAGAGTATGAAGAGAGAGGTAGTAGTAGATGATTCAACTCGTGTTGATGGATATAAGCCTCCAAGCATACTAAATTTTTCAAAACAATATCCACGAGAACTAGTAATAGGAGAGCTTTCACATGAGGTTAGACTCGCTTAGACCTGCATGAATCTTTCTCAAATTTATGATTTATATCTGAAATAAAACCCAAGAATATCTCTGAAGCATTGAATGATGAGTCTTGGTTCATGGCTATAATCGAGGAATTGAATCAATTCGAGCAAAGCAAAGTTTGGATATTGGAGGAGTGTCTTGATAACCATCCAGTTATAGGCTTGAAATGGGTGTATAAAAATAAGCTTGATGGGGATTCTAAGATAACTAGAAATAAGGCACGGCTGGTCGCTTAAGGATATTCTCAAATCAAAGGTGTGGATTTTGAGGAGTCTTTTGTACCGGTTGCACATCTTGAGTCCATTCATATGTTTTTGACATTTGCAAGTTTTAAACAAATAAAGTTATATTAAATGGATGTTAAGAGCGCATTCTTAAATGGGTATATTAAAGAAGACGTGTATGTTGAGAAACCACCCGGCTTCAAGAATGGTAATCACCCAGATCATGTAAACAAACTAGTGAAAGCCTTGTATGGATTAAAGCAAGCACCCCGTGCTTGGTATGATAGACTTACGACATTTCTTTTAGAACGTGACTTTAGGTTGGGTAGTGCAGATACTACTCTTTTTGTAAAGCATAGTGGTTCCGATCTGATTTTATTACAAATCTATGTCGATGATATATTTTTTGGTGCCACAAATGAGAGTTTATGTAGAGAAATTTTTACACAAATATAATCTGAATTTGAAATGGGTTTAGTTGGAGAATTAACTTATTTCTTAGGCTTTCATATTTCTCAATGAAAGAATGAAATCTTCATAAGTCAATCGAAATATATAAAAAATATGATAAAGCGATTCGGCTTTGAAAATCTGAAACAAGCAAAAACTTCAATGAGCGCATCACTAAAATTAGGAAAGGACGAAAGTGGCATTTTGGTGGATCAAACATTATTTAGAGGTATGATCGGATCACTACTATACCTAAGTGCTTCTAAACCTGATATTAAGTTTGCAGTGTGGCTTGGATATCAAGTTAATCCTAAAGAATCTCAACTTAAAGTTGTTAAGCACATCTTTAGGTGTCTCATAGGCACCCAAAATCTTGGTCTTTGGTATCCACACACCACTGACTCCACGCTCCACGGATATTCTGACTCGGATTATGTTGGATGTTCACTCGATCGGAAGAGCACAAGTGGTACCTGTTACTTCCTAGGACTGGCACTAGTTTCATGATCAAGTAGGAAACAGAACTCAGACGACCTTAGGTGCGACTACAAAAGTGTCATAGACCTGACGAATAATCCAGTGCACCACTCTCGCACCAAACATAATAACGTTCGTCATCACTTTATCCAAAAGAGAACGTGAAAGTGAGCTTCATTGGGACTGACAATCAATTTGTTGATATCTTTACAAAACCCCTCCATGACGCTCGTTTTTCTTTACTTCGACTAGAACTGGGCGTTTTGGATCTCACTGCTTAATCGTGCGGCAATCTCTATTGACATCAGGGCGTTCTTTTATTTATTTATTTATTTTTCATCTTTGTGAGTCACCGTCGAGCGGTAGCTCCAGTGCTGGCGGTAAGTTGACTGTCTGGTGTTTTTGTGTTTTTGCTTGTGTTCTTGTCCTCTATTCTTTTCGGTTGTCTGATAAACAAAAATCAAATAAAAAATTGAAAAAAAAATCTCTAAACTCCAAAAACACGTTCTTTTCAGTTTGGTTTGTTTGATTTGTTTAATCCTTCTTTATTAAAACAAATATATATATAACCCCAAAAAAACCATTCATTCTAAAAGCATGCATGACTAGAACCTAAAGCATAACGATTACATGCAATATTTGATTTAGGATTGTTAATCTCTGTTAATATTGTCTGATTATGTCATGATGTGTCTAATCTATAAGTACTTAGCTATTGAGTGCGACTGGACAGGATACAGTATGTTGAATATGCCTCTAGGTATGTGTGAGGTTTTGGGTAGCGCAATGACATTACAATGTCCACACATCCCTAGAAAATGCACTCGGGTAGAAATCCGTACTTACATGTTATAACTCGAGATATTGTGTCTAACATGCTAGAAATAACTTAAACAACCAATGTCACGGTGTTCACTTTGAGCATAAAGTTTAGAACATTGGGCGAATATTCTATTGAAAATGTCGTTTGTATACAAGTTAAAGTGTATCTATCTATATGGGTAAATTTTGATTAATTTGGGGTCCTTGAACTCAAAAATGATATAAAATTGATAGTAAAAAAATAATGAATGAATGAAAAAACAAAAATGGCTAAATCATATGCTATCAAATCATGTGTCAAGGATACCCCGCAAGCACTATTCACTCCTGATAAGTGTTCATAAGCATTGTGAGGACGAACACCTTGGTCAAAAGAATCGTTTCGATTTTGTGCAAAAACTACAATGTAAGTTTGTGTCCCTTGTTCGAATCTTGGTATGAAGTTTATAGCAATGTGACATGATTTTTTACTTTATTTCTCTCGTGCTAGCATATTCAATTATGGAGATAAAATATTTACAAAGATTATTTCTACTTGATGTTTTTTCTTTTGATGCTACACGTGCACATGTCATTATTCTATCTAACGTTTTCATGCATGAGAATTGGACTTACACTGCATTATATGTCTATAACACATATGTACTGGTACACGATGGCTATTTCTGACTCTTACAATGTTACACTGTATTAACTTTATAAATCTCCTAACATTGTACTCCAAATCGTGCGTATTTAGTTTCACTTGTGCTGTCCAAATCACTTTTATTCTGAAAAGCTCTTCAAATCAATTGGTTTTCCTTGTGTTGGGAAGGTTCATATTCATGGTGTTCCGCTCCATTTTTTACCCCTACTGCTTGTGATTTTTTATGCATGTGTGCAAGTTTTCTCATCTCTTTGTTTTTCACGAGACATGTTATTTAACCCCCGACCCTTTCAATAATATCAAAAGGGGGAGAGTTGAGTGTTCATGAGTATATCCTATAATTGAGTGTTCAGTGTTCATAAGTGCATCCTATGCTTAGTCACCCAAGGGAAGATCTCCTGTAGGGGGAGCAACACATAGAGGGAGCTCACTTGTACAGGGAGCGCATCTGTAGGGGGAGCCGTATTGATTATTTCAACCTACTATAACTTCACGCTTATTGATTGGATTACACTATACGATGTTGTTACTATTTTATATCTCATGAACGGAATTTGATATTATCAAAAGGGGGACTTTGTTGAAACTTATGGTTCACATCTCTTTAGTTTGACAATATCAAATCTCGTGTTGTATTTGATCATACGTGTGTTAGATATAGTGTGCAGGTTTACAGGTACAGAAGAACAAGAAAATCAATCTCTATGACCCATCGTTGAGCGCTAGCGCTACCGCCCGCGCTAGCTTGAATTTAATTATGCACGAGCTCTCAATGACCTATAGCATGGAGCTAGCTTCGTACCGCGTCGCGGTACTCCAAAAAGAGGAAAAATATTTTATTTTGATATTTTTCCAAATGCGCTGGACGGCTGTCACATTCACGTGCATCGACCTACTGTCGGCGGTAGCTTACTTTTTGAAGACGTATAAAAGCGCGTGTTTCTTTTCCAGGAGATGACACAAAGGAGAACAATTCATTCTAGGGTTCGTCCGTCATCTGGAGAAGGACAAACTTTCATCTTTGTTAAAGGAAAAGCATTATTTCTTCCTCCCGCTCGTGATTGAAGGACTCCGACGAACGAAATCTTCAACGACCTTTTGTGGTTGATCGATTGTAAAGAGAATGATATTCAAGAGCATCGATTGCACACCGTTACTCGGAGGAGTTCTACGTTTGAGTGAGAAATAATTTCTAAACTATTTATATTTTATTTTGAATTCTCTTCATTGTCTAGTTGTTTGTGTGAGGAAAATCGACCGGAGGTCGTCGGAATCCGTGAAGAATTTCATGAGAAATCGTCCGATGAGAGACGTCTAGATCGGGGGATCTCGTGTGAGGAAAGTTGACCGGTGGGTCGTCGGAATCCGTGAAGAGTTTCGTGAGAAATCGTCCCGGTGAAGGACATGTAGATCGGGGGATCTAGTGGGGCTCTAAGATCCTTCCGGGGAGGAAGGTGAAGAGCCGGCTCGAAGACTTTTTCGGGGGGGAAAGGGAGAGAGTCAACCGGTCCGGGTAGAGGGTCGGTATGGAAACAAAAAGAGAAGTTTGTATTTGATCGCCTCCGATCTCCAGCGTCATGGAGATATAGTTGTTCTTGATTGTAAATCACATTTGTTATTCTTGAATAAAATTATTGTTCATTTATTCTTCTTGCAATTTTGTGGTTGTAAGCTGCTAAATCTTTGAAGGTTGTGTGAGCCTCTGTCAGGCGAAATTTTACGAAGAAACATAACTTTTATAACCTACTGTCGGGCGCTAACAAGCTAACGCTGCGCGGTAGCCTCCAGAAGTGGTTTTCCTTGGTAAAACTATTTTTAATTTTGAATTAATCTGAAAACTTTATTCACCCCTCTAAGGTTGGCCACCCGATCCAACAAGCAATACTGAGCCAGCGGAAGAGATTTGTCGAACATGTATAGGAAGTTGCAATAACATTACATTTTAGCCATACATAATTCATATCCCTCTGGAAGACCTAGATGTGGTTCATATAGGCAAGGGAACGTACAATATTCCTCCAATACCACTACCAAAACATTCAGCTGACAGAAGAACAAAGAAACTAAAACTTAATACTGCAGCAAAACACATCAAAGGCAAAGGGGTGGTAGATCCTGTCAATGAAATAGAAGAAATCAGGAAGAACAATGGTGAACTAAAAAGAAAAAAAACTAGACGAGATATATCAGAATGCTCAGAGGGACTGAGAGTGGTTAATCTCTATGATAGAATTTCTTAAACACAAACCAGACTATTGGACATATTGTATAGAGAGGGTAATATGGTAATAGAACTCCTATAAAGTTAGTAGAGTCAAGGACATGAGTTAAGCGCTCTAAATTGTAGAAGAAAATCAAGAAAAATCAATTTGCGTCGACTTGAATTCGACGCAACGACGACTTGATATCGATGTTACTTCGACAAGAATTCAGATCACCTATATATGCTGAAATTGACGCTACTTCAAGATAGAAGTCGACGCATACATCGATAGGATATCGACGTAACTTCGACAACAGATTTATTCTATACAAAAGCAAAAAAGTCGATGTTACTCTTATTTGAAGTCGACGTAATGGAAAAGTCAGGGTTATTTCAGGCTTAATTCAAGGAACGTTTTTGGGAATTTATTCAAACAATTCTAACCGTTAGAAGAGAGATTAAAGGAAAGATTTGTCTATCAGATTCAGAGATGATTTTATAGAAAATCTATGAAGAAAATATGGAGATTGATCGAATTATTTTTTGGAAGAATATATCATCATTCCTTCTGAAGATATTATGTCAAGAAAGAGAATTCAAAAATGATTCAGAGATGATATAGTCAGAGAATAGAATGAAGAATATAAGAAACTAATGCACAGAATAATAGCCAATTGTTCTTCAGCTTTTTCATCTTCTCAACACTCATTCTTCATTGTCAGTGCTGAAACAAACAATCAGCTAGATTATTTAGAGAAGATCACCTGATCCAAAGTTTATAACCCCTACAAATCTTCAATCAAAAAGGGGTTCATCATATTGAAGAATCAGAAATACTTAGTGCCTAATAGTCCTCAAATTCATGCTGGAGGACTCATCTAGAAGAATTTTTTTCTCAACCTTCTCTCAATCTCTTTCTCTCACTTTTGTATTAACCGAGTAAAGATTTTTTAGAAACCCACTTCAAAGGATTCAGGTTGTTATTCTAAGAGTCTCATTGTCAAAAGACTCAATTGGTAGTGGTTCAAGATCTCCTAACCAAAAGATTTAGTTATTGGTTCTAAGAGTCCCCTTATCAAAAGACTCGGGCACTGGGATAGTGTATTCTTACCAAGATGATAAAAGAGTGGATGTACTCAGATTTTGAGAACTACAATAGTTTTGGTGTCTTCTGTGTATTTTTGTTTGATGTTGTGTTGTGAGTAATCTCTGATTTGAAATCTGTGTGAGTGCAAATCCTAGTTTAACTGAAATTATTTGAGAAGGTTATTTAAATCTCTGTTTATCCCCCCCCCCCCCCTCTAGAGAATTCTCAGAGGGTTTCTACAACTGTTCACAATTTCACTCTGTCTTCAGTCGAAGCTGAGTATGTTGCAGCGTGTGATGATGCCTATAAAGCTGTGTGGCTTCAAGGATTGTTCAAAAATCTGTGTCAAGAAGAAAGATCCAAAGTTGTTACTATCTGGTGTGACAATATGGCTACCATTAGCATAACAAAGAATCCAGTGTTCCACAATCACAGAAAGCATATAGATCTTAAATTTCATTTTCTTAAAGATCTGGTTGAATCAAAAAAGAATTATGATGCAGTTCTGTCCCACAAGCAAACAGCTTGCCAACATCATGACAAAGCCACTACCAGCTAGTTCTTTCAGCTCTTTTTGATCTAAATTCATTTCAGAAATGAACTCAGCATTAAGTGGGGTTGTTGAGACATGTAATGCTGGATCCTTTCCAAAGCAAGAAGTTAGGGGCATTAATGAAGAAGAAGTTGAAGTCATACCAGACAAGAAGATCAAAAGGCACAATAAAGTAACTAGGAGCCTATCGCAGAAGACGAAGCAATGTATTGATGGACTGTTCGGTGTTGCCGCCTTCTCCCGCTGTTATCTCTACATGCTTTTATTGCTTAATCTTTATATATGTTGTATCCATGTAATGGAAATTATGAACTAATAAAATCAGTATGTGAGTTTTAGTAGTTTCCTATCTTCATTCCTGTTTTCTTATTCTTCCACTGTGTTTTGTTTGTGTAATAAACTGGATATGCAAAAACATGTTTTTTTCATGACAAACATTATGTGTTGGTTATCGTATTATGAAAAAATATATATATTTTTTTGTTGGTTATCATATTATGAAAAACAAATTAACACAAAACTTCATTCTGCTCTCAAACAACTTTTTTAAAAATTCATATCCATCAGCTCTGCAAACTAAATTTCACTCAAATATTTTTTTAACAAAACTAAATTTTTCAGAAACAACACTTTTCTCAAACTCCATTTTCTATTAGCAGTTTTTCATCAACAATAGTCCAATCAAACAGAGCCTTACTAAATGCAAATTTTACGTGGCAGTTGGAGTTCCTAAAAATGGGTTGTTTATCTGGTAGTTCCTTGGGTAGGGTGCTGAAACAATCGTCAAGTGTACGGTGAACACCAAGATACCTAATGGAGACATTAGTAGCGAGATATAATATTGTGGAATGATAAACATCTCTCAAGAGGCGTGAATCATCAGGGGGCTCACCGGGTGATCGATAAAAAAATTGTATTGAAGGAATCTACCGAAGAAATGTTGAAGATAGCAACATAAGGATGTAAATCAGGAGGTTCACCACGTGCTACTACATACAATATTTTAAAGGTCCTCTGACAAGTCTCCCGACATGTCATTTTTAAGAGCAAAACAATGTTTTCAAAAAAAAAATATAATGCCCTTTTGTAAAATATAGGCAAACATTTCAATTTTTTCCGATACATCGAACGATACGACTTTTAAATATATCATTCACTACTTTATTTTATGTTATATTAGCATGCTAACAGGCAACATCATATGTTTATATATATATATATATAGAGAGAGAGAGAGAGAGAGAGACACGAGTGACAGGCACGGGCCTTCGGCCCGGGGGCATTCGGTGGGGGAGCGACATTTGTCACGGGGGCGACATTTGTCGTGGGGGAGATATTTGTCGTGGGGGCGACATTTGTCGTGGGGGCAACAATTGTCGTGGGGGAGACATTTGTCGTAGAAACGACATTTATCATGGTGGCGACATTTGTCGTGAGGGGCGGCATTTGTCATAGACTGCAACATTGGACGGGGGCGGCAACATTGGTCGGGGGCGGCAACATTCGTCATGGGGGCAACATTCGTCATGGGGGTGACATTCGTCATGAGGGAGACATTTGTCGTGGGAGGCAACATTTGTCATGGGGGCGACATTTGTCGTGGGGGCGACATTTATCGTATGGGGAGACATTTGTAGTAGGGGTAACATTTGTCGTAGGGGCGGCATTGGTCGGAGGCGGCGACATTGGTCGAGGGCGACAACATTCGTCGGGGGCAGCGACATTTGTCGGGTGGGGCAACATTGGTCGGAGGCGGCGACATTGGTCGGGGCGGTAATATTCATCGGGGACGGCGACATTCGTCGGGGGCGACGACATTCGTCGGGGGCGACGACATTCGTCGGGGTCGGCAACATTTGTCGGGGGCGCCAACATTCGCCGGGGACGGCAACATTCGCCGGGGACGGCAACATTCGTCAGGGGAGGAGACATTGGTCGTCGACGACCACATTCGTCTAGGGCAACCTATTGTTTCCTCAACTATGGCTATGTTTGGTTTGGCGTTTAAGCCCTGTTCCGTTTTCTAAAAAACGCTCATCCACTTTTCCCATTTGTTTTTCCGCCTCTTTTCCAAGCGCAGCGCGTTTTATCGCAGCGGAAAAACCAGCAGGTCGAAACTCAGATCACGAGCTCCATTTCTTCGCGTTTGGGGAGGATAAGCGGTCGAAAGCTGGGCATCAGCTGCCACATCTCCGACATCTTCTCCGATGGCTTCCAGGGGTCGCGACTCCGACAGCATCCACGGCTCACATCCAGGGCTGGTCGGCTTCTTCCGGCATCCACGGCTCTGGTCTTCTCCGACGGCATCCTCTTTGCTTCTTTCGGGATCTACAACTGCAGCTAAACCCTATTTCATCTGTTTTTTTGCATCCTCTCTGCCATTAAAAGCGATATCTTGGTGAAAATGTGTTGAATGGACGGTTGATCTTTCTCAGCTATATTTTGGTTTTAAGGTTTGCCCTTGGAGCGCACAGCAGATGTTGCTGTCAAAATTATTCAGCCGTCGGATGATGATGAGAATGGGATAATGACTGCTCGATTTGAGAAGCAATACTACAGTTTGTTCTGCTTCTGTAAAAAGAAATAGAAAATCAACAAATCTGCTCTCAACAAATCTGCTCTGCTTCTGTATAAAATTTTGGTAGATTGATAAGTTTATTGAAAATAGGAAGGACTTCGATGAGCTTTCTCATGGTTTAAGAAGTTGTTCTTGCATCAAATATCATGAAATGCTTAAGAAATTGTTCTTCATTATCATATTCTGATTTTCAAGGGATTTCAAGTTGGCAATTTCTCAGGATAGGCTGGCATGTTGGGTCTGATTGGTAGTGGTGTGGGCGTGCAATGGAAGTTAACATAGAAGACAAATATTAGAAAAATAATAAAAAAAATTATATAATAAAAATAATTATAATAAAAAATAATTACAAAACGTCACTGTTGTTTTGCCAAACGGTTCTCTGTTTTGAATAGCTCAGCAAACACAGACTATCCAAACAGATTTTCATTTTCAGTAACCAGTTTCCAACAGCTCCATTTACAAACCTCATTTACAACAGCTACTTTTACAACCGCAATCGCTCAACCAAATGAAGCATATGTCATTCATTCTTTCAATCGGCATAAAATTGCTCATGATTTTTGTAATATTCTCAAACTTGAGTGTAGCCTTTTTTGCTAACAGGAATTGTTTCCACCCTATACTTCTAAAAGGATCAGTTTCACCATTATAGGCTTCTAAAAGGAATGGCTTCCACTATTGGCTCCTAACAGGAATGGTTGTCTTCTAACAGGAATGGTTTTCACCATTGGCTTCTAACATGAATGACAACACAACACAGTTATGAAAACAGTGATACTAAAAACAGCAACACTTCAGTTTTCACCACTGGCTTTTAAAGCAATATGCACTTCAGTTTGCTGCATTTTGCTGCAGTGTTGTTTGCACTGCAATTCAGTTTGCTGCAATTTGCAATGCAGTTCAATTTGTTGCATTACAAACTACAGTGCATTTTGCTGCTGTGCAGTTTACTGCAGTTTACAGTGCAGTTAATTGCAGTTTAATAGGTATTTTAAATCTGGAGTAAGCTATGGAGCCGCCTGAGACATTCGGCGGGGGAGCGATATTATTCGTGAGAGCGACATTTGTCGTGGGGGCAACATTTATAGTGAGGACGACATTTGTCGTGGATGACGACAATTGTCATGGGCGGCGACATTTATTGTGGGAGGCGACATTTGTCGTGGGGGGAGACATTTGTCGTGGGAGGAAACATTGGTCGTGGACGGTGACAATGGTCATAAGCGGCAACATTGGTCGTGGGCCGCGACATTTGTTGGGGGAGAGGACATTTTGGGGGACGGTGACATTCGTCAGGACATGCAACATTTGTCAGGAGCGGCGACATTCGTTGGGGACGGCCACATTCATTGAGGACGGCGACATTCGGTGGATGCGACAACATTTGGCGGGGGCCGCAAAATTCGGCAAGTTGATTAAGATGAAGAAATAAGGGTTTAAATCCAGCTCCTAACCTAATCCAAATTCTAACTATAGCTAATCAGAACAAATCAATGACAAAAAAATATAATAAAAACTTGAAAACATAGAAAATCTTTGTTATAGATCTCTTGAAGGCAATGGAAAGAATGTGTTTTAAAAAAAATCAATAGGAGAATCGGCGATCACAAAATAGAAAAAAGTTGCTTTTAAAAGATGAATGCAAAAAATATGGTAAATACTTTAGGAGGGAAGCACATATTGGTCCGAGTTCATTCTCAGATTTCAAGTACGTGTAAGTAATCAATATTGATTTGTTCTCTATAAGCAAACTCATTCTCAAATTACATGCAAGCCTATAAATTCATTCTCAGATTTTATGCATGTAAGATACTAATGTGTTACAGTAAAGCCAATCTATAACATAGTTTCTGTAATTTTTGTGTTACAGAGAAATAATTTTGATGAAGTCGAATAAAACTTGCAAGTAGGAGACGACATTTCTGGGTTATAAATGAGCTAAAATAAAGTAGTGGTAATAGGGTTTCCCAACATAAGTGAGAATCACAACATTGTGTAATTCCGTGAATCAAGGGTATACAACAAACTGTCAATCCAGGAATCCATTGGAAGTAATCATCAAACTGCAGATTATAGTAATCCTGAATTTGAAATCATACCAACAGAGTAGGGGAGAAATACATTGGAAATAACAATGAATTCATTGGAAGTCGCAATTAATCTAGGAACTGATTAAAAAGTGCGGGAGTTGCCATCGCTGAAGTATCAAACCCAGTAACCAAGAGTTCATAGGAACCATTTATTTTTAACAATGAATTTATTAGAACCATATACAACACTACTGAAGTAACAAAACAAAGTAGGGGATGAATACATCGTAAGTAGTTTACAAAAGATAAATCTTACCTGAGCATCGAGGTTTGGGCATTCGACAGAGAGGTTGAGAAAGGCCTTCATCATTTGAACACCGAGCACCGATAGTAATTTTGCGGGGATGTTTAAAACCCAGAAGGAGGAGCATGGTGCTGATGGGGTTTGAGTGAGAGAACAGGCACAAAGTATTCGAAATGGTGGTTGTAAAATGAGTTCAAAAGGAAAAATCAGAAGGTAGAGTAGGGGGGATGTGCTACCGATTTGAAGAAAGGAAGGAGTTTGGCTAGGGCATCGGCATAGAGGAATGAAGGCAGCCTATACGCGCGCCAGATGTCGTTGATCTTGAGATGCGTAGGGGAGAAGTTCGGCCAGGGCACCAACATGGAGGAACAGAGGAGCGAGGGGGAAAATGAGGCCGGCAAGCGCGAGTTTGGGTAAAAAGGTTTTTCATAACATTCGGCGAGCGTGAAGAGGACCAACAGTGGATGAACTCGTCGGAGATAGGCCTCCCATGGCAGAGAAAGGTAGTAGCGATCGGCGTCGAGCTTCGAAACCAAAACATAGTGAGGATCTTATTGGAAATTTTAGAGCTTCTCGCATGGTGTTGTGGAGGAGAGCAGGAGGAAATGTACGTTGGAGGACGCCCTGGATGCTTGTAGAGACTGTGCTGACGGCCTCATCGAACGTGAAAAAGAGCGACGAGGAGAAGATGCCTGGATGCGGGGGTCTGCGGGATGGCACGACCGAGCGTGAAAAACAGCGACGGCGAGAAGATGCTGGGATGCGGGGTCTGCGGGAGTAGAGGATCCGCTCGGGGAGAGGATTGCGATTCTTGCAAACAGGTAGGGTTTGGCGTGGATTTGAAATGGGGCGGTATTAATTAAAACAGCTGATATTTTAACGTATCGCCTGGATTGATTTAGTGGATTTTAAATTCGTGGCTTTTAAAAGTCATCTCATAAATCTTTTTAGAATAGTATAGATGTATATATATATTATGTATGTTTAAATTGATTTGACTTATTATTTCAATTTTGTAACGTTTTATTCTTACAACCAATTTTGTATAATTGTTTCACAATTTTTAAATTTCATATTACAAAAAATATGAAAATATTTAATACATTTATTAATTAATTTTTCACATTTTTAATATAAATTTATGAGTTTAAAAAGACTTATAATCAATCAAGAATTTTAAACTTTTAAATCTTCTTTATTTGAAATAAATTTATTGTTATCAAAATAAAATTATTGTATATTATTAAATATATTTTACAATATATCATTTTGTATTTATTAATAATATTTTATCTTAAATACTATTCGACTTTATTTAACGTTTTATCTTTTATATATTTGTATATTATTTTTATCTTAAATTGATTAGACTTATTATTTCAATTTTGTAACGTTTTATTCTTACAACCAATTTTGTATAATTGTTTCACAATTTTTAAATTTCATATTACAAAAAATATGAAAATATTTAATACATTTATTAATTAATTCTTTCATATTTTTTAATATGAATTTATGAGTTTGAAAAGACTTATAATCAATCAAAAAATTTTAAGTTTTAAATCTTCTTTATTTGAAATAAATTTATTGTTATCAAAATAAAATTATTGTATACTATTAAATATATTTTACAATGTATCATTTTGTATTTATTAATAATATTTTATCTTAGATAATATTCGATTTTATTTAATGATATAAATATTTACCATTTATATATTTGTTATATTGTTTTTTTTATTTTTATAACATACATTATATTAAGTATACATAAAAATAAAAAAATTACATAAGATATGGAAATCCAATATTTTCTCATTTTTCTCTGTCTGAATTGAATAAACAGATCTCCTTTGAATTTGAGTTGAAGTCAACCACATACACATTGTTTTTTTATAGACAGATATCCCTATTGCATCTGACTTAGAGCTGTCTATTGGCATAAGATGTGGGTAAATACTACTTTGTATTAACCAGGACAAACCTGACTAATACTAATGAGATTATGTTGAACACTTCAACATAAGCTACTTTAAAAAAAGAGACGACATGTCTCCGATTTCCAACATCTGACATTTAAAAACTCAATCGGATATGTCGCCGACATCCGATATTTACAACATTTGGTACATATGTAAATTCATCGTGAATGCGATGACCTAAAAGGACATATGAGACAAGGACATAAGAATGTAGCATCGGGGACAGTTGCACGTCTCCTAAAAAAGAACTCCTCAAGTGGCTCTATAAATGTCTCAACAGGGGGATCATCAAAGAGTTTATTCATAGCAGGATGATCCTTGAGATGAATGTCACTGATCTTAGTAGTGTTCTTGACCACGATAGGGGAAGAGACAGTTACTACAAAGTCAATGATAAGCTCTTAGCCCTCACTCTGGATATGATTCGCCAAGATAACATGGGGAAGCTCGGGCTCGCTCTCAGTCGGGACCATAGGAAATGAGTCGGAATCAATGGGTGGATCACTCGTCAAACTCAGTACCTCACTGGGGTGAGAAAAATCAGTCTCAGGTACCACTTTTATCGAGTCTGACGGGTCAAGTGTAGCCAAAATTGTGGCCCCATAATGGAAGAGATACATAAAAGTGAGGTCAAGGTGGTCATCCACTCGACTGCCTTTAGTGAATCTCAAGTACTGTTCATTATGAAGCGCAAGCTGGAATGTCTTCCCAAGAGACTTAAAGTAGTGATATGTCAACTTAGAATGTATCTCAGATTGAAGCCCAGACTGAAATCAGGAAGCAGTCATAGCTAGTCCTTCTCGGATGTCGCTTCTCACTCCTAACTCATCAAAATGATTCATATACTCAGTGACAAAATTGGATCCTTGTTGTTGGGACAATAAATGCTCAAGTAGGCAACTCTGATAGGAAGGGGGTAAATACCTCTAACATAAAATATGTTTCATCTCTAACAAACTCGTGATTTGGTGAAGACGTTCTTGCACATAGGTCCTCTCAATGCTAAGCCAATATGCCTCACATGATCTAGCAATCTAAGTTTCGCAAATTTTACACGACTCTCACTAGATAACTTAAAATGATCGAGATAATATTTCATGTCCACGAGCCAATAACTAAAGGACTAAGGAATCGATGAGCCGTCAAAAGATGGAACTACAGTACGAAAGTGACACTCGAGATCTATCTCAAAATGATGATCTTCATAATAATCATACACACGGTAATCGAGCCGTATTGAAGGATAAACACGATCCGCTCGCGTACTGTGATATGGACGACAATAATAATCATATTGATCGTCTCTAGAATAGTGGGATCGCGTGATGGATCAACACAATATCTGGAAGTGATGTGCTGCGATCGAGAGTAATCATTATAGTAACATGAGGATCTACCAGAAGGGACTCTACGAGAGCGGTTGTAAATGAACTTAAGATCCCAAATAAAGAAAAGAAATAATGGTGATACCTAGCCATGAAGCAACTTATAGACTTTACTAAAAATGTATTAAACTAAATCCCGAACATGTGCTCTGCTACCAATTTAATGCATGACGAATCTATAGGATGTGGACTTACGATGTCATAACCCTAAATGTAATACATGTGAGCACGTGATGAATGTAAGGGACATAAACGAACCCTAAAATGAATATACAGATGAACATAAACACACAATCCAATGAACTAATGAAGGATATCCCTAATGCGATGCACAAGCAATAACTCAATCACACAAGTATTGTTCTGAGGCACAATTAATTAAACAACTTAACTATAAAATCTCGTGCAAGCGTCGCAATTGATTACAATATTGCAATGAAAGTAAGCAAAAAATAATTACAAGTTAATTGAGAATGCACTGAAATTAAAATACGAAGTGAATAAATCTTTTTAACGTCAATAAAGATATGTAACAATCAAATTAATGTACATCAAATATTACTAGCAATACAAGATATTTGAACAATGTGAATAAATGAGTACTAAAAGTAAAAGTTCACCAAGTATTTGATGTCGGTGGTGTTGATGATTGTCCGGGAGTGAGGATAGTGTTGTGTGGGGTTTTTCGAAGAGGGGGGTAGATGTTTGGTGGGTTGAGAGGGCTATTGGAGGAGGTAAAAATGCAGGTATGGTGTTGTTGGGGAAGGGCTGGAATGGATATATGGAGGGGTATTGTCATAGAAATGGAGGGTTGGAGAGGCTTCAGGTAGGTGTTTGGGAGTGGATTTGGCTGAGGAAAGGGGCTGGAAAGCATGATGTACAACATGGAGGTAATAAATGGTGTGATTTTGGAGTGGGAAGGGGCTGAAATGCTGAAATAAGGGGAGATGATAGTCGGGCCTATTGCGGGGGAATGTTGAGGGATGTATTTTGGAGTGTAGATGTCCAAGAAGGCTAGGATATGCAGCGGGGAAAGGAGAGGATGTTCGAATTTGAAGTGGGGAGGGGTGAAATACCTAGTAGGAGAAAGCAAGAGGCAGCAAGAGACGGCGAGAGGCGGCAAGAGGTGGTGAAAGGCGGCAAGAGGCGACGGAAGGCGGAGGGAGGCGACGAAAGACGGAGGGAGGCAGTAGAAGCCGGCGGAAGTAGTTCGGCATCACACCAAACGCCCGACATCGCACCGAGCAGTATGACCGAGCAGTTCCACTTTTGGAAACCAAACCCATGATGCCCTCCTCATGTGGATACTAGTGAAACATAAGGGGGGAGGGAATTAGGTTAAAGTTATTTCATGGTTACGATCGCCGGACGTATAATTTAACCCAACTTTTAAAATACTTGTAAGAAAAATAAAAAAAACACATAGAAATATGAAAATCGAGCTGGCCGCCCTCACGGTCTCCAATCGTCTATTGGATGATCCAAAAGTCGCTGATCTCCATCATTAGGGATATGGGTTGGAGAAGTTGGTCGTTGTTTGCTGCGAGGGAACGGAGGTGGTGCAAGGAATGATGGAAGAAGGCAGATCTGGTGTCATGGAAAGGAGGAGCTGGCGGTGAAGCTCGTGCAGCATGGCGTGGAGGTCAGTTATGGTGACATCCATCCGGTCGAAGCGTATGTGCATCGAGGTGGCAGTAGTGTGTTACGCCCCCGGACGAGGCCCGGCTATTTGGCCGGCAATACAGGCGGCGGCTGAGGCGTGACGGAGGCGACAACGGGGCTGAACCAATTGGTTCAGCCCCCTTTTCATAAGTTTCGGCCCAAGGGGGGCTGAACCAAGTTGGTTCAGCCCCCATCGGGGCCCGCCGACCCCCATCGGGGCCCTCCGGCCCCCTTGGTCGGCCGGCCCTGGGTCCGGGTATAAATATACCGGACCCCCATTTTGAATGGATATGAAAATTATTATTCAGGTATTTCCCCTTTCTTACTCCCTCAACCCTAATTTCTCTAGTCACCTTAGATCTTCTCTCTTCTCCTTTTTCTTCTTCCTAACATTTGGTATCAGAGCCTCTTTTCTCCACCATGGTAACCACTCGCACGCAAGAGGAAGTGGGCCGCTTGGAAACCCTAGAAGACAATCTCGTAGGGTTGACAGATTCGGTGGCCGCAATCGAGAAAAACGTGAAAACTTCCACTCAAAGGATCGAAAAACGGATCGACACCCGAATGGAAGAGATCATGGCATTTTTGGCACAAAACTTGAAGGGTAAGGTCGTGATGGAGGAGGATTCGGGTGAATCTCCCGCTGCAGGACTTGATCCGCACCGGATCGGCCAGGAGGGCTCGGTAAGCGGTGTCGGGACCACGCAATGGGCCGGATCAGGCACGGGGGGCGTCGGCCGGGTCGGAGCAGGCGGGGATGGTTCCGGCGGGGCCGGATCGGGCACGCCAGGAGGTCCCGGGTTCGGATCGGGCGTTGGAGGCGCCGGCGGGTTCGATCGGGCGTGGGGGGGCTCGGCGGGCTTGGATCTGGCGCAGGAGGTATCGGAGGTGTCGGCGGATCTGGAGGGGGCTCCGGCGGGATCGGATCGGCCGGAGTTGGCTCCGGCGTGTACGGCGCAGGCGGCAGTGGCCCCGAATTTGGCTCCGGCGGGTATGGCGCAAGTGGCGGTGGCCCCGGTGGGATCAGCACACCCGGTTTCGACGATTTGGGCGCTAGAGGAGGTGGGTGGCCGTTTCCCCCATATGGAGGAGGGGAGGGCCTGCTACCTCATCCAGCAAGAGGAGGCATGCAGTGGGGTGGTGCTGCGGCGGCGGGGAAGTTTCGTCGTGGCGTCCCGGGCGTGCCTTTTGAACACGAAGGACCAAAGAGACCGCCGGGATTTGGACAGGAGGCGGGGTGGGGAGGACAAGCCGGTCAGCGGTCGTACATGCCGGCGAAACTGACACGCATGAATTTCCTTGGATATGCCAGAGGGGACGCCTTGGAATGGGTACAAAAGGCGGAGTTGTTTTTTAGCTATCAAGAGGTACCCGAGGTACATTGGGTGCAACTGGCGTCCTTCCACATGGAGGACGATGCTTTTCAGTGGACGCAGTGGTTCCTGCGGGGGAGAGATTATGCGTCGTGGGCAGAGTTTGTTGATGGGTTCACCGCTCGATTAGGGCCCCTGGAGTTCGAAGACTTTGAGGCTCTCTTGCAAAAATTACGTCAGAAGGGAACCGTGATGGAATACAGGACGGAGTTCGAAAAATTGGCAAATAGGGTGCACTGGGAGGAGAGGACACTCCTCAGTTGTTTTGTCGCTGGGTTGAAGGACCACTTAAAAGATGAGGTTCAGGCGTACATGCCCCGCAGCTTGAATCACGTCATCAGTCTGGCCCGCATTCAAGAAGAGCGGTTCAACAGGCAACGGTCTCGCACTACGGTGAGGCCCACTACTACTACACCGGTTACTGCCAGGAAGGACCCGCCGGTAGCGGGACGGCCGACAGTGACACGGCTGTCCTGGAGCGAGATACAAGCACGAAAGGAAAAAGAACTTTGTTTCAACTGTGATGAGAAGTTTACGGTAGGACATAAATGCCAGAAGGTCCCGATCTTTATGTTACAACAGGAGGTGGATGACGAGTTGAGTCCAGAGGAGCTGGATTTCGGAGGCGACTTGGACCTGATCGAGCTTGGGGTCTCTCTGCATGCCGTGGAGGGGTGTAACCCCCCTCTGCTTACTATGCGGCTTGCGGGGCGGGTCCGGCAGGAGAAGGTGAACATCCTGGTGGACAGCGGGAGTACGCACAATTTCATCCATCCGGATGTGGCACAGAAGATTGGGCATTTGATTGACACTGGCTGCCTTCCAGGTCATGATGGCCAATGGCAGCAAATTGCAGTGTCAGGGTGTACTTAAGGGAGTGGAAGTTCGGATGCATGGATACGTCGGACGCACAAATGTCTATCTTTTACCCATTCGGGGCTCGGACATGGTGCTGGGAGTTCAGTGGCTGCAGCAGTTAAGGAGGATCACCTTCGATTGGGACCAGATGACAATAGAGTTCTTGCAGCGTGGGAAGCAGTTCTGTTTGCGGGGTCTCACTTCTTCGCCGGTCAAGGAAATTTCTCTACGCAGTCTCCAACAGCTCCATGAGGCGGGAAGTTTGATGGCGGTTCTTTTGGGTGTGAGGACGGATGAGGTGGAGTCAGTTGAGGTGCCTATGCAGATGCAGGCTTTGGTTGAGCAGTATGCGGACATTTTCCAGAAGCCACGTACACTTCCGCCTTCATGGTTTCGGGATCATCAGATTGTATTCAAGACAGGGACGGAGCCTCCCAATATCCGACCCTACAGGTACCCGCACATGCAGAAGGCCGAGATTGAGCGCAGCGTACGAGAGATGCTCGATGCAGGCATCATAAGGCCGAGCACGAGTTCCTTCTCGGCTCCGATCATTCTTGTCAAGAAAAAGGATGGGTCTTGGCGGTTTTGTGTAGATTACCGTTCCCTGAACAGTGGCACACTGAAGGATAAGTTTTTGATCCCGTTGATTGAGGAGCTGTTAGATGAGTTACACGGGGCGACACGGTTCACCACGCTTGATCTACGGTCTGGATATTACCAGATCCTTATGAAGGAGGAAGACATACACAAGACAGCATTCAGGACTCATGACGGTCATTATGAATTCTTGGTGATGGCCAACGGGTTGACGGGTGGACCGTCCACCTTCCAGGCGAATATGAACGAGATCTTCAGGGACCTTCTTCGTCACTTCGTGCTCATCTTCTTCGATGATATCCTTATTTACAGTGCTACTTGGGAGGACCACTTGCGCCATGTTGACAAGGTATTCGCCATTTTACGTCAGCGCCAGTTGTTTGCTAAGAGATCGAAGTGTTCGTTTGGTCAAGAGAAAGTGGAGTATCTGGGGCACTTGGTCTCGGCCACAGGGGTGAAAGTCGATCCTCGGAAGATTTAGAGCATGCTCTCTTGGCCGCGGCCCCAGACCCTTCGGGCTCTGCGGGGATTCTTGGGCCTTACCGGATACTACCGGCGGTTCGTGCGTGATTACGAGAAGATTGCCAGGCCACTGACACAGCTGTTACAGAAGGACGCTTTTTCTTGGTAGGATGAGGCTGAGGCTGCTTTCCAGGCACTCAAGCGGGTTATGACGTCAACTCCAGTCTTAGCACTCTCGGATTTCCCCAAGGAGTTCGTCGTGAAGACGGACGCCTCCGGGGTGGGATTGGGTGCTGTGTTGATGCAGGAAAGGCGGCCGATTGCCTTTTACAGCAAGGCATTGGCTCCAAGGACGTTGGGATTATCGGCGTATGAGAAAGAGATGTTGGTTGTCATCCATGTCGTGGGCCTCTGGCGACCGTACCTGTTGGGCCGTCATTTCAAGATTCGGACAGATCATCAGAGTTTGAAGCACTTCTTAGACCAGTGGGTTTCCTCCCCCCTACAACAGAAGTGGGTCACCAAACTTTTGGGGTACGACTATGAGATTGTTTACCGGCAAGGGAAGGACAATCGGGTTGCTGATGCCTTGTCTCGCTTGCCGGAGGGCACTCTAGCTCACATTTCTACGCCCCAGCTGGATGCTATCGATGAGATTCAGGAGGTCCAACGGGACCCCGAGCTGCAGGCTATTGTGCAGGATCTACGGCAGGCGCGTGAGGAAGCTCCAGGCTATCATCTACAAAATGACCGGCTATACTATTGGGGTCGGGTGGTCATACCCTCCCAGTCGGCTTGGAGGACAGTCATGATGCACGAGTTCCACTCGTTCCCGATGGGCGGCAACGCCGGTGTTCTCTGCACTCTTCAGCGAGCACGGGCCAATGTGTTTTGGAAGGGAATGCGACGGGATATTCAATTATTTGTTCAGCAGTGTGACGTGTGCCAGCGGCAGAAGTACGAGACCATCTCCCCGGCTGGATACTTACGCCCTTGGAGATTCCGCACCAGATTTGGGATACCGTGACCATGGATTTCATTGATGGCTTGCCTCGGTATAAGGGCAAGACAGTCATTTTGGTAGTGGTTGATAAGTTGTCCAAATACGGACATTTCCTCGCCCTGATCCATCACTATAACGGCGAGTCTGCTGCTTCTCTTTTCACTCGCGAGATTGTTCGGCTTCAAGGCGTCCCTCGGGCGGTCATCTCGGATCGCGATCCCACTTTTGTTGGCAATTTTTGGCGGGAACTCTTTCGTTTACAAGGGACCACCATGCGCTTCAGCACGGCTCACCATCCGCAAACGGACGGTCAGACTGAGGTATTGAATCGGGGCATAGAGACCTACCTTCGATGCTTCATCATGGACAAGCCGCGCACGTGGACGAGTTGGTTGCATTGGGCTAAATACTGCTTCAACACTTCCTATCATTCAGCCAGCAAGCTGACTCCCTTTGAGGTGGTTTATGGGCGTCTGCCTCCTTCTCTGAGCAGTTATGAGCCGGGTGGTACGGCAGTGGCAGCAGTTGACCGAGCACTCTATGATCGTGATCGCGCACTTGCTACCTTGCGGGAGAATCTCCGAACGGCACAGGATCGTATGAAGGCCCAGGCGGACAGACATCGGACCGAGCGGGAATTTCAGGTGGGGGGGAGGTTTTTCTCAAGCTCCGCCCCTATCGGCAGTTGTCTGTTGCACAGCGGACGAATCAGAATTTGGCACCGCGTTATTATGGTCCATTTCCGATCACCCGGCGGGTAGGACCAGTTGCTTATACATTGGCGCTGCATGAAGGGTCCAGGATACATCCCACTTTCCACGTCTCCCTGTTGAAGCGGAAGATTGGCGACACTGTCCAGGTCAGCCCTTGTTTGCCAGAAGCTACTAGCGGGGGCAAGCTGCGCCCAATTCCTGACGACGTACTGTTGATCAAGTGGAAGCGTCGCGGCATGGCATACTGTCCTGAGCTATTGGTCAAGTGGAAGGGTCTCGGCGCAGAGCACAACACCTGGGTGGATTTGATAGAGTTTCGAGAGTTCTACCCCGATTACCACCTTGGGGACAAGCTGGTTTTTGATGGGGAGGGGAATGTTACGCTCTCGGACGAGGCCCGGCTATTTGCCCGGCAATACAGGCGGCGGCTGAGGCGTGACGGAGGCGACAACGGGGCTGAACAAATTGGTTCAGCCACCTCTTCATAAGTTTCGGCCAAAGGGGGGGGGGGGGGGGGGGCTGAACCAAGTTGGTTCAGCCCCCATCGAGGTCGGTCGGCCCCCTTGGTCGGTCGGCCCTGGGTCCGGGTATAAAGATACCGGACCCCCACTTTGAATGGATATGAAAAGTATTATTCAGGTATTTTCCCTTTCTTCCTCCCTCAATCATAATTTCTCTAGTCACCTTAGATCTTCTCTCTTCTCCTTCTTCCTAACATAGTGGGCATATGACACGTCTACGAACGAAGAGTGAGACCTGATTGCATTAAACGGGAACACGGATACAGTCCGGAGCGAACTCCAGCAACGATCAAGGAGGTTGGGTGTGACACGCGGCATTTTCTCGTAAGTCTTTTACACGTTATTCATTATTCAATATCACTAAATTATCTCATATGAAGAAATATAAAATAAATCAGTAACAATGTTAGCTATCACAGTTTTGTTTTACTGTTGAAGCTTCTTTAGGGAATTTGGGCAACTTATTTAATATTTGAATACTGGGAAGAAGTGCAGCATGAGCTTGGTCTTAGAGTTATTGGATCACTGGTCTCATGTAAAGACATGAATAAACTCATGTCTTAAGTAGATATTTCTTAGGTTATTATGATGACCGACAGCTGTTAAGGCTGCAATGGGTATTGATGAAGTTTACTAATAGGTTAGCCTTGGTTTTAATTTATTGTGAGGTGGTGGTTTCTATAGCATTATTTTATTTCCTCCCCCTAATCTCTCTACCAAGATACACGTCTTTACTCTCATTCTTTCCCATTTCGCATCTAGGGCTCTAGAACAGGGCCGATCTCCTTCTCAACGCTTCTCTCCTCCCTCTCTTGATTCCGGAGTTTTCCTGAATATTTTTGGTGCCCAGATTTCTTTAACGGAGTGATTTGGTGGTTGTGGGGTTGTACCCTAATCTCTCTACCAAGATACACGTCGTTACTCTCATTCTTTCCCATTCTTGAGTGTTTGGAGGAAGTCATAGTATCAATTGGTACTCCATAGAGGGCTGATGAGTGATGCTTCACTTGAAGTCTCACATTTCACGTTTTTCCTTAAAACAACTCCTAGAAATCGAAGTCAACTCTAGAGATCAACATCATAGCTATAACGTGATGCAATCTTGATAATAATGCTCATTAATGATATGATTCCTAAACAGATATCACGAAGAATGGCATCCCAGGGTAGACAAGTCGATGACGTGGGGCGTAACACTGGAAAGGAAAAAGTAATGGTGAAATTTATCTTTTTACTTTATGCTTTATTCAAGTATTTTTACTTACATAATAATGAAAATGATATTTCTTTGGCATGTGGCATTATGAAGGTTGTTTTTATATCACTGATAAAATTTCTCGCACATATGTATGGCCTTGGCAAAGGCAACCAGGCGAATGAAAATATGATGGGATTATTAAATAAACAACTTTAAGTATATGTAATATAAACGTGTAGACACAAGGTAATGTTAAGGGTTTAATTGAGATTGAATTTACATGAATGATACTAATGGCTGCCCAACCAACCAGTCGGCCAAAAGGCATAGACGCGTGTTAAACGTACTAGTTTGGACATTGAAGACCCTAAGGGGTCGGGCCCAAAGACTGAAATACGGGAATGAAAACTGAATACAGATTCAATTGCCCTTAGTATTTCCTAACTGATAAGTCATCATTGATATTACTGTTATATAATCAATGCTATTACTGTTATCTAATCATTGTTATTACTATTAATGCTTCATTTGGTTTAGCGATTGCGGTTGTAAATAGAGTTGTTGCAAATGGAGTTTTGTAAATGGAGCTGTTGAAAACCGATTGCTGCAAATGAAGATCTGTTAGGATAGTCTACGTTTCCAAAGCTTTTCTGAACAAAGAACCGTTTGGCAAAACAGCGGTGGCGTTTTATAAATATTTTTTTAATAAATTGTTGAAAATAATATTTTCTTTATTAATATTATATAATTTTTAATCATATATATATTATGTTTTTCTATTATATATATATATATATATATATTATCAATATTAATGTTCAAACTATAGATATATATTTTTGTAATTTATAAATTGTTTTTGTAAATTCTCTTGTTCCTCCGCCGACTCACCCTTTTTCCGCCATGATTTCGCTTGTCTCCACCGCCGGAGGCCAGCCCGGAGCCCACCGGCGGGGTCGCCGGACCCCGGCGTGGCTCCGGCTGGCGTTCACGGCCCTTCCTTCAAGCCCCATGAGAGGCGGCAGGCGGAGCACTGGATGCGGAGGACGGGCAGCAGGCTTCATCCAAACGCGATAAACGGAGGTTATCCCGGGGGTTTCGTCCTGCATTTTTTTGAGCAGGAAGAAACGCTGCGCGGTTCCAATATCAGGAGGAAAAACAAATGAAAATTTAAGTCGGTGTTGCGTTTTAGGAAAACGAAACGCCCAAAAATAGATTAACAAACAAAGCCTAAGCCATCATTGATATTACTGCTATATAATCATTGATATTATAATGCTATGCATTGTTATCCTTAACCCTTCTTGTTTGCATGTACAGCAGATTAAAAAGGTATTTTCTCGTTTGATCTTTATAGAAGATTAATGTTTTCATCTCTAACATTTTAGGCACAGGGAAGACACAAGCTAGCCATCGCTAGAAGCGTAACTGAAGGACATCATGGCTATGAAATTATGAAAGCATTTAGCTTCATTTGTTGTGTTCATTGCTAGATGTTTCTTTCTTATTCTGTATAAAGAA
Organism: Platanthera guangdongensis; assembly: GCA_039583875.1. NCBI lineage: Eukaryota > Viridiplantae > Streptophyta > Magnoliopsida > Asparagales > Orchidaceae > Platanthera > Platanthera guangdongensis. The sequence continues at coordinate 91,083,745 of CM077157.1, read as the reverse complement.
AACTGTTGGAGACTTATCTAGTTGTCATAACATGTGGTAAATGTGGGATGTGTGATTGTAAATATATGAGTTAATAAGTTCTTAACATTTCTTGAAGGTTGTATATACTCATTGTGAATGATAGTTTCTATGTATTTTATGTGAAATACTTTATTTTATCATGTTATGATATTACTATTGACTGTGGCGGACTACGGGCCGTTACACTGGGTCCTCCCACGATCCCTCTCTCAAGAATGAGAGCCCAAAATCCTAAAATAAAAAAGATACCAAACACGTACACTCCTCCCCCTTATATAGATGAGGGAGGGAAACAAAGGAAATACAATATTAATAAATAAATTAATTAATATAATTAATATTAATTAATTAATATCATTTAATTACAAGAATTAATCACGGTGGCTTCCATATGCGCTCCCCCGACACCTGCAAGGATGTGTACTTCGATGGAGATGACTTCGTAACAATATGCCGCCCATGAAAATTGGCCTTGCCCTCAAGGTTAAGATGACTAGATTTGTCTGGATCATTAACAATGTCGGCAGCGGGTACAGTCAAAAAAAATGACGGCAAAGGGCGGAGAAACACGGATGATTAAAATTAGTGGGGATGGAATTGGGTGGCACGGTGGGTGGAAGGGTGAGTGGAGGTAATAATGAAAAATAAGAAAGGGGGACAAGCTAGAAATTGATGGCATGGGATAAGAATAAAAAAAAACGTGGGCAGGGGTTGCGGCAGGTTATGGAAAAAGAAAAAAACGAAGGTGTGCAGCTCAAGAAGGGGCATAGCAGCCGAGCGGGAAGGTTGGTCGAGACAGGAGGCCGAAGAGGACTTGACGCGGGCAGCGGAAGAAGAAGACGAGTGGGGAAGGAGTGATCGCGGGCGCGCGTTGTCGTCGCAGGAGCTGGCACGGACTGGATCTGGCGGACGACAGTTGTGCGGGCTTCTGCTTCGGCAACCAGAAACGGCATAGGAGGTGCGGTCGGTGCTACGGCGCTGGGAGGCGCGGCCTCCGCTACGGTTGACGGCAACATTGCGGGCTGGATCTGGCAGCCGCGATCTGGATGGCCAGGCCAAGGATCTGGACTGGCGGTAGACAAAAAACGGACGTGATTGGTGGCTGGTCGGCATCGCTCTGTAGGTGTGTCGCTAGAGGAATCTGATCGAGCTCGTCGAGCCGATCGAGCTTAGTGTGCATGTGATGCACCATGATGAGGATGTTGGCGAGCATATCGGTTTGTCTATCGAGCTTGGCACGGATGGAGATGGCGGTGAGGCGGGTGTTCACCGCGTCTTGATCCCCGGCAGCTTGGAACGAGCGGACGGGGGCGGCAGGTCGGACCATTGATACGTCTACGAACGAAGAGCGAGACATGATTGCATTAAACGGGAACACAGATACAATCCGGAGCGAACTCCGGCCAAGATCAAGGAGGATGGGTAGTCGATTCCTACCGGCCGAAGAATGAGAGCCCAAAACCCTAAAACAAAAAAGAAATCAAACACAAACACTCCTCCCCCTTATTTAGATGAGGGAGGGAAACATAAAGGAAACACAATATTAATAAAGAAATTAATTAATATAATTAATATTAATTAATTAATATCATTTAATTACAAGAATTAATCACGACGGCTTCCATATGCGCTCCCCCGACACCTGCATGGTTGTGTACTTCGGCAGAGATGACTTCGTAACAGCATAGTTGAAGGGAAAGGAGGTAGTCGATTCCCACCGGCCGAAGAATATGCGGGAGTGCAAGGGGGTGCAAGGGGATCCAGCAGGTCGGCCAATTGACAGCTAAAAGCTATCGCCGAATGAAATATACTAGATTAAAGAGGAACAATGAATACATAATACTGAGACATCCTCACAAATTTCCAAGGTAAGATAACTCTCCAACCTTAATTATTAAAGACGCAAGGCACATCAAGGTGCAAAGAGGTCCTGGAGACTAAGCGCAGGTGCGCGCCAGACGAAAGCAATGTGCAACCACATCCATTTTAAATAATCAACATCAAACATCATTTCATCTTCTCGATAAAATTCTTTATCTATTCTACAAGTTAATCATTCATTTACCATCGTTTATGTCTCTTAACAAATAGAATTAATATGGTAACTTGCATTATATCTCAATGCACAATTATCGTTTACAAATACTAAATCAATTAAAAATTATTGAGTTATTGCATTATTTTTTTCTTTATTTTTGGAAAACAATTTACAACAAAAAACTTACTCAGGCACACAATTTATGTTTAAAAGGCGCAAATAAGACGCACGAAGGCGCAAATAAGCCTGGTGAGTCTTGAGTTTTAGGCGCGCCTTTAACAGCATAGTCTCCAATTATATCTTTATACTATAAGCAAAGAGCAAAAGAGTCATGGTGTAACATTTGGATGCCCAAAATACCCTTCATAATGGTGTAATATTTATTTCCTAAATACCTCTCATATAATCAACTCCCTTTTTCATTTATTTGGGTCTTTTTGTATGTGAAAACATATGTTTTTTTTACAAAGTAAAAAATATAATCGTGATTTAGATTTTTTTTACGGTCATTTTGAGTACTCATATGTATATGTTGCGGGCGTAGCCCGCAGCGACACATATAGCACGGGCGAAGCCCGTACGGAGGCGGGCGAAGCCCGCCTAGATGAGTCCGAAGACCACCCAAGAGCTCTCCCCTCCTTTTTATTTGTTTGGGCCGGATCTTGAGTGGTCTTTTTAGTCATTTCTTCTTATACTTTGAGAACTCTTCTTATAGATGTGGTCGAAGATCACCCAACTCGCAGACGACAAAAATAATTCAGTCTGATTTAGCCACCCTGTTCGACAGATGGTAGATTTTGAGAACGAATGTCGCTCCCACGACAAATGTCGCCCCCAAGATAGATGTCGCCCCCACGACAAATGTCGCCCCCTCGACAAATTTCGCACCCACCGACCCACGACCAATGTTGCCGCCAAATGTCGTCCCCTCGACAAATGGTGCACCCTTGACAAATGACGCACCCACGACGAATGTTGCCCGCACGGGGTCCCCCGTGCACGACTGCTTCTTCTTATATAGGATGGAGACCCATTATAAAACAAAATACACTAAAATACAACATATGCAATTAATTAAGAATATAAGATAATCCATAAAGGGAGACGCCTCTCCGAGAGAGAGAATTCTCGCATAGTGAGCCCGATCATTCGAGCACGAGTCACTTATATGCTAGGGCTTAGACATATCAACGCCCTAAATCATCGAACTAGCATGTTGAATTGCTAATCAAATATTTATGTGCACAAAAAAGCCGCAGCATGCTCCAATGTAAAATGCGGACCAATTGCACACATCGAAACATATTCGCATCGATGCAATCATCCAAACTTCATTTTAAAACTAAGATTCAATACAGTACACAATAATCATTTGTTTTATACCATCTTTTAATAGTCAAATATCCTAAAAATCTAAGGATCTATTTGGGGCAGCTGATGCAGATAAGAAAGCTGTTGTGAGAAACTAGCGGTGTGAATAGAGCTGTCATGATAGCACAAAGAAGAAAACTACAGACGATTTGGAGAATCTGTATTTTCTACATTCTCATCAAATTTTGTTAAACGTCTTTGAGGAAGAAGATGCAGAGATGCTTAGACCCTCGTGGAATGCTAATGTGGGTGCTTGTTCATCTAGTTCAATAATTTTTTCCTCAAAAAGCTTTTGAACTTCTTTGGGAGTAAAATTGAAGTAAAAACCCTACACCGTTATATGGTATAAGACTTGCAACCTACAAAGCATTGACACTTCAAAATGCTCAGTGTACCTGTGTCGGACTCTCTGACACGCGCCCGACTGTCCGACACGCATCCAACTCTCTGACACTCGTGTCGGAAATCGGACACGCTACCTCACGCGGGACTCGCGTGCCCCCCTCAATCGGACACGCGTGTCCCTAAGCTAGCTACTCATGGTGAGGCGGGAGGCAATTTGTTTTAGAAGCTTAATTTTTGTGAAAAATGTTTTATAAGTTCATATACAAGAGTAAGAGCATATTTGTTAATGATTGATGGAAAAGAAATTGTAAAATGTGTAAAAGTCTCAATGAGTGATTTATTTGAGATGAAAAAACTAGAATAAGAGGTGAATGCTAGAATAGGGAGTCTTACTCCTAAAAACGTATTTTTGTCCTCTTCTATCATTTCAAGTAGTGAAGGTGGATCTACTTGTGTGGTGGATATTTTCTATAAAAAAGGAAGATTGAAAGTAGGGGAAAGACTTGCTTGAAAATCCAATATTTTTACTGATGATATATAATGATATTTTGTTAATGTTCTATCTTGTTTTGACGATTTGTTAAGTTTTACATTTGAATATTTGATAACTAATATTTAAACATGACGTATTTTATTTGAATATTTGTTAACTGTTCGTTTTTATTATTTTTTGTTAAATATTTTAGGATTTTCATAATCATAAAAAATAAAAATTTAATATATGTGTCCCAGCGTGTAGGAATATGGTATTTTATGAGAATTGACGAGTTGTGTATCATGTCATGTCGCGTGTCGGTGCAACATAGCTTACAACTTAAGTGACTATATGAGAACTACACTCATAAAACTAAAATTACAAACAGGCAAATATGTTTGGGAACGTCATGCTTAAGCTCCATAAAAAGCCTAATGAGTTCAACCTTGGGTTTTGTTAACTAGCATTCCCTGTGAGATAACAATGAAGGGATCATTTACCATCTTTATTAGTGTCATTAACATCAACAGTTTCCTTAAGAAGTACTTTAGTGCGGTTCCGGGTGTGAGGGGGTTTGCGGCGGCAGTGAGAACGTGAAAGGGAGAGGGAGAGAAAGAGAGAGAGAGAGAGAGAGGGAAAAGTGGAGAGAAGAAATAGGGTTAGAAAATAAGCATAACATTCATCCGAGATACCAAATACAATGTCCATGTGCCCTATTATAGAGGCGAGGGGTGAATATAAAAGCAAACCCGAAATTGGGAAAAACAGAAATTACTAAAAATGCGACAGAAAAAATTACCAATAATGCGACAGCCAAATATAGAACATAATAAATATTAATTATCCTCTGCGGTCTCGGTGGGCCCCTGTGGTATACGGGCCCGGCGCGTGTAGACTTGTCATTTGGGCTCGTCGTCGTGAAGTTCCGTAACAATGCCGCCATCTGAAAAATGTGTCTTGTCCTCAAGGCAATAATCGGCGATATGGCGGCAAAAATCAACCCGAGGAAGCCACGACGCGTCGGAGTCGGGGCGACCGGTCCAACCCACAAAAACTTCCTCTGATGTATGGTCCCCCGGAATGCGGCATCGGCAATCGAGGAATGAGGCGGGATAGCTGGTCGCCTCCCCGGAAAAGTCGAGATCTATACAGAGTTTTATATAACTTTTATCTTATCGTATAAACAGGAGTTTTGAATAAAACTGATCCCCTCAGAAATATATGCATCGCTTTTAGGTTTTTCCCTCGCCCACATTTTATTACATAACGATATCTTAATGAGTTAAACTCATATGCACATGCATCGTTTATTAAAAAGTAAACAAAAATAGTAAATTATATGAATAAACTGAATTCAAGAAATAAAATACTCACAGCAGTTTTGCCCTTATTCATATTATCCTGAGACGTCATCCTTTTTCGTTTAATTATTGAATGCGGAAAACATTGTAATAGCATAAATTTTTAATTGGGTTGCGTCTCTTATAATACATAAGAGATTTATGAAAAGTCGGAAAGCCAAATAATACACCGAAAAACTCAAAATACTCGGAAATGATCACAGAAAACAACTTCAGCTCATGCACTTTGTTAGACAGCCATGAATATGCTTTGAAATGGGCTAAAACCAGCCCCCAAATGGAACTTCTTGTCCTCTTAAAAGTGATGTCCAGAAAGATAAAAAACAAGTGAGCCAACATCCAAATACAAACAGCCATACAGTAGCTCAAAAACAGCACAAAACAGTCAATATTCAGCCCAAAGGCAGCCCAAAAACTAATGTATAAACCGTGAAAAATCAGCCCAAAATAGATGAAAAAAATCTGTCCTAAACAGTACATAAAACAGCCATAAAACAGTGACAATAACTGTCCCAAATCAATGCAAATGAAGCCCTAAACCAGTGTTAAACAGGGCAAGAATCAGCCATGGAATCAGTGCAACAGAAAATGCTTACCGTGGAACAGAAGAGAGGAGAAAGAGGGAGCAGGTGTTGCACAACCGTCCCTTTGAGGACTGTCGAAGTCCAACCATGACCTTCCTAACTCTCCAAAGAAGTACTGAGACGAAAGAGGCGGCAATAGCTTGGTAGTAGCAGAGCAACAGCAAGGTCGGGCAGCAACCTCGGGAGCAACAGCAGGGAGCAGAACAGCAGGGAGCAGGGCTCAGGCAGCAGTACAGCAACAGTTTGGTTCAGCGGAGAAGAGGGAAAGCAGTTGGAGAAGGAGAGTAAGAAATCCATCAAGTATTTAAAGAGGGGCATGGGCGGTGAAGAGGCAGCAAAAAACCAAATGATGAAGAGGAAACAAGAGGCCAAAAGGCATTTGCTAACTCAAATAGGTGTCACCACATGAATCTCAAAGTCAATTTCAGCTAACACTTGACGAGTCACAACAATCAAACCTCCATAAAACAAAGCTGTCAAAGTTCATAAAATCAGTCATCACTTGATAGTAGCAGCCCAAAAGGAATAGCTAGCCCACTTGAAATTACTATTAGCACCCAATAAATAAAGCAAGCGTGACATAAAAAATAAAATGCGCGAAATATCTCGAAAAATTCGTACTGTCTTTATCATCATCATCGGGGGAAACTAATTATTTTGTTTTACGAATTTTGGATTGTCACAAATCTTCTCCACTAAAAGAGTTTTCGTCCACGAAAACTAACTTGAAAGTGTTACGTTCGTCGCAATTCTCCTGTCGACGTCAACTGGAATATACTCGAATAGGTTCCTATACAAGGAAAGGTGTACATTTAGCGGATTATTCGTGTAATGTCTTTGTACTATCCGTGACACTATTTATTGAAAACATGTCCCTGTGATACCAATTTGTAGAGACCCAAATCCTGGGCTCTTAAACTGAATCAAGGATCGGACAACATTTTTGAATAAAAAGTGTCACGGTGCAAAGTATCAAGTTTTTTATTTCATTCTTTTATTTATTACACGAACATTAACACATACTAGACAGACTTATTACAATAGATACAAGTAGGTCCAGTACAGCGAGCTCCATACCAGTTGATGACTAGCAAACTACATCATTTTGGGCGAATACCTTGTTAATATTCAAATAAATAATCACTTGTGTTCGTTGTAATTTATAAAAATCTCGTAAAAATAATATTTCACGCACTAATTCTTATATTTTTATTTTTTTTGTAGGATTACGACAAGGCTGGGGAGATTTTCGTACAATGTCCCGTTGCCGCGTACAGGGCTCGCATACTGCCTTCATTGGATATATATATATATATATGTATATTATATATGTATATTATATATATATATATATATATATATATGTATATTATATACATATATATATATATATGTATATTATATGTATATATATATATACATATATATATTTATGTATATATATATATATACATATATATATCTATATACATATATATATATATACTCAGCAAGTGCAGCCAGCACCTCCGCCACCACCGTGCAGCGCCACTTCAAATCTCTGGTCAGCAACTCCTCCCACTTCAGCAGCTCCAACCAGCAGTTACTCCATGCAACAACTCCAGCCAAGCTCCGCCATCTCTCCAAGCTCGGCCACCACCATCGAACAGAATCCGAGCGCCACCTACTCCATGCTTACCCACCTCCAGCACCATGCATGGAGCTCGGGCACTTCAAACAGCAGCTTCACATGAAAGCAAGGCCGGCCACCCCAACTCCTCCTCCACTCGGCGACCAGCAGCGCCACCACCGCGCACCTCTGACATGCACCGCCACCTTCATACAGCCCGAGCCCCACCGCCACCAAGCTCGGCCAGCTCCACGTCATCGATCCAGCCAGCATGCCGCGTCAGCAATCCGCACAAACAGCGTCATCCCGCGGACTAAGCTCCATCCCGAGATCCCTCCTCCGCCATCACTGTTGTCGTTACACCCAAGGCCGGCTGCATCGTAATAACTCCAGCGCCAGCTCAGCTTTTCTTTAACACCGGTTTATTATTTTTTGAAGCTATAAATAGTTCCTCGGGAGAAGAAACACATTATTCGGGGAGAGAGAGAGTGAATTAGAGAAATATATATAATTTAAGAGAGTTTTTAATTTGAGAGGAATCCAGCTAGAAGCCAAGAATTCTCCAACCGAGCTTATTGTCTAGTCAAGGTTATTGTAGTATTTGTTTTATTTTAGCTACTTCAATTAATCTTGTACGTCCCTTTTCTTATAAAATTTAGGATTTGAAAAACTTTTAGACTCGCAAAATTTTATTACTTGTAATCTCGTTCGTTTACTAGCACTAAAATTTCGTTTCTCTTTCACGTAAAATAATATTCCTATTTCAATTTTGTCTCGTGTTACCTTTGTTTTTTTATGATATCGCATTTTTATATTAACGATCCGCTCATCGTCATGAATAACTAATTTCTATAGTGTCTGGTCGCGATGATCCGAGGAAATAATTTTTGCTATGATTTTAATTTTGTTTTTCTCTATTTGTTGAACGCTTAAGATTTACCGTTGATCAATTCATTGAGCCTATATATTTTATATAGTTTTCCAAATAGTTTTTGATTTTAGTTGGCCGAAAGGCTCGTAAGGCGAATCGATCACTCATCGGTAAAAAGAGTAAAACGCAATCCCTCGAGAGAGGACGACGTAACTCTTCCGAATTGGGATAAAATCCAATAGCGAGGTTCGCTACCTAAAGCAAGTCTTAGGCGATGCAATTTGAGAACGAAAGTTCGGTCGATACACCTAAGCTTAGTTGAACCTAATCCTCGAAAGAGGGGTGTTCATGCTTCGGGAACCTCCACGGTCAAAGGCTCTTCAACAAGAGAATTGCACTTTATTTTCATTTCGTTATTCTCTACATCCTAGGTGATTCAAAGATCGGGTACTTGTTTTAATCCATCAAATTAAGTCCGTTAATATTTCTAGTTTTTTTTACTTTTCGCAACCCCAAAACTTCAAGTTTTATTTGATAAAATAATAACGATTTTCAAAGTAGTATTACTCGATCACCCCGAGTCTAATACGACCTTGGTTTTTATAAACCAATACCACTCCCGATACGGTACACTTGTCGTTCTCGTTTGCGGATATAGTTTCGCACGATCAGGTTTTTGGCGCCGTTGCCGGGGACAATTGGTCGATAATTTGAAAAAGAAATAGTTATTAATTTTATCGCTTTTTTTTAGTTTATGACCCGAATAAACTTTTCAAGTAATTTTGAATTCGGTTTTGATCCAGAAATCGAGCGCACCTTTCGGCGACGTCTCCGATTTAGTGATCTACCAATAATTCACGAAGAGTCAATCGGAGAAACTAACGAGGGAATAATGGAAGTTCCTAACCTTAATGAGGCCCCGCTGCGGACCATGTCCTATTATGCGAGACCGAATTTTGAAGGAACACAATCTAGTATTATTCGCCCAGCAGTAGCGAATAATAATTTTGAAATTAAAACGAGTATCATTCAGATGGTACAGCAATCGGTTGTATTCGATGGCTTACCGGATGAAGATCCTAATTTACATCTGCTTAATTTTTTGCAAATTTGCGATACGTTTAAAATAAATGGCGTCACCGATGACGCCATCCGTTTGCGTTTATTTCCGTTTTCTTTGCAGACCAAGGCCAAGCAGTGGTTGGGCTCTATTCCTAAAGGTTCTATCACTACATGGGCCGAAATGACGGAAAAATTTTTAACGAAATATTTTCCTCCGGCAAAGTTCGCTAAATTACGTACGGACATTCTCTCGTTCACGCAAATAGACTCGGAGTCTCTCTATGACACATGGGAGCGCTTCAAGGAACTTTTGCGGAGATGTCCTCATCATGCCCTTCCTACGTGGCAACAAGTTCAAACTTTCTATAATGGTTTGAATCTCCAAACAAGGCAAATGATAGATGCAGCCGCAGGGGGAACTCTTAATAACAAAACCCTCGAGGCCGCTCAAGAGATTTTCGAGGAGATGGCCATGAATGTTTATCAGTGGAATGCGCCACGGTCGCGCACTAACAAGCCGACTGGACTCTTCGAAGTCGAGGTCACCCCTAATTTAGCACATCAAGTAGAATGGCTCACTAAGCAAGTGGCGGAGATGTCTGCTTCCTCCGCCACCAATTGGGCTTATAATAATAATAATTTTAATAATAATTTTCATGAGCAAGTAGATTATATGGGAAACTCCTATCGTCCTCTGTATAACCCGAATAATAATATTCCGTTCAATAATAGTTATAATCCGGGTTTGCGGAATCACCCAAACTTTTCATGGAGCAACCCCAATAATGCTCAACGTCCACTACAAGTGAATCCTCCCGGATTCACTCCACAACCATCACACAAGCCTTCTTCACTTGAAGAAGTCTTCACTAAATATGTAGCCTCAAATGAGTCCAATATCCGGAATCTTAGCGGATCTATAAAAAATTTAGAAAATCAAATTGGACAATTAGCCAAATTAGTCTCCGAGCGCCAACAAGGAACACTGTCGGGCAACACCGAGTCCAATCCAAGGGAGAGCGCCAATGTAATAAACCTCCGTAGCGGAAAGGAGGTAACCTCTACAAATTTGGCTGGACCTGAGGTAAACGTTTCATCTTCACCCCCGCAATTTACTTCTCCGCAAGTTAGTTCTTCTACTTTACCATCTTCTACTATAGCTCCGCGCAATAATTTTAAACCTTCAATGTCTTATCCTTCAAAATTTAAAAATGAGCGCAATGAGGAGCAATACAAAAAATTTATTGAAATTTTAAAACAAATTCAAATAAACGTCTCATTCTGCGAAGCAATCTCTAATATGTCTAAATACGCGAAATATCTCAAAGAATTACTCTCTAATAAAAAGAAACTTGAGGATATTTCGCGTGTTTCTTTAAACGCGGAATGCTCGACGGTTGTATTAAATAAATTGCCGAAAAACTTAACGATCCGGGACTGTTTTCCATCCCATGCCTATTCGGTAATTTATTAATAAAACACGCCTTGGCTGATTTGGGCGCTAGTATTAATCTCATGTCATATTCTTTATTTAAAAAACTTGGGTTGAGCAATTCTAGCCCAACAAAAATTAGCATCCAACTAGCAGATCGGTCTATTAAATATCCAATTGGAGTCATAGAGGATGTTTTAGTTAAAGTAGACAAGTTTATCTTCCTGGTAGACTTTGTCATTCTAGACATCGAGGAAGACGCCGAAGTGCCTCTTATACTCGGTTGTCCATTCATTGCTACCTCTAAGGCAATAATAGACGTAAGTAACGGAAAGCTTCTCCTACAAGTGGGGGATGAAGAAGTTACTTTTAGTATCGACTCTTCCATGAAAAACTCTTTTTCTAATGACGACTCTTGCTTTACTTTATAAACAAATTTTGAAGAGGAAATAACGTCATCTTCTGAAATTATTTCTCCTTTATTTGAAAATCCGGACATTGCAAACCTATATTGTTTAAAAGAAATAACTCATTCGCTCAAATTTGAAGAAATAAAATTGAATAATTTTAAAGTAAAAACATCTTATGAGGAGCCGCCGAGTTTAGAATTAAAGCAATTGCCGGAACATTTAAAATATTTATTTTTAGAAAAAGAGTCAAAATTGCCCGTGATTATTTCATCCGCACTTAACGATTCAGAAATTTCTGAATTAGCAAAAAATTTAAATAAGCATCGTCATGCAATTGCGTGGCAAATTTCTGATATTAAGGGGATTAGCTCGTCTTTTTGCACGCATAAAATAAGTTTAGAAAATAATTCTCGAGTTACTATTCAGCCTCAACGACGCCTTAATCAAAATATGAAGGACGTTGTTAAGGCCGAAATAATAAAACTATTAGACGCGGGAATTATTTATCCTATTTCGGATAGCACTTGGGTTAGCCCGGTGCAAGTCGTGCCTAAGAAGGGCAGGATAACGGTAGTTTTCAATGAAAATAATGAGTTAATCACAACCCGTACCGTTACAGGTTGGCGAGTTTGCATCGATTATAGGAAATTAAATGATGCAACTCGTAAGGATCACTTCCCGCTTTCCTTCATTGACCAAATCTTAGAACGTCTATCCGGTCACTCACACTATTGTTTTTTTTGATGGTCTTTCGGGATACTTTCAAATCTCAATTGCACCTGAAGACCAAGAGAAAACCACGTTCACATGTCCATTCGGCACCTTCGCCTATCGGAGGATGCCGTTTGGCCTTTGCAACGCGCCGGCTATATTCCAAAGATGTATGTTGGCAATTTTTAACGAATTAGTAGAGGATTTCATGGAAGTTTTTATGGACGATTTTTCAGTCTTTGGCGATTCATTTGAGAATTGTTTAAATAATCTTGATCGTGTTCTTCAACGCTGCGAAGACACAAATTTGGCGCTCAATTGGGAAAAGTGTCACTTTATGATCCGAGAAGGCTTAGTGCTCGGACATAAAGTTTCTAGCAAAGGGATCGAGGTCGATAGGGTCAAAATCGAGGTCGTAGAAAAACTTCCCCCGCCCACAAATATCAAATATATTAGGAGTTTTCAAGGACACGCAGGATTTTATATGCGGTTTATTAAAGATTTTTCAAAAATTATAAAACCGCTAACACATCTTTTAGAAAAAGAAACATTATTTATATTCGATGAGGAATGTTCTAAAGCGTTCAATAAAATTAAAAATGAACTTATCAACTCGCCTATTTTAATTGCGCCAAATTGGTCTCTTTCGTTTGAAATAATGTGTGATGCAAGTGATTTTGCTGTAGGGGCTGTTTTAGGCCAACGGGTGAATAAATATTTTCACCCAATTTAATATGCAAGCAAAACACTTACGTCCGCCCAAGCTAATTATACAACAACGGAGAAAGAACTTTTAGCGATTGTTTTTGCATTTGATAAATTTCGTTCTTATTTGACGCTTTCAAAAGTTATTGTCTTTTCAGATCATTCTGCGCTCCGGTACTTATTAAACAAAGGGGATGCTAAGCCCCGATTGTTGAGATGGGTTCTCCTCCTTCAGGAATTCGACTTGGAAATTCGAGACAAAAAGGGAGCGGAGAACTTGGCGGCCGACCACCTCTCAAAATTGGAGAATCCAACTGCGGGAGCGCTAGTGGAGACCGATATTAACGACAAATTCCCTGAAGAGCACCTCCTCGCCGCCGATCAGGTAACGACTTCCTCCACCCCTTGGTACGCGGATCTTGCCAATTACTTAGTGGCACGGGTCCTCCCAAAGAATTATTCAAGTCAACAAAAGAAGAAATTCTTTTCGGACTTGAAAAATTACTTTTGGGAAGACCCCTTTTTATTTCGTGTCTGCGCGGATCAAGTGGTAAGAAGGTGTGTATCGGGCGAGAAAGGCGTCAAAATTTTGCGGCACTGCCACGAAGGACCAACCGATAGACATTATCAAGCAAACCGGACCGCTAGGAAGGTACTCGAGGCGAGCTTCTATTGGCCCACTTTGTTCAAAGACGCTCAAATATTTGTAAGCAAATGCGATAGCTGCCAACGGTAAGGTAACATTTCTAACCGGGACGAAATGCCCCAAAATATATTTTTAGAATGTGAAATTTTTGATTTATGGGGGTTAGATTTCGTAGGTCCACTACCACTGTCTCATAATAATAAGTACATCCTTGTTGCGGTCGACTACGTGTCAAGGTGGGCAGAGGCGCAAGCTTTCCCCACTAACGTCGCGAGAGTCGTCGTAAATTTTTTAAAAAAATTATTTTCACGATTTGGCACACCACGAGCACTAATTAGTGATAGGGGCACTCACTTCTGTAACGACCAACTTGCTAAAATTTTAGCCAAGTATGGCGTTACCCACAAACTCTCTACCGCCTATCACCCGCAAGCAAATGACCAAGTGGAGGTGGTAAATCGTGAACTTAAGATAATTTTAGAAAAAACGGTGTCCGTTAATAGGAAGGATTGGTCACTTAAATTAGACGATGCTTTATGGGCTTATCGAACAGCGTACAAGACCGCGATCGGTTGTACACCGTACCGATTAGTCTACGGAAAAGCTTGTCATTTACCGGTAGAATTAGAACACCGCGCATATTGGGCGCTCAAATTTTTAAATTTAGATCTAAACTTAGCCTCTGAACAAATAAAATTTCAATTAAATGAATTAGATGAATGACGTGCAAACGTCTATGAAAATAACAAATTCTATAAGGAGAGAACTAAGTTTTATCACGATAAAAATATTAAAAATCCAAAATCTTTTTCACCGGGAGATTTAGTCCTTTTAAATTCTAGACTTAGGCTTTTTCCGGGAAAATTGAAGTCCCGATGGTCTGGCCCCTTTGTCGTGAAAGAGGTTTGGCCATATGGGACCGTGTTAATTGAACATCCGGAAAACGGCTCATTCAAAGTTAACGGACACCTATTAAAACTATATCACCCCGGCGACCCCTCAACCGGAAAAATTGAATCTCTAAATCTTCCAAACATTTAAAATCGTCACTTAGTCAAGCTACGCAACGGTAAACAAAGCGCTTGTGGGAGACACCCCATAGTTATCCCTTTTCATTTCTATTGTTTTTTTTCTTCTTGTTTTCTTTCCTAATAACTTTTGCAGGTTTTGGGTCGATGTTATAAAGCGGCTGCCCCGACAAATAATCAGGGAAGTTTTCTTATAACATTTAATTTATTTTGCTTTCCTTTTAAAATAGATTTATAATATTCATACTTAGTTTTAAACATTGGGGACAATGTTTATCTTTAAGTATGGAGGGGTAACATAAGTAAGTTCTAATTTTTAACTTACTTTGTTTTAAAAATTAATGTAATCCTATTTCTTGCATTTGTTTTCTTAAAAAAAATTAATACTTAAAAAAAATAAGAATAAATCTTTTCGTTAGTCTATCAACACTTTCCTAGTTTACTCAATTGTAAAGTTCTAAAGTAGACTTAATTTTTCATGAGGACTAAGAATTTTTTGTGCTAGAATAATTTTCTGAAACTTTTGAGTAAAATTGTTAACTCGTGTAGTGTTTCTAGTAAAATGCATGTGTTTGAGTAGAATTGGTGTAGAATAAAATTCTTGGCATAAAACTAAACTTATGATTTGTTAATTTGCGTAGAAAGAATTTATTTTACTTCTAATTTGAATCTGGTTTAATCCAAAAGTATTTTAAGGGAGTGTGTAGAAGATCGTTAGAAAGCTATTACTCGACTCAAAGGGAAGGGTGTCCTTTTTTTGATGTCTAGAACTTGCCCTTAGCTATCTTTGAAACGTTTGCATTTTAGAATAATTAAACTCTATGGAAATGATTTAGGCCTCTCTTTGGATAGTTTGAGTTTTTGCACCCAACCCCAAATTACTGTCATTGTTCACACAAATTTGAGCCTTGTACCTTTATTTGACTCACCTTCACCATTTCGCCACCAAAACTAAACAGCCCAACCAAACTGTACACTCAAATTTTGAGCTAAAATATTGAAAAAATGGGTGCTTATTAAAAGAGCAAAATTTTCATAGTGATATGAGGCCTACGTATGCATACGCATACTTGAAATGATCCCAACTATGAAAAGAAAATTGATGTTTATTCTTAAAAAGCTAAAATTTCATAGTGACATGTGGTCTAGGTATGCATACGCATACTTGGAATGATCTCAACTATGAAAAGCAAATTCTCATAATGATATGCGGCCTAAGTATGTGTATTCATGCTTGTAATGATCCCAATTATGATGAAAATAAGAAAAGAAAAAAAGAAAATTTTAGCTCAAAAAACTCTTTGTTTAAGTGAAATGTGTCTACATGTTCATCATTGTTCACATTTCTCGTAAACTCAAGTCGTATGTTCATCCTATTTAAGTCCTAAAGATCCATATAGTCGATTAAGTATAAAGGGTAGTGGAAAAGATGCAAGCAAACAAGCTCATGGACTTCTATGAAGGCCACCCCGAGTGTCAAAATCTAGTAATTTAAATCTCAACGATCACGTTATTTTCTTCCTTTACATAATTTTGTGATTAACCGTTGAATCGTCTTAAAAGTGATAATAAATAATTGAAACGCATTTTAATTATCTCATAAATTAGTATTTATACCAAAAACGTCTTTCTACTAAAATGTCTACACATGTCGGCATAAAACTTCGCATTTTACTCTCTAGCTTTCAAAATTCTATCTAGCATTAGTTTTCCTTATCTTTTTGAAGAATGGTTTGCTCGGGACGAGCAACGAGTAATTATGGAGGTGTTTGATGACTAGCAAACTAGACATCATTTTGGGCGAATACCTTGTTAATATTCAAATAAATAATCACTTGTGTTCATTGTAATTTATAAAAATCTCGTAAAAATAATATTTCACGCTCTAATTCTTATATTTTATTTTTTTGTAGGATTACGACAAGGCTGGGGAGATTTTCGTACAATGTCCCGCTGCCGCGTACAGGGCTCGCATACTGCCTTCATTGGATATATATATATATATATATATATATATATATATATATATATGTATATATATATATATATGTATATATATATATTTATGTATATCTATATATATATATTTATGTATATATATATATTTATGTGTATATATATATATATTTATGTATATATATATATATACTCAGCAAGTGCAGCCAGCACCTCCGCCACCACCGTGCAGCGCCACTTCAAATCTTCGGTCAGCAACTCCTCCCACTTCAGCAGCTCCAACCAGCAGTTACTCCATGCAACAACTCCAGCCAAGCTCCGCCATCTTTCCAAGCTCGGCCACCACCATCGAACAGAATCTGAGCGCCACCTCCTCCATGCTTACCCACCTCCAGCACCATGCATGGAGCTCGGGCACTTCAAACAGCAGCTTCACATGAAAGCAAGGTCGGCCACCCCAACTCCTCCTCCACTCGGCCACCAGCAGCGCCACCACCGCGCACCTCTGACATGCACCGCCACCTTCATACAGCCCGAGCCCCACCGCCACCAAGCTCGGCTAGCTCCACGTCATCGATCCAGCCAGCATGCCGCGTCAGCAATCCAAACAAACAACTCCATCCCGCAGACTAAGCTCCATCCCGAGATCCCGCCTCCGCCATCACTGTTGTCGTTACACCCAAGGCCGGCTGCATCGTAATAACTCCAGCGCCAGCTCAGCTTTTCTTTAACACCGGTTTATTATTTTTTGAAGCTATAAATAGTTCCGCGGGAGAAGAAACACATTATTCGGGGAGAGAGAGAGTGAATTAGAGAAATATATATAATTTAAGAGAGTTTTTAATTTGAGAGGAATCCAGCTAGAAGCCAAGAATTCTCCAACCGAGCTTATTGTCTAGTCAAGGTTATTGTAGTATTTGTTTTATTTTAGCTACTTCAATTAATCTTGTACGTCCCTTTTCTTATAA
The DNA here is from genome assembly GCA_039583875.1 of Platanthera guangdongensis. Lineage (NCBI taxonomy): Eukaryota > Viridiplantae > Streptophyta > Magnoliopsida > Asparagales > Orchidaceae > Platanthera > Platanthera guangdongensis. The sequence continues at coordinate 91,066,152 of CM077157.1, read as the reverse complement.
AATTTAGGATTTGAAAAACTTTTAGACTCGCAAAATTTTATTACTTGTAATCTCGTTCGTTTACTAGCACTAAAATTTTGTTCCTCTTTCACGTAAAATAATATTCCTATTTCAATTTTGTCTCGTGTTACCTTTGTTTTTTTTATGATATCGCATTTTTATATTAACGATCCGCTCATCGTCATGAATAACTAATTTCTATAGTGTCCGGTCGCGATGATCCGAGTAAATAATTTTTGCTATGATTTTAGTTTTGCTTTTCTCTATTTGTTGAACGCTTAAGATTTACCGTTGATCAATTCATTGAGTCTATATATTTTATATAGTTTTCAAAATAGTTTTCGATCTTAGTTGACCGAGAGGCTCGTAAGGCGAATCGATCACTCATCGGTAAAAAGAGTAGAATGCAACCCTCGAGAGAGGACGACGTAACTCTTCCGAATTGGGATAAAATCCAATAGCGAGGTTCGCTACCTAAAGCAAGTCTTAGGCGATGCGATTTGAGAACGAAAGTTCGGTCGATACACCTAAGCTTAGTTGAACCTAATCCTCGAAAGAGGGGTGTTCATGCTTCGGGAACCTCCACGGTCAAAGGCTATTCAACAAGAGAATTGCACTTTATTTTCATTTCGTTATTCTCTACATCCGAGGTGATTCAAAGATCGGGCACTTGTTTTAATCCATCAAATTAAGTCCGTTAATATTTCTAGTTTTTTTTTACTTTTCGCAACCCCAAAACTTCAAGTTTTATTTGATAAAATAATAACGATTTTCAAAGTAGGATTACTCGATCACCCCGAGTCTAATACGACCTTGGTTTTTATAAACTTATACCACTCCCGATACGGTACATTTGTCGTTCTCGTTTGCGGATATAGTTTCGCACGATCACCAGTCCCGGGCTTCAATTATTGCCTCTACCAGTTCAGCTGTCAAGATCCTGTGTGTTCTGCTTGGGGTTGATCCTGTTGCCTAAAAAACTGTCCACTCTGGGTTAGTAATAAAAATTATGAATATGTGACAACAATATTTCGTAAAATAGTTATACATGCAAACAAGTGAAATGATATCAATATGCATACAGTAAAATAAAATCAATCACTTGATTATTCTCAATACTAATCCTTAAAGTACCCCTTAATTTTAGTTACATAAAATGGGAAATGCTCATGTGATGCAAACTTGAATTGGGCCCCGTCCCCGAAGAGCGTAATTGTAGGCTCACCCCTACTGTGAATCCATCAGTAGATGTCTCTACATCATCGGATTCGAAATCATCACATTTCCCTGTGTAGAGTTTTAAATAAATTTTATATTGTTGCATAAACAGGAGTTTTTAATAAAACTGATCCCCTCAGAAATATATATATCGCTTTTAGGTTTTTCCCTCGCCAACATTTTATTCCATAGCGATATCTTAATGAGTTAAACTTATATGCACGGGCATCGTTTATTAAAAAGAAAACAAGAATAGGAAATTATATGAATAAACTGAATTCAAGAAATAAAATACTCACAGCAGCTTTGCCCTAATTCATATTATCCTGAGACGTCATCCTTCTTCGTTTAATTCTTGACTGCGGAAAGCACTGTAATAGCATACTATTTTAATTGGGTTGCGTCTCTTATAATACATAAGGGATTTACGAAAAATCGGAAAGCCAAATAATACACCGAAAAACACAAAATAATTGGAAATGATCATAGAAAACAATTTCAGCTCATGCACTTTGCTGGACAGTCATGAATATGCCTTGAAATGGGCTAAAACTAGGCCCCAAATGGAACTTCCAAATACAAACAGCCATACAGCAGCACAAAAACAGTCACTATTCAGCCCAAAGACAGCCCCAAAACTAATGTATAAACTGTGAAAAAACAGCCAAAATAGGTGAAAATAATCTGTCCTAAACAGTACATAAAACAGCCATAAAACAGTGACAAAAACTGTCTCAAATCAATGAAAATGAAGCCCTAAACCAGTGCTAAACAGGGCAAGAATCATCCATGGAATCAGTGCAACAGAAAATGCTTACTGTGGAACAAAAGAGAGGAGAAAGAGGGAGGAGGTGTTGCACAACCGTCCCTTTGAGGACTGCCTAAGTCCAACCACGACCTTCCTAACTCTCGAAAGAAGTACTGAGAGGAAAGAGGCGGCAATAGCTTGGTAGTAGCAGAGCAACAGCAAGGTCGGGCAGCAACCTCGGGAGCAACAGCAGGGAGCAGAATAGCAGGGAGCAGCGGCTCAGGCAGCAGTACAGCAACAGTTTGGGGCAGCAGAGAAGAGGGAAAGCAGTTGGAGAAGGAGAGGAAGAAATCCACCAAGTATTTAAAGAGGGGCATGGGCGGTGACGAGCAGCAAAAAGCCAAATGGTGAAGAGGCAACAAGAAGCCGAAAGGCATTTGCTAACTTAAATAGGTGTCACCACATGAATCCCAAAGTCAATTTCAGCTAACACTTGGCTAGCTAAGTGTCACAACAATCAGACCTTCGTAAAACAAAGCTGCCAAAGTTCATAAAACTAGTCATCACTTGATAACAGTAGCCCAGAAGGAATAGCTAGCCAACTTGAAATTACTATTAGCACCCAATAAATAAAGCAAGTGTGACATAATAAAATAAAATGAGCGAAAAATCTCGAAATAATTCATACTGCCTTCATCATCATCATCGGGGAAAACTAATTATTTTGTTTTGCGAATTTTGGGTTGTCACAGCTCCAGCTTGGGGGGCGAAAGCGGTAAGCGACCGACTCAATACGGGCAAGAACCTCGAAAGCGGTAAGCGACCGCCTCAATACGGGCAAGAACCTCAAATGGCCCGAAGAATCGGGGGGGGGGGGGGGGGGGGGGGGGGGGGGGGGGGCAATGTTGGGGACGGCCGGCGGGCCACTGAAACCTGACGGTAAGGGTGGCGCTTCACGAAGACCTTCTCTCCTACTTCGAAGGAGAGGTCCCGGCGTTTCTTGTTAGCGAAGAAAACCATCTTTTGTTGCGCCTGTTGGAGGTGGTGCTTCAGATGATCCAAAATAGTGTCCCTGTCGCGAAGAGCGGTGCCCAGGCTTTCCACCTGGCATTCCCCTGGAAGGTAGCGGACGATGGACGGAAGAGACCGGCCGTAAACGACCTCAAACGGAGAAGTGGCAGCCGTCTGATGGTGGGCGGTGTTGTACGAGTACTCGGCCCACCCAAACCATTTGGCCCAGCTATGCGGCTGCTCCCCCACGAAGCAGCGAATGTAAGTCTCCAAGCACCGGTTGAGGACGTCTGACTAGCCATCGGTCAGGGGATGATACGTTGTACTCATGCGTAGCTGGGTGCCTTGTAGGTGGAACAATGTCGTCCAAAAGGTACTTAGGAAGAACGGGTCCCGGTGACTTACGATCGACCGGGAAAAACCGTGGAGGCGCATGGCCCCCTGAATGAAGCTGTCGACGATTGCGGCTGCTGTGTATGGATGGCGGAGGGGAATGAAGTGTGCATACTTCGAGAGCCGGTCCACCACGACCACAATGCAGACGTACCCCTGAGAGCGAGGCAGCCATGTGATAAAGTCCATGGCGATGTCGTCCCACACGCGGTCGGGGATCGGGAGGGGCTGAAGAAGTTCACCCGGAAAAACGGCTTCGTACTTGACTTTCTGGCAGATGAGGCAGGCGGCCACGAAGGCTTGGACCTTTCAGAACATGTGAGGCCAAAAGAGAGATGTTGTCAGTCGTCAGTATGTCCGGTAAGCACCAATGTGTCCCCCTGTCGGATAGGGATGAAACTCAGCCAATAACCCGGGAATGCTAGGGGAGAAGTGGGCGAGTACGAGGCAGCCCTTGAAGAGTAGACGGTCGTCCACCAAGGAGTGAGGTGGGTGGGCTGCGGCGTCCGCGAGGAGAGCTGTCCGGATCTCGTTGGGTGTTGGGTCCGCTTCCACTTCCGGTTGGAGGGCGTCCGCATCCTCCCAAACTGGGCGGGAGATGGTTGTAAGTATGGGGCTGTGAGAGAGAGCGTCGGCCGGGCGGTTTGCTTTTCCCGGTCGGAACTCAATACTGCAGTCATAGCCCAGTAGCTTAGCTACCCACACCTGTTAAGCGGGTGTTGCAATCTTATATCGTAGGAGGTAGTGAAGGCTGTGGTGGTCGATGTGGACCACGAATCGTCGGCCCAGGAGGTAGGGACGCCAGTGCTGCACTGCGAGGACGAGGCCAATGAGCTCGTTCTCGTACGCTGATCGGTTGAAGATCGTATCCGAGAACGCGCGGCTAAAATAGGCCACCGGGCGGCCGGCTTGCATGAGTACATCCCCCACGTCGACGCCCGGCGCGTCGCACTCCACGAGGAAAGGTTGGGAGAAGTCCGACATAGCTAACACTGGGGCACAAACCAGAGCTTTCTGGAGAGCGACAAAAGCGGTGGAAGCCGCCGCCGACAACTCGAAGGGGCCCTCGGCCGACTTCTTTACGAATTGGTTGAGGGGTCAGGCAATCATGTCGTAGTCCTGAATGAACCGTCGGTAGTACCCTATCAGGCCCAATAACCCACGAACCTCGCGGAGAGACAAAGGGGTTTTCCACTGGAGGACCGCCTCGATCTTGTTGTTGTCCATCGCAATTCCTGCAACGGAAATGGTGTGCCCTAAGTAACACACATTTGGGACCCCAAAAGAGCACTTAGTTAAGTGGAGCTTGAGGTGTTGGTGCCAGAGAGTAGCCAACGTCTGGCGGACGTGCTGGAGATGCTCCTGCGAAGAAGAACTGTAGACAAAGATGTCAACAAAAAAAACAAGTACATGTTGGCGAAGTACCGAGAGAAATATGTCATTCATCGTGGCCTGGAAGGTTGCTGGTGCGTTGGTCAGGTTGAAAGGCATAACTAGGAATTCGTAGTGGCCATCATGGGTACGGAAGGCCGTCTTGGCGACGTCGGCCGGCCGGACGTGAATCTAGTGATCGCCGGCACGGAGATCCTGCTTGGTGAAGACGGTGGCGCCGTGGAGCTCATCCAGGAGCTCTTGGATAACCGGGATCGGGTATTTGTTCGTAATTGTGGCTTTGTTGAGCTCTCAATAGTCCACACAGAAGCGTCAGCTGCCGTCCTTCTTTCTAACCAAGAAGACCGGGCTGGAGAAAGAACTCGCACTGGGACGGATAAGGACCCAATCAACATGTCATGGACGAGCCTCTCAATCTCGTCCTTTTGCACGTGCTCATAGCGGTATGGGTGGACCGATACTGCCGACACGTCGGGCTGAAGAGGAATGGTGTGGTCGTGTGTCCGGGCTGGCGGCAAGCCTGGTGGGGCTGTGAAGAGGTCCGCAAACTCGGACAGGAGATCCTGTAGAACTGGAGGTGGTGCTGGGGTCAGTGGAGCGGCGTTCGAGATGGTTCAGAGCCATGCTGAAAATTCGACGTCTGTCGTCCTCTGAATTGTGCGGGAGGAGACGGGAGAACGTAGTAGGGTTGCATCCCCCACCAAATAGCACTCCCGACCATCCTGGAGAAACCGCATCGTCCTAATTTGCCATTTGACCCGCACGTCGCCCAACGTGCAGAGCCAAGCCACGTCCAAGATGGCGTCGATTCCACCAAGGCCGAAAATGTAGAAATCCGTCGTCACCGAGTAAGGGCCTACTGAAAGTGGAACGGATGGGCGGCATCCGGGGACTGCGCGCCGGCGGCCATCACCCAAGCTGGTCGTGAAGTCTGGCGCGAACTCCATCGAAAGGCGGAGCTGGTGTGTCAGACGAGCGGAGAGGAAATTATGGCTCGCCCCGCTATCCACCATGACCACAATGTGGCGGTCGCCCAGTTTGCCCGTCAATTTCATGGTTTACGGCCCAGAAATGGCGCCCACTGAGAAACACGAAAGCTCTAACTGGTGAAAGGTCGCGTCAGTAGCGCCCTCGGTAGCGTCCTCCTCTATGATTTCGAGGTCCTCGAAATCGGCCAAGGTGATCTCTGGTTCAACATCGTCGATGATGGCCCGAATCTCCTTGACTGTACAGACGTGGGTCGGGGAGTAGGGCTTCCAGCAGCGGAAACACAACCTTTTGCGTCGGAGCTCATCAAACTCACGGTTGGAGAACCACTGAGGGGCGGCCGACCGAGCTGGCTAGAAGGTTGGGGGGAGTGGGGGACCCGCTGAGGTTGCGGCTCTGGGGTGGCGATCTGCCAGAGTCGGCCACCCGGTGGGGGTCTGCCCGGAGGGGGCGAATGTCGAGGAGCCAAATCTGCCTCCACGAGGCGGGCCATGTCCAGGGCCTGGGACACCATCTGGGGATGATGCATGCGAAGCCGGGAGCGGACGTGGGGCTGGAGACCCTGCATGAAGAAGGCGAGGTAGTTATCCGGTGGTAAGCCTAGAACTTGGGTGACGAGGGTTACGAACTCGTCGATGTAGTGTCCAGCGCATCGAGCTGGCGTACCCCGCAGAACCGTTCGACAGCGAAGCCCGAGTAACGATTGTCGTAGCGGCCTATCATTTCCTGCTTGAGCTCCGACCACGAGATGGTCGGGTTGGTCTGGCGGAGCCATCGGGCCTAATGGAGGGCGGTGCCATCGAGCCCCACGACGGCGGTCGATAACTTGTCTAGTTTGGGTGTGTGGTGGAGTTCAAAATATTGTTCCTCTTTCGCGATCCACCCCATCGGATCCACGCCGACGAAGGTGGGGAGGTCCAATGCAAGGATCAGACGACCCCGGGGCAGCAGGGTTGCGGTGTCCCTAACGAATGGAAATGGTGCCGCCCCGAGGAGGGACGCGTCGGAGCCCGATCCCACGGGACCGATGATGGACGAGGCGTAGAAAGGCTGGAGCGTATCAAACTTTGCGTGAAGGGCGAGGATGGAGGCGTGCATGGAGGCGACGAGGGCCTCCTGGGCCTCGACGCGGTGGAGGGCTTCGGCGGCAGCGTCTTCCTATTGAGTATCCACGGAGGAGCGCGTGTTGGGGGCCATTGCTCTGAGCAAAAGAGCAGCGACAGTGCAGGGAGGTCGGCCCGGCAATGCGCGGACGGAGGCCTGTGCGGACCTGCGCTCTGCGCGGGGAGGTAGAGCTGGTGGTGCGCGGATGGAGGCCTGCGCGGACCTGCGACGCGGCGTCTTGACGCGGTCGGCAAGTGCGTGTCGTCGGACGGTTCTTTGGCGGCTGGAGGCGGGCGGAGAGGGCAGGTCGGACAACTTAGTGCGGTTCCGGGGTGAGGGGGTGTGCGGCGGCAGTGAAAACGGAAAAGGGAGGGAGAGAAAGAGAGGGAAAAGGGGAGAGAAGAAATAGGGTTAGAAAAGAAACAAAACATTCATCCGAGATACCAAATACAATGTTCATGCGCCCTCTTATAGAGGCGAGTGGCGAATACAAAAAGAAACCCGAAATTGGGAAAAATAGAAATTACTAAAAAAAAGCGACAGACAGAAACTACTAATAATACGACAACCAAACATGGAACATAATAAATATTAATTATCCTCCGCGGTCTCGGTGGGCACCCGCATTATACGCGCCCGGCGCGTGTAGACTTGTCATTTGGGCTCGTCGTCGTGAAGTTCTGTAACATACTTCCACAAACATCTCATCTCCGGCCTGTCCTGGGATGCCAGAAGAAGAGGCAGGAGAGCTTCCTTATCCCCTAAGTTGGTCATGGATGCAACTCCGAACAAGTGAAGCAGCACAATCTGATGGAGCAGAGCTTGCTGCTTCATGTAAATCATGTGAATCGATTTCCAGTGCCTGCCATCTTTTACCATTTCCAGATAAACATGAGTGAAGGAAAATACTCCTTACGACGCTGCAAGAGATCAACCAACCCAGCCCCTAATGAAGGGGGAGATAGAACTTACTCCATGTAATCAAAAGGTCTCCAACTTTGAGAAGAACTAACAAACAATATGCCTGTGAACAGAGTCAACATGACCCCTTTTTAGGGAGAAGAGTAGAAAAGTTGCGAAAAAGAGAGTTTGCGTTCAGGACCTTCTTCTATCCACAATTGCATGGAGGAAAGAGGATGACTGCGGAGCGAAGGAAAAGGAAGGGGCTTGTGAAATGAAGTTCGCGAAAAAAAGGCTTTGTTTTTGCACGCAAAGTCGTGTCTTGTTCGCTAAATGGGGGTGGCGCTCTGCTTTTCCAAAAGAGCTCAATATGACTTTTTGGAAAAAAAAACACTATTCACTCAGCTGTCAAAACAAACAGCGCCAAAATTACATTTACGGTACAAAAGGAGCTTTTTCGTTAGCATAAGTTGCCCCAAACAGAGCCTAAATGTCCATATGTTTTGCGCCTAGGTACGGACTAAATAAGACTTACGTCATTTATAGATATGTCCGCAAAATAATCTGACATCAGCTAATAACATGAATCAGATAGATTTTGCCAACAACCAAAAAAACACTTTAATGACATTTGCAAATTTGTGGACTTTGCTCGGGTGAATGTAACCAAAGTACGAATAAACAGATATACACATTGATACCTGAAGGGTCCTCAGTGTTTCATCCACATTTCGGCCAATAGCGAGGTTATTGATGGTTGAATGTTGGATGACCCCTTCTTTATCAATGATAAAGAGGCCACGGAGTGCAATTCCCTGTAGCATTGACACAAGTATGTTAACTGAGTCATGATAATAACTTTTTTAACGTTTTGTTCATTATCTTTTCAATTCTCCCAATGGAAAAATGAATTACCTGATCAGGAATCAGAACTTCATAAGATTTTGAGATGGATTTTGTCACATCAGAAACCAAAGGATACTTCAAATCACCAAGTCCACCAGATTTCCTATCAGTTTGGATCCATGCAAGGTGGGAAAACTGAAAGACGGAAATTTCAATTGAATTTTAATTTAAATGATAATAGAGGTGGTGCATACAGAGGAGGACCCATTATAGGGCCCCGTGTGGGCTGCTGCCCATGAATATTTAAAAGAATAATTTTTACTAATAGAAAATAAATTAAATTAATTTTATGTCCATATATATTATATAATTGTAAATATTCATTAAAATTTAAAAAAATTGGATTGTCATGGTGGACGGTGGACATGATCCCATGTTTTTGAGTGAAAGTTCATGGGTTTGATTCTTCACAATATTATAATTTTGCTGTATGTTTTTTTTGTATAAAAAATCATTAAAAATGTAGATAATTTTTCATATTGCAGGTAACATTTCATAAAAATATAAACATATTTTTCCTATACTTGGACCTATTGTACAAAAAAAAATAAAAAATATGGACATTGTAAATAAAATGTGTCATTAATATAATGTAGATATTTTTTTAATATTTGTTGATTTAATTTGTTTGAATAAATTAATATTTCACTCACATAGAAAAAATTTTGTATTCGCCATTGGGTGTATTGCATAAAACATAGAACAAAGTTTACACGAAAGTCTGTGAAGTCATGGACGAACTAAAAGATCCCATACATACCAAAATGATTACAAAAATATGAGAAAAATGCATAGTTATAACGACATAATTTAAAACATGTTAAAACAAAACAAAATATCAAACTAACAAGAAATAGAATTCTTATTATTAGAAAGGAGAAAATCCTCCTATATATATCTTTATTATATAATACAATAGGCATATTTGGATCACATCATGAAACGCATCTGAACACGGGCCGTTGGATTCAAAACAGGTGGGCTGCAAATATCCAAAATACCTTTTTTGACACTGTTTATTCCCGAATTTCTCACGATTCCCATGTTCGCCTCCGGCATGCTCATGGACTCACCCCCGCCGGCGCCGGCGAAGCCGCCGCCGGCCTGACCGGCGCCCACCGGCGTGTTCGCCGGCCTCCGGCGATCCCGCCGGGGCCGCCGGCGGAGGCCCTGCCCGCTCGCCGCCTGGCAACCACCGGCGGGTTCGCCGGAGGTTCCGGCGAACCCGCCGGTGGGCGGAAGCGGCGGGCGCGGGTTTAATTTTTCTTTTTTCCATTTTTTTAATTTTTTATATATTTAAATAATTTATATTATTAATAAATAATTATTTAAAAATCAGAAAATTAAAATTTAAAATTAATAAATAACTTTAAAATTTTTAAATTGTATGTCAGGCGAGCGAAGCCCGACGGGGGGGGGGGGGGGGGGGCGGGCGAAGCCCGCCGGAATGCCTAGCGGGCGAAGCCCGCTTGGTTGCGGGCGAAGCCCGCCGGCGACACATCGAGAACGGATGGAGCCCGTTCGAAGATGCTAGTATATATATATATATATATATATATATAGGGTAAAACAAATATTAGCTAACACTCTCCCTCAAGTTGGGCATGTAATGTTCTTCATGCTTAACTTGCTAATAATCGATGCAAATATTTTTTCACTTAATGCCTTAGTGAGAAAATCAGCAAGCTGTCCCTCCGAGTGAACGAAAGGGGTACATACAAACTCTTTCACAATATTTATCTAAAGAAGTGTCGGTCAACTTCAATGTGCTTGGTGCGGTCATGCTTGACGGGGTTCTGAGCAATGTTGATTGCAGTCTTATTGTCACAATACAACTTGAATAGCCAGGTTTCCAATAAATCAATATCATTCAAGAGGGAACGAAACACATCCCCTCACATATACCATGATCCATGGCTCTAAACTCAGCCTCTGCACTAGAGCGAGTCACTACATGTTGTTTCTTGCTTCTCAAAGTGACCAGATTAGCCCAAACAAAAGAACAATATCCTATAATAGATCTTATATCATCAACTGATCCGGCCTAGTCAGCATCAGTATATATTTCAATTTTTAAGTGATCACTAAGGGAGAATAGAATTTCCCTATCAGGCGAGGTTTTCTAATACCTCAAAATTCTGTGCACGACATCAAGATGTCGGACTTTAGGGGAATGCATGTATTGACTTACCACCCCTACTGCATCTGATATGTCAGGACGGGTATGAGATAGGTAGATCAGTTTACCAACCAACTTTTGATATTCAGAAATATCTTCCACTAACTCATCATCACATCCAAGTTTGTGGTTCACTTCAATAGGAGTATCAGCAGCCTTTCAACTACTCATTCATGTCTCTTTTAACAAATCAAGGATATACTTCCGCTGAGAAATATGAATACCATATTTTGATCTGTCAAGCTCAATCTCTAGAAAATATCTCAACTTACACAAGTCTTTCACTTCAAATTCACTAGCAAGTTTGAGTTTCAAGGCACAGATCTCATCAATGTCATCACTTGTAATAACCATATCATCAACATATACAATCAAGATAGCCACCTTCATCTCTTTTCATCTGATAAATAAAGTGTGATCACTGTGGCTTTGGGTATACCCCAATGAGATCACGACTTTGTGAAGTCCCCCAAACTAAGCTTTAGGAGATTGTTTTAACTCATATAGAGCTTTCTTCAATTTACATACTTTCCCTTCAGATTCGATAGGGACAAGACCGGGAGGCATCGATATATAGACTTCTTCTTCCAATTCGCCGCGAAGGAAAGCATTGTTTACATCTATCTGTTGAAGGTCCCGCCCTTTACACACAGTACATGATAAAAGGACTCGTATTGTATTCATTTTTGTCACAGGAGCAAAAGTCTCTTTGTAGTTAATACCATGAGTTTGGGTGTAGCCTCTTGCCACCAATCGTGTCGTGAATCTCTCCAAAATACCTTCTGAGTTCTGTTTTACTGTAAAAATCCATCGACAACCAACTGTCCTCTTGTCAGGAGGAAGATCAACCAGTTCTCATGTGTTATTCTTTTTTAGAGCCTGCATTTCCTCCATCATTGTCTTTGTCCATTTTGGGCAACCAAGTGCTTCCTACCATGTACCAGGAACAAACACAGAAGAAAGAGAAGCGACGAAGGCTTTATGGGAAGAGGATAAAGAGGCATATGACACATATTTAGATAACGGATGTTGAGTGCATGAGCGTATACCTTTTTGGAGGGCAATAGGTAACTCAAGGGATACTGTAGACAAACCCGGTGGCGGCTTTGGTATTATGAGATGTGATTGAGTATTTGATCTTTTGCTTCTCCGATTGTATACCTATAACTCCTTTTCTTTGGGAATATCCTCACTCTTCCCCTGAGTGGTAATGTATGGAGGAAGAATAGGAAGAGGAAGAGTAGGAGCACTAACTTCCAAGTATGAAGACTCTGCCTGAAGTGAGGACTCATAATAGGAGGTACTTTCATGAAACCTAACATCGATAGAGACAAAAGTTTTTCTGCTTGGAGGATGATAGCATTTGTACCCTTTTTGCGTAGGGGAATAACCAATGAACACGCAACGAAGGGCACGAGGATTAAGTTTTGTTCGAGTAGTGTTATGAATATGAACAAAACATAAACACCCAAACACATGGGGTACAAGGGTAGTAGGAGGTATGTCAAGGGTATGAAGAGGAGTACACTTGTCTAGATGACGAGATGACATACGATTGATGAGGCAAGCCGCAGTGAGAAGGGCATCACCCCAATAGTATTTTAGAAGACATCGTAAATAACAAGCATCATGTCAATTCAAGAAGACGATTTTTAGTTCAGCAACATCATTTTGTGTAAGAGAATGCACACAAGTGGTTTGATGAACGATGTCATGAGAACTCAAATAGTTTTCAAATTTGATATTCGTATATTCACGCCTGTTATCACTGTGAAGAATTTTAATAGTGGCACCAAATTGAGTCGAAATCATTTTATGAAATTTTTGGAAAAGAGGGAACACTTCATTTTTACTATGCATCAAATAAATCACGGGGTACGAGAAAAACAATTAAAGAAAGTAACAAACCAATGAAAACCAGAGATCTAAGTAACAGGACAAGGGACCAATACATCACTGTGAATAGTATGAAATGGTACAAAAAAAGGCTTAGACACGTGATTGAAAGAGACACGCTTATGCTTAGCAAGTTCACAAATATCACACATAAAATTTTTAAAAAAAAAGAAGATGAAATACTATGAAATAAAGTCTGCATAGTAGAAATAGAGAGGTGGCCCAAGCGACGATGCCAGTAGCCAACTGAGGAAGCTGGTGAGCATGAAAGGCCTGAGGAACAACAGCATCAAACACGTACAATCCATCACATATTCTACCAGAGCCAGTCACCTTCGTCTGAAGGTCCTGAAATGTAAAAATTTGTGGGATGCGGAAAACGAAAAATCAGGTCACAGGAACAGTCAACCAAACCAAACCAAGTAAACCAGAAACAAACGGAAGAGCAAGTAAATCTTGTATTATCAAAAATTTTTACAGAGAAAAGCATACATGGCGAGACATGATTCGCCAATGTACCCGATGGAAGCAAAAACAATAAAGAAAAAACTAGCCGCGCGGACTCAGAGTAACTGCTGACTCTGTCGAGCTGCACTACGGAGTCTGCTGAATGCACTACGGAGTCTGCTGAAGCCGCTAAGTCGCCAGACCGCAACCTAAACGCACGGACACCCCGTTATTCCAAAGCTGAAGAACTTTGTGTGCAATCTGCTAGCCGCCTAACCGCGAGGTCGTCTAGCCGCCAGATTACTCGCAAACAGATGTTGCCGAACTGAACAGACCGCTAGAAGCGGATAGCTTATTGAACTGGGAAAGATTACCAAAGAGAAGATCGCATGGTCACAAGTCGCGACCTGCTGCTAACCGCTGATTGTAACTGCAGAGTCCACACTGATCCCTGACCTAAGTCATAACCAAGCCTCTGGCTTCTCAGCGCAGTCCGCACAATCTGCATAGCAAAAAACCGGTCAACTCCTAAAACCGCACGGAAACAAAAACCTGTCCGCAGCAATCGCCCGAGCTCACTTACTGTTCATTCGGTTGTGTTGTTGATGTGACAGGGGATCCTATTTATAAGCGCGGAGAGGAGTGTGGTCACCTCCCTAGCGAATAGGAACACCGTCCATCTCGCGGCGAGCACAAGGCGTATCCGCACAGCGCGGACACGAAGCCAGTTCGCCTTGTCGCCGGGACTTGATCAGTCTGTTATACTCGCGGACACAGCGGATACCGCCACCAGTCCACCACATATTGCGGGCAGCTCCAATCCGCACACTCCAAGCCCGCAACTTTACCAAGCTGACAAACTGCCGAGCTCGGCGGAAAGAAAAACAGTCTGCGCGAACTTGCGGACTGAGCAAAGCCGGACTTGGTACAGATCCTGACCAAGTTCATACCTCCAGCCATCCCTGGTGCGAACAAAACACCAGCGGATACAGAAGACAATCCGCACAAACCGGCTGACTCAAACAACAGTCCGAACTAACCGTCAAACTCTGCAGTTACACCAAACCGCTCCAAAACAAGTCCAAGGCATAAGCCTATGCCGAACTCGCGAGCTCTAGAAAAGTCCGCAACATGCCGGACTCAACAAACTCCAGATGAGTCTGCAGCTCCTGCGGATACCAAACCTAACCGCCTCAGTTACCTCCTGGGAACAAGCTGCCTGCAGAACACTAGCCGACCTAGCTAGTCGCCACCCCTGTCCGCACAGTCCGCGCGGACAGTCCGCATAGTCTGCGCGAACAGTCCGCCCAGGCCGCCACTTTCACTTCAAAAAATTCAACACACCCACTTGAAGTGAGAAGTGGAAACCATCGTAACCGTCCAAATGTCCCCTTCGACAACAGCTTAGTGAAGATGTTTGTGATGTTGTCCTCGCTCTGCACATGCTCGACCATAAGAGATCCCTTCAGCACTTTCTCACGAATTAAATGATGCTCGATCTCAATATGTTTGGTTCTCGAGTGACAAACTGGATTGTTAACTAGTTTAAGGGCACTTTTGTTGTCATCGCATAGCAGAGTGGGACCCCGCAATTCTTCATGGACGTCCTCTACTAGCCTCCTAAGCCAGATGGCTTCCCGAGCTGTCAAAGCCGAAGTCTTGTACTCTGCTTCCGTCGCAGAGACGAACACCGAGTCTTGTTTTTTGCTTCACCATGATATGCATGTTGATCCACATGTGAAAACATAGTCAGGCGTTGACTTCCGATCGTCTGAGTCTCCCCCATAATCAGCATCGGTGTAATCGTGCAGGTTGAAGCTCGTGTAACTCCCATAAAGGAGCACCATATTAGAAGTAGTCTTCACGTACTTCAGAATATTTTTTGCCGCCACTATATGAGGCATCTGAGGCTCCGTCATATAACGACTTACTCGGCCTACAGCATAAGCAATGTCTGGACTCGTAATCGTCAAGTAAAATAGGCTTCCAACCAGAGCCCCAAACACCAAGAGATTTGGAAGAACCCTATCCTCACACATCAAAGCTTAAGGACAACATCCAGTGGAGTAGAGCAACTCTTCCCCACCGGCATGCTGAATCGCTGAACGATCTGTTCTGTATAGCCTCTTTGGGAAACGAGTATCCCGCTCTTTCTCCTCTCCACATCGAGTCAATGGAAATGGTGGAGCTCACCTAAATCCTTCATCTCGAAACGAACAGCTAGCTCTGCCCTGAGCCTAGTTACCTCTTCCTCAGAGTTCCCCGAGACGATCATATCATCAACGTACAACAGCCCCAAGACATAAACCTCCCCTTCTTCTTAACGAACAGGCTCAAGTCAGAATCAGAAGCAAAATACTCACAGAACTAGAGGTATTATACGATCTTCCCGTACCACGCCCGAGGCGTCTGCTTCAAGCCGTAAAGGGTCTTCCTGAGCTTGCAAACGTGTCCTGTATGATTTTCAGATACGTACCCCGGTGGCTGAACCATGAAGATGTCCTTATCAATTTTACCATAAAGAAAAGCATTATTTATATCAAGCTGTCACATCCTCCATCCTTGGCAAGCCTCTAAGGCAATCACCGCTCGTAGTGAAGTCATTTTTGCAACCGGACTAAACGTTTCCTCATAGTCTTCTCTGTATTACTGGGAGAACCCTCGAGCAACAAGCCGAGCCTTGTATCGCCCGATGTTTCCATCCGCCTTCTTCTTCAGCTTGTAAACTCACTTGCATGTCACAGGAGTATTGTCATCGACCTTGGGCACAAGATCTCAAGTCTCGTTCCTTCTGAGGGCAGCCATCTCGTCATTCATGGCATCATCTCACTCCTAGACTCCAGTGGCGTCTTCAAAGCTAGAAGGCTCTCGCTCGTCCAGAGGGCCTGCGAAGAAACAAGAGACAAAGCTCATCATGTTCCCTTTGTTGTACCGAGCTGGTGGTTTGATTGTCCTCTTCGACCTCCGAAAAACCTGACCATGGCTCACCACCTCTGTTTCTTCTTCTGAATCAGCTCTGTTCTCGGGCATACTTGGAGCATCGCTCCCCCTGCCTCCTGAACCAGAAGCCTCCGCCCCGGAGCTATAAAGCTCCTGGTAACACAGGCAGCTCCACCATAAGATCTTTAGCGGCTTACTCCTGCCCATTGTCCGACCGGCTTTCCTGCAGCTCCATAGATGAGCCGCCTCCATATGACATCAGTTTGTCAAAGACCACGTCTCTGTAGCTAACGAACTTATTCGTCACTGGGTCCATACACATCCATCTTTTCTTCCTTTCATCATAGCTCACGAAGACAAGCTTCCTCATTTTCGCATCCAGCTTAGTCCTGAGAGAGTCGGGAACACGTACATAGCAGGTCGACTCGAACACTCGAAGGTGTCCAACACTAGACTTCTCCTTAAACATCTCATGAGGAGACTTCATGTTGATCGGACTCAGAGGCATCCGATTGATGACAAATGTTGCGGAGGTCATCCCTTCTGCCCAGAACTCCCTAGGAATGTCTTTGGCATGAAGCCAACACTTGCAGGTCTCCGTCAGATGATGGATCTTCCGCTCTGCTACTCCGTTTTGTTGTGGAGTATGCGCACAAGTGTGCTCTCTCCGGATTCTGTGCTTCCTGCAAAAGTTAGAGAACTCATTTGAAACGAACTCACCACCGTTGTTCGTTCTCAACTTCTTAATCTGCAGGTCAAGTCGGTCCTCCACTAGCTCCTTAAATTCCACAAACAACGGGAATGCGTCTGAATTCTCCTTCATAAAGTACACCCAAGTGTATCTTGTACAATCATCAATCGACATCAGCATATATTTGTTGCCTTCAATACCGGCGGTGACGGTCGGACCCATCAGATCATCATGGATGCACTCCAATGGTGCTTTACACCTCGTCCGTGACTTGTTAAATGGAAGGCGATGAGCCTTTCCACATTGACATTCTGCACAAACATGACCATCATCGAAGGATGACAATCTAGGCAAGCCTTTTACAAGGCTCTTCACCGTCATAGCTTTCAACTTGTCCATCCCGACATGTTCCAGCCTCTCGTGTCACATAGCAGAGCTATCATTAGCTCTCATCCGATCAACATAGGAACTTGTTGATAACACAAACAAGCCCTTTACTATTCTCCTTACATGAGCAACGTCAGTCTTCACCGCTGACACGTTGCGGAGAAACTTCACTTCTGTCGGGCTGAACAGAGCGTGATAGACTGCATCCACCGCGTTGGTCACAGAAAAGAGGTTCTTTTTCATGCCCGACACGTGATAAACACTCCTCAAAGTGAGTGGACTCTTATCATTGCCCAAAGAAACTACGCCCTCCTTCTCGAATGCATGAATTGTATCATCAGCAGTAATAATAGTTTCATTACCTGAGTACGATTGTAGAGAAGAGAACTTTGAATCGCCCCGGTGAGGTGGTGACCACACCCCGAGTGTACAACCCCATATTCGCTGAGTCAGACCAGGAGGCACGATGGTCACAGTTGAGCTAGCCAAAGGAGTTCCCGCCCAAAAGGAGGTCTCGCCCAAGATGGCGGGAACGTTTGCGTCAAGTCGTCGAGTGGAGATCAACGGGCCGAGATCGTCGAGCGCGGCCAGCGCGGGAGCGCTTACGCTAGCGCCAAGTTCCAATCTTAAGGGGGTTCTCGCCTGTCAGCCGGCGAGACCGTTCGCGCCGTCTCTGGGTAAGAGGCCCCCGGTTCAGAGCTCTCGCCGAGTGGGGCCCAAGGCCTAGGGTTAAATGACCATATCACCCTCAGGTAAATTTACCCCATGTGCCCTCAGAAAAACAGCGGGATTCGGCTATTGGCAGACCAACTAGGGGCTTTTCAGTAATTTCATGTCAGCACGATGCTATAAATAGACCCATAAGGACTCTTTAGAAGGCAAGCTGTCATTATCTCTCAAATTCCAGTGCTTTCTGAGGATCTCCTAGCCCGGCTTTGGCTTTGGAGGGGAAGCTCTCAGAGATCTTCCGGGTGTGAGGTGGGACCTCCCTGCTGAGGCTTTGGGACAGTCATAGGTCCTTTGAATCCAGTCGAGGGTTGAGACTTGAGATAAGTAGGTTTTGGCTGCACCCATTTTTCTTCGAACTCCCGTTGAGGTCATATTTGGCTTCAACAGTTCTGGTGCGGTGAGCGTGGAAGGCAGCCGATACAAGAAAGCCTCACGTCTTGTTTCATGGCTAGAGGTGAAGGTGAAGGATCAGGTTCTGGAGGCTCCCCCACCCGGGGAGAGGAAGCGACAAAGAGGATGTTGGATGAATTCAGGCGAGAGGTCCTGCAGACGATCAGTTTGGCCTTCTCGGCCAGAGGCGAATGGGCCACCCCTCAGGTCCCGATAGAAGAGGTCCCGCTCTTAGGCGAGAACGCCCCAGGACAAGGCTCGGGAAAGGAGGTCCCGGGGGAGGCTGGCGAGAGAGATGTGGCGGCGCGGGAACTCTTCCCAGGCCAGAGCCAGCGCCCGGGCAAGGAGGCGCTGACGGATCTGGGCAAGAAGGAAGCGGCAGTGCGAGAGCTCTTCCCGGGGCACGGTCTCGCGAATCGGGCCAGTCAGCCGAGGCCGCGGGACGTACCCTCTCGCCAGCAAGAGGCGAGAGCCCGTTTAGCGAGCTCATCATCTCAGCTCCGGTACCGGAGGGGTTCCGGGAGCCGGACATGTCCTACTACTCGGGGAAGGATGACCTTGTACAGCACGTACAGTGGTTTGAGGACGTTGTATCGATAAGGCAGATGACGGATGCCTTCAAGTGCCGGCTATTTGCCATCACGTTGAAGGAGAAGGCTCGGTACTGGTTCCACCAGTTGCCAGCAAGGTCAATCTACTGTTTTGAGGATCTGCGGAGAAGTTTCTTGTTGAGGTTCTCAACCTCGAAGAAGCGGAAGAAGGAAGTGGAGTGCTTGTTTGCGGTGAGGCAGAAGCCGGATGAGACGCTGGGTCACTATGTCGACTGGTTTCAGGAAGAGATCCTCCTGGTCCAGGAGGTCCCAGGGTACGCACTGATGCTGGCCTTCACCCTGGGGCTGAGACCGGGATTCTTTAGCATGGAATTGAAGAGGGTGCCTCCCCTCTCCTTTGAGGAGCTCATGGAGAGGGCGGCAAAGGAGATTGACTTCGAGAGAGCAAACCCAGCATTCGCCAGGAAGTTGGCCAAGCTGGCGGAGGACGACGTGAAGGAACCAGCAGCAGGAAGACAGAAGGAACCGCGGGAACAGAGGGAGCAAAGGGAAGAAAGGAGAAGGGAAGAGCCCCGAAGGTTTGGGCAGCAGCAGGGTTGGGGGGCCCGAGAGCCGAACAACCGGTTAGGTTGGAGGCCCCAGGAGGGTCACCCCCAGGGCCTAGGAGAAGGCTTCCAGGGGAGAGATAACCTGCGGGAACCCCGGAGGTTCGACCGACCGGCATGGAGGCAGGAGCCGAGGGGTCGTCCCCCACCACCGCAAGAGGCCATGGAAGTGGGAAGAGGAAGAGGAGCTGGGAGAGGAGCTCGAGAAGGAGGAAAAAGAGGGAGAGGAGAGGGAAGAAGGGGCGGGGAGGCGTTGCTCTTTTGTGACTTCCACCAGGAGGAAGGTCACGCAACGGCCACCTGCCCGGAGTTCATAGAGATAAGAGAAGCAAGAGGAGCAGGGAGGCAGGATCCACCGGTGAGGATAGTAGAGGTGCAGCAGGGCGAGGTGGAAGATAGGTGCGAAGACCGGGTGGATGTAGGGACCCGGGGAGGAATCGGGGTGATTCACGGAGGAGTGGGGATTGAGGCAACCCGCAAGGGGAGCCTGCAAACCATGTACCGAAGGGGGGTCTCCTCTACCTCTCAGGTTCCCCCACCAGAAGAAAAAATCACTTTCTCGTCAGCAGACATGCCAGACTATGAGGATCCATTCTGTGACGCCCTGGTGATCCAGACGGCGGTGGAAAATTATACGGTCTCGAGAATACTAGTGGATAATGGGAGCTCGGTGAATGTCGTCTTCAAGAAAGCCTTCGATGAGATGAGGGTTGAAGGGAAGAGGATCCTGGCCTCGGATGGACCGTTGTTCGGATTCTCCAGAGAGAGGAAGTGGAAGGGGGAGTAGGGCTGCACGTGAAGTTGGGGGGCGTGTCACGGAACTGCAGGTTCGTGATCGTGGACGCCCCAAGCAGTTATAATGCCATCTTTGGGCGCCCCCTCATCAGCGCCTTTCGCTGCGTCCCCTCCACGTTCCATCAATGCCTCAAGTTCAACAATGGGGAGGTGCAGGTCAGGGTAAGAGGGGACCCGAAGGTGGCAAGACAATGCTACGTTACAGCAGTCAACACCATTTCGTGGATGGCAGAGGCAGAGGAGTTGGAGATTGAGATGGCGGCACTTGAGGAGGTCGTTGAGGAAGGAGGAATGGGCCTAGAGGAGGCAAGAGAGATAGTTGAAGAGGGAGTGGGAGAAGAGGAGACTGAGAAGCAGCAAGGAGATGAGCAGGTGGTCCCGGGAGACAAGGAGCAGGAGAGCCCAGAAGGGGCGATGGAAGTAGGAGAACAAGCGGCAGGAGGAGTTGAGGGAGAGGCCTTGAGGGGCGTGGGAGTCGAGCAGCAGCAGGAGGGGCTGGTAGAAGCGATGGAGATCGAGGAGGGAGTACAAAGGGGAGAGCTGGAGCTGGAGGAAGATGCAAGGGCCGGCTGGGAACAGTCGCGGCTGGAGCCGGCCGAAGAAGTGGTGGAGATGGAGGTCTTCACCAGCGCAGGGCGAGTACAAAGGGTGCGGGTCAGCGGGGGCTTGAGTCCCGAGGCCCGGGAGCAAGTGAGGGCTTGCATTCAAAGCAACGTCGACATCTTCGCCTGGAGCACGGCGGACATGTCAGGCATCGACGCAGACGTGGTCTGCCATCGCCTGAACTTGGACCCCCGCACTAGCCCCATACGCCAGAAGATGAGAGTCATCGCCACCAAGCTGGAGGAGCCCATTCGCGAGGAGGTCAGGAAGCTCCTGGAGGCTGGCTTCATCTCGGAGATCCAGTATCCGGGCTGGATCTCGAATGTGGTAATGGTTAAAAAAGGAGGTGGTAAATGGAGAATGTGTATTGACTTTTCTTTGTTAAATAAATCATGCTCTAAGGATTGCTACCCCCTGCCTCGGATCGACGCGCTGGTTGATTCAGCCGTCGGTTTTTCTGTCATGAGCTTTTTAGATGCTTTTTCAGGTTATCACCAGATCCGGATGCACCCTCCTGATACCAAGGATGTTTCCTTCATCACAAGGGAGGGATGCTTCAGTTACAAAATGATGCTCTTTGGGTTAAAGAACGCGGGGGCTACCTATCAGCGCATGATGGATCGGGTCTTCCGGGATCAGAGGGGGAGAAACTTGGAGGTCTACGTCGACGACCTAATGATCAAAAGCAAGTGCATGGATTCACACCTGCAAGATCTGGAGGAGACATTCGCCACCTTAAGGAGGTTCAAGATGAGGCTGAACCCCTTGAAGAGTGTCTTCGGGGCCAGCCGCGGGAAGTTCCTCGGGCATCTTCTGACTCCGGCAGGGGTGGAGCCCAACCCGGACAAGATAAAGGTCATCCTGGATTTGGAGTCACCTCGCGACACCAAGGAGGTCCAGTGCTTGAGAGGCAAGCTGGATGGGCTGAGCAGGTTCCTCTCCAGGGCAGGAGACAAGTGTTCTTCATTCTTTAAGGTGTTGCGGGGGAATCAAAGGTTTGAATGGACCACAGAGTGCGAAGAGGCCTTCCAAGGGCTGAAAAGACAGCTCTCTCAGGCCCCTCTGCTTCAGAGCCCAAAAGAAGGAGAGGACCTGACCTTGTACCTCGAAGTAGGAGCAGAGGCGGTGAGCTCCGTCCTAGTGAGGGAAGAAGGAAAGAAGCAGCTGCTCATCTACTACGTCAGCCGGATATTGAGGAAAGCAGAGCTCCGCTACCACATCCTTGAAAAGCTCGCTTACGCCTTGGTCATCTCGGCAAGAAAACTCCGGCCGTACTTTCAAGCACATTCGATTAGGGTGGTGACCGACCACCCTCTTCGCAAGATCTTCGAAGGAGTGGAGCGCTCGGGGAGACTGGCTAAGTGGTCTATTGAGCTAAGCGAGTTCGACATCTCTTTTGTCTCAAGACTCTCCATCAAGGCACAGGCAGTGGCGGACTTCCTAGCAGACTACATTGTTGAAGTCGAGGGGGGAGAGCAGCAACCTCGAGAAGCATGGAAGTTGATGGTTGATGGGGCCTCGGGAAAGCACTCCCTCGGGGCAGGGGTGGTATTGACAAGCCCCCAGGGGGTAACCATAGAGCAAGCGGTCATTTTACATTTCCCCGTGACCAACAATCAAGCGGAATATGAGGCCGTGATCGCCGGCCTTCGCTTGGCAAAGGAGCTGGAGATTCGGGATGTGGAAGTTTTCACTGATTCAAAGGTAGTAGCATCGCAGATCCGGGGAGAGTTTGAAGCTCGGGAGCCTACCCTCATTAAATACCTCTCCAAGGTAAGGGCGATCATCGGAGGGTTCCGGTCATTCTCAATTCAACATGTTCCAAGGGAATAAAGTGTGGCCGCCGATCGATTAGCCAAGTTCGGACCTCGGGGAGGAGGGACCTTGACGGAGCTATTTCGACCGGCTATCGAGGAAGGAGAGTTGATGGTGGTAGATCGGCAACCCTCGTGGGTGGATCCATTTGTGACCTTCCTAACCACCGGTGAACTTCCTGAGGGGACCAAGGTCGGGAGAAGCTTCAAGCGCAAAGCAGCTCACTACCTAACGATGGAGGGGGGCCTGCATCGTAAGATGTTGTCAGGGCTCCTAGCCAGATGTGCGACCGAAGAAGAGATCCCGAAGATATTGGGGGAGATACACTCGGGCGAGTGCGGCAGTCACTCCGGAGGGCGGACGTTGGAGGCAAGGGTGGTCAGGCAGGGGTACTTTTGGCCCACCCTGAGGAAGGATGTCACAGAGTTTGCAAGGAGGTGTCAAAAATGTCAGCTCTGTGCCCCCCTTCGGCTCTTGGCAGCTCAAAGGCTCCGAAGTATCACGGCACCGTGGCCGTTCGCCATCTGGGGAATGGATTTAGTTGGGCTCTTTCCTCCGGCTAGTGGGCAGAGGAGATTCCTCTTGGTCATGGTCGATTATTTCTCGAAGTGGCTGGAGGTTAAAGCCTTAGCCAAGGTCACCTCGCAGGTCATAAGGAACTTCGTCTGGGGGGAGATCATTTGCAGACATGGGTTGCCCCAAGCAATAGTGACAGATAACGGCCCCCAGTTTGCCAGCAAGGAGTTCATCAGCTTCTGCGCCCAGCTAGGGATAGATCTCTGGTTTGCCTCCATCCACCACCCCCGGAGTAACGGCCAGGTGGAAGCGGCAAACAAAATCATTGTGAACCTACTAAAGAAAAAGGTGGAGAACTTAAAGGGGAATTGGGTGGAGCAGCTCCCCTCGGTCCTGTGGGCCCTACGAACGACCACGAACACGGCCACCGGTGAGACCCCCTTCAAGCTCTCTCATGGGTGTGAGGTCGTCCTACCAGTGGAGTTCGAGGTACGGTCCCCGCGAGTCACAGCCGCGGGCGAAGGAGACGAGACTTGGAGGTTGGAGAATGAGCAGGGGCAACGCCTCTCGTTGGATATGGTGGAAGAGATGCGAGACGTGGCGGCTATCAGGCAAGAAGAGATCACGCGACGAATGGCTAAGTATTTTGATAGGCATGTCAGGATCAAGCAGTTTACTGAAGGGGATCTGGTGCTAAGAAAGGTTGACGCGGCAGGAAGGTCGGCTCCCGTGGGCAAGCTCCACCCGAACTGGGAAGGACCATACATAGTGAAGGAAGTCCTCGGAACAGGAGGATACTACCTCCAGGACGTGGAGGGTAGGGCCCTAAGCCACACCTGCAGCGGTGATGACCTAAAACGCTTCTACCCATGAAGGGGGAAGGATGTAATCATGTATCTCAAAAATAAACTTATTATACTACGCCGATTGATTTTCCCTTAACTATTGTCAAATTTTTCATAATATAACGTAATTATGTGTTTGGTAATACCCCGAGCTCGGCTCGGCCCCAGGTAGACCCGCTGCGCAGGCTCTCATCTAGCTGGCAGGTCTGAAGGCTCGCCTGTGGGGGATAGGTTTGGTTGGTTTGAGATCGTCATCGGCACCCCGAGCTCGGCTCGGCCCCAGGTAGACCCGCTGCGCAGGCTCTCATCTAGCTGGCAGGTCCGAAGGCTCGCCTGTGGGGGATAGGTTTGGTTGGTTTGAGATCGTCATCGGCACCCCGAGCTCGGCTCGGCCCCAGGTAGACCCGCTGCTCAGGCTCTCATCTAGCTGGCAGGTCCGAAGGCTCGCCTGTGGGGGATAGGTTTGGTTGGTTTGAGATCGTCATCGTCACCCCGAGCTCGGCTCGGCCCCAGGTAGACCCGCTGCGCAGGCTCTCATCTAGCTGGCAGGTCCGAAGGCTCGCCTGTGGGGGATAGGTTTGGTTGGTTTGAGATCGTCATCGGCACCCCGAGCTCGGCTCGGCCCCAGGTAGACCCGCTGCGCAGGCTCTCATCTAACTGGCAGGTCCGAAGGCTCGCCTGTGGGGGATAGGTTTGGTTGGTTTGAGATCGTCATCGACACCCCGAGCTCGACTCGACCCCAGGTAGACCCGCTGCGCAGGCTCTCATCTAGCTGACAGGTCCGAAGGTTCGCCTGTGGGGGATAGGTTTGGTTGGTTTGAGATCGTCATCGGCACCCTGAGCTCGGCTCGGCCCCATGTAGACCCGCTGCGCAGGCTCTCATCTAGCTGGCAGGTCCGAAGGCTCGCCTGTGGGGGATAGGTTTGGTTGGTTTGAGATCGTCATCGGCACCCCGAGCTCGGCTCGGCCCCATCTAGACCCGCTGCGCAGGCTCTCATCTAGCTGGCAGGTCCGAAGGCTCGCCTGTGGGGGATAGGTTTGGTTGGTTTGAGATCGTCATCGACACCCCGAGCTCGGCTCGGCCCCAGCTAGACCCGCTGCGCAGGAACTCATCTAGCTGGCAGGTCTGAAGGCTCGCCTGTGGGGGATAGGTTTGGTTGGTTTGAGATCGTCATCGGCACCCCGAGCTCGGCTCGGCCCCAGGTAGACCCGCTGCGCAGGCTCTCATCTAGCTGGCAGGTCCGAAGGCTCGCCTGTGGGGGATAGGTTTGTTTGGTTGGAGATCGTCATCGGCACCCCGAGCTCGGCTCGACCCCTGGTAGACCCGCTGAGCAGGCTCTCATCTAGCTGGCAGGTCCGAAGGCTCGCCTGTGGGGGATAGGTTTGGTTGGTTTGAGATCGTCATCGGCACCCCGAGCTCGGCTCGGCCCCAGGTAGACCCGCTGCGCAGGCTCTCATCTAGCTGGCAGGTCCGAAGGCTCGCCTGTGGGGGATAGGTTTGGTTGGATTGAGATCGTCATCGGCACCCCGAGCTCGGCTCGGCCCCAGGTAGACCCGCCGCGCAGGCTCTCATCTGGCTGGCAGGTTCGAAGGCTCGCCTGTGAGGGATAGGTTTGGCTTGGTCAAGGCAAGAAACGCACCCGGAACACGAAATGAAAAAAGGTGAAGATAAGAGAGGTCTCGACAAGAATTGATCTCGGCAGGGAGACCCCCGTCAAGGAGGCCTCGCGGAAGGAGACTTTCGGCGAGAGGGCACCTAATAATATTCTCAGACAGAGAGGCGGAAGCGTTATGCGGCAGCCGTGTACGGATCGCGCAACCTGAAGGAAGATGGCCTCGTCTTAAGGGATCGTGAGTCATGTTCCCGGCAGATAGTTTGCGCCAGGTTCCCGCCTATTCGTCACTAAGGAAGACTATCCTAGGGGGGTCAAGGGCCTCGGCGGAAGCATACGTAAGAAACACTCGGCCACAACAATTACATCAAGCACATTCACAACAACAGGACGAGGCATTTACAATGAAAACGTTTGCAATAAATATATTATATAAGTACAAGCTTAGAGCGTCTCGCGCTTTACATTGAGGCGAAAAGAAAAGAAAAAGGGACCCCTCAAGGAGACAAGTTGTACCCCTCAGAGCTCCCGCTTGAGCTCCCGCTGGAGCTTTCGCCGGAGCTCTCCCCGGAGGTCTCGCCACCCGCTGCAGGGGATTTCGGGACATCCGAGGGTGGGGTATCAGGGGCGCCCGGGGGCTTGGGAACGGGCTCGAAAAGCCATGGAACGAGCTGTTGGGCGGTGATGCTTTTGCCCCTTCCATCCCAGCAGTCGACATCTCGCAGCGTCTCCAGCGTCAACCTGACTGTAGCCTGCGCGTTGGCCTGGAGAAGCTTGTCGATGTCATAAACCGAGTAGTAGCGGCTCTTCAGTCGCTCATCCAGCGGGGGGGCCGCATTCGCCTCCAGGCGCGCAATCTGCTCCCTCAGGAGGACGTTGTCGTATCGCGCTTGGGATAGCTCCTCGCGAAGCGTGGCTTGGGCGGAATCCTGAACAGCGAGAGGTTAGCATAAAAGAGAAAAGTTAAAGTAGCGAGAGCGAGCGTTGTAAAAGATCTCGCTTACCCCTTCCGCATGGCGCAAAGATAGCAGTTGCTGGGCCTCGGTCAGCTCCTTAGCCAGAGTGGCCGCCTGAGCCACCGCATCATCCCTAGCCTTGAACATATCCTGAAAATTGCGGTCTATTGTGATGCTCCGGCGAGCACACATGTGTGCAAGCTCCAGCCCGCGCATCAGGGCACGAGTAGAATCGTAAGCCAGCAGCCGGGTCGACATCCTGTCGTAGACACTAGCATCCTCCCGGCTGTAGAGGCAGTAACCTACGGCGAAAGCCTCGCTGGTAACCTCGTCTCGCTCTGCCCAGCTTGGCAAGAGGGACGAGATCGAGACCTTGTTGGCGTCGGGATCCCACTGAAGCAGCGGCTTGTTCTCCGCGTCCAGGCACCTCATGCCGAGACCAAAATTGCGATGGCCCCGCGGCACCTCTCCAGACAGGGGCTGGCCGGAGGTCCCGGCGGCGGCACCCTCGCTCTCTGCAGCACCAGGGGCCTGAGGGTTCTCGGCAGGGGCCTCAGGGCCGCCCCTGGTGGCTGCGATCTCGCTGACAGCCTGCAAGACCTCCTCAAAGGAACGGCCTGTAGGGAGAGGTTGGGAGGGCGGCACCACAAGGGCCTTGCCCTTCTCGGTATCAGTTGTTTTGGGCCTTTTGATCGGTTGAGGCGGAGGAGCGCCGGGCTTTCGCTTCACGGCACCGGATGAAGGAGGCAGGGTCGGCTCTTTCCGGCAGGCATGTGCAGCGGCCTTTGCGAGAGCCAGCGGGTCTTTTGGAGGTTGGCTCCCGCCAGCGCGAGCCTCGTCAAAGGGTTGGCGTAGAGGGATCTCGCGCTCTCCTGCGAAAGTGGCAATACTAAGTTCAAACCTTGAAAAGAACATGGATTAGCGAGGTAAAGGCGAGACCTTACCTTCGCCTGGGAGCACTGGGAGGAGTGAATCGACGTCTCGCCGAAGGTAGAGGACGTCGAAGTTCTTGGTTCCAAAGAACTCAAGGAGGGCGCTCTCGCGCGAGCCCAAGGAGGGGGGCTTGTAGGCGGCATCCTCGTATTGGATGGGTGCGAGAGGCACGTTCCCGAAGTCGCCGGAAACAAAGATGAACCTCTCACCCCAGTGATGGTGCTTGTTGGCGAGACCGATCGTCTTGAGCAGTTGGCCAGAGAAGAAGATCACCCCTCCTTTGGCGCGGAAAGTGAACAGCTTGCGGAATATTGGCAGCCTGAACTTGATCTTCTCGGATCGCATGTAGCATATGAAAGCCACTAGAATTGCAACCGAATTTGGATTCAGTTGCGCAGGAACCACCCCGTAATACCGGAGGGGCTGGCGCATCTCGGGCCAGAGCGGGAGGCGGAAGCCCACCTCGAAGTGCTTGATGGGGATGGCGAGCTGCCCCTCCCCTGCGGTGTTTACCTTGTCATGATTTCCTGGGTTCCGCGCGGTGAAGCTGGCGGGAACGTATTGAGTCTTGATTAGGTTGAACTCGTCCACGGTGAGGGTGCAGGATGGAAAAAGGTGCTTCTGGAAAGCTTCCGCACAGTTGGATCATCCCTCACCTCCGTCTGGCATCGTGATGAAGAGTTTGAAGGCGAGAGCTTCGAGAAGAAGGCGAGAGCTTCAAGAAGAAGGCGAGAGCAAGAACTGTACGAGAACGGAAGGAGAAGGCGGAGACAAGCGAGAGCTTTGGAGAGACTGCGAAAGCAACAGAAGAGGAGAGAGATTGGGATCGAAGAAATGAATGTGGTAGGTGAGCTTCCCTATTTATAGAAAACCGTGATCATGATGACTGTTTTCAAAAAGGCGGCGGAGGTACAGTCGGCACGTCCTAGGTCAGCAACGCTTCGTTTTCCCGCCCAAGATCGATAGTGACTGATTGACCGAATGATTAGCGCAAGCGTTGTGAGATGACGTGCGACAAGCAAGATAGGCGGAAGCAAGGTAGCTCTTGCCAACCAAGAGCCCAGGATAATAACATATGTGCATATAATAATAAAAAGCAATAAGTGCAGAGTTATTGCTCTCGCTGAGCGAGAACTCGATAAAAAGTAAGCGATAAGTGCAGAATTAATAGCTACAGTTCTAGTAAATAAATAAGGGTACATCTGAGAAGGGGAAGGCCTGGGGAAGAGAAGGGGAGGTCTCGCGGCTCAGTAAGGCTCCCATCGCCATTTCCCTTGCTCCCACCGCCATTTCCCTTGCTCCTGAAGCTTGGTCCGGGGTGGCGCCTGCGGGTTGAAGTAGGACGACAGAACGGTGCATCCCAGGACGACCCGGCGGGACAGATCCCGGATTCGCTCAATGCACCTTTCAGGTGAGGATCCGGCGGTAGCCCCCCCCCCCCCCGGCCGGTCCATCTCGCCGATAAGATAATCCCGCTCCAGAGTCTCTAGCCTCTTTTCCACTGATTGGCGAAACTCTTTTGCAGCGAGGTCGCGGACCCGTTCTCGCCGGATGAGCTTCGATAGGACGGCGGCAACCTTCTTCCCCCGTCTTTTAGCGCTCCCGGCACCGGTCAAGATCTCCTCCATCTCGTCAGACGAAGGGAAGGGGGAGCTCTCGCCATCTTCCCCCTCTCTTTCTTCTTCTTCTTCTTCTTCTTCATCTACCTCAGCTCCAAGCCGCGAGCTCATGTCCCCTGGCAAAAGAATTCCTATTATAGCGAGAGCTAGAGGATTGTTGTAATAAAATTTCCATATACCTACAGCATGACGAGGCCCGCCGGTCGACGGCAGGCGAGAAGGCCCGGCCCCTCCCCCCCCCCCCCAGCTCCAAAGAGTAGGTGGATTGGCTTTCCTTTTCCGGGGGGTAAATTTTGCGAATGATAATCCCGGCTTGGTCGGGAGCGGGGGAGGGGGTCTCCTCTCCCGCGGGATGGCTGGCATCTAACGGAGGCGCGGAAGATTCGGCAGTATTTCCTCCCGCCGGTAGGGAGGAATCAACCACAGGGGCGGGCTGATTCGCAGCCCCCGCCCCGCTCTCCCGGGTGGCGAGACCCGGCGGTGCGAAAACTGGCGCTGCGAGAAAACAGTTCAGCATTCAAATATTTGAGTTAAGGGCGAGAGGGGAACAATTACCTGCGGTGCTCGGGTCAGGTGGAGGAGCCACCTCCGGAACCCGCGGTTGATCCTCGAGATGGCGAGAGGAAGGATCCAAGGGTTCTCGCGGGGACGCGGCAGCATCGGGAACCGTCTCCTGCGAGAGATATCGCGTCAACTACTGAGCAGCTGGTGTTTTCAATAATTGGCAAATCGAGCATACCTTCCGCGGCGAGGGGCCGTCCGCGCGGCTAGGGGTTGGGGTAGGCGGGCTCCTGTTCTCGTGGGGCAGGTCCCGCTGAACCACCTTCGCCCTCTTCTTTTTCTTCTTGGGCAGAGAAGGCTCAGCGGCCGACGACTGTCTCGCTAGCCATGGGGCAACCAGGGCGCTGTTAGCCCTGGCTCGCGCCTGTGCCGCGTTGATGCGGTCTTGCAGATCCTGCGGAAGCGGTTTGTCGGCGCGCTTGGAAGGCATCGCGAGAGGAGGCGAGAGCCCAGGCGAAGAATGACAACTCGAGGGAAGTGTTATGGCCGTCTATCAGCACACATATTTATAGACAACGTACGGCCCACCAAAAGATTCCCGGATGTTGACACGTGTTCAGCGAATATTTTTGTGTTGGACATGTCTTTTCGAGTGCAGAGCTAGTTCAAAAAGAGCGGGGATTGTGTACAACCTCATATTCGCTGAGTCAGACCAGGAGGCACGATGGTCACAGTTGAGCTAGCCAAAGGAGTTCCCGCCCAAAAGGAGGTCTCGCCCAAGATGGCGGGAACGTTCGCGTCAAGTCGTCGAGTGGAGATCAACGGGCCGAGATCGTCGAGCGCGGCCAGCGCGGGAGCGCTTACGCTAGCGCCAAGTTCCAATCTTAAGGGGGCTCTCGCCTGTCAGCCGGCGAGACCGTTCGCGCCGTCTCTGGGTAAGAGGCCCCCGGTTCAGAGCTCTCGCCGAGTGGGGCCCAAGGCCTAGGGTTAAATGACCAGATCACCCTCAGGTAAATTTACCCCATGTGCCCTCAGAAAAACGGCGGGATTCGGCTATTGGCAGACCAACTAGGGGCTTTTCAGTAATTTCAGGTCAGCACGATGCTATAAATAGACCCATAAGGACTCTTTATAAGGCAAGCTGTCATTATCTCTCAAATTCCAATGCTTTCTGAGGAGCTCCTAGCCCAGCTTTGGCTTTGGAGGGGAATCTCTCAGAGGTCTTTCGGGTGTGAGGTGGGACCTCCCTGCTGAGGCTTTGGGTCAGTCTTAGGTCCTTTGAATCCAGTCGAAGGTTGAGACTTGAGAGAAGTAGGTTTTGGCTGCACCCCTTTTTCTCGAACTCCCGTTGAGGTCATATTTGGCTTCAACACCGAGTCCACTATCCAGTCATCTTGGTAGTCGATGTTGGACAAAGCACGGACACGTGTGCCCGTCATGAACGCATTCCCACATCCTGCTTCCTCAGCACTGGAATCAGCACCCTCTTTATCTGCAACGTGCGTCGGCTGTAGCTTGACTCGACTGTTTGCATCTGTAGCACCTTAGTCCTTCTGTTGAAACCAAAAACTTGGTCTCTGTAGAGTTCGGGGTCCCAAAAGAGGGGTGACCTCACACCTACTACACTCGGGGGAACGTCACGGACCAAATACTTAGGAAACTAGGAACAGACCCTAGGCTCTAGCGCGGAGGTCCCACCACACACCCGGAAGGTCACCAGAACTCTTCCCCTCCCTTACCAAAGGGCTAGGCAGGGCGCCTTGGAGAGCTCTCTCTACTCTACCAAGAAGAAGCTAAGGGAGGAGGAAACCAGGAAAAGTCCCTCTCCAAAGGCACCCAAGGGGGTCTATTTATAGTTTTCCCAAGTCCTAGGGGGTAAAATGACCAAAATGCCCTTGGGACAAATAGACTTTGGGTCAATAGTAAACACCCACACCGGGGGCAGAGAGGTAAAAACGCCCCCAGGGACACAGCGGTAAAAGCACGCCGCCAACCCCCCGCCCCAAACACTCGAGGAGGTTCCAGGCCGCCGGGCAGGCCGCTTGGGCGAGACCAGGCAGCCGGCCGTCTCGCCGCGAGTAGGCCGCCCGGGCAAGAACCAGGCCGCGGCGGTCTCGCCCGCGAGCAGGCCTCCCGCGAAAGACCAGCCCCCGGCCGTCTCGCCCGCGAGCAGGCCGCCCGGGCGAGAACCAGGTCACGGTCGTCTCGCCCGCGAGCAAGCCTCTCGCGCGAGACGGGCCCCCGGCCGTCTCGCCCGCGAGCAGGCCTCCCGCGCGAGATCGGCCCCCGGCCGTCTCGCCCGCGAGCAGGCTCCCCGGGAGAGAACCAGGCCGCAGCGGTCTCGCCCGCGAGCAGGCCGCCCGGGCGAGAACCAGGTCGCGGCGGTCTCGCCCGCGAGCAGACCGCCCGGGCGAGAACCAGGCCGCGGCGGTCTCGCCCGCGAGCAGACCGCCCGGGCGAGAACCAGGCCGCGACGGTCTCGCCCGCCTGCAGACTTCCCGCGCAAGACCGGCCCCCCGGCCGTCACGCCCGCCCCTACCTCAAACTCAACAGACCGGGGCGGGTGCTAGCCAACTTGCCGCACCCGCCCCCCAACAAAGGAGTCATTGGGGGAGGCCAATTTTTCCTCCTCCTACTAGTATATTTCCAAGCTAGAGCCAAAATTGTCTACCGAGAGTGCAAAATCTCCAAAAAAGCTTAAAAACGTGTTGGCCTTGTTTGGGGCCCACTATTCGCGAGTACGGGGTTGTACACAATCCTCGCTCTTTTCGAGGTTGGCACAAGCTCGGAAAGAAATGTCCAACCCAACGTATTCGCTGAGTGTAATTTTCTTGCGCGGCACCCCGGGGAGTCAACTTGTCATGCCAGCTGATGGGAGCCTGGGTGACGAGACCCCCTCCGGGTAAAAAATACTTCACCCTTCGGAGGGGTCAACCTGTCATTCCAGCTATGGGAGCCTGGGTGGCGAGACCCCCTCCGGGCAGAAAATACTTCACCCTCCGGAGTGGTCAACCTGTCATGCCAGTTATGGGAGCCTGGGTGGCGAGACCACCTCGGGGTGAAAACACTTAGCCTCCCCGAGGGGTCAACCTGTCAAGCCAGCTAATGGGAGTCTGGGTGACGAGACGGCCTCGGGGTGAAAACACTTAGCCTCCCCGAGGGGTCAACCTGTCAAGCCAGCTAATGGGAGCCTGGGTGACGAGACGGCCTCGGGGTGAAAACACTTAGCCTCCCCGAGGGGTCAACCTGTTAAGCCAGCTAATAGGAGTCTGGGTGACGAGACGGCCTCGGGGTGAAAACACTTAGCCTCCACGAGAGGTACCACCGGCCCTGCCAGCTAGTGAGAGTCTGACAGCGGAATCCCTCTCGAGGTGAGACCTACCTACCCACCCTCCGAGAGATCAACCTGCTCTGCCAGCTAGTGAGAGCATGGCCGCGGAATCATCATCGGAGCAAAGGGACTTGGGCTACCACGAGAGATTAACCTGCCCTGCCATCTATTTAGAGTCTGGCCGCGGAATCATCATCGGAGCAAAGGGACTTGGGCTAGCACGAGAGATCAACCTGCCATGTCAGCTAGTGAGAGCCTGGCCGCGGAATCATCATCGGAGCAAAGGGACTTGATCTACCACGAGAGATCAACCTGCCCTGCCAGCTAGTGGGAGCCTGGCCGCGGAATCATCATCGGAGCAAAGGGACTTGGGCTACCACGAGAGATCAACCTGCACTGCCAGCTAGTGGGAGCCTGGCCGCGGAATCATCATCGGAGCAAAGGGACTTGGGCTACCACGAGAGATCAACCTGCCCTGCCAGCTAGTGAGAGTCTGGCCGCGGAATCATCATCAGAGCAAAGGGACTAAACATCTCAATCAAACCTTACCACATCCTACATCCTCAAACGGGGAAAATATGAGTTACATGGTCCCCTGACTCAGCTGGTCAGGGGTAGCACTTGTTACAAGACAAGAAAAGGGAAAAAACTACCGCAAGGCGAGGCACCATCAGGGGGCCTGAACATGATGGCCGTCTTCCGCTTCCTTCTCCTCGCACAGTTCCATCTTGCTCAAGCTCTCCATCTCCTCTGCCTTGGCCAACCAAGAGATGGTGTTGACGGCCGTGACGTAGCACTGTCTTGCCATCCTGGAGTCTCCCTTGACTCTGACCTGGAGCCCTCCGGAGCTGAACTTGAGGCATTGGTGGAAGGAAGATGGCACGCAACAGAAGGCGCTGATGAGGGGCCTTCTGAAGATGGCGTTGTAGCTGTTTGGAGCGTCAACAATGACGAACCGACAGTTCCTTGAGACTCCCCCCAATTTTACTTGGAGTCCTACTCCACCTTCGACCTCCTTCCTCTCCCCTGAGAATCCAAACAGGGGTCCGTTCGAGGCCAACACCCTCCTTGGCTCCACCTTCATCTCGTCAAACGCTTTCTTGAAAACGACGTTGACGGAGCTTCCGTTGTCAACCAAGATCCGGGAGACGGTGTAGCCTTCGATGGCCGTCTGGATGACCAGCGCATCGCAGAACGGATCCTCATGATCCGGCAGGTCCTTCACCGAGAAGGTGATCTTTTCCTGTGGGGGCGGGGTCTGGGAGGTTGAGGCGACGCTCCTTCGGTACATGACATGGAGGCTTGCCTTCCGAGTGGCCTCAACCCCCACTCCACCGTGGATCACTCCTATACCACCTCGGGTTCCCACGTCGACCTGGTCCTCGCATATATCATCACCCCCTTCTCCGGGTAGAACCTCTTCTACCCGCACCGGCGGCTGCAGCTGGGCAGGGCCTCTCGCCCCCCTCACTTCCAAGAACTCGGGGCAGGTAGCCGTGGCGTGCCCCTCCGCCTGGTGGAAGTCACAGTACAGCAATGCTCTTTCTCCCCTCTTTCGGCGGGCTGGGCGTTCTCTCCTGTTACCTTTTCCCCCTCCTATCGCCAAGGCTTGCTGCGGCGGGGGCAAGAGCTGTCTTGGGGCTTGCCTCTGGAAGTTATACCTCCCTTGGCCCCCATGAAAGTTCCCCCCTCCTTGGATGAGAGCTCTTCCTGGACCTTGGGAAGGTCCTCCCTGCTGCCTCCAGCCTGGTTCCGGACCCTCCTGTCCTTGGAACCCCTGAGCTCTCTGCTCCTCTCTCCTTCCTTCCTGATGCCTTGAGCCACCCTGCTCCTTTGACTCCACCTCTGTCAACTTCGCCAACCTCTTGACAAATGTCGGGTTAGCTGCCTCTTGGAACCTGTCAACGTAACGGGCCAGCGACTCCTCGGCCCCCTGTCTTATCAGGAAGATGGACTCAGAACTCCTCTTCCTCTTCTTGGAGGTGGAGAAGTGAAGCTGGAAGCTCCGGCTCAAGTCCTCGAACCCATAAATCGACCTCGGAGGGAGTTGATGAAACCAGTCACTTGCCTTCTCCTTCAATGTGATCGCAAAGAGGCGACACTTGAAGGCATCCGTCATTGGCCTGATGGAGACGGCATCCTCGAACCACTGCAGGTGCTGGACGGGGTCATCCTTCCTTGTGTAGTAAGTCATGTCAGGCTCTCGGAACCCCTCGGGAACGGGAGCTGAGATGATCAGCTCGCTGAAGGGTGACCCCCTGAGGTGGGGTCTCGCCTGGTTCACTCGCGCGAGCTGCTCGCCTGGGAGGTTGACACTCGTCGGGCTGGAGAATAGCTCCCGGCCGGTGAGGTCTCGCTCGACCCCATCTCCCATCCTCTCCTTCTTTGGCCTTCTTCCTGGTGCACTTCCTTCTCCCCCCGCTGGGGTCATCTCGTCGAGAGGGGAGGGAGCTAGCTCCTGGGGGGTTGGGGTGGAGCTGCCACCCTGAGGAGCAATACTTTGCAGCATCTCCATGATGCCTTGAATGGAGGTCATGAACTCTTGCCTCCCCACAAAGGGTCCTGGGCTGGGGAGCTTGCCGAGATCATCACTACCTCCCTGACCTCCAGTCATGACACTCTCCCGAGATCTTCTGTGCTGGTCACTCTCCACGCTCACCGCACCAAAAGTGTTGAAACCAAAAATTTGGTCTCTGTGGAGTTCGGGGTCCCAAAAGAGGCGTGACCTCACATCTACTACACTCGGGGGAACGTCACGGACCAAAGACTTGGGAAACTAGGAACAGACCCTCGGCTCTAGCGCGGAGGTCCCACCACACACCCGGAAGGTCATCAGAACTCTTCCCCTCCCATACCAAAGGGCTAGGCAGGGCGCCTTGGAGAGCTCTCTCTACTCTACCAAGAAGAAGCTAAGGGAGGAGGAAACCAGGAAAAGTCTCTCTCCAAAGGCACCCAAGGGGGTCAATTTATAGTTTTCCCAAGTCCTGTGGGTAAAATGACCAAAATGCCCTTGGGACAAATAGACTTTGGGCCAATAGGAAACACCTACACCGGGGGGCAGAGAAGTAAAAACGCCCCCAGGGGCACAGCGGTAAAAGCACGCCGCCAACCCCCCGCCCCAAACACTCGAGGCGGTTCCAGGCCGCCGGGCAGGCCGCTTGGGCGAGACCAGGCCGCCGGCCGTCTCGCCGCGAGCAGGCCGCCCGGGAGAGAACCAGGTCGCGGCGGTCTCGCCCGCGAGCAGGCCTCCCGCGCGAGACCGGCCCCCGTCGTCTCGCCCACGAGCAGGCCGCCTGTTCGAGAACCAGGTCGCGGCCGTCTCGCCCGCGAGCAGGCCTCTCCCGCGAGACCGGCCCCCGGCCGTCTCGCCCGCGAGCAGGCCTCCCGCGCGAGACCGGCCGCCGGCCGTCTCGCCCGCGAGCAGGCTGCCCGGGCGAGAACCAGGCCGCAGCGGTCTCGCCCGCGAGCAGGCCTCCCGCGCGAGACCGGCCCCCGTCGTCTCGCCCGCGT
Organism: Platanthera guangdongensis; assembly: GCA_039583875.1. Lineage (NCBI taxonomy): Eukaryota > Viridiplantae > Streptophyta > Magnoliopsida > Asparagales > Orchidaceae > Platanthera > Platanthera guangdongensis. Next base: position 91,029,641 of record CM077157.1, on the reverse strand, counting down.
GCAGGCCGCCTGGGCGAGAACCAGGCCGCGGCCGTCTCGCCCGCGAGCAGGCCTCTCGCGCGAGACCGGCCCCCGGCCGTCTCGCGCGCGAGCAGGCCTCCCGGGCGAGACCGGCCGCCGGCCGTCTCGCCCGCGAGCAGGCTGCCCGGGCGAGAACCAGGCCGCGGCGGTCTCGGCCGCGAGCAGACCGCCCGGGCAAGAACCAGGCCGCGGCGGTCTCGCCCGCGAGCAGACCGCCCGGGCGAGAACCAGGCCGCGACGGTCTCGCCCGCCTGCAGACTTCCCGCGCGAGACCGACCCCCCGGCCGTCACGCCCGCCCCTACCTCGAACTCAACAGGCCGGGGCGGGTGCTAGCCAACTTCCCGCACCCGCCCCCCAACAAAGGAGCCATTGGGGAGACCATTTTTTCCTCCCCCTACTAGTATATTTCCAAGCTAGAGCCAAAATTGGCTACCGAGAGTGCAAAATCTCAAAAAAGCTTAAAAACGCGTTTGCCTTGTTTGGGGCCCACTTTTCGCGAATACGGGGTTGTACACCTTCCTTCTTCTTCCAATCTCGCTTAGAAGCAACACTCCTCTCTTGTTGATAAGAAGTTGAAGGGTCATCGCCAGCAGACAGCTTCTTCTTCTTGACTCATCTCTTCTTCTTCCCTGAGAAGAGCGTCTCACTACCTCCTTCGGAGAGAGTAATTCCAGACATATGCCTTATTAGGCTCTCCTGCAAAGCTAGCAGGTTCTCCGGCGCCAGCAAAGACGGCTGAGTGGCTCAGTATTGAACAGAAGTAACAAAGGTCACATACTTCAACCGTAAACTGCGGATTATGTGACTCTTGAGCTTCGCTTCTGAAATCGGCTTCTCAGGGTCCAATGCCAAAATTTCAGCACATATGTTCATCATCTTCAGTAAGAACGTTGAGATGGACAGATCTCCCTAAGTGGCTCTCGCCAACTCATTCTTTAGGAATTGTAGTCGCGCTACATTCTTCATATTGAACAACCTGTTGGATCCCTAGTTTGATTTGAGCTAGGTTCACTAAGTTAGGATCTTGTGACCCATCTTGTATAGCTAGGGTCATAGTTGTGTCCTACAGTCTATGTCAAGTCCTTAGTATCAACACTGCATGGACCAGCCATCATCAGACTGCCAGAGACTCAAGACTTAGAGATTTTCCAAAGACTCAGTAAAATAAGTTCGACGTTCGTCGAACTCAGGTCGACGATTGTCGTGCTCACCTCGACGATCTCAGAGAAAATTCTCTAAGCTGAGCTAGACGAACTTGATTCTCAGGTCGACGATCTTTGGACTCTACCTTCAGCATTCCAAGTCCAGACTTTGTACTCTAGACTCAGGTCGACGAACTTAGTTCTCTGCTCGACGAAATATGGGTTCTCTACTTCAACTTATTACTCCAGAAGTTTCTCAATTTTTCTAAGTTTAGAATCATCTTCAGTCGACGAATTCAAGATTCTCAGCTCGACGAACTTTGACCACTTTGGCTAAAGTTATCCAGCAGCAGTTAGTGGTCCTCAGCTCGACGAAACAGATTCTCAGGTCGACGATTTCTGAATACTTCAACACTTCACACCAGAAGTTTGTGTCGACACTAGAAGCAAGAGTTGTGTCGACATCAACAGCAATTGTGTCGACACTAGAAGCAAGAGTTGTGTCGACATCAACAGCAATTGTGTCGACACTAGAAGCAAGAGTTGTGTCGACATCAACAGCAATTGTGTCGACACTAGAAGCAAAAACTGTGTCGACACCAACAGCAATTGTGTCGACACACATGACTTATGTCAACACACTCCAGATTTCTGTCAACACAACAGCCATGTCGAGACAAGAAGTAATTATGTCGACACCCAGGACTTGTGTCGACACATTCCCCAGAAGTTCTGTCAACAAGTTATCTGGTCGACAAAATCAGCTATCAGCTCCACGAACTCCATACACAGAATAGGCAAAGTTTCTAGAGAATGTCGTTCTACTCTCAGCTCGACGATCTTGGAACTCAGCTCGACGAACAGAAGTTATCTGGTCGACGAACACAGCTTCTCAGCTCGACGAACACAGCTTCTCAGCTCGACGATTTCTGTTATCTGTTCGACGAATCCAGACTTAATCATTTTCAGTCTTCTGTCTCTTTCCTAAAGCAATAATTCCAGAGTAATTAATGCTTCAATATTCTCTGAATATAACCGTTAGACAAAACATTAATTATGGTCTTCTCCAGGATTATTGTTTGTCGTTTTTACATGATACAGTTGGGGAAATAAATCAATGCAGTTTATTCTCAAGCCCGTCAGCATTGATTGCAGAGAAATTCAAATTTCGAAAGACAATTTTGACAGGAAATATAAAAGAGATTTGCTCTCCTTTTCCTTCAGAGGACAGCAAATACAGAAGAGCAGAATACACACAGAATATAGAATAGAACATAGACACACAGACAGAAAATCACAATCAGTCTGCAACAAGAAACTATCTGCTCTCTCTCTCTTAGAACTCTGATACAGCAACTTAAGAAGCCCTAGACCAGAAGAACATCTGCTACCTGAAGAAGAAGAACAATCAATCAAAATCAATAGTCATCATTCTTCAACTCTACAGGACACTTCAAAGGACAACATCTATTCCATCTGTCAAGAAGTTCCTGAAGATCCTTTCTGGTCAAGGCTGTTAAAGACTGAAGACCTATCACCCTGTAGCAAAGCTCCAGATTTCCCTGAACTATTCTACATCACAGGGGGAGCAATTTGCTAAAATCATATCCACAAGTCTTCTCAGTTGTATATTGAGAAAGAGAAGACCATATCATCTCTCACCCTCCCCCCACTGTATAAAGGGTTATAACTTCCTTCAAAAGTTATTTTTGGTTGCAAGTCATCTGATCAAAAGACTTGAGGTTTGGTTTTTGAGCACCTGATCAAAATCTCATTGGTGTCAGGCACCTAATCAAAAATCTGAGTGGATTCCTACCAGGGTGGTAGACGAGTGGATGTACCCAGGTTGGGGAACCACTATAAATTTCTTGTGTTGTCTGGTTGCCCCTTCTTTTTGTTCTTGCTGTGTTTGTGTTTTCTAGGATTGCTGTGTTTATATTTTATTAAGTTGTTTATGCATTTTCACAATTACAGCAAAAGCTGTAAAAGATTTTAAGGATTTAAGAATACTTTATTCACCCCCCCCCCCCCCTCTAGAGTATTTCAGATCTAACACATCACTTTCAATTGGTATCAAAGCAGGATTCCCTGGTTGTACAAGCTAACCCTTGAACCAAAGATCTTGAGTCAGATCTGCCTTTTCATCTCCATTAGATTTATAGTCACACAGTATGACACAGAACAAGAACTATGCAAGCACCAGACCTTCAGTATGCAATCTGAATAAGTTTGTCATCTGGAAGTAAAGAATTAGGTTGTACATGAACTTTATTGATGAAGATATCTACAACTCCATTTTGACAGGTCCCCCTCAAACATCTACTTCTGCAACATCTTCAAGCACAACTGCAATTCCACCACCTGAGTGGACTGAAGCCCAGAAGAATGCAAAGATTGCTGATGTCAAGGCAATGAATATACTGGCACAAACAATGTCAGATGATATATTTCAAAAGATGGTTGAATGCACCTCAGCCAAAGACATTTGGGATTCTCTTAACCATATGGTGGCTAGATCAGCAGATGAAAGAAAGGATAGAAGATCCAATCTCATATCTCTCTATGAGAATTTCAAGAAAGAAGAAGTTGATACAGTAGCTGATATGTACAATAGGTTATGCTCAATCATCAATGAGCTAAAAACCTTGGACAAGGACATCACCCTCACTGAGGTGAATGATAAGATCTCAATGTGCTTCCCAAGCTCATGGGATTCAAGGATCTAGCTCATCAAGGAGCCCAAAAGCCTAAATGAGGTTCCACTGAATCTCTCTTAGGCAAGCTTAAGTCCTATGAACAGTTGATCAAATCCAGAGAGGCAGTTGAGCAAAGAACACCTCCTGCAGCAAGAAAAGAACAAAGCATTGCATTCAAAGCAGTTGAGAAGACAGAGACTTCAACCACAAATGAAGTGCTGATGAGTCTTTTTGCCAAAAGATTCTACAAAATAGCAAGGAAAGACTTCAGGAGAAAGTCATCAAGGCATGATGACAAGTCAAGGTATGATAAAACACCAACTAAAGAAGTGTTGTGTTTTGCTTGCAGGAAACCTAGACACTACATCTCTGAGTGTCCAGAGAATCAGAAGAAGAAGAAGAAGAGAAGAGAAAAGGACACAAGAAGACAGCACAACAGCAGGCCTTCTTCCAGCAAATATAAGAAGAAGGAGAAAGGTTTTGTGGCTGAATCCTGCATTGAGACTGAGGATGAATCAACATCTTCCAGCTCCAGTGAGGATGAAGAAGAGGCAAGGGTCCAAGAAGTCTGCTTAATGGTCATTGATGCCTCCAGAAGCCATTTAGAAGAAGAGTCAGACAATGAAGAAGCTTCAGAATCTGAAGCTGACCAGGTATTATCTTCTTTTGATTACAGTTCTGATTCATTTAAATTTGAATTCAAAATCATGAGCATAGATTTAATTAACTCAGAAAAGGAAATCAAGATTCTTAGGGAAAAATTAGGAAACCTAGAAAATGTTAATTCTGAAAACAATAAGTTAAATGATGAATTAACCCTATCTAATGAACAAATCATATTATTAAAAACTGAGTTATGTGAGGCTAAACAACTTGAGGAAACTCTCAATGGGATAAGCCTCAAGTTGATGGACATCACAAGCACTGTAAATGTCAGGCTTAATGGCAAGCTGGGTTTGAGTGCTTCATCAAGTTTGCCCTCATCCTCAAGAAAAATATTCTGACTACTCCTATTAAATTTGTTTCTGCAAAAGGGAAAGAGAAAATAAACAATAAAACAACCTTAGATCAAATCTCAAAATCAATAGGTCAGAACAACAAAAATCAGAAAACTACTAAAAACAAGGTTCAGCAGAATTCGTCGAACTCAGAACGACGAAATGTTGCCAGTTCGTCGAACCCCACTCGACGAACGCTGAACGCAAACTATAGCTATAATTATTCGTCTAACTGCGATCGACGAACTCTGTATGGTTCGTCGAGCAGAGGTCGACGAACGTGGGGCACAGAAAATGAATATGTTCATTCTCTAGGCAGAGATCGACGATCTCAACCCAATTCGTCGAACTCTGGTCGACGAACTTACAGAAATTCGTCGAACCCAGAAACACTTAACAGGAATGTTAATTATAACAGCAACTCTAATAATTCTAGAAAAGCATTTAACCTTGTAGCTGATTGGGTAATATCACCTAAAAGATATCACTCTCTAGGATATAAATCTCAACCAGAATTCTCTGTTATATCTAGTTTTTCATATCAACAATACAAAGAACCCAAGGTAACCTGGGTCAAGAACAATTAATTATTTTTCATTGCAGGTGAAGAGTTGTCCAATAAATAATCAAACATGGTACCTGGACAGTGGATGTTCCAAACATATGACTGGCAGCAAGGACATCTTAACTAACTATACGTCCAAGCTAGGACCAAAAGTAATCTTTGGTGATTCAAAATGTGGCCAGTCTGAAGGTTTTGGAGAAGTGAAGATTGGAGCAGTCACTTTCAAGAAAGTGACATATGTCAGAGGACTCAAGCATAACCTCATCTTCATAAGTCAGTTATGTGATAAAGATTATCAGGTACACTTTAACTCATCTTTTTACACTATTTCTAATGAAGAAAAACTAACTGTTTTAATTGGAAATATACAATGTAATATATATTTAATTGATTTTCTTTCTGCCAATTCTGATATCTACTTAATATAACTAGTAATCAGAATGAATTATGGCATAAAAGGTTAGGGCATGTAAACTTGAAAAACATTGCTAGGCTATCAAAAGACAAACTTGTTAGAGGTTTATCTTCTGGTCCCTACAAGAAGGAAGGCCTTTGTAGGGCTTGTCAACTAGTCAAGCAAACTAAATCTAGTTTTAAATCTGTTAATAAAAGTAATTCACATAGGATTTTGTATTTGCTACACATGGATCTCTTTAGACCCATTGTTGTACAAAGCCTAGGAGGGAAATTCTACACCTTAGTTATTGTGGATGACTTCTCAAGTTTCATTTGGGTATCTTTTCTGAGATCTAAGTCAGATACCTTTAATGTTCTTACAGATTTTCTCATGACCATACAGATTGAGTTCTCTACTCATGTTGCATTGATCAGAAGTGATCATGGCACAGAGTTTGAGTCTTTTCTTATGTATGAGTTATGTGAGAAGGAAGGTATCAGACACTGCTTCTCAGCTCCTAGAACTCCCCAACAAAATGGGGTAGCTGAAAGAAAAAATAGGACACTAATTGAAGCTGTAGGTATATTACTTGCAGATGCTTACATGTCACTAACCTTTTGGGCAGAGGCTGTAAACACTGTAAATTATGTCCTGAACAGAAGCCTGATACATAAACTAAAGAACAGGACTCCCTATGAATTACTTAAAGGGAAGCAACCTAAAATCAACTATTTTAAAGTATTTGGATGTATATATTATATTCACAACAACAATAAAAGATACATTAGAAAGTTTGAGCCTAAGCCTGAAGAGGGAATCTTTCTCGGATATTCCCAAGTAAGCAAAGCTTATAGGATTTTTAATAAATAATCTCTAAAAATTGAAGAATCTATTCATGTTATATTTGATGAAGCTAACATATCTTGCAAGGAGAAAGAGATTTCTACCAATAACACCTTGCAGGTACCTCACTTGTGTGAGAATTTGGATGTACTAAACCTCACCCAAGAGGTTCCAACACATTCTTCTACACAAGTCATTGAAGAAAGTGAAGATGAAGGCACTGAAGGAATTGATCTTCCCCCAACAGCAAACATAATTCCACAAGAGGAATTAGTTCCTACTGTTGTTGCAGAACCAACTTCACCCACTGATCTTGTCACACTAAGGGATCACCCTAGATCCCAAGTGCTTGGAGACATATCAGCAGGTGTACAGACAAGACATCAACTCAACCAAGATTTGATGCATGTCTGTTTTCTCTCTCAGATTGAACATCTATCCATCCATGATGCAGTAGAAGATCTTCACTGGATCATTGCAATGCACGAGGAATTAAACCAATTTGAGAGATGTAGAGTTTGGGATTTGGTTCCAAGACCCCAAAACTATCCAGTAATTAGAAACAAATGGGTTTACAGAAACAAGTTGGATGCCCAAGGAGTGATTGTGAGAAATAAGGCTAGGCTTGTTGCTCAAGCATATAGGCAAGAGGAAGGAATAGATTATGACCAAACTTTTGCACCTGTGGCAAGGTTAGAGGCAATCAGAATATTTCTTGCCTATGCAGCCTTCAAGAAATTCAAGATCTACCAGATGGATGTGATGAGTGCTTTTCTAAATGGAGTATCGAAAGAAGAGGTTTATGTTGAACAACCTACAGATTTTGTCTCTCCAACTCACCTCTTTTATGTTTTTAAATTGCATAAAGTATTCTATGATCTAAAGCAAGTTCCAAGAGCTTGATATGAGACTTTAGCTAGTTTTTTGTTAGAGCATAAGTTCATTAGAGGTATAGTAGATAAAACACTTTTCACTAGACATCATAAGAACCAAATACTGTTAGTACAAATATATGTGGATGACATCATATTTGGGTCTACTGATTCCAAATTGTGCAAGAGGTTCTCTGACCTCATGCATTCCAAATTTGAAATGAGTAGCATGGGTGAGCTCTCATACTTCCTTGGTCTCCAAGTGAAGCAGCTCCCTGATGGCATCTTCATCTCCTAAGCTAAATATGCAAAAGAGCTTATCAAAAAGTTTGGGATGGCTGATGCCTCAGCAAAGAAAACAACTACGGCTACAAATGCTGTTGTGGAAACCACCCGTCACCGCACATCTTCCCAAAACCCCGAGGTAATGGTAAGGGGGGACGGGGGTACATTAACACAAAGGATCGCCTGCTGCATGCGATGTGGGACTAACCCCAACCACAAGACCGCGGGGATATTCCGCCACACAAGGGGGGCCCACCGGGGTCAACACCCAGACCTGGAACGCGATGGGGAAAGCCCAAACATGCGGTCCCATACACACGTGTCCTGCTGGCTAATATAATCTTAACACACCCCCGCAGCAGGACAACCACGCTCTGATACCATGTGGAAACCACCCGTCACCGCACATCTTCCCAAAACCCCGAGGTAATGGTAAGGGGGGACGGGGGTACATTAACACAAAGGATCGTCTGCTGCATGCGATGTGGGACTAACCCCAACCACAAGACCGCGGGGATATTCCGCCACACAAGGGGGGCCCACCGGGGTCAACACCCAGACCTGGAACGCGATGGGGAAAGCCCAAACATGCGGTCCCATACACACGTGTCCTGCTGGCTAATATAATCTTAACAGCTGTAATAAACTCTGATCCACAAGGGAAACATGTTGACCAGAAATTATATAGGGGCATTGTTGGGTCTCTATTATACCTTACAGCTAGCAGACCTGATATCATGATTGACACATGCCTTTGTGCTAGGTTCCAAGTGGACCCTAAATAATCTCATCTATTTTCTTAAAAAAAAATTTGAGATATATAAAGAGTTGTCCTAGTGTAGGCTTATGGTATCCCACTGAATCAGAATTTGAGTTAACTGAATACTCAGATGCTGATTTTGCTGGATGCAGGGTGGACAGGAAAAGTACTTCATGAACCTGTCAGTTCCTGGGTATGAGATTAGTGTCCTGGTTTTGTAAGAAACAGTCATCTGTGTCTACCTCAACTGCTGAGGCAGAATATATTGCAGCTGGCAGCTGTTGTTCCCAGATGTTGTGGATTCAAAATCAATTACTAGACTATGGTCTCAACTTAAATAATTCAACTCTACTTTGTGATAACACAAGTGTTATTGTCATAGCACAGAATCCAGTTCATCACAGTAGAACTAAGCATATAGACATTAGGCATCATTTCATAAGAGAGTGTGTAAACAAAAACAAAATTAAACTTGTCTATATCTACACTAATTTACAAAGAGCTGACATTTTCATCAAACCTCTAGATGAAAGAAATCATCTGTTCTTTATAAATCAGCTTGGAATGATCAATAGAGAAGACTTAGTTTAGTTTCTGTCTGCACTCGACAAATTTTCCAGAGTTCGTCGAACGGAGCTCGACGAACTAGGGAAAGTTCGGGAGATATTTGTCGAACGGAGGTCGGCGAACTCTCTGTGAGTGAAGTTGTTTTCGTCGAACGGAGATCGACGAATCCACTTCAGAAAACTTTCATCGAACGGAGCTCGACGAAATGTCTTCAAATCTTCAGACGGAGCTCGACGAATCATTTAACTCCAAATTATTTCGTCGAACCTAGATCGAAGAATGTTTTAATTTTCGTGAAACGGAGTTTGTCGATTCATATTCTGGAAAACTTTATATCTAAGTTTTCTTCGACCTCCGTCCCGCGCTTTCTGTTCTCTTGCACTTGATCGACGTTTTTCTCTCTTGCAGGTGATTTCATGGCGATTCCAGCGGGAACATTGGCTGCGATGAAGTTCGACACCGGCTTCGATGTCGACTTTGATTTTTTTCAGCATTCAGACCCGATATTTCTGCATATTATGGAACTTCTGAAGGAGCAGCAACTGAAGAATCTGATGACAACAAGGATCAAACTGTCTGTAACAGAGATTAGAGAATGGGTCTTTACATCTTCAACATCAGAGGAAAATACAATGATTGGAACAATTGCGGGTAACGTTGTTTCTCTATCTCCTGCCGTTTGGACTGAAATATTTGGATTGAGTAGTGGAGAAGATGAATTGGAAATTGAGAATGAGGAATATGATCTGATGTTTAGCATGATGGGTTATGCGGGAGATAACCCTAATAAATTGTTGAAGAAACACTTATCTGCAGAATATAAGTTTCTGGCAGATATAGTTAGGAAAGTCTTGCTAGGCAAGCACACTGCACATGATTATATAACCAGACATCAGTTTCTGGTTATGTGTGCATTGGTTAATAAGAAGCAAGTGGCTTGGACTCAGATCATCTTTGATCTCATCAGGAAGAAAAATAACAAAAAGGAAGTGTGTTTTGGAAGGATCCTGGGGATCTTCTTAAAGGAAAACGCTGCTGAATCACTGGTCTCCCCGACCATATTCATAAATGTCAGCAAAAGGCTAACTTGTGCCTTGTTTGGCAGGTGGGAGAGGACAATCTCCAAGCCCTCTAAGGCTTCAACCTCTTCCACCACAGCTTCTGAGAGCACAAGGGCTGTTAGAGCCACTCCCCACCCTGCTGAAGAGATCATTTCATCCACACCATCTCTTCCAACACTCCAAACTCACCCACCACACACCACAGTCCTCCCATCTCAACCTCAGACTCAACAACAACCTCAACAACAATCACAACCACAACTTCCCCCCACAACCCAAACCATCATTCATACTCCCACATATACTCATCTTCCTACACCTCCATCTCCACATGGAACACCTCCTCAATCTCCTCATGCTTCACCAGCTCCAACACCACCTTCATCTCCTCTTCCACCCCACTTGTCCTTCATACCATCCTTCAATCTACTGTCATCTCCTCTCACTTCTCCTCCAAATCAATCCCCACAGGATGTCCAAATGCAAGATGCTCCTCCATCCTCCCCAACATCTATCATCCCTCCAAATGTTTCCACTCAACCACCATCTGAAACACCTTCTGCCACTCCAACACTGGACCCCTCCACCATCTCTTCTGTCATTGCTCTCATCAGACCCCTCCTCAAAACAATCATAGCAGAGGTCATTACACCTCTTGCTACTTCCATTTCCTCTATCTGCTCAGATCTCTGCCCTTTCTGCTGCCCCCTCTTCATTTAGGGGTCTGGCTCCAGTTATTACTGAAACCAGGCAGGGGGAGATGCTTGATGAAGAAGCTGTCGCAGCTCCAGAAGTAGCAGCAGTTTCAGCAACTCCAGCTCCAGCAGATGCAGAGGCAGTAGCAACAGCAGTAGATACAGAGTTTATTGATACTGATTTTATTGATTTTGTAAATTTTATTGAGACTGACATGGATATAGAAGAGTTAGCTCCAGAAGAAATAACTACTGTTGGTGATTTCATCATCAATCCCACAGTAGATTTAGAATATTTGTTGAGCATTTTTGATACTGCATTCTTGAGCTTTCCTCTAGCAAATTATACTAAGCCATCTTTGGCTATTGTTCCATATTCTTCCCCTATCAGTCCTAAAGTTGCCAAGCAACTGAGAGACAGTTTTGTTATTCCAGAACATGTAATCATCTCATCCTCTACAGAAATTATTTCTGCCCCCAGTTTTGTTATGGATGACTCTCCAATGTCAGATCTTGATGCCTTGATCTTGGCTGACATTGAAGAAGAGAATAAGACAGCTGCTGAAAGCACTGTCAGAGTTAGTTCTCCAGCTCATATTGAAGTTTCTTCTCCAGCTCCTATTGCAGTTTCTCCTCCAGCTCCATCCAAACCTGAGAAGCCTATTATCTCTGCTGAGGCCTTGAAGGCTTTAGATGATATATATGATAATCCTCAGGGATCTGATGATGATGATGAGGAGGATGAGGATTCTGATGACGATCCAAAGAAGAAGAAAGTGTCTAAGAAGAGTAAAGCATCTCCTCCTCCTGTTCCTAAACCAAATCCAACCAATGACACTCCCTACTATATTCTTCAGAAGATAACTCCATATAAAGGGATGTCAGCTTGGATGTGGTTATCTAAAAATGAACAGAAAGAGAGGAAGAGAAGCAGAAGATATTTCCCTCCTCCAACTCAGAAATACAGAAGGGACCCTCCTCCTCCTCCAGCTGCTGGTGCTTCAGGCAAATCTTCTCAAAGGCCCACTCAATTTCAAACTTATCAAACACATCAGAGTAGGCCCTCCTCCTCAAAAAGACAGCAAAGACAGTATCCTTCTGGCAAGCAGCAACATCAACAACAAACACAGCAACAATTCTCTGAACATCAACAAGCTGAAAGCTCCAACAGACCTCCTTCTCCTCCTGTTCCTTTTGAAGATCCAGAGACAGCTACATCAGCTAGGATGGCCAGGTTCCAGGAACTGGTTGGCCTTTCTATGATTAACAAAGATAAAGCTGAAGTAAAGGATCCCTCAGAATATACAACAATGTCAAAATACAGGAAAGAAGAGCTTAAGAGGTATGAGAAAGCTAACAAGTTTTTCAATGTTGATGATTATATGAAATTGCACCCAGAAGCAGTAGTCCTCAGAGCCACATCTTTGAAGATTATAGGCGCTGCTGACATGACCATGACCAAAGTGCAAGCTTCTGATCCAAATAGAGAGATTGTTTTTACCAAGCCTGGAGACAAGAGCAAAGAAGAGAAGGCAAGAGAGAAGAAGCAAAAGAAATGAGTTCTGAGCTATTTAATTTCTGTTATGTTTTTAAAACTGTTTTCACATTTTCTAAATAAAGCTTATTTGTATATATATATCTGTTGCATGTGTTATTGATCTCTGTCAGATATATGCTTTCTTTCTTTGTTTATTTTCAGTTTAGTCTGAGTCTGTAATTAGTGACCTCACCCAAATAGGGGGAGATTGTTGGATACCTAGTTTGATTTGGGCTAGGTTCACTAAGTTATGATCTTGTGACCCATCTTGTATAACCAGGGTCATAGTTGTGTACTAGAGTATAGACCAAGTCCTTAGTATCAATACTGCAAGGACCAGACATCATCAGACTGTCAGAGACTCAAGACTTAGAGATTTTCCAAAGACTCAGTAAAATGAGTTCGACGTTCGTCGAACTCAGGTCGACGATTGTCGTGCTCAGCTCGACGATCTCAGAGAAAATTCTCTAAGCTGAGCTATACGAACTTGATTCTCAGGTCGACGATCTTTGGACTCTACCTTCAGCATTTCAAGCCCAGACTTTGTTCTCTATACTCAGGTCGACGAACTTAGTTCTCTGCTCGACGAAATCTGGGTTCTCTACTTCAACTTATTACTCCAGAAGTTTCTCAATTTTTCTAAGTCCAGAATTATCTTCAGTCGACGAATTCAAGATTCTCAGCTCGACGAACTTTGACCACTTTGGCTAAAGTTATCCAGCAGCAGTTAGTGGTCCTCAGCTCGACGAAACAGATTCTCAGATCGACGATTTCTGAATACTTCAACACTTCACACCAGAAGTTTGTGTCGACACTAGAAGCAAGAGTTGTGTCGACATCAACAGCAATTGTGTCGACACTAGAAGCAAGAGTTGTGTCGACATCAACAGCAATTGTGTCGACACTAGAAGCAAGAACTGTGTTGACACCAACAGCAATTATGTCGACACACAGAACTTATGTCAACACACTCCAGATTTCTGTCAACACAACAGCCATGTCGAGACAAGAAGTAATTATGTCGACACCCAGGACTTGTGTCAACACATTCCCCAGAAGTTCTGTCAACAAGCTATCTGGTTGACGAAATCAGTTATCAGCTCGACGAACTCCATACACAGAATTGGCAAAGTTTCTAGAGAATGTCGTTCTACTCTCAGCTCGACGATCTTGGAACTCAGCTCGACGAACAGAAGTTATCCGGTCGACGAACACAGCTTCTCAGCTCGACGAACTGTGGACTCAGCTCGACGATTTCTGTTATCTGTTCGACGAATCCAGACTTAATCATTTCCAGTCTTTTGTCCATTTCCTAAAGTAATAATTACTGAGTAATTAATGCTTCAATATTCTCTGAATATAACCGTTAGACAAAACATTAATTATGGTCTTCTCCAGGATTATTGCTTGCCGTTTTTTCATGGGACAGTTGGGGAAATAAATCAATGCAGTTTATTCTCAAGGTCGTCAGCATTGATTGCAGAGAAATTCAAATTTCGAAAGACAATTTTGACAGGAAATATAAAAGAGATTTTCTCTCCTTTTCCTTCAGAGGACAGCAAATACAGAAGAGCAGAATACACACGGAATATAGAATAGAACATAGACACACAGACAGAAAATCACAATCAGTCTGCAACAAGAAACTCTCTGCTCTCTCTCTCTCTCTCTTAGAACTCTGATACAGCAACTTAAGAAGCCCTAGACCAGAAAAACATTTGCTACCTGAAGAAGAACAATCAATCAAAATCAAGAGTCTTCATTCTTCAACTCTCTAGGACACTTCAAAGGACAACATCTATTCCATCTGTCAGGACGTTCCTGAAGATCCTTTCTGGTCAAGGTTGTTAAAGACTGAAGACCTATCACCCTGAAGCAAAGTCCAGATATCCCTGAACCATTCTACATCACAGGGGGAGCAATTTACTAAAATCATATCCACAAGTCTTCTCAGTTGTATATTGAGAAAGAGAAGATCATATCATCTCTCACCCCCCCACTGTATAAAGGGTTATAACTCCCTTCAAAAGTTATTTTTTGTTGCAAATCACCTGATCAAAAGACTTGAGGTTTGGTTTTTGAGCACCTGATCAAAAGCTCATTGGTGTCAGGCACCTGATCAAAAATCTGAGTGGATTCCTACCGGGGTGGTAGAAAAGTGGATGTACCCAGGTTGGGGAACCACTATAAATTTCTTGTGTTGTCTGGTTGTCCATTCTTTTTGTTTTTGCTGTGTTTGTGCTCTAGGATTGTTGTGTTTATATTTTATTAAGTTATTTATGCACTTTCACAATTACAGCAAAAGCTGTAAAAGATTTTAAGGATTTAAGAATACTCTATTCACCCCCCCCCCCCTCTAGAGTATTTCAGATCTAACACATCACTTTCACAATCCATCAAGTGAAGTCCAAATCTCAGCAGCAAACCGACATCCTATGATGTGGTCGAAGAGCTCCGGTTGTACAACCTCGGGCTCGCCGAAGGCAACTTAAAGATAAGTGCTGAGTTAGAGGCGAGAGGGGAGAGAGGATTGTAGAGGCGAGTAGGACCATAGGGTCGACTCGTCGGTACTTTAAAGAGACAAAACACTGTGGGCGAGATGGGAGCAGCGGGGAAGGAGGGAGGTTGGAGGCAGCAAGGAGGCCCTGCCCAAGGGCAAGGAAGAGGTTTTCCCCAGGGGGGAAGGAACTATCAAGGAGGACCAGAAAGATTCAACCAGCAGGGGTGGGGATATGGTCCTAAACCACCCCTACCCCCGCCTCAGCAAGCTATGGCCATCGGCCGAGTGAGAGGTAGGGGCAGAGAAAGAGGAAGAGCAGGAGCTGGAGCTGGAAGGAGGAATCCTCAGGAGGGGAGACGGGAGGAGGAGGTAGCGTTGTCATATTGTGACTTCCATGAGGAGGAGGGTCACGCAACGGCAACCTGCCCAGAGTTTCTGGAGATGAAGAGAGCTAGGGGAGCAGGGGAACAGCAGCTACCCGTACGAATAGTGGAGGTGACTGGGACTGGGGAGGAGGACCGGTGTGTGGACAGAGCTGATGTGGGAGATCGAGGTGGGATCGGAGTGATCCATGGGGGAGTGGGGATTGAGGCTACCCGTAAGGCAAGCCTTCATACCCTGTACCGTCGGAGCGTAGCCTCAACGTCACAATCCCCTCCCCCGGACGAGAAGATCACCTTCTCTCGGAAAGACATGTCAGACCACGAAGATCTTTTTTGTGATGCGCTGGTGATCCGGACCTCCATTGAAAACTTCACGGTATCGCGGATCCTTGTCGATAATAGGAGTTCGGTGAATGTCATCTTCAAAAAAAGCATTCAATGAGATGAGGACGGAGGCACGAAGGGTGTTGGCAGCAGATGAGTCGTTGTTCGGATTCTCGGGAGAAAGGAATGAAGTCGAAGGGGGAGTAGGACTTTAGGTGACTCTGGGGGAGGCTGTCCAGGAATTGTCGTTTCGTCATAGTGGACGCCCCAGCAGTTACAACGCCATTTTTGGGCGCCTTTTGATCAGTGCCTTTAGGTGTGTCCCATCATCTTTCCACCAATGTCTGAAGCTCAATGTCGGGGGGACCCAGATCAGAGTACGAGGAGATCCAAAAGCAGTCAGGGAGTGCTATGTAACGGCAGTAAAATACCATTTCTTGGCAAGGAGAAGCTGAGGAAATGGAGAAGAGGATGGAACGATGAGAGCAGGAGTTCGGAGAAAAAGTAGGGGAGGAGGAGAAGAAAGGGGGGAAGGAGAAGTGGGGATGTAGAGAAGTATTGCGGTGGAGCCGGAAACGGCAGGAGAGAAGGGGGGAGAGATGGAGGTGGAAGGGGCGAAGAAAGATAAAGGAGAGAGGGGAGAGAAAAGAAAGATAGAGGAAGTGGAGTCGTCCAGGGTAGAAGCTCGGCCGGAGAAGAGGGGAAGCTCGTTGTTGTAGGAAAGGATCTCAACCGATGAAGAGATGGAGAAGTTGCTGAGAGAAGTGGTTATGGCCGTTGCGGAGAGCGAGACAGTAGACTGTGAAGCCAGGGAACGTGAGGATATGTTGAGGGAGCAGGAGAAAGAGGAAGAGCCATCAAGACTGAAGGCGGCAGTGGAGGTGCTGGAGATGGAGAACCTCACCAAGGAAGGGAGGAAAAAGAAGATAAAAGTCAGTGGAGAGCTCAGTTCCGAGGATCGGGAGGAGATCAGGGCGTGCGTGCAGAGGAACGTTGACATCTTCGCTTGGAGCGCAGCTGACATGCCGGGGGTTGACGCGAACGTGGCATGCCACCGTCTCAACCTCGACCCCAATGCTCGTCCAATTCAACAAAAGAAGAGAGTCATCTCTACCAAGATGGTCGGGCCCATCTGAGAAGAAGTGGAGAAGCTGCTCAAGGCGGGGTTCAGATCCGCAAGTAAATATCCGGGGTGGGTGAGTAATGTTGTAATGGTGAAGAAGGGAGAGGGGAAATGGAGGATGTGTGTGAACTTTTCTCTTTTAAATAAAGCATGTCCTAAGGATTGTTATCATCTGCCTCGAATCGACGCGTTGGTTGACTCAGCCGTCGGTTTTTGACTAATGAGTTTTCTAGATGCATTTTCAGGGTACCACCAAATACGCATGCATTCGCCGGAAGTCAGGGGTGTCACCTTTGTCACGGAGGATGGGTGCTTCTGCTTCAACATGATGGCCTTTGGATTAAAGAATGCGGGGGTGACATATCAAAGAATGATGGATCGAATCTTCCGGGAGCAGAAAGGGCGGAACATCGAAGATTATGTGAACGACGTGATGATCAAGAGCTGAGACCTCGGGTCCCACGTCTTAGATCTAAAGGAAACCTTTGAAAGCATAAGGAAATAAAAGATAAGACTCAACCCCCTACAGTGTGTCTTCAGGGCCAACAGGGGAAAATTCTTAGGGCATCTCCTTACCCCGTCCGGGGTAGAGTCCAATCCAGATAAGGTGAAGGCGATTCTAGAATTAGAATCTTCGAAGAACGCCAAGGAGGTCCAACGTCTCACTGGCAAGTTGGCCGGACTAAGCAGGTTCCTCTCCCGGGCTGGGGAGAAGTGCTCGCCTTTCTTCTGAACACTAAGAGGGGGCAAAAAATTTGAATGGACCACTGAATGCGAAGAAGCTTTTCAAGCTCTAAAACAACAACTCGCCCGGACACCGCTACTCCAAGGGCCAAGAGAAGGCGAGGGTTTGTTCTTGTACCTAGGAGTGGGGGCCGGAGCAGTGAGTTCAGTTCTTGTACGAGAGGAAGGAAAAAAGAAGTTCCCGATCTATTACGTGAGCAGGGTCCTGAAGAAGGCGGAACTCGGATACCCTATCCTTGAAAAGCTGGCATACGCTCTCATCATATCAGCCAGAAAGCTCATGTCATACTTCCAGGCCCATTCGATTCAGGTGGTGATAGATCATCCTCTCCGCCGCATCCTGGAAGGGGTGGAGCATTCTGCGAGGTCGGCCAAATGGTCGATAGAACTCAGCGAGTTCGACCTCACTTTTACTCCTTGG
The DNA here is from genome assembly GCA_039583875.1 of Platanthera guangdongensis. Taxonomy (NCBI): domain Eukaryota; kingdom Viridiplantae; phylum Streptophyta; class Magnoliopsida; order Asparagales; family Orchidaceae; genus Platanthera; species Platanthera guangdongensis. The sequence continues at coordinate 91,011,706 of CM077157.1, read as the reverse complement.
CTGGCCATCAAAGCACAAGCGGTTGCGGATTTCCTGGCAAATTACGTGGTCGAGGTCGGAGAAGCTGAAGCACCTCTTCGAGGTGCTTGGGAGATACTAGCAGATGGAGCATCTGGAAAAAGTTCTTTTGGAGGGATAATCTTGGTGAGTCCAGAAGGGACCAGAATTGAGCAGACTCTGAAGATTCACTTCACAATCACTAACAATCAAGCAGAAAATGAGACGATTATCGCCGGACTCGAGCTAGCTCGGGAGCTGGGCATACGGCACATTAAAGTCTCCACATACTCTATGGTGGTAGCAGGACAAATCAAAGGAGAATTTGAAACAAGGAAACCCACTCTCCAGTTGCATCTGATGAAGGTCAAAAACATCATTGGGCAGTTCCGCAGCATTTCAATTCAACACGTCCCGAGGGGGGAAAGTGCTTAGGCTGACCTGCTCGCCAAATACGACACTCGGGCCGGAGAAACGGTGACGGAACTCTTCAGGTCATCCATAGAAGAAGGAGAATTAATGGAGGTAGACCAGCAATGCTCTTGGATGGATCCCTTCATCATATTTCTGACCTCGGGACGGCTTCCCGAGAGGGATCTCGATAAGAAGCAGATCATGTATAAATCGGCATACTACCTGCTGAACGATGGGACATTATACCGAAAGACACTATCGGGTTTGTTGGCTCGATGTGTATCTGAGGGAGAGATTCATTCGGGAGAATGTGGGAGTCATTCGGGAAGTCGGACCTTGGAGAGGAGAGTGTTGAGGCAAGGCTACTTTTGGCCTACCCTCAGGAAGGATGCGGAAGAATTCGCGAAGAGATATAAAAAGTGTCAGGAGTTCGCTCCTCTTCAACTCCTTCCCGCCCAAATATTACGTACAATCACGGCTCCCTAGCCCTTCGCAATATGGGGACTAGATTTGGTGGGTCTTTTCCCCAAGCTAGCGACCAAAAGAAATTTCTGCTGGTCATGGTGCATTATTTTTCAAAGTGGCTAGAGGTGAAAGTGTTGGCTAAAGTAACGTCACAAGTGATCAAAAATTTCATATGGGGGGAGATCATCTGCAGGCATTGGCTTCAGCTGTCCATCGTCACTGATAATGGACCACAATTCGCTATCATGGAATTCGTTTGTGTCCGGCTAGGCATAGACCTTGGTTTTGCCTCGGTTCATCATTCTCAGAGCAATGGATAGGTGGAAGCGGCAAACAAGATTATCGTGAATCTTTTAAAGAAGAAGGTGGAGAACTTGAGGGGAAGTTGGGTAGAACAGCTCCCTTCGGTTCTCTGGGCTTTGAGGACCACGCCAAACACCGCCACGGGAGAGACTCCATTTAAACTCACCCATGGCTCGGAGGTCGTCATACCTATAGAGTTCGAGGTCGTATCTCTAAGAGTAGCCGCGGCGAAGAAAGGAGACGAAGGATGGAGGGTAGAGAATGAGGAGCAGAAACTCTTTCTTGATCTATTGGAAGAACTTCGGGATTTAGCATTAATCCGGCAGGAAGAAGTCAAGCGCCGGATGGCGAGATACTTTGATAAACATATAAGGGTCGGGCAGTTCCAGAAGGGCGACCTGGTCCTCAAAAAAGTAGATGCAGCAGGCAGAGAAGCCTTAGTGGGAAAACTCAATCCCAACTGGGAAGGCCCCTTTGTGGTGAAGGAGGTCCTGAAGTCAGGAGGGTACCACCTCCAGGATGTGAACGGGGTACCCCTCCATCGTGCCCGAAGCAGCGACGACTTAAAAAGATTCTATCTTTAACGTTTTTTTAACCTTTCAATACATGATATAATAGAATCCCAGGTGTCTTCTTTCATGGCATGAGAGTGAAACAGATGAATGGAAAGACCCCGAGAAGACCCGCTCACCAGGCTCTCATCATGCTGGAAGGACTGTAGGCTCACTCGGTGGCAGGACGAATGGAAAGGTCCCGAGAAGACCCACTGACCAGGCTCTCATCAAGCTGGCAGGACTGTAGGATCACTCGGTGGCAGGATGAATGGCAAGGCCCCGAGAAGACCCGCTGACCAGGCTCTCATCAAGCTGGCAGGACTGTAGGCTCACTCGGTGGCAGGATGAATGGCAAGGCCCCGAGAAGATCCGTTGACCAGGATCTCATAAAGCTGGCAGGACTGTAGGCTCACTCGGTGGCAAGATGAATAGCAAGGCCCCGAGAAGACCCGCTGACCAGGCTCTCATCAAGCTGGCAGGACTGTAGGCTCACTCGGTGGCAGGATGAATGGCAAGGCCCCGAGAAGACCCGCTGACCAGGCACTCATCAAGCTGGCAGGACTGTAGACTCACTCGGTGGTAGGATGAATGGCAAGGCCCCGAGAAGACCCGCTGACCAGGCTCTCATCAAGCTGGCAGGACTGTAGACTCACTCGGTGGCAGGATGAATGGAAAGGCCCCGAGAAGACCCGCTGACCAGGCTCTCAGCAAGCTGGCGGGACTGTAGGCTCACTCGATGGCAGGATGAATGGAAAGGCCACGAGAAGACCCGCTGACCAGGCTCTCATCAAGCTGGCAGAACTGTAGACTCACTCGGTGGCGGGATGAATGGAAAGGCCCCGAGAAGACCCGCTGACCAGACTCTCATCAAGCTGGTAGGACTGTAGGCTCACTCGGTGGTAGGATGAATGGCAAGACCACGAGAAGACCTGCTGACCGGGCTCTCATCAAGCTGGCAGGACTGTAGACTCACTCGGTGGCAGGTTAATGGTTAGATCCCTGAAATATATATATATATATGCTTATCAGGGAACGAAGAAAGTTTGCAAAAAATAATAATAATAATAATAACTCCTGGGGGAAGAAGAGGTTGGTGCAATACAAATGAGGACGGACATCTCCAACTGGTGCTCGGCGAAGAGGGTCTCGCCCATAGCGAGTAGGCACTCGCTGGCAAAGAAATGACTCGCCCAAAAAATTGAAGACGGGTGACTTCCAATGAAAGAGCGGGTTAATCTTGAGGGTCTACTCGCGTTTGATTTATCCCAAGGCGAGACGCGGGGAGGAAGCCAAACGGTCTTGCGCGCGGAAGGGGCGAAGAGAAGTCTAATGACTTGTGCCCTATACCAATTCTCAAGCGAGACGGCATGTAGCTCTACCTCACGAGTAGAAACATAGTATAGGGGCGTCCGCAGCAAATAAAGCAAATAAAATAAAGGGGACATAGAGCGAAAGGATATGACCAAAATTTCCTTGTTCATTACAAAAGGAAGGAAGGGGAGTACTCTCCCATGAAAAAAATACTTCAATATCTCAAAAAAAAGTACAAGTAAAGAAAGGAAGCAAAAAAGGGGGGAGTCTCGGGTCGCGCCGGCGCCTCTTCAATCATCTTCACTGGAAGTTGAATCCTCATCCGACTCGCCGTAAAGGTGTGGCACCAGGTCGCGGGCAGTGACGGACTCGGCATCTTCCTTGACAACCCCCGGCTCCATCATCTTTAAAACAAGCTCGACCGCCTTAATGTTGGCGTCCTGGCAGATCTTGTTGACCTCGTCAAATGAGTAATGAGAGGGTGGGGGAGCTTGGAGTGGATTCGGGCGAGAGGGAGGCCAAACGCTGTCCAGGAGATGGGCATTCTGGGCCTTTAAGTTTTTAATATCCTCTTCCAGAGCCGCTATGCGCGAGCGCATCCGATCAGCCGTCTCGGCATCCTGCGAGAAGTCCATTAATTAACAAAAAAGCATAAGCGAGAGAGAGATTAATCAAAGATAAAATTAAAAGGCTTACCACGCCGCTCGGGCTCTTTGCGAAAAGATTGTCAGCAACTGTCAGCCTCTTCTCGAGGCCATCCGACTTCTCTCGCTCCGCCGCCAGGCCGGCCATGGCATCTTTCCATTTCTTGTTGTTAAAAACAAGGCGGCGCGAGACTCGGTGCGAGAGCTCCAAGGCGCGAAGCTGAGCTGGAGCGGTCTTCAAGACAAGGTCTCGCGAGGAGTCCTTGTCGAAAGGATCCGTCGTAGGACCACCATAGAGGCCATAGCCGAGGGAGAAGGCGTGGCTGGTGGGAGGGTCATGCTCCTTCCATGAGGGAAGGAGGGTAGATACCGACACCCGGTTTGTGTCCTTTTCCCACAGCAGGACTGGGTCGCCGGCAGCATCATTTACCACGGGCCCCATGTTGTAATTTTGATGCGAGGAAGGGGCTGGGCGGCTGGAGGAACCAACTTCGCGAGACGGAAGTTCAGCGGGTTGAGCCGAAGTGTTGGGGGCGGTCGAATAATGTCATCTCGCGAGACGGCGAGACAGCCTGTGGGCGAGGCGATTGTGAGACTTCTACAGAGATGGGGCTCAGGGTTCCCGACATCTCTTTCCTCTTTTTCCGGACTCTCTCCTTTTTCCCCTTGGGAACGTCACAACCTTCTTGATCTTCTTCTTGGGGCTGTGCCGAGGAACAGCGGCATCATCTCCAAGTCTCTTCTTGGAGGCGGGGGCCAGCAGCTCTTTCACCGCCTCGGTCGTCATGCTGGCGAGTGCGAGAGCTTTTGACGGCCCAGCGCTGCTCGAGTAAGGAGGATGGACTGGAATATTCCTCTCTCTTGAACAAGTAAATGGGTAGAAATGACAAAACAGGAGGATGATAAACATGATGCTAAAGAAGCGCGAGTGTACCTTCGCCGGGAAATACAGGAAGGAGCGAGTCGAAATCTCGCCTTAAGAAGTTGACCTCGAAATTCTTTCCCGCAAAGAACTTGCAGAGGTCTTTATCCGCGCCTCCGACCTTGGGAGTCGCGTAGTATATTTTTGTGGGCGACACTGGGGCGAGTGGAACGCCTCCCAGATTTCCGTGGATGAAGACGAAGCGTGGGAGCCAGTGGTGATTTTTGTTGGGGATCTCGCACACCTTCAGACCATGTCCCGTGAAGTACGAGGCGTCGTCGTGGTTGGCGTGGTAGATGAATAGCTTGCGGAAGACGTTGAGGCCGAACGCAATGCGCTCGCGGCGCATGTAGCTGGCGAACGCAACTAAAACCGAGATGGCGTTCGGGTTTAGTTGCGTGGGGACGGCTCCAAAGTATTTCAAAACTTGTTTAACCTCTGGCCAGAGGGGAAGTCACAGCCCCAACTCAAAGTGCGAGACGGGGAAGGCGAGCTCACTGGGGTAGAACGTGTTGATCGACTCGCCGACCTTCGGAGGCCGCGACTCAAATCCCTCCACCAGGAAATCGCGGGTGAAGCGGTTGTAGTCCTCAGAGATCCTGTCGGGAGGAAAGTCATGGTCAGCGAATCTTCTGCCGCACTGGTTGCATCCCTCACCCTCCTCAGTCTTTTTCATTCCCATAATAAGCGAGACGATAAGAGCGAGAGGAGGTGGAAAAGGAGTGGTGAGAGTAAGCAGCGAGAGAAAGGAGGCGAGAAGTCTGGAGCTAAGACGCAGCAGGAGGGGGCAGCACAGGTGTAAGTCATTTCGGTCTGGGGGGGGTATTTATAGCAGATAGTGAAAGTGGAAAAATGGGCGGGAAAATATGAAGGAGGAAGTTGAAGAGGTTAGTCGACGTTTTGTTCTCTCTTGACCTCGATGCACGATACCCCGCGAGTATTTTTTCCAACAAGCCAGAACAAAAGAAAAAAGAGAGACAAAGAACAACTAACATAGCTATAATGAGTAAGCCCAGCATCAAATAAATCAACAGGATAGCATTATTAATAATTGTTTCACTCTGCACGAGGCGGACATCATGTCCACGAGGTTTAAATAACAAGTTAACAAAGATGACAAATTAATAAAAACAGCAAAATTACAAAGTATAATTAAACAAGCGAGACGAGGTGGAGGGTCTTCAGTTCTTGTGCCATTTCCAACGCCCTCCACCGCGAGACCCCGCACATGGGGGCCGGCCGGGGACATGAAAGGCGCGAACGGCTTCAAGACCGCGACGCGCGAGACGAAGGTGCTGGTCGACCTCGCTTATGATGGCTTGGGGGTCGGTCTCATCTATTTCGACTCAAGCATCAACCTCGGAGGAGAGACGAGTGCATTCAATTTCTAGCCAGTCAATGCATCTGTCGGTGGCCTGCTTGTCCCTTTCCATCTCGCGGATGATATGTGTGTACTTTTGAAACAACTCGGCCGTTCTGCGCTTCATCTCCACCGGATCCATGGGATCGTCCAGATAGTCTTCTATCTCGTCTGGGTGAGGGGGAGGCGAGAAGGCGGGAAGACCGGAGAAGTCCTCTGCTGCCGAGTCGACCTGGGTACCTGCGCAGGAACAAGCCAGGGATCAAGACGAGAGGTGTTCTCGCGAGAAGGCTTGGAATCCGCAAGTTGTACGGATAGAAAGTTTAGTCCAGTGGTCTCGAATACACCCTATGGGGGAATGAAAATCTATATGAAGCGAAAAGGCAAGATTAGTTCTTTTACCCGGGTTGCGAGAGGTCCCTGCAAAGTCGCGAGAAGTCGTCATTCTTCACAGCAGGAGTGGATCGCTGAGGCGAGTCGGAGTCCTGATGATGGATGTCGGTATCATCAGGTGGATTCGCAGGCTGGGGGGAATAGGCGAGATTTCCCTGAAAAAGAACGAAGTAAATAGGCGAGACGATAAAAAAAAAGGAAAAATGGATGGGGAGACGAGACAAGAATCACATGTCTCTCCCCAGAGGACGCGGGAGGAGGTGCATTGACTTCCAAGGATGCCGGAGAGGTCCCATCGGCCGAGAAGGGCGGACCAGCGGTTTTTACCTTCTTCAGGCGAGACGACGAAGGTAAAGGAGTAGGAGTGCGAACCAAAACGGGGGCCAGAGCAGCCACATTAGCATTGTTTTGTTTACGGACCTTCGCGAGACGTTCGCGAAAACTCTGACTATGAGATATGGCGACGGTGGAAGAGATGAAGAGATGAGAGAGGGGGGGCAATCTCCATGCTGGGATAAGTGTCACATATTTATAGGCCCCAGAGGGGGGCCCAGCAAAAGATTCTCTCACAAATGAATTTCGACACCGCGAGCCTCGGTTGGAGTTTCTTTCCGAGCTTGAGGCAACCTCGGAAAGAGCAGGGATTAAGTACAATCTCGGGCTCGCCGAAGGAAACTTAAAGAGAAGTGCTGAGTTAGAGGCGAGAGGGGTGAGAGGATTGCAGAGGCGAGTAGGACCATAGGGTCGACTCACCAGTACTTTAAAGAGGCAAAACAGTATGGGTGAGACGAGAGCAGCGGGGAAGGCGAGACGACTCTCGCGGTATACGTTGGCCTCTTGTGGCGAGCCGCCTCTCGCGAGGCGGGGGACTCGCGAGGCGAGCTGATAGGGTCCTCTCGCCCGCCGGTTATTATCTCACTCACCATATGAGGAAAAGGTGTTTTTACTTTCTTACCCCCGAGAGGGAATTTTACTCTTTTACCCCAAGTAATTTTACCATTTTGCCCTTTGGGGTATGCATATAACCCTCAGAACAGCGGAGTTTGACTGTTGGCAGACCCAACCCCGGGTATTTTGATAATTTCAGGTCGGTTCAGTTTGGTTATTGGCAAGTCAAACTCAGAGGTGTATAAATAGACCGATAAGGTGTCTTGAAGGACTGTTGAACCCTTTTTTCTTCTTCCTCCAAGGAACCTAGCTCAGCACTGGCTAGGGAGGGGAAGAACTTCTAATTCTTCCGGGTAAGAGGTGGGAACTCCAAGCTGAAGCCCACGGTCTGTTTCTGGTTCTGAAACTCACGTCGAGAAGGAGGTTTGGGAAGAGTAGGTGGAGCTGCAACTTTAGGTCCAAACTCTAGGTGAAGTCGGGCGACAGGTTTCAACACCGGTGAGATAGCCCACTTAAGAGTAAACTCTGTCTTTGTGTTTGTCTTCCTCCAAGCTCTCACCGCTTCAGTATTGTCAGCGGCAGCAGTAACTTCTTGCCTCTCGTCTCCGCAGACGACCTCCCAATGGTCCTCGCCCAGAAGATAACTCTTCATACATGACCACCACTTCTTGAAGTTGGTCGATGTCAAGAGCTCAATTCCAAGACCCCTTGCAAATCCACCCTCCATTGCACTAACACTAGTCTACTAGACTTCCAAAAGCAAAAACGAAAGTCTGTCGGTTGATCACTACTAAAACATCTGTTCCTGCTGATACCATGTAAAAATTTGTGGGATGCGGAAAACGGATAATCAGGTCGCAGGAACACTCAACCAAGTCAAGCCAAGCCAAGTAAACCAGAAGCAAACAGAAGAGCAAGCAAATCTTGTACTATCAAAAATCTTTACAGAGCGAGACATACATGGCGAGACATGATTCGTCAATGTACCTAATGGAAGCAAAAACTAGCCGCGTGGATTCAAAAAGTAACCGCCGACTCGGTCGAGCTGCACTACCGAGTCTACTGAAGCCGCTAAGTCGTCAGACCGCAACCTAGCCGCGCGGACACCCCGTTATTCCAAAGTTGAAGAACTTTGTCCACAATCTACTAGCCTCCTAACCGCGAGGTCGCCTAGCCGCCAGATTACTCGCGAACAACTGCTTCCGAACTGAACAGACCGCGAGAAGCGGACAGCTTATTGAACTGGGAAAGATTGTCAAAGAGAAGACCGCCTGGTCGCAAGGCGCGACCTTCTGCTAACCACTGATTGTAACAGCAGAGTCCGCACTGATCCCTGACCTAAGTCAGAACCAAGTCCTTGGTTTCTCAGCGCTGTCCTCACAATCTGCACAGCAAAAAACTGGTCAACTTCTCAAACCGCGCGGAAACAAAAATCTGTTCGCAGCAATCGTCCGAGCTCACTTACAGTTCATTCGGTTGTACTGTTGATGTGATAGGGGATCATATTTATAGGCGCAGAGAGAAGTGTGGTCACCGCCCTAGCCGATAGAAACACCTCCCATCTCGCGGCGAGCACAAGGCGTATCCGCACAGCGCGGACACGAAGCCAGTCTGCCTTGTCGCCAGGACTTGATCAGTCCGCTATACCAGCGAACAATACGGATAGCACCACCAATCCGCCACATCTTGCGGACAGCTCCAGTCCGCACAATCCAAGCCCACAACTTTACCAAGCTGACAAGTTGTCGAGCTCGGCGGAAAGAAAAACAGTCTGCGCTAACCAAGCGAACTCGCGGACTAAGCATAGCCGGACTTGGTACAGATCCTGACCAAGTTCACACCTCCAGCTATCCATGGTGCGAACACAACACCAGCGGATACAGAAGACAATCTGCACAAACCGGCGGACTCAAAAAACAATCCACATGAACCGGCGAACTCTGTGGTTACACCAAACCGCTCCAAAACAAGTCCAAGGCATAAGCCTATGCCGAACTCGCGAGCTCCAGAAGAGTCTGCAACATGCCAGACTCGGCGAACTCCAGATGAGTCTGCAGCTCCCGCAGATACAAAACCTAACCGCCACTGTTATCTCCTGGGAACAAGCTTCCTGCAAAACACTAGCCGACCTGGGTAGTCACCACCCCTGTCTACATAGTCCGCGCGGACAGTCCGCCTAGGCCGCCACTTTCACTTCAAAAAATTCAACATGAAAGACACAATAATAAGTAAAGAAAGTGACAAAGCAGTTCAAGGAATTTGTAATATGACTAACAGATAAGAGGTTGCGAGTAAAATAAGGGACGTGAAGGGCAGAAGCCAGGGTAAGAGAAGAGCAAGTGATAGAGCCTTTTCCTGCAATAGATGAAAGGGTTCCATCGTCAATGCTTACCTTATCTCTGCCAAACAATGGTGAATAGGAAACAAAACCTGACGATGACCAAGTCTTATGATTTGTGGCTCCAGAAACAAGAATCCAATGAGTGGCAGATGGTGCAGCAGCAGAGTGAACACTTGGACTACCTGAATTGGCAAAGTACGAGAATGGACTAAAAGTGGGCTCCGAGAATAACCTCTTCATCATACGACAGAGAGTCATCATCTCATCAGGAGAAAAGGCCTCAGGTAAAGGCAGAGGCTCTGAGATTTTGCCGCTGGAAGTACTATCATCAATGAACTTAGTCAGATGAGGAGAGCGGGGAGAGCTGAAATTTGAGCGACCACGACCACGTCCACCACGGCCCCCACGAGGAACCATGTCACCTCTCGATGGAGGGAGCCCATGATATTTGAAGCAAGTGTCGCGATTATGCGTACTCCGACCACAATAATCACACATCAAGTGGTCTTTGTTCGAGGGCCTGGGCCTAAAGTCCCGAGGAGAGGTGCCTCCAGAATGAGAAGTCGCGAGAGTAAAACCACTAGAAAGGCCCTCTGAACTCCAAGACTGATGTGGTCATATTCCTACTGGACAATGTTATAGGTCTCTGACAACGAAGGTACTGGTATGCGGTCAAAGATCTGAAGAATAATCTGATCAAAGTCCCGGTGTAAATCATGTAGAAACACAAACACCATATTCTGATATTCATGAGCACAAACAAGAAAAGCATCAGCAGTGCAAACAAGATGGAGGGATGTAAAATGGTCATACTCCTGATATAGTTGAGTGAACTCCAAATAATAAGCGGACGGTGGTCGATCACCCTGTCGAAGGAGAAATATCTTTCGTCGTAGCTGAAAGATTTGAGCAGTGTTGCCTTTCCGGGAATAGGTAGATTCAGCACGACTTCAAATATCTGCAGCAGTATCCAAGAATAGGTAATTTTGTGTAATAGTCTATTGCATGAAATTAATCAACCATGACATAGTCAAAGAGTTCACTAATTCCTATTGAGCCCGCATAGATGAGGTTCATGCTGGCACCTTGATAGTTTCGTTAACATAGCCAAACAAACGGAAGTCGGAGGTTTTGGGGAATGAGATAGAGAGGAGGGAGGAGGAGGAGGGAGAGAAGGGTAGCCAACGGTAGAGGTTCGTTGGGCTGCGAAGCGGGCGCTGTATGGAGCAATGGGTAGCAGCTAGGGCGTTTTTGCTTTCTATAGCTCTGATACCATGCCAAACGGAACAGGAAATAGAATTCTTATTATTAGAAAAGAGAAAACCCCTTATAAATATATATAGGGTAATACAAATATTAGCTAACAGAAAATAATAGTCACATTCCATTCAAAAATGCAACAAGCACCTTATAATTCAGATTCACGCTATAAAGTCAAAGTCGCATGGACTAAAGTCAGATTCACGAGCTCTAAAGTATGATTTGTCTGCTCTAAAGTCAGATTCACGCACTCAAAAGTCGGATTCACACACTCAAAAGTCGGATTCACACACTCAAAAGTCAGATTCAAGCGTACTAATGCCAGATTCAAGCACATTAAAGTTAGATTTGTTCACTGTAAAGTCAGATTCGTGTGCTCCAAAATCAGATTTATGAGCTCTAAAGTCAGATTTGCGCTTTCTAAAGTATATTCGCAATTATGCAAAATGGAATGTAGCAAATATGTACCATATGAAAAGTTAGCAGAAACCATAGTTTTCTGCAAAAAAAAATTCAAGCTTAAAGATTCACTATGCTTTGAGTTTATAATTGTGAATACGTACGAGGGATAGAAAGAGGTAGTCATGGTCTAATAACAAATATTGAGGTAAGAGATCATGTGAATTTATTAGATTTTTAAGATCAGATATATGTTATCCTTCCATTCTTAGCTTCTGTTACGAGCATACTTTGGTGTTTCGCCGAAGGTGGCGGTGGAGGCGAAGATACAAGAGGGAGACAAGCTTGAGCTGCAGAGAATGTGAGGGGTGAGGAAGAAGAGGAGTCGCGCTAAACCCTAACCCTAGTATTTGGGGTTGAAGAGGGGAACTAGGGAGAGGAAAGAACTTGGTTAATTTCATTCATCCTCCATACAATGACCTCAAGGGGTCTTTTTAAATACATACAAGTAGCACGGATGTAAATACTCAAAAATAATGAGAACAACACGAAATAGTAAAACACAATGGGACTCGTGCATCGACTCGATTAATAAAAGATGTCTAATATCAATACATGACAACATTAATTAATGACTTAGATAACTGGTCGTGTGGGACCATAGCATCTCACTCGTCCTTCAAGTCAAGCTTGTCCTTATTCTCGAACGAAGCCTGCACGACTTGATCATTTGACTCTTTGATTTCTCTCCAAAACAACTCTCGATAGCGTGTTGTTGCTGCGATGGTTGCAACGAGTGGTGGGCCGTCAATGTGCTCACAAAAGGCACAAGAGACTGCAAGGATCGGATGTGGCCAAGGCGCATGCAGAATAAAGACTATCAGACAGAAGCTCAAGAGTCGGGGCGAGTATGCCCGGTGAATGCAGAAAGACGAGGGTGTCGGAGGCCCTAGAAGAAGGTGAGTTTTTGCGGCGATCGGAAGAGGCAGCGACGGCTGGTGTGTGGTCTTCAGAAGTAATGACTCCAGGGGGCAGGGGTAGTGGAATAGGTGGTCGGAGTAGAAGCTGCAGAATGGAGACTGCAGGGGATGGCTAGTGGCGACACAAACTGTGGCGGCACCATCGCTGGGCTGGGAGGCGACGATGTTGGTTGTGTGAACTGCGTAGCGGAAACAACCGGATGCGATGATGGAGAAACAAGAACTGCGAAGAGCGCAGGGCTTCTTTGAGTGCGGGTGGAATTGATGATGGTTATGGTGGGATCGGACCTTGAAGCGGTGGTCAATGCTGGCAGTGAGTTGTGCAAGTGCGGTGTCATAGGATGTCGCATCTCCTGTAACTTTTAGAACATTGAACTGATAGTGAGTGGCACGTCGAGGCTCGAAAGGAATTAATTAATAAATAAATTTTAATGAAAAAATAATTAATTAATGAATTTGGTCTCCATGGCATTTGGTGTCCACCATGTGTTGCGGTTTACTAGGCTTAAGGAAAGAAAAAGGGTGGCTCGATGAGGAGCATGTGGTGTACTGCTTGAGAACGGGTAAGAGCGTCGTGGAATGGTGATGTCGGGCCTGGGAAGCTCAGGAAAGTTTTTGGCGGTGAAGGTCGAAGATGGAAATTGCAGGTGAGGAAGAGCACTGTTGTTGGTGTGGAAGACAGCATCGAGAAGGAAATGAGCTGGGCTGCTGTTCACCACTAGGGCTCGGTGCGGCTACTTGACGGTAGATGGAACCGAACAAAGAAGGGTATCGAAATGGGTGCGACCTCTAGAAGGGGACGACAAGGAAGCATCGTGACTTCTGCGAGGCTTGCACAGTACCGTTTGGAGCGTCGTGGGTTTTGTTGGACTGCGAAGAAGATGAATCTTATCCGCTTGCAAGAGGAATCATGAACCGTAACTAAGAAGGTCGGGCTGCTACTTGGTGGAGTGACGAGAACACAGCTCTGATACCAAGATGTTATAAGCATGCTTTGGGGCTTCGTCTAAGGTGGCGGTGGAGGCGGAGATACAAGAGGAAGTCGAGCTCGGCCCATGGAGAATGCAAGGGGAGAGGAAGAAGGGGAGTCGTACTCAACCCTAACCCTAGAACTTGGGGATGAAGAAGGAAACTAGAGAGAGGCAGGGAACTTGGTTAATTTTATTCATCCTCCATACAATGATCAAAGGGGTTTATTTAAAGACTTACAAGTGGTGTGGATGTAAATACACAAAAAAAACAACGCAAAATGATAAAACACAACGGACTCGTACATCGACTCGATTAATAAAAGACGCCTAACATTAATACATGACGACATAAATTAACGACGTAGATAATTGGTCGTGTGGGACCATAACAGCTTCTCAATCAAAAAAAACTATTTTCATGATTACCATTGTGCATTAGTATGTAACCAAGTTTACTTTGAGATCAATGACTTACTGAGAAGGATATTAGCAATGTAAATTTTCAACATTACTGATGCGGAGCAGAGACGAGGACGTGTTTTGGGCCCGTTCGGGGCTGATTTGGCAACTTTCCATATATGGCGTGCACGGATCGACGATCGGGCTCCGCGATTGCGTCGGGAGCGTCGTCGCGAGTCAAAACGCTATATTACTTTATGTTTTTTGAGTTTATTTTGATGTATTTTAAGGGTTAACCCACCGGTCAATCATAGCCGTGGATGGGGATGCCCTAAGTTGTGTTTTCTTATAAATAGAATGCTAGGGGGCTGATTTGAGGCCATTGCAGATTTTGGAGAAGAGAAATCCCGAAATCCGGCGATCCCTCCACGGTGCCGACTCCGTGGAACCCTAGGTGACGACTCCTAAACTTGTATCTCCCTCCCCAAGGTATCCCCTAACCCTAGGCTTCATTTTCCCCTCCAAAACTCTCTCCCGCAGCCCTCTACAACCTCCCAAAAGCCAAGTGTTTGTTGCACAGATTCTCAAATCACTGTATACCCTTTTATTCACTGTTCATTATATATAGTTTTCCCTTACCTGAAGCAAAGCTGCCGGCCATACCTCTCACCTTGACCCAGCAGCCGCTCCTGTTGTAGCCTTTCCCAACCTTCAGCCTCCGCTCCGTCTGTTTCCTCCCCGTGCCGACCAGTCTTGGTCTCAATTTTTCAGCAGCCACCCCTCATCTGAGCTACAGCAGCCCCCTCAGCAGCCCTTCTCCCAAGCCGCCAACCCCTCCCTCCACGTGGAACCACCAGCCTTCACCCGGTCCCTTCCGCATCAGCCCAAATTTCGAGCTTTTTCATCCAGATCTGACCTTCATATTGTCAGATCTACTCTCCCCCGTCCAGATCTACTCCCGCATGGTCGGATTCATCTATTTCCAGTCCGATTCCACAATCCACCACCAAGGACAGCCACCGTCATCAGCTTCACATCGCGAGTTCCACCTTTGATCGTCGTTCCACGCATCTAGCTCTGAAATCCTTCAGTGCCTCGGTTCAGCCCTCTACGTCGTGAACATTTGTGCTATTGTATTTTGTGCCTTGACATTATCATTTGGTATTTTATCATATTGTGCTGGGAATATTGTTGGCTAGAGATTGGTTCTTTACACTAACAATTGCAGGAGGAAATATTCGCCGCGCGCTTGCTTAGGCCCTCCGCGCGGAGGAAGCCATTGTCAAATCGCTAAAATTATTTAATTGCTTCTTTATTTTGATTAACTGCGTGGTGTTGTTAATTCTCATTGCTTAAATTAATTGTCGTTGCTATCCGACTGTTAAATTGCATGTAGCATTGCATTCGCATATCCCCTCACACGTGCACGTAGAGTCCTAGCTTCCGAGCACCACTAGCCTACCACTACATCATTTGGTATCAGAGCTCAAGGTTAGGCCATTTGCATGCTTTGTAGTAGTACGTCATATAGAGTCTTTAGGTTCATTCATGTCTAGTTATCGTCGTCGTTCGTCTCCTCCATCTGAGTATTCTAAGTCCGCCTATACCCGATCTCATAGAGTAACTTTAGAGAAATCCTCATGTTATCATGATGATTATTATCGTCTGTGACACACCACTTCCCGAGATCGTGTCGACCCACCGACACAACCTCACTATGCTAGAGATGATCAGTATGATGATTGTCGTCGTTCTTATCCTTGCACGCGAGCGGATCGTGTTGAACCTTCGACTCGACCTGATTACCTTAGGGATGACTATTTTGAGGATCCTCACTTTGAGAGAGATCTTAAGAGAGTTTCGTACAGTTTCCCCTTCCTTTTACGGCTCATCGAGTCCTGAGTCTTTCAGTTATTGGCTCGTGGATATGGAGTAATATCTTGATCATTTTGAGTTATTCGGCGAGCGTCGCGTTAAGTTTGCAAAACTTAGGCTTTTAGATCAGGCGAGGGCATATTGGGCTAGCGTTGAGAGGACCCGCGAGCAAGACCGTCTTCGTCGCATCACTAGTTGGAGGGGCATGAAACGTATATTGTGTCAGAGGTATCTGCCTTCATTGTATCGGAGTCGCTTGCTCGACCAATTATTTTCACTTCAGCAAGGATCCATGTCTGTCGCTGAGTACATGGATTGTTTTGATGAGTTAGTTGTGAGGAGCGACATCCGAGAGGACCCATCCATGACCACTTGCAGATTTAGATCTGGGCTTCGATCTGACATTCGTACTAAGGTGGCTTATCATAGCTCGAAGTCCCTCGAGCAGACGTGTCAGCTTGCCCTTCATTACGAACAGTCTTTGAGATCCTCCAGAGCTGGTCGTTTGGACCCTCACCTTGACCTCCGCAGTACGAGCCCTTCTCATACTGAGGTCACTACGATGCCTACCACTGCCCTGTCACCCACGACGGGAGTGATACCTGATGCGGGTTACTCTCACCCCAGCGAGATGCTTAGTCCCGTGAGTGACCTATCTCTTATTTCTGACCTTGTTTCTTGTGATCACGACGAAGGGTAATCCTGAGCGACCTATTGAGTTTGTAGTGATGTGTCCCTCACCCACACCCCCACTTTTGGCATGTTCGGGGTTGATTAACACTCATACCCTAGACTCATGTCTTGACACCTCAACCGCAGACCCATTCTTGAGCGTAGGTCTATGTCGTTTTTCCCTTGGCATTACCCTGAACCACGTTACGACCGAGAGCTCAGAGCCTGGTGTTGACCTCGTAGTGGCTATGTCACCCATGCACGGAGGCACTACCCCTTTCGATGGTACTTATCGGGAGGACCTTGACCTTAGTGACGAGCCCTATGACGAGCCCCCTGTTGAGCCTCCTGATGATCCGCCACATTTTGGTGAGGTCGAGACTCGGGTGAGCCACTCAGGTATGACGCCTCTTTCATTATCATCTATGGCCTTGCCCCAAAGAAGGGACCTTGAGTGGAGCATGACATATGCAGGGCCTTCCTTGAGTCCACTCGAGTATACTCATATTGTGAGGACCTACCTTATGACGCCTCACACTCCGGATGAGTTTTGGGACACGCCACCCGCTGAACCACCCGATGAGTTCCTCCTTGTCTGGGACGCTCACCATATTCTAGAGTCACGACTTCTAGTCTGTGTGCACAGTTTTCACCCAAGTGGTTGTCTTATCTGCGATGACTTTTCGTACACACCTTCTGGTGAGCCCTCTGATGTGTCACGTTTCCTTAGAGACATTTGGCTCTTTACGATCCCGTATTTGAGTATAGTTGTCTCTCACGGTCATCTGAGCGTTCGTCACACACAGGATGAGTTTGTCTATACTCCACCGAAAGAACCTCCTGATAGGCCACCACATTTGAGAGACATCTCAGGAATTATTGGATTTTCCTATAAGAAGTGTATTGTGTCTGTCATGTTGACTTTGCATCATTTGCATTACTTGCATGAGTCTGCTGAGTCATTTGCACAGCATTTGCATGATTTGCATGAGTCGGTCCGCCGACGAATATTAACAAACAATGAAAATTACAAAACCAATGCAGTTAAGTGAAGGCGAGAGAAAATATTTAATGTAAGCGAGAAGGTAATGGTGCGAGTCCGCCCTGAGAGGCTCCCTTCGGGGCCTACCAAGAAGTTAAGCGCGAGGCGAATGGGTCCGTACACCATTATTAGTCGTATTGGGACCAACGCCTACCGACTTGACATCCCGGCTAGTACGGGAATGCACCATGTGTTTAATGTTGAAGGTCTGACTTCATACTATGAACCTCATAGTATGTAGACCCGAGCAGTGGAGATGCTCAGCCACCCCCACCCACACTGTCGTTACCATATCACCCTCATACGTCCTCACCCATTGTTGACCTCCACCCACCTGGGGACTCGTCTTCTTTGGTTTCACCGCAGGCACCACCGATCGCACCGGGATCCACCACTCGTGAGTTGACCGTTGAGAGCTTCAGGGAGACCAGACTCCACCAGTGCATTCCCACTACAGACGTTGGTGACTCTTGGGTACTTGCAGCAGAGCTTGATCAATTCGACCCTGGACTTCGACTTCAGCACGTCCGTCTCCATTCACCGGAGATGACATCTTTTCAGTCAGGGGGAGTTGATTGGCGAGGACACTTTCCAGCGACGACACTTGGGCGACCTCAGGTGGACTTCTTCGAGTTAGACCCGGCATGCAGCGAGAGGGTTTTGATCTCTACTCATCGGGAGATGAATTCTTTCAAGTCGGGGAGATTGATGCGAAGTAGAGACGAGTACGCGTTTTGGGCCTGTTCGGGGCTGATTTGGCAACTTTTCATATATGGCGTGCCAGGATCGACGATCGGGCTCCACGATTGCGTCCGGAGCGTCGTCGCGAGTCAAAACGCTATATTACTTTATATTTTTTGAGTTTATTTTGATGTATTTTAAGGGCTAACCCACTGGTCAATCATAGTCGTTGATGGGGATGCCCTAGTTTGTGTTTTCTAATAAATAGAATGCTAGGGGGCTGATTTGAGGCCATTGCAGATTTTGGAGAAGAGAAATCCCGAAATCCGGCGATCCCTCCACGGTGTCGACTCCGTGGAACCCTAGGTGACGACTCCTAGACTTGTATCTCCCTCCCCAAGGTATCCCCTAACCCTAGGCTTCATTTTCCCCTCCCAAACTCTCTCCCGCAGCCCTCTACAACCTCCCAAAAGCCAACCGTTTGTTGCCCAGATTCTCAAATCACTGTTTACCCTTTTATTCACTGTTCATTCATGACATTAACTGTTCATTATATATAGTTTTCCCTTACCTGAAGCTAAGCGGCCGGCCATACCTCTCACCTAGACCCAGCAGCCGCTCCTGTTGTAGCCTTTTCCAACCTTCAGCCTCCGCTCCGCCTGTTTCCTCCTCAGGCCGACCAGTCTTGGTCTCAATTTTTCAACAGCCACCCCTCATCCGAGCTACAGCAGCCCTTCTCCCAAGACGCCAACCCCTCCCTCCACGTGGAACCACCAGCCTTCACCCGGTCCCTTCCGCATCAGCCCAAATCTCGAGCTTTTTCATCCAGATCTGACCTTCATATTGTCAGATCTACTCCCGCATGGCCGGATTCATCTATTTCCAGTCTGATTCCACAATCCACCACTGAGGACAGCCACCGTCATCAGCTTCACACCGCGAGTTCCACCTTCGATCGTCGTTCCACGCATCCGGCTCTGAAATCCTTCAGTGTCTCGGTTCAGCCCTCTACGTTGTGAACATTTGTGGTATTGTATTCTGTGCCTTGACATTATCATTTGATATTTTATCATATTGTGCTGGGAATATTGTTGGCTAGAGATTGGTTCTTTACACTAACAATTGCAAGAGGAAATATTCGCTGCGCGCTTGCTAACGCCCTCCGCGCGGAGGAAGCCGTTGTCAAATCGCTAAAATTATTTAATTGCTTCTTTATTTTGATTAACTGCGTGGTGTTGTTAATTCTCATTGCTTAAATTAATTGTCGTTGGTATCCGACTGTTTCATTGCATGTAGCATTGCATTCGCATATCCCCTCACACGTGCACGTAGAGTCCTAGCTTCCGAGCACCACTAACCTACCCCTACATCAATTGCAAACATAAATAAAGCAACAAATAATGTAGCATACATGTAATCTTCAACATCTTTTTCCATAAAGGAAAAAAACTTAACTTCCTTAAAGAATAAACTTACCACACTGTCAATTGAAACACCCAATATTTCTGTATTTAGTTTCTCAAATTCTGAATGACGATCGCTGAAAGCAATTATTTCTGTGGAAAAAGCACATACGATCACAAACATATAAATTTATGATACTTCATTTGACATAAGATCTTCATTACGATTTAGTGTTTGTTATTGGCACTTACCTGTTGGACATACAAATGTGAAGTCCAGAGGATAGAAAAACAAGATCACATACTTTTTCCCAATATAGTCTGATAGTTTAACCTGTAAATAATACCAAGATGATAATGTTATTACAACAATTATGTCAACTCAACATTAAAAGAAAGTTATGATTCACAAATCATAAAAAATAAAGATAGAAAGCCTTGTTGCTCCAGTGAGTGCAAACAATGTTCTTTTTCCTTTTGGAAGAAGCAGTAAATCCTATGATATTCATTGTGAAACACAAAAAGTACGTTAAATACTTTAGTTTTGACCAAAAGCACAGATGCAGGTACTTCCAATTCATAGTTTCAAGTGTAAATGTGTCGAAAAAAACTCAAGTTACAGGAATGTGAAAGTTGTACGAATATAAAGTTAAGTGAATATTGTAAGAAAAGAGAGAGAGAAGATTTATAAATGAATTTTTATTATTTCTATTCGAAACTTGTGTTCTAGAAGTAATCAAAAATTTAGTCTTACTGTCAACATAATATAAATCTATGAGGTCGCGCATAAGAACGTACAGAAAATGAATAAATGATTATGTTTGTCCTTAATTTATATTGGATATAAGTGAAAGTCGAGCCTAAAATAATGTTTAATTAATTTGGAATTAATTAAATAATAATTGGGAGCAATTGTATGTTGAATTAAACTCAAAAATGGGACGTTAAATCACTACTCGGCGTACGTCGACTTGAGAAGTCGGCGTACGTCGACTTGAGAAGTCGGCGTACGTCGACTTGAGAAGTCGGCGTACGTTGATTTGGTCGTGCGGATAACTTGTTTTCTATACGGATAACTGTTTTCTATACTATGAAATAGTAGTCGACGTATGTCAACTTGTGAAGTCGGCGTACGTAGACAAGTGAATTAAAGATCCGATGTCAATACTATGAGAAAGTAGTAAATGTATTTCAACTTGTGAAGTAACGTACGCCAACATATGTATTATAACTCGTCGCACAAATTTCTCCCACTCGACACACAAATAGGCAGTTAGTGAAACTGTTATAAATAACGACTTTAAGGGTTTTTCAAAACGGTCTTTTGAGTGTGACTCTTACGACAACTGAAGAATCAGCAGTCGCATCCTCTCCTAAATGTGAAACTAAGATTTTGTGGAGATGAAGGAGGATGCTCATCTTCCAACCCGAGTTTATTGGACGAACGTCAATGTGTTTCCGACATTCGTGTGGATACTCATAGAGACGTAGATTTTGTTCTACATTGTGATCATCTCACGACAGTTATCCTTCTCAGAATACGATTCCGACGCAAGGATGAACTATGCTCTTGATCTATTGGTTCTCGCATGGTTATTTTTATGGGGTTTTGCAAATATTCCACTGCGCATGTGAAGCCTGAGAAACCTAACAATTTCTTTACATAATACATGTACAAGATACTCCTTATATAAAGGAAAATAAAAGGAATTAAGACTTAAGAGACAATACAAGATGTGAGACTAAAGGAGCCTAAGAGAATAATGGGCTCAATATATCATAATAAATGGGCAAAATGCAATAAATGAGAAAGGCTCCTTTGTATTCTCCAACATTCCTCCGCAAGCTGGAGCATACAAGTTGTAAGCACCAAGATTGGAGAGAAACTGTTGATATAGTGAGCGAGACAAGACCTTAGTAAGTATATCAAAAACTCGATCGATCGCAGGAACATGTCGTGAAATTAATTTTCGAAGTTGAACCTTTTCTCGAACAAAGTGACAATTGACTTCAATGTGTCTTGTGCATTCATGAAACACAAGATTCCTAGCGATGTGAATAGCACCTTGGTTACCACAAAAAAACAACTGGTGATGTAAGTTTAATGCCTAAGTCAATAAGAAGACTCTCTATCCATGTGAGTTTCAAAACAACAGCGGTCATAGAACAATACTCTGCTTCTGCTGAGGAGAGAACAACCACAGTTTGCTTTTTTACTTCGTCAAGTAACCAAGTTCCCACCAAAATATGCGCAATAACCACTAGTGGACCGCTGATCATCATCGGACTCATCATAATTAGCATCGAAGTATGCAATGAGAGCCAGAAAAGTAAAAGTCTTGTGCATCAGTCTTTGTCTCGGAGCATTCGTCAAACATTTAAGAACACGCTCGACTGCCTGAAGGTGGGAGATCCAGGGAGAGCACATAAAGTGACTGACCACACTGACCGCAAAGGATATATCGGATCGTGTGACAGTAAGATAGATTAATTTGTCAATGAGGCGTCAATAATACTCTAAATTAGGGAGGAGTTAATCAGAGTTCGAGCCATGTGCAGGGCGCTAGTGACGTGCATCCACATGTGTATTCACAGGCTTACACCCAGAGTAGCATGCATCATGAAGTAGATCAAGATAATATTTTCGCTGAGACGGAACAAGATCATCAGGTCATTGTGTTAGCATGTCCCCAAGAAGTAGCGTAGCCGGCCCAAGTCTTTAGTTTGAAAATGGGATGATATGTGTTACTTAATTCGAGTAATGTCGGGAAAATCATCACTTGTGACAAGATATCATCAACATAAACCAGAAAAATCATCGTGCCTGTCGGACGTCGGTGAATAAAAAAGGAGAAGTCTATCGAGCTTTAGGTGAAGCCAAATTCACAAACCACTCAATTAAACTTATCAAACCAAGCCAGTGAAGATTGTTTGAGGCCATATAGTAATTCCTTCATATGACAGACTAGGGACTCCGTTATGGTTGCAAAACCAGGAGGTTGTTGCATATACACAGCCTCTACAAGATAGTCGATAAAAAATGTATTTTTGATGTCGAGCTGATGCAATGGCCACTAATGATAGACAACAAGAGATATTAAGACATGAATGGTATTAAGCTTTGCAACAGGAGAAAAGATCTCATAATCAAGACCGTGTTATTAAGTAAAGTCTTGGGCAATAAGATGGGCTTTGATGTCGAGCTGATGCAGTGACCACTGACGATGGACAGCAAGAGATATTAAGAAACGAACAGTATTATGCTTTGCAATAGGAGAAAAGGTCTCAGCATAATCAAGGTTGTGTTGTTTAGTAAAGTCTTGGTTAACAAGACGGGCATTGGGTCGGCCAATCATCCCATCAGGATGATGCTTCATAATGAAGACTCGCTTACAACTAATTGTTGAATGATTATTGATTAGGAGGAAGGGGAACAAGGCCCCAAGTGTGGTTGGCTCAAAGAGCAACAATTTCCTCAACCATTGTCGCCCGTCATCCTGGATGCTAAAGAGTTTCCTGCACGGAAGAGGGAGTAGAAATAGAGGACAAAAAAGTAGAAACATGCACACATCGGAGAAGAGATGGTGCAAGGAAACATAATTAGAGAGAGGATGTGTTGTGGAGGATGTGGTCAAATCAACAGTCCACGGAGCATCAATAGTAGACAGGCTTATTGCAGGGCACCAGATCGAGGGTGTGGCGAGAGTAGACACGAAGAGGAGGGACCGAGGCAGGAGGTGATGTCGGTAGTAAGGGTGGTAGAGAAGATTGGGTAGGAACAAGAGGTCCTGGTAGACCAGGAGGTTGCGCAGGCGTGGTGGAGGATGGATGCAAAGACTGATTTTCCATGAAAGTCACATCAGCAGACGTGAACAGCTTCCGAGTGAAGGGAGAGTAACATGCACTCCACTTCTGGGAGGGCAAATATCCAACAAACATGTAGCGAGTAAGACAAGGTGTCAACGTGCCGACGGAAGGACCCAGGTGGTGGACAAAGCAGACGCAGACAAACACCCGCGGGGTCAAAAAGAAGGGATGTCGGTCAGGAAATACGAGTGAGAAGGGTGTCGCAAAGTTGAGAATGGACGAGAGCATACAGTTGAAGAGATAACAAGTAGTAGAGATAGTGAAATTCCAATAAACATCTAGAATAGTGAAGACTGAGCCCCTTCGATAAGATGGCGGTTCTTCCGCTCAGCAACAACATTCTGTTGCGGTGTATACGCACAAAAGGTTTGGTGGATAATGCCCAACGAGGTGCAAATTTCCTAAAATGTATGCCTGGTGTATTCGCGAGCATTATTAGTGCGAAGAATTCTGATAGTGTGGGAAAATTGAGTTTGTATTTATGTAGCAAAGGAACATAAAAGGGACAGAAGCTTAGAGCGATCACGCATCATGTATAACCAAGTCATGCGTGAATAATCATCAATAAACATAAGTAACGACATGTAGATATACTAGCTAGTTTGTAGGGACCCTAGATATCAGAGTGCACTAACTCAAAAGGAGCAACGCTCCGAGTATAATGAGGAGAAAAAACAGAGTGATGTTGTTTCTCATAGATACATGATTCGCAATCAAAAGAAGAAAATGGAAATTGGGAAGTCTTCGGAAGGATCGGGAGAGGAGCATGGTCAAGACGCTGGTACCAATAAACAAAGCAGACTGAGGATAGAACTGACATGGGGAGATCCAAGATGTAAAGTCAATTTAAAAACCACACTTTATCAATGATACTGTGTGTCTGCCGATCCTGCACAATAAAAGAGGAAAAGGAAAAGTGATTAAATAATCGTAATTTTGACTGAGACAACTAACAAAAAAACAGATTGAAGTGAGATCCAGGAACATGAAGAACAACATTATGTGGATGTGACGGAGGAGAGAATCGAAGGCGGAAGATCCAGAGTGTACAACCCATTAAAGGGTCGTCCCTACAAATGATATTTTGAGCCTGTCGATCCTGCATCACATAAGAAGACGAAGAAATCGTGAGTGAGCAATCAAAGTCCTAAGTTGAACGAATGATAGAGAGAAGATTAAACTAAGAGTCAGGAACATCAAGGATAGAGCGGAGAAAAAAAATGGAGTGAGAGGCACATCTCCAAAACCACAGATAGGGTGGTATCATCATTGGTCACCGCAATAAACTCGGAGAAGAGGTGTATGAATACCGAGAAGTTTTGTGTTGGTGATGTGGTTGGTAGCCCCAGAGTCCATTATCTACACCGAATTGTGGGAAAAACATGCTACACCTTTGTTGGAAGTAGAAGCGATGGAGTCGGTGGCTCGGGAAAGCATCCCCCGAAATTCCTCCCGTAAGATGTCGACATCCGAGCGGGAGGAGGGAACATTTTGGCGGGAGAAGCATGAGGCGGTGTATTGGATGTCGGTGGCGGAAACCCATGTTTCTTAAAACAGGTGGCCTCAGTATGATATGGGTGGTCACAATAAGTATACAAACGATTGTCCTATCGAGAGGAGTGATTGCAATCATCACAAATGTCGATGCGAGAACCATTGCGACCACCCTGAGACCCATGAGGAGGGTGCATAGCTGCGGAATGGTGCAGAAAGGTAGGGGAGGGAGGCATCATGGCTTCAGGAGGCGGAATGCCTTTAAGGATCAACGAGTACACATCGGAATGAAAAGAAACAGTGGGAGCAGTGTTGTCAGGATCGCGATCCACTACGATCTGGATTCTGAATTTTTAACCGAATAGCAAACAGGATCGAAATCAGCCTCTTTCGATCGGGAGCGCGATCCGGATAGGTAGGCTCGTGATCCGATTTCGATCCTATGATCCTGATCAATTTATAAAACTGAAGACGTGCTCGGTAATACCCATTTCGTCGGGGCATTCACCCATTTCATCGAGGCAAGCATTCACCCATTTCGTTCCCGAGTCCCGGCGGCTATTCCTCTCCCAGGTCCGACGGAAACCCTATTCCGCTCCTTCTTCTTCCTTCCTATTCCGCTCCTTCTTCTCCTTCTTCTTCTCCATTCCCGAGTCCCGACGGCTACGGAAACCCTATTCCACTTCTTCTTCTTCTTCGTTCCCGAGTCCCGACAGCTACGAAAACCCTATTCTGCTTCTTCTTCTTCTTCGTTCTCGGGTCCCAACGGCTATAGAAACCCTATTCCGCTTCTTCTTATCCTTCTTTTTCTTTCACCTACTTTTTTATTTCTTCTTATTTGATTTCTTCTTCTTCTCCTGCTTCTTCGTCTTCTTTTTGATTTCATCTTCTCGTACTTCTTTTTGATTTCTTCTTATTTGATTTCTTCTTATTCTGCCTCGCAGCCCTGCTCCAGATCTGCGTCAGCGATAGCCACCTTCGTCCGTCAGCAACAGCCATCTTCGTCCGGAATCCGAACTCTGGAACCCTATCCAGGACCTCCAGGTATTTCACTTTCCACTTTCCAGATCTGCGTTTACACTTTGCTCTTTTTGATAGATGCTTTCATGTTGTCAAAATGGCTAAATAGTTAATAGGGATTTGCTCTTTTGGTAGATGTTTATGCTCTGTTTTTCTTTGTTAAACATATAGAAAAAAAGAGTTTATTTTGCAAAGGGACGGTTAAACACAGTTTTTATTTATTATCTAGATATCTTCTTCGGGTTCTGCACCTTCTGGTTCAAATTTCATTAGTAAAAAGTGCCGAAAAAATACAACTGGTTCTAGAAGTTATCCAGGTTGGGAGCATGAGATCGAAATTGACAGTACAACCAAAAAAGTACAGTACAAATATTGTCTAGTCATTAGAACTGGTGGAATATACAGGTTGAAACATCATTTAGTAGGGACAATAGCAAAGGGTAGGAAAATAATGGAACGACGAGATAGAAGGGATACACAATTGAAGGAAAAGTTCTATAATTTTGAGGATATCCCTTCGGATGACGAATGGATTACGGAGAGGGAAAATCCAGTTCTTCCACGTAAGGGCAACTGGTTGAGGATGCTTCGAAATACACATGTAACTTATAGTGACGAGAGTGTTGAAAAGAATGATGAAAAATCCGCTAAATAAGTTAATGAAGAATGTAAGATTTATAATAAATAAAAAATATTCTCAAAATTCAAGTTTTCACTTTTTAGTATTCTCAAAATGAAGAATCCTTTATTGTGGGCTAAGTTATCAAAAGCGCAAAGGGCCCTCGGAGCCTAGGCGCAATGCGCAGGCACGCGCCTGAAGCACGTGAGGCGCAAATATGGGGGAAAAAGGAAATTGAGCGAATTGGGCGCCCAATTAGCGGAAATTGAGAGAATTGGGCGCCCAATTCGCGGAAATTGAGAGAATTGGGCGCCCAATTCGCGGAAATTGAGAGAATTGGGCGCCCAATTCGCGGAAATTGAGAGAATTGGGCGGGCAATTCGCGGAAATTGAGCGAATTGGGCGCCCAATTCGCGGAAATTGAGCGAATTGGGCGCCCAATTCGCGGAAATTGAGCGAATTGGGCGCCCAATTCGCGGAAATTGAGCGAATTGGGCGCCCAAGTGGGCCTAGGGGTGTCTCGGGTGCGTCTAAGATCATGTTATTGATCATATCAAAAAAAATTAAAAAAAATTCCTTGGAAGTCTCGGGCGCGCCTCACGCCTGGGAGCCTGTAAAGCGCGCACCTGGGGAACATCGCCAACCTCAACCGTGCTGAGGCGTGGCGGGTTACGCCTGTTGCGCCCGGCGCCTCAGGCACGCCTAGGCACACGCCTTGACAACTAAGATTGTGGGTGGAGTCGAAGATCTCACCCTAAGGCACAGTGATCTCGATGTTACTTAGTATATTAGTGAGGGTGAATGAAATGACGATGAGAATGTCAGTGGTGGTGGTGATGAGGAAGATGTGATTATTGGTGATGAAGATATGGTCGATCTGCATGTTAATGATTTATATTGATGATTTTATGATATACCTACTCACCAGTCTCACCTACGTACTCTTGGATTTGTTATTTTGTTTTAGACATTATTTTTTGTATTTTCTATTTGATGTGTTGTATGACTCTTATTTGATGTGCTATTAACGACTCTTATTTGATGTGCATATTCTACTGTTAGTATGTTACTTGATATTGTTTTATTAGACGAACAATGTTGCATAACAAACCAGATCATGCTCTTGTTGAGATGGGGATGGTTTTCAAGCTGAATTAGCTAGGCACTTTCTGAAGGTTAGTGTAATATTTTTCTTAACACATTATGCAATTACATACAATTCATCATTCATGCTATCAATTTATGTTGTGTTGATTTTGTGAGAGTGCTATGTTAATAAACTCTTGATATATCATTTCTTGGACAAGTGCAAGTAGGTATTTCTTAAATTAAGCCGAAACTTCTCATATGTGGTTTTGGTTCTTCGTTTTGCTTTAATACTCTGCTGCAAAAGTTGAACTTTATATGAACTTTATATTTATATTTTTGTCTATGTATGGCTGATTAGGTTCTGTAACTCAAGACCCTCTATGTTATTGCTTAAAGCGAGACGCGCTTCCATTGTCGACGAGATGGTACCGTGACACGTAATTTGCGCAGACTGGGTTGTTTAATCACATTTTTCGGTTGTTGGATCTTCATTTAATCACATCCGGTGGTTGGGTGGTGCACCTGCGTGACTTTAATAGGGAGGTCGAACCCTATTTTGAGGATTTAAGAGATCGATTAAGGGCCGCCAGTCATTTTTGCGAGAAACCGCCAATCATCGTCCAGGAAAAAAATGCTCGTTGAGAAGTTCTTCGAGAGAGAAGAACGGAGATCCACCGCCCCTTGAAATCTTCTTCGTCCTGAAGAATTCTAATCTTGTCTTCGCTTCCAGGGAGTGTTTGAAGAGAGATTGAAGGTAGATTTCTTTCTTGAAGAGGAGGGCGTGTGAGAAGATTTGATCTGTCGAATCTTGTGGGTTCTAGGATAGGCAAACCAAGTTTCATTCTTGTAATCATTCTTATTCTAGCGAATTGTTGGTGCCTTGTGATGGCGATCAACGACACGCGCGTCTTTTCCCGCAGCAGGCGGTGATCGACCACCCGGCTGGGCGATCCGAGTCCGCGGATGCGCCCGGGGGTCGTCCCGAGCAAATTTGATATATTAGTATTTTTATATTTTGATGTATTTAGCCCCCGATCGGGGGCGAACATTTATAGCCGTCCGATCGGGAACCCTAATTTTACTTTAGCCTTCTCTTATTTATATGTTTGTTATTGACCGGTTGAAGGGATTGAGTTGCCTGTGCCGCAACTTTCGGACTTCCTCTCTCGGTGGATTCTGAAGAGCCTGTTCCGCCTGTTCCGCTTCTTCCCCGCCAGTCTCCTCTCGTCCGCCCCGTCTCTGTCCAGGTTTGGCCCTTCTTGTCCTATTGCAGCTCCTCCTCCTACACCTCTTGCAGCGCTCCACTGTTGGGTACATTGGTTTAAATGTACCTGATTTGAAGAAGCCTCACCCTACTCAATGATATACATCAAAATGTATTTGATGTATTTTGAGTTGTCTTGTGCAGGTTAAGTATTTACAGGGAAAGATGAAAAGATTCTAAGTTCATGTGTCGACACCCAAGAGCAAAGTGTCGACACTTAAGAAGACTTGTGTCGACACCCAGGCAAGCAGTGTCGACACTTGGAGTACTTGTGTCGACACCAGGGATGCAGAGTCGACACCAGACAGAAAGTGTCGACACAAGGAGCTGTGTCGACACTCAATGAAGAAAGTCCAGTGAAGCTGTGTCGACACTTAGCAGTTGTGTCGGCACCCAGTGAAACTGTGTCTACATCAGAAAGTGTCGACACTTGTAGGCTGTATCGACACTCAGCAAAAGTCAGCAGAGTTTAAGTATAAGTGTCGACATAATAAAGAATGTGTCGACACTCAGCAGAAGACTCAACACTTGAAGAAAGTGTCGACACAAGAAAGAATGTGTCGACACTCAGCAGAAGACTCAACACTTGAACAAAGTGTCGACACAAGGAGCTGTGTCGACACTTAGCAAAGTTCAACAAAATCCTAAGTACAAGTGTCGACACTAAGGAGATGTGTCGACACTCAGCCAGAGTCTCAACAGAAGAAGAATGTGTCGACACAAGGAGCTGTATCGACACACAGCAAGTATCAACACAGAAGGCATGTGTCGACACCAAGAAAGATTTGTCGACACTTAACAAGTTCAACACATGAAGATGTGTCGACACAAAGGAGTTGTGTCGACACTTACAAGAATTCAACAAAGTACTGAAGAACAAGGAGTTGTGTCGACACTCAATATCAGTGTCGAGAAGAGAATTCTACAACACAAGGAGTTGTGTCGACACCTTGGAGGCTAGTGTCGACACTTAGTCAACTTGTGTCGACACTTAATCTATAAGTGTCGATACTTAAAGACAGACAGTCTCGACACTTTCAGACAGTTACAGTTATTTCAAGAACTGACTGGATGACTTGACAGCTGTCAATCCAGCCGGTCTACTGCACCTGTCAGAGTTGTCAGAAATCAGTTATGAACCGTACCAGCCGGTTACCATGAAGAAGACCTATATATAGGCTTATACTGTCTACAGAAATAGACGATTCTACAGAAGATCAAGTTGTTGAAAAACAATTCATTGAAGACTTTCAAGTGAAGTTCTAAGAAGTTGGAGAGAGAGAGCTCCATCCAAGAAGACAGTCGTTGGAACCAGGCTGAGAAGAAGAGTTCAGACTTTGTTCTGAATCTTAAGTTGCAGAGATCAAAGATCAGCTGCTGAGAAGATCAACCCTATTGTGTTCTACATTCAAGAAGTTTTGAAGAAAAGCCAAGTGTGGTTGATCTCAGCAGAGTTCTTCCAAGAACTCATCAAGAACCTGTCAACTCATCTCTCTATTCAGAGTTGTAGGTATATATACTTTTTGTATTTTATATTTCTTGTAGGATCCTTAGGGATCTGAGTTGTAAGCCTGCAATTATAAAGACTGAGTGTATGGCCTGTGTGCCTGAGTGTAGGAGATTTGTATCTCTGAGTGTAGGCCTGTTGTGGCTGAGTGTAGGCTTGTTGTGGCTGAGTGTAGGATTTGTGAAGAAGCTGAGTGTAAGTCTTTGAATAAGACTGAGTTGTAGGGCCTTGGGCCTGAGCTGTAGGAACCTGTTTTGGGGTTCTGAGTGTAAGATCTGAGGATCTGAGATAGTGGAGGAGTTTGGCCGAATCTAGTACACTACTAGATATGCGAAGCGGGAAAGTGGATGTACCCAAATCTTGAGGAACCACTATAAATTTGTGTGTTCACTGTGTGCTTGATTGATTGTTGTGATTGATGTTTGACTGCTGTATAGAATTTGTTATAACTCTGATATATATACTGAAATCTGCCTAAAAAGTCGAAAAGATTTAAGTCACCTATTCACCCCCCTCTAGGTGATTAGGTACAATATCTTTCAAGTGTTATCAGAGGGAGGTTACTCAAAAAGGGACATAACTGTCTGAGTAGATCCTGTTGGCAGATTCAGTCTAAGTCAAGTGAAATCAAGAAAATCAAGAAACATGGGTTCAACAGAGAATCATAAGGAACTTGGATCTATGAAGCTACCCATTTGCAGAAAAGAAATATTTGGCATCTGAAAGAAAATGGTGAGACTATTTACGGAAGCCTCAGACCCTAGAATTTACATCATAGTTAAAGAAGGGTCATATGTGCCCATGAAGGTTTCAGTCATGGATGCAAATCAGAGAACACCTAAGGATTTATCTGAAATGACAAATGATGAGATAATTCTAGCCACAATGGACAAGAGAGCTCAAAATATCATTGTGAGTGCTATAGATGATGCTATCTTTCAGAATTTCAGTCTGATATTATGGCAAAACTTTGTGAAGAATTTGGGATATTTCAGAAGTTTTCTTCACCAAGGACACCTCAGCAAAATGGCATTGCTGAGAGGAAAAATAGAACCTTGATTGAGCCTGGTAGGACCATATTAAGTGACACATCTCTACCAGAATATTTCTGGGCTGAGTCAGTTAATGCTGCAAGTTGAAGAAACTGAAGAAGTTCAACCTGAAGACAGGATGCCTCCAGCTAATAGGCATCTAAGAGATCATCCAGCAGATCAAATCATTGGTGATCTAAGACAATGAGTACAAACAAGGAGCAGAAATCTGAGTGCAGCACTCTACTCCAGTTTTCTATCCCAAGTAGAGTCAAAGAAGTTTGAATAAGTCATCATAGATCCTCATTGGATTGAGGCAATGCAAGAAGAGCTGAATCAGTTCAAGAGGTGCAAGATCTGGGAACTTGTTCCTAAACCTAAATACCACAACATAATTGGGACAAAGTGGATCTTTATGAACAAGATGGATGAACATGGAGTCATCATAAAGAACAAAGCAAGATTGGTTGCTAAAGGATATAGGCAGGAAGAAGGTATTGACTTTGATCAAACCTTTGCTCCAGTAGCCAGACTGGAAGTTATAAGGATGTTCCTGGCCTATGCAACCTTTCAAAGATTTAAAGTTTACCAAATGGATGTTAAGTCAGCCTTTTTGAATGGTATTTTAAAGGAAGAAGTCTATGTGGAACAGTCATCAGGTTTTGTTGATTCAACTCAACCTAATTATGTCTATAGACTTAGGAAGGCTTTATATGGGTTAAAACAAGCCCCTAGGGCTTGGTATGAAACCCTGTCTAGTTTCCTCATTGAGAATAAATTCACAAGGGGGAAAATAGACAAGACTTTATTCCTTAGGGAATCCAAAGGCAAGATAATACTAGTCCAAATATATGTAGATGACATAATATTTGGGTCTACTGAAAGTAGTGTTTGCAAAAAGTTTGCAAAACTAATGCAAGGACAATTTGAGATGAGTAGTATGGGGGAACTTAAGTTTTTCTTGGGTCTCCAAGTTAGATAGACTGAGAATGGTTTATCC
Source organism: Platanthera guangdongensis (assembly GCA_039583875.1). Taxonomy (NCBI): domain Eukaryota; kingdom Viridiplantae; phylum Streptophyta; class Magnoliopsida; order Asparagales; family Orchidaceae; genus Platanthera; species Platanthera guangdongensis. The sequence goes on along the minus strand of CM077157.1, from coordinate 90,979,541 downwards.
ATATGGCAGTCTAAGTTCATCCTAGATAAGGAAGTATGGTATGGATTCATCCAGTACCATGAAGACTCATATGGGGTCAAGTATGTCTTTTAGCAAAGATGATGCAGGGAAACCTGTAGATGAGACTTTGTATAGAGGGATAGTTGGCTCCCTACTCTATTTGACTGCAAGTAGACCAGATATCATGTATGCTACATGTGTCTGTGCTAGGTACCAAGCATGCCCTAAAGAGTCTCATTTGACAGCAGTCAAAAGGATACTGAGATATCTAAAGGGCACACCTTATCTATGTCTTTGGTACCCTAGGAATGGAGACTTTAATCTAACAGGTTATTCAGATGCAGATTTTACATGCTGCAAAGAAGACAGAAAAAGTACAACTGGAACCTGTCAATTCCTAGGTGGAAGACTGATTTCATGGAGTAGCAAAAAGCAAATAAGTGTGGTTATCTCCACTGCAGAATCAGAATATGTGGCTGCTGGAAGTTGTTATGCTCAACTTCTATGAATACAACATCAGCTTGAGGATTATGGAATTCAGGTAATTAGAACACCACTGTTTTGTGATTCTACTAGTGATATATCAATTGCAAACAATCCTGTTTCCCATAGTAGAACTATACATATTGAAATAAAATATCATTTTCTTAGGGAACATGTAGAAAAAGAAGATATTTTACTGTAATATGTTAAAACAGATAATCAATTATCTGATATGTATACTAAGCACTTAGAAGAAACAAAGTTCAATAAGTTTAAAATTGAACTATGTATGATAAACTTAAAATAAGTTTATAGAAATGGCTAAGTAAAATAGTGTCGGCACACAGAGTTGTCTGTGTCGAGACAGAAAATTGGTGTCGACACTTCAGTGAAAAGGTGTCGACACATCTAGGAAGTTGTTGTCGACACTTCAGAAAATTAGTGTTGACACATGATGAGTAGGTGTCGACACATCCAAGGTGGTGTCGACACTTAAACTTTATGCAGAATTAGTGAAGTAAAGTCTCGACTATGTGTCGAGCTGAGCGGTGTCGACACATAAACAAGTGTCGACACATATATTCTGTCAACTATACTTGTGTCGACACATAGGTGTCGAGACATTATGCGTCTGTGTCGACACTTTTCCACAGTGTCGACACAATTTAAGTTTGTTGACCCGTCTTTTCATCTTCAATCCTCGAAAGGTATAAATAGGGTTTCAACATTGTTTGTCGACACGCTCACAAAAGTTTCGAGACCAAACTTGTGTGTCGACACCTCTCTTCTCCCAATTCAAATTCTTTAAACTCTAATGGCGCCAAAGCTTGAGGAGAATGTGAACGAAGCCTATGAACTGGTGCGGCATGCGTTTGCCGATGCAGAACAAGAAATCAAGGATGTGGTAACCCTAGTCGCAAACTCAGGGTTAGATTTTCTGGATTCAAGATCAAGTCAAGGGTACATGGAGAAAAGGTGAAGGTCTCACCTAAAAGTTTGAGAAAGGTCCTAAATCTACCAAGGACAAAAGAAGAGGATGAAGTTACTGCTTCTAAAACCAGAGAAGCTTTAACTTGGTGTGGACTGGATTCCAAATTGAAAATTGGATCAGTGTTCAATAGAAAAGGCATGAACAGCCAGGGAAAATTTCTCTCAGAAATTGTTGGCAAAGTGATATTGAGTAAGCCTGGAGGGCATGACAGGGTATCAGCCCACATGTTCAATCTTATGACAAGGATTATCTTCACCCTGCAAACTGATTGGTCTGTTGTTGTCTTTGATAAGATTAAAGAAAGTCTGAAGAAACCCAATTTGGGTAGAATATTAAGTCTTTACTTGTCTGGTAGTATACCAGAAGTAATGAGTCAAACTGCTGGATCTAAGATCAATCATATGAGGAAAATGGACATGAGACTCTTCTCCAGATGGGATAGGGTTTTGTCTAAGGAGATGCCAACACCAGAGAAAATAACTCCTGAGAAGGAAACCCCACTCAAGAAGAAGAAGAAGATAGCTCCAGTAGCTCAAGAATCATCAAGCAGTTCAGAAGAACAAGTTGTCTTCACTCCTGATGCAGAAGACATTGGACATGCTGGAAAGTCTCCAGCTCAACAAGAAGTTGCTGAGAGGCAGGGGGAGCTACCTCAAGCTAGTCTCATTCACCAGGATTCTATCCAGGGGGAGCCTCTAGTAGTGGAAGAGCCAACTCCACTGTAAAGTGAACAAGCTACAAACACTATTCTTGAGGTAATCACTGAGATTAATGCATTAGATTTTCCTATAGAGGATACTGTTTTATCTGATTCCTTAAATCATGCTAATCAGCAACCTCAGATTGATAGTCTACCCCCAGATGTTGTCATGGAGGACACATCTGTTGCAGATCAAGTGGAACCACATCAAGTAACTGATGAGATAAGAGAATCTCCATCTCTTCCTCAACAAGAATTTACAATGGAAGATCTCTTCCTTAATCTGGATCAGACAGATTTTGAGAAGGACAGTGCTGCTGCTGAGGGGGAGAATGCCCAAGTTGAGGGGGAGCAAGTGGAAGTTCTAGAAGAAACAACAAGAAAAGAGTCTGAGAAGCCCAAGGAAGTTGAGGAGCTACCTAAGGAGAGGGTAGATATAGCAAGCACATCAGTTTCAGAAGATGAGGAGGCTGTTAGAGCAAAGAAAAGAAAATTTCAAGTATTTAAAAGAAGGAGTCAGACTTATAAGAAAGCTCTGCAAACTATAGCACCACAGTCTGCACTACAGCCAGCACCAACTGTAGATTACAGTGCTTTGATGGTTGCAATGCAGATAAAGCTTGATGAGCGCAGGCAAGCAATTGAAAAGTATGTGGATGAAGGGCAAAAGTCTCTACAGTTTGATCTGGCTCAGGACATAAAGTCTATTAGATTTGAGATGAATCTAAACAAGAAGGAGATGACTGACTGCTTCCATAAGAGAGGGAATGCAGTAGTATATTTAGCTACTCATCAGGAGAAAATAAAAGCTCAAGTGGATGACATTGCACTGAAGCAAGGATATGTTCTTGAGAATCAAATTAGAATGAATGATAATTTGACAGCTTCTCACAATGCAATTGTCACAGAGATGAAGAACATAGCTGCTGGACTGACTACTTCTAATGCTACTGCTATGCCAGAGTTTGATAAAGCCTTACAAGAGAGCATCACTGCTGTTACATCTGTTATTCAAGATTCTCAGAAACTGATCTCAGAAAAGCTCCAAAGGTTGAAACCTTTCTTTAAAGATGGAGTAAACTATTTGGATAATCAAATAAGATTTCAAATGGATGATCTAAGTGATCACATGGAAAGAGAAGTCATAAAGGGGGAGACGGTGTTAGTCAAAGCCAGCTCTGATCATGCCAAGTGGATTTCTAATTCTATCAGAGCAACTCTAGGTTATCCTCATTTATGTGATGATGACAATGTAGCAGAATCTGGGATATATCCTGCATATATAGGAGGGGAGCAACCTGAAGTGGTTCAAGTAATCTACCCTCCTCCAGATTTTGATATGATACATGCTGATATACAGTCCATGTATAGCCCACCTGAGAGAAAGGAAAATGTCATTATAGAAAAAGTGGTTCAGTCAGTATCTGAGGCTATGCAAGAAGCTTTGCAGAAAGAACAAGAAGCCAGACTGTCTAAAAAGAGGTTAAGAGAGCAAGCTGAACAAAGACCTGATTTTGAGCAGTGGAGCCCCACTTCAAGAAACATTATCTTAACTGCATGGAAAGCTGCCAAAGATAATATTCAAGACAGAAACAAATGGTTTTCTGAATTGGAATGGAGAAAGCATGAGACCAGGCAAGAAGTCATAGTGCAATATAGAAGAAAGGCAAAGATGGGAAAACTACCTCCTACTGCCCAGGAGCCTAGCAAGTACTTTCTCAAGCCTTATCATTACTTTGAGAGACAGAAGATTAAAGCTGAAGAGCTAAAGAAGAAGGAGCTGAAAGGGAAAATGTCTGCTGAAACTGAAGATGCTGAAGCTTCTGTGCAAGCCAAGATACAGTCTGAAAAGGGAATAGTGATCAAAGATGCTGATCAAAAATAGAATAGAATTTTCTTCAGTTTACAATTGTAATCTTTTGATTTTTAAACACTTTGTAAACTTTTGAAAAATGAATATGACAAAACTATTAGAACAATGTGTTGTGTGATATATTTATTTCATAATTGTTCTGAGATGTTATCTGTGTATACATGTTTTGGTTGATACATGTTTATGTTTGCCCTGTTATATAATCATGCTTTACATCATGCTATGATTTTATTCTGTATGGTGTATATCATTGACTAAGGGTTATGACTTCTCCAAATAAGGGGAGATTGTTGGGTACATTGGTTTAAATATACCTGATTCGAACAAGCCTCACCCTACTCAATGATATACATCAAAATGTATTTGATGTATTTTGAGTTGCCTTGTGCAGGTTAAGTATTTACAGGGAAAGATGAAAAGATTCTAAGTCCATGTGTCGACACCCAAAAGCAAAGTGTCGACACTTAAGAAGACTTGTGTCGACACCCAGGCAAGCAGTGTCGACACTTGGAGTACTTGTGTCGACATCAGGGATGCAGAGTCGACACCAGACAGAAAGTGTCGACACAAGGAGCTGTGTCGACACTCAATGAAGAAAGTCCAGTGAAGCTGTGTCGACACTTAGCAGTTGTGTCGACACCCAGTGAAACTGTGTCTACATCAGAAAGTGTCGACACTTGGAGGCTGTGTCGACACTCAGCAAAAGTCAGCAGAGTTTAAGTATAAGTGTCGACATAATAAAGAATGTGTCGACACTCAGCAGAAGACTCAACACTTGAAGAAAGTGTCGACACAAGAAAAATGTGTCGACACTCAGCAGAAGACTCAACACTTGAAGAAAGTGTCGACACAAGGAGCTGTGTCGACACTTAGCAAAGTTCAACAAAATTCTAAGTACAAGTGTCGACACTAAGGAGATGTGTCGACACTCAACCAGAGTCTCAACAGAAGAAGAATGTGTCGACACAAGGAGCTGTGTCGACACACAGCAAGTATCAACACAGAAGGCATGTGTCAACACCAAGAAAGATGTGTCGACACTTAACAAGTTCAACACATGAAGATGTGTCGACACAAAGGAGTTGTGTTGACACTTACAAGAATTCAACAAAGTACTGAAGAACAAGGAGTTGTGTCGACACTCAATATCAGTGTCGACACATGATGAAGAAGCTGTGTCGAGAAGAGAATTTTACAACACAAGGAGTTGTGTCGATACCTTGGAGGCTAGTGTCGACACTTAGTCAACTTGTGTCGACACTTAGTCTATAAGTGTCGACACTTAAAGACAGACAGTCTCGACACTTTCAGACAGTTACAGTTATTTCAAGAACTGACTGGATGACTTGACAGCTGCCAATCCAGCCGGTCTACTGCACCTATCAGAGTTGTCAGAAATCAGTTATGAACCGGATCAGCCGGTTACCATGAATAAGGCCTATATATAGGCTTATACTGTCTACAGAAATAGACGATTCTACAGAAGATCAAGTTGTTGAAAAACAATTCATTGAAGACTTTCAAGTGAAGTTCTAAGAAGTTGGAGAGAGAGAGCTCCATCCAAGAAGACAGTCGTTGGAACCAGGCTGAGAAGAAGGGTTCAGACTTTGTTCTGAATCTTAAGTTGCAGAGATCAAAGATCAACTGCTGAGAAGATCAACCCTATTGTGTTCTACATTCAAGAAGATTTGAAGAAAAGTCAAGTGTGGTTGATCTCAGCAGAGTTCTTCCAAGAACTTATCAAGAACCTATCAACTCATCTTTCTATTCAGAGTTGTAGGTATATACACTTTTTGTATTTTATATTTCTTGTAGGATCCTTAGGGATCTGAGTTGTAAGTCTGCAATTATAAAAGCTGAGTGTAGGGCCTGTGTGCCTGAGTGTAGGAGATTTGTATCTCTGAGTGTAGGCCTGTTGTGGCTGAGTGTAGGCCTGTTGTGGCTGAGTGTAGGCTTTGTGAAGAAGCTGAGTGTAGGTTTTTGAAGAAGACTGAGTTGTAGGGCCTTGGGCCTGAGCTGTAGGAACCTATTTTGGGGTTCTGAGTGTAAGATCTGAGGATCTGAGATAGTGGAGGAGTTTGGCCGAATCTAGTACACTACTAGATAGGCGAAGGGGGAAAGTGGATGTACCCAAACCTTGTGGAACCACTATAAATTTGTGTGTTCACTGTGTGCTTCATTGATTGCTGTTTGACTGCTGTATAGAATTTGTTATAACTCTGATATATATACTGAAATCTGCCTAAAAAGTTGAAAAGATTTAAGTCACCTATTCACCCCCCCCCCTCTAGGTGATTAGGTACAATATCTTTCATCCACTCTCCCCGTCCAGATCCAGCAACCCAGCCGCTCGCCGCCCACATCCAGCCGCAAACCTCCTCCTCCTCCACCTCTTGCAGCGCTCCACTCTCTCGTCCAGATCCAGCAATCCAGCCCCTCGCCGCCCTCATCAAGCCGCAAAACTCCTCTTGCAGCCTTCCACTCTCCCCGTCCAGATCCGACAACCCAGCCCCTCGCCGCCCTCATCCAACCACAAACAACCCTCCCTCCTCTTGCAGCCCGTCGCCGCACTCACCCAACCACGAACACTCCTCCCAGGCCAACCTCCCACTTCCCTGTTCCTCCTCCCAAGCCCACAGCCCTCTATCCCGAAGCCGAGCCACTGCATGCATAAGCTAATCAAGGTATATGGCGTTTTATTTCTCTTATTTGGATGCTAGGTTTTGAACTATTGTTGTGGTTGTGGAATCAATATATGTTGTTGTATTATATATTGTTTGACGTGTTGGATCTTTACCGGCGCGCTTAATTGAATCGCGCCTCGCTCGTTGGCAAATTATAATAGTCTCTTATGATTAATTGTTGCTCGTAATTGTGGATGTCGTGTTTTTAGCCTTCTATTAAAATTGTATCACTTGCTATTTGATCTACTTGGGTTGCTCTCATGTTTGCACGTGCACGATACATTGGTCTCATACTCGTTAGTTCGCATTTTAGAGTCCTTCAATTTTAGCCGGTCTACCATTGCATCATTTGGTATCAGATGGAGGTTTTGAGTCACATTTGCATGCTCCGTAGTGGTAGGTTGTTTCGAGCCCCGATGTCTGGCCAAATCGTCACTGATGATCGGGCCACCAGTTCGAATTCGGGCATGGCGGCCCCCGAGTTCCAGCGCTTAATCCTCGAGCAGTTCGTCACCCTTAAAAACGAGATTGCAAGGGTCAACACTAGAGTCGATCAGATAGGAGCCCTTAGAGGTCCAGCCCGAGCACCCCGTTATGAGGAACCCCTGGAAGACCCCCGGGACGCCCTGCCTCCACCTGACCGGCGAGGTAGAGAGCCACCACGTCGGGACCCCGCTGCACGGAGACGGACCCCTAAGCCGGTACATGATTACCGTCGCGACCCCGCCCCGAGGGGTAACCCTCGGCCACCCTACGAGCCACGCCTACCACCGGCCCGACATGGGCATGGCCCACCCGCACGACACGAGTACGACTCTGACGATCCACGCGATGAGTATGTGGCACCTCGCCGAGAGCGCACCCCGGTTGAGGACGACCTCATCCGACGCCTCCGAATTGATGTGCCCTCCTTCGACGGTCACCTGGACCCGAAGGCCTTTTGTGACTGGATCCTAGACATGGACCACTTCTTTGATTGGTATGAGATGAATGACGAACGGCAAGTTCGGTTTAATGAAGCTTCTAGGCCAAGCCAAGATGTTCTGGATTAGTGTGGAGAGGTCGCTCGAGAGGGATGGATATTATCCTGTTACCCGATGGGATGAGATGAAGCGGCGATTGAGGGACAAGTACCTCCCCGCATCATATCGCGATCAACTCCTCGTCCAACTCTACGCGTTGCGGCAGGGGTCACTTTCCGTTGTCGAGTACATGACACGATTTGATGAGTTAGCAGTGAGAAGAGACATTTTGGAGGAGCCTATTGCGACCACTTCCCGATTTAGAGCGGGACTTCGAGCTGAGATTCGGAGAGAGCTTATACCACACCGCATAGAGACGGTCGAGCAGGTGTTCCAACTCACACTCGAGTATGAGAACTACCTGTGCCTCACAGGATCGAGGCAGACCACTCATCACTCAGACGCCTCAGCCCACGCCCCCTCAGATGCGAAGGGCAAGGCTATCATCCCGACCGCCCCTAGACCCGGACCCGGACAGTGTTATCGATGCTCGAGCAGGGGGCACATTGCTGCACAGTGTCCTACGAGGAACCTTCTGATGGAGGGTGACGATGAGGCGGGTGTTGAAGTTGACGATGCTATAGTGGAAGAAATTTCCGCGGGGGTCGAGGACGGTTGGGAGAGCGACGCGGAGAGATCGTTAGAGTTGGGAGTCATCCGCCGACTCCTCCACGCACCCTGTACTGAGGAAGATTGGCGACGTACCTCGATATTCTACACTTATTTTTAGAGTGCGGGCTGCCCCTACAAGCTCACCATAGATAGCGGTAGTTGTGTGAACATCGTAGCAAAGAAGGGCTTAGAGAGGATGCAGCTTTCCGCAGAGCCCCACCCGCATCCTTACCGAGTCCACTGGGTGGACAAGTCGGCCATTCAGGTCACGCAGAGATGTCTTGTGCTGGTCCGCCTAGCGTCCATTGAAGACAAGGTTTGGTGCGACGTCATCCCGATGGACGTCGCACATGTTCTCCTGGGCCGCCCTTGGCTTTACGATCGTGACGCCACGTGTTATGGTCGCTCCAACACGTGTGTCTTCTTTGACAAGGAACAAAAGATCACCCTCACTCCGACCCAGCCCAGGGATCCCTCCAAGGGCCAAGTCGAGTCATCTATTAGTGCGGGGTCGACTATACCAGTGCACGTCCTGAGGAGGGGCGATTTTCTTTGTGAGAGTTTAGACTCGGGAGTTATGTTTGTGGTGGCCGCCGCCTTGACATCTGGCGACACCACAGCTGTGGAGAGTGTGGACCCGGACATTCGGCACCAGCTAGCCATTTGACATCATGCCAGAGGGGATCCCCGATGAGCTCCCTCCTATGAGGGATATCCAGCATGCAATTGATTTAGTCCCGGGGGCATCTTTGTCCAACCTGCCCCACTATCGCTTAAATCCGACAGAGCATGCTGAATTGAAGCGACAAATTGACGAACTTCTTAGGAAGAACTTTATTCGGGAGAGTTTGAGCTCGTGTGTCGTTCGGCGCATGTGTATCGATAGTCGGGCCATCAATAAGATTACAGTGAAATATCGTTTTTCGATTCCCTGCCTCGATGACCTCCTAGATGCGATGGCTGGTGCCCAAATATTTTCAAAGATCGACCTACGGAGTGGATATCATCAGATCAGGGTACGAGAGGGTGACGAGTGGAAGAAGGCCTTCAAGACGAAGGATGGTCTGTATGAATGGTTGGTTATGCCGTTCGGACTGTAAAACGGGCCGAGCACGTTCATGAGGGTGATGACGCTGATCCTACGGCCCTACATGGGCAAGTTCCTGGTGGTCTATTTTGACGGCATACTGATCTTTAGCCAGGACAGCACGGAGCACTTGGACCATTAGACTGGTATTTGATCTCCCTCGGAAGGAACATTTGTACATCAATCTGAAGAAGTGCTCATTCCTGACATCCTCGATATAGTTCCTAGGATACATCGTCTCACAGTCCAGCATCTCCGTTGACCCCGAAAAGGTCAAGTCTATTCGCGAGTGGCCCGTCCCGACCAATATCCACGAGGCCCGGAGCTTCTTCGGCCTCGCTACCTTTTACCGGAGGTTTGTTCGAGGGTTTAGTTCGATCATGGCCCCTATTACGAGCTGCCTCCGCAAGCCTGGACCGCAGCAGCCACCAGAGCCTTTGAGAGCATCAAGCAAAGGCTAGCGACTGCCCCCGTATTGTGCCTTCCGGATTTTTCCAAGGCTTTCGAGGTGGCTTGCGACGCGTCCGGGGTAGGCATTGGGGGAGTATTGAGTCAGGAGGGTCATCCAGTTGCTTACTTTAGTGAGAAACTGAATGACGCCCAACAGAAATACTCCAATTATGTTTGGGAATTCTACGCTGTCGTACAGGCGCTCCGATATTGGCGCCACTATCTCCTACACAAGGATTTTGTCATGTACTCTGACCATCAAGCCCTGAGATACCTGGATTCACAAAAGAAATTAGGACACTGGCACGCGAAGTGGGTGGAGTTCATGCAGGAGTACCACTACGTTCTCAAACACTGCGCTGGTGTTGAGAAGAAGCCGGTCGATGCGTTGAGGCGCCGAGTCACCATCCTCCATACCATGGACGCGCGAGTTGAGGGATTTGAGCATGTTTGTCAGGACTACCCCGAGTGCCCTGATTTTGGCGGTATCTTCTTTGCCCTATCTAGGGACCCACCCGAGCCCCGCGAGGGTTTTATCATTTCTGAGGGCTAAATTTTTTTGGGGTCTCGCCTTTGTATACCCCGGACTTCTCATCGGGATTTTCTCATCTGGGAGCTTCACGCGGGCGGAGCCGCGGGGCACTTTGGGCAGGATAAGATGATTGCGTTAGTTGGGGACCGCTTCTTTTGGCCTGGCCTGAAGAGGGACGTCACACGGGTCGTCCGACATTGCCGAATATGCCAAATGGCGAAGGAGACTCGACAGCCCACAGGCCGATACACCCCGTTGTCTATTCCTCACCGGCCCTGGGCAGACATTAGTCTAGACTTCGTACTTGGACTCCCCCGCATTACGCGGAAGTTCGACTCGATCTTCGTCATCGTGGACCGCTTTTCGAAGATGGCCCACTTCATTCCTTGTCATAGGACGTACGACGCCCCCCACGTGGCAGCCCTGTTTTTCAGGGAAGTATTCTAGTACCATAGGCTGTCCACTTCTATTGTCTCTGATCGTGACGTTCGCTTCACGAGTTATTTTTTGAAGACATTGTGGAAGAAGACGTGCACGACACTGAAGTTCTCCACCGCCTACCACCCACAGACGGATGGACAGACTGAAGTTGTCAACCGAAGCCTTGCAACCATGTTGCGTTGTCTATTTCGGGATAGTCCGGCCACCTGGGATTCGGTCCTGCCTATTACGGAGTTTGCATTCAATAATTCGGTCAATAGGACCACGGGTCTGAGTCCATTTCATGTCATATTAGGTTATGAGCCTAGGAAACCCATTGACCTAGTGGATGTCCCGTTAGGAGCCCGACCTAGTGAGTCCGCCGAGTCGTTCATTCAGCATATACACACAATACATGAGACAGTCCGAAGGAAGATTGCGGCCAGTAATGAAAACTACAAGGCTCAGGCCGATCTGCACAGGAGAGAGCAAACATTTGACGTCGGGGATCAAGTTATGATACACCTTCGTCCAGAGAGGTCCCCCCAGGGGGCTGTGAAAAAGTTAAGTGCTCGTCGGATGGGCCCTTACACTGTCACTCGACGGATTAGTACGAACACGTATGAAGTTGACATACCACCAGCAATGGGGATTCACCGGATGTTCAATGTAGAGGATCTGACCCCATACTATGAGGAGCGAGTGTACGCGGATCCGTTATCTCCACCGGCCCTTGAGCCCCAGCCTGACCCTCACCCCTCCAGTGCACCTACGCCCACCTCGCCCAGGCAGTCGCGGACGATGGAGCACCGCTCGGGGGATCCCCCTCTATAGCCGACAGTTTCTGTGGCACCTCGTTCTGACGGAGATACATCGCTACGACAGACGCTTACCGGAGATGCACTACAGATCATTGGCCATGACTTCACGACGATGGGTGGATTGACGGTCCTACAGTACTTGGTCCATTGGTCTACCCGCCCGACTTCCGACGACTCTTGGATTGCTGTTGAGGAGCTCGAGAGACTCGCCCCGGACTTGCGCCGAGAGTACGATCAGCTTCACTCACTGCAGATGAGTGCTTTCAAGTCTGGGGGAGTTGATAGCGATCGACGACACGCGCGTGTCTATTCCCGCAGGAGGCGGCGATCGACGACCCGGCTGGGCGATCCGAGTCAGCGGATGCGCCCGGGGGGTCGTTCCGAGCAAATTTGATATATTAGTTTTTTATATTTTGATGTATTTAGCCCCCGATCGGGCCGAACATTTATAGCCGTCCGATCGGGAACCCTAGTTTTGCTTTAGCCTTCTCTTATTTATATTCTTGTTGGTGACCGGTTGAAGGGATCGAGTTGCCTGTGCCGCAACTTTCGGTCTTCCTCTCTCGGTGGATTCCGAAGAGCCTGCTCTGCCTGTTCCGCTTCTTCCCCGCCAGTCGCCTCCCGTCCACCCCGTCTCCGTCCAGGTTTGTCCCTTCTTGTACTCTTATTGCAGCTCCTCCTCCTCCACCTCTTGCAGCGCTCCACTCTCCCCGTCCAGATCTAGCAACCCAGCCCCTCGCCGCCCTCATCCAGCCGCAAACCGCCTCCTCCTCCACCTCTTGCAGCGCTCCACTCTCCCATCCAGATCTGGCAACCCAGCCCCTCGCCGCCCTCATCCAGCCTCAAACCTCCTCCTCTTGCAGCCTTCCACTCTCCCCGTCTAGATCCGACAACCCGGCCCCTCGCCGCCCTCATCCAGCCGCAAACAACCCTCCCTCCTCTTGCAGCCCGTCGCCGCCCTCACCCAACCACGAACACTCCTCCCAGGCCAACCTCCCACTTCCATGTTCCTCCTCCCGAGCCCACAGCCCTCTATCCCGAAGCCGAGCAGTCGCATGCATAAGCTAATCAAGGTATATGGCGTTTTATTTCTCTTATTTGGATGCTAAGTTTTGAACTATTGTTGTGGTTGTGGAATCAATATATGTTGTTGTATTATATGTTGTTTGACATGTTGGATCTTTACCGGCGCGCTTAATCGAATCGCGCATCGCTCGTTGGCAAATTATAATAGTCTCTTATGATTAATTGTTGTTCATAATTGTGGATGTCGTGCTTTTAGCCTTCTATTAAAATTTTATCACTTGCCAGTTGATCTACTTGGGTTGCTCTCATGTTTGCACGTGCACGATACATTGGTCTCATACCCATTAGTTCGCATTTTAGAGTCCTTTAATTTTAGCCGGTCTACCACTGCATCATCTTGTCATGTGATTTTTCCCTCATTATTGTTGAGAGGGTTTTCCACGTAAATCTTGTGTTTGCATTGTTGTTGTTGCATTACATCTCCTTTGTGTGTTTGTGTGGGTCAATTCCTATCAATTTTCAGCTTGGGTTTCTCCATCATCATCATCATAATCATCCTATTCTCTAATATACAGGTAAACTGGTAAAAAAAGTGAGTGGCAAACTAGCTGCACCTCTGTGAGCCAAGTTTCTCGTAAGCTCTGATGTTTGAGATGATGGTAGGCGTTGAAAACTATTCAGGCTTCTAAAACAAGTGTGTTGTGATAGAGAAAAACAAATCCGGGGAGTTTAGAAGCTAATATATGTTCGTGAACAATCAAATAAGCAGAATACCTTTATAAACTCCTGATCGAACACTGCGTCTGCCTCAAAATCGGGAGCTGGGTTTCCGACCAGCGGTAAGCTCTGTCACGAAGCTAAATAATCAATTAGGAACTGACGAAAGAAAGAAGTCCAAATTAACCGCAGAAAAAACATGATTTCGCTACCAAAATTTGGATCATTACAACAAAATCATAAGGTATCACGTAAATTCCAAAATGAACCCGATGAAGATGTTATCAAGTAGACATAAAACTGAAATTTCTAAAGTTAGAGGCGATCAAAAGAAAACACGAATATGAAATCAAAAGAATACACGAATATGTAATGAGAAGCAACAGAAATGCATACAGCATTGACGCAAAAACATCTCCTAGATGATCTGGGAGCTGAGGCGAGCCTGTGAAAGCGAGGCTGGAAGCTCCTTCTCAGGCCATGAAAGCTCCTGGGAATTACCAGGGTACGATTAAGAGGCTTCGAAGGCGAATAGGAGGAAGCCACCGGAGTAGCGGATTTGGAGGTCAGGGTGCTGTGGCTCGTGGAAACCATGGAAGTAGACAGACACGCCATGGATGGGCAAATCTCTCCCTGGATCCAATGCTGCTCACTACGCTTCTGGATAAACCAAGAACGAATGTTGGGATAGGGTTTTAAAATCGCGTAGGACCGGTGCCACTGAAATCCGGATAATCAGCTGCCCCAAAGGACAAAACCGGATCTCAACCGGCTTTCGGCATTCTTATAATAGATCATGTTTTATTATATATAAATCATATTAATTTCAAATTGTAGACCATATTATTATATGCAGATAATGTAAAACTTTTAAAAAAAAACAAATTTTTTTTATAAGCAATCAACTATTATTATCATAGCAAATATTACAAAAAAATATAATTCATGACACGAGATTTAACTCCTCCATGAAATCTTGGGTCCTGTTCGGCGCGCTGGAATTGGATTTCAGGAATTGGTATTGGCTTCCAGAAAGCCAAATCTTTTGTTCGGCATGCACAATTTTTTCGGGTATTGGTTTTACGGAGCAAAACCGATGGTTTTCATATAAACCTAAAAACCTAAAATCTCATTTCTTATCCTCCCGCACGGATATTCTCCGGATTTGGGCGATTTCGCAACTGCTTCCGCCTCCGCCTTCTCCGTCCGCTCGCGATCTTCATTTCATCGCTTGGTAAGAGCCGGATCCCGAACACCCTTCTTCTTCCTCGATTTCCTCTTCCTCTTCCGGCGGTGATGTCGTCGATGCCGCAGAGGCTTTCCGCCGAGCAGGAATCTCCGGGGGATTCTTCGACTTGCAGCCCAAGGAAGGGTTGGCTCTCGTCAACGGCACGGCAGTCGGCTCCGGCCTCGCGTCCATTGTCCTGCTCGAAGCAAATATCCTTGTCGTTATGGCAGAGGTTCTCTCTGCTCTGTTTTGCGAGGTGATGCAGGGGAAGCCCGAGTTCACCGACCACCTCACCCACAAGCTCAAACACCACCCGGGACAAATCGAGGCAGCCGCCATCATGGAGCACCTGCTCGAAGGCAGCTCCTATATGAAGATGGCGAAGAAGATACACGACATGGATCCTCTGCAGAAGTCGAAGCAGGATCGATATGCTCTTCGCACCTCACCACAATGGCTGGGTCCTCAGATCGAAGTGATTCGTGCGTCCACCAAATCCATCGAGAGCGAGATCAATTCAGTGAACGAGCCCTCTCTCGTTTTTTTTTAAATTTGCGTGCTCAGGCACAACGTGCGTTGATCCTGGATACATAGAGGTGGAATACACTGCAATGATAAAAAAAAAGATGTCGAGGTTGAGTAGTTTCTTGAACCCTAGTGGGGATTAGGGCATCTGGAAAAAAAAGAGTTACGAAGTAATGAATACTAGTCAAGTTTCTCACGTGTTAGATGATAACTGAGCACGAGCCCTAATCCCACTGGTTGATCGGGAATAGAGATAAATATTCAGGGATGACAAAAATAGTTCCTAAAATTTGCAATTCCAGAAAGCCAAATCCTGTGTGCAGCCGAACAGTTTTTACATATCAATGTCAATTCTGTTCACTGAAAACCATCCTGCAGCCGAACAAGAGGAGGCGGGGAGTGGGTGTGAATGGATGTGAAGAAATGTGATTTGTCAATGGATTGGTCATTAAGGGTCTGTTTGGCACAGCTTTGGCACAGCTCCTTATGAAGAGCTTTTCGTAAATCTGGAGCTGTTTTGCAGCTTTTCGGAAATCCCTCCCCCCCCCCCAAAGCTTCTGCTCTTGCAAAATAGCTTTCTCTCTCACAGGTTTTGGAATCTACCGGCCCCGACTTTTCCAATTCTTCCTGCAACTCGCGGGAGCCGACGGATCTCGCCGGAGCTGACACATCTCGCCGGAGCCGACGCTCCCTCCTCCTCCCGCTCTCGCTCTATTTCTTCAAAGCGCACTTCTGCACAAAATACCCAAACACTCTGCAGCTTTTCAAAACTGCTCCCCAGAGATCTATTTTAAACCAGTTCTATCCGGACAGCAGCTTTTCAATCCTCCAGAGTTGTCCCAAACAGACCCTAAATGTGGTTTGTGAACGCACTTCAGTTTGGCAAGCCACAAGGTTTTGAAATATCATAAATTATCCTCCGACAAAGACTAAAGTATTGATGAGTAAAACATCTCATATAGATGTGATTTTTGTATTGCTTAGGTTTGAACCAAAAAAATTTTCTGAAGATTTTTCCCGGATAAACAGATCTACGAGCATGCGGCTTACAAATTTCTGTAAGATCAATTAGGATGGAGTTATAAAGGTATAGATCTAGGAGCAAAAATATATATCATTGGGGAGTTTGAAAGATCCAGATCTGCTTCCCAGATCAGAACCGATGTTGCTTTTCAGATCGGTGGCCGCAAACCACCTGCAACATCGCCGAAGAGGATTACGCCTCCTACGATTTCTGGGAGGAAAGCAGATCGGGACTTCTTTCCCGCTTCTGCTGCTGATCTGTTTGGATCTTGTTGGATTACGCTGAACTGTGATCACAGTGTTACTCAGATCCGGCCACCGCTCCTCTGATTCGGTCGTCGCTCCTCATAACTTCTGACATCTGCAGATCTCTGGACCCTCAACCCGTTGAGTTTCAGATCTGCACTCCTAGAGATCGCTGTCCCTATCCAGATTCAGTCAACAATAAAAGGGAGGAAGCTATGTTTGTGTTCCATTGCTTGGATCTTTGGTCTTGAGGAAGAGAGCTGCCTTGTCCTAATTGCTGGTGATTCTCCTTGTTGGCGAGGAACACTATTCTGTGGCCTTTTTTCTAAGCCGGGGAGGAGTTGTCATCTCGGAGGAGGAACACTATTTCTTGTATTGGATCCGAAGACACTGCCTCGTCTCCTTGCGATTCAGGTGACTTATTTCTAGTTTACTATTCAAGCTTAAGAGAGATGTCGAAGCTAAGCTCATACGACATCGTCAAGCTTCAATCATTCGACCTCTCCGATTTCCATTCTTAGAAACTGCACGTCCAGCTGTGAATGAAAGAGCGTGAGATATTTTACACCATTCTAAGTGACTTTTCCACTACCGAAGAGGATGTGGAGAAATTTTAATGGAGAATGTACGAATATTTCTGCAGGGACTACCTCCCAAATTCACTGAACCCTAGGCTCGCCATGACCTACAACAGTTATAATATCGCAAAGGAGATTTGGGATCGCTTGAATGCGAACTTCCAGAAGGAGGAGGGGATATCGAGGACTCTCCTTAGGGAGAGATTCTTTTATTTAAAATTTAATTTAACCTCATCAATCACCTCTCAAATAATCGAACTGAAAAGTCTGTGTCTCATGTTGGCGGACGATAAGTCTGATATTTCTAATAATCTCTTTGTGTGTCTGATTCTTAGCAAGCTACCTCCTGAGTGGTTGACCTTCAAGACTGAAATGCACCGGCTGAAGGAAAAGATCGCACTGGATGAACTCAAAAGGTTCATTTATATCGAGGATCAAAATATTACTAGCAAGAGCTTGGAATAAGGTGGTCAGTCCTCATAGACTGTCAACTTCGTTTCTCGACCCAGCAAGCCTCGACCGAAACCACCAGCACCGAAAGGTGAAACCTCTACATAGTTGGCACATAAAAAGCCTTCTTTCAAAAAGAAAAGGGGAAAGTGCCACAACTATAACGCCCTGAAACTCAAAAGAGCTACGGGTGGCGCTTGGAGCCAAGTTTGGGACTTAGTAGAGGTCACACGGCCTGGGATATGGGCGTGTCCCAGGGCCGTGTCATGCTCGGGTTCGACGATGGCCGTGTTGTCGATGAAATTGCAATCGACGATCGTCGAGCAGCGAATACGGCCTGAGACACGGGCGTGTCCCAGACCGTATCCTACTCGGGTAGTTGGTCGAGTTGTGTCGGGGGTGAAACACATCCTAGAGCCCAGGCGTGTTCAACCTGACACGGGCGTGTCAAATTCAACACGGGCGTGTCGAATACCCGTGTTCTTCTCAGGTTGGTGTTGGTCCTGTGTCGATGGAGGAACACGCCCGGGTACACAGGCGTGTACTGGATGACACGGGCGTGTCAAGCCTGACACGGGCGTGTTGAGAGCCCGTGTACTTTTCGGGATGACAGTTTCGGTGTCGAATGGGGCACACGGCTTTGGACACGGGCGTGTCACAAGCCGTGTTCAGCCCATGTTTTGGATTTTAAGCGCGAATCATGGCCGTCCATTTCCTTATTTTAGGATCTAACGGCTCAGGGTTGTCTTTGTTGGGTTATACCTGGGAATAGCGTTTAGAAACCCTCATTCTATTTAGGTTTTCTCTTTCTAAGAGTTCTAGAGAGAGGGGAGAGCAAGGAAGAAGAAGGAGGAGAGCTCCGGCCGCCGGTGGAGCTTCGGAGCCCCAAATCGCAAGCCGAGTTCGGATCTACGGAGGCGAGGACGTTGTGGTGCTTTTCGTCCACATAGATCTTCATGGCGTTGAAGAGGAATTCTAGGGTAACGATTCTCATCTTGGATATGTGAAGTCCTCTTTTACCTTATATAGGAAGCCCGCTCTCGCGAGTTTGCGGTGAGTGTGAGGTGTTCCTTCGAGTAGACATGAATAGTCCTCGTTGTTTTGCATGTAGAGTTCGTAATCAAGAAAACGGATATATGCATGATGTGTGAAGCCTACCCGGACAAGTTGGTCTGGATCGGTGATGTTGCATTGCATGAATGGTCGGAGAAGACTCCGCACAGATGATTATTTTTCGGGTTTTCTACGCGGTAGATTGCAACAGGGAGCCTTGGGGACTAACTCCAAGGTGCACCCGGAAAACTGGGCAGATGCGTGATTCTACCAACTTGGTGGCATGGGAGCCAACTTGTACATAACTAGGTTATATAAAGTGTGTGATCGATTTGGGACTCGAGAAAGCTTGACCAGCGCATATGGCTTAAATTGATGTTGCAGTGTGAGCAGCGAGTTAGGCAGAATCGTACCCGCTCTATGTCGTTCAGTACAAGCGACCTAAAGTAGGTGGGACTTACCGTTGGCATAGATGGAGGGTCTTAGGAGGTCTATGACTTAAATTGACGTGACTTCTGCTGGAAAGACCAAAATGCTCACGAGAAATTGCCGTCCAAGTGGCGGTGGTGAGACCGCGGACTTTGACCGGGTTCACCGAGAATGTGCCCTGAGAGCACAGGGTGTGTGGCCATGCATGCCTATGCCCGTGATGATGTGAAATTTCTCTACTATATGCTATGCGACGAATATGGGGTGTTACAATTTGGTATCAGACTACTGGTTTCGGTCAATTTAAATAAATTCGTGGAGGAATTCTTTTAAGGGGTGGTGAGCACATGTGTGTGCGTCATCGTTATAACATAAAAGAACCCATGAATGTCCACTTAGAAATGAAAATACACATGTTTGAGGAACCTGCGTGTTCTTATAATTGCATTTTGCAACTTTGTTTGGTCGCCTAACGGTGTTTTGTACGACTATAGGTGACCATAAGTGGTGCAGGGCCGTCAGAACACCCGGTTTCTGAGGCTAGTAGCGCACCGAATGATGTGCCTACAACACCTCCCTCGGCAAAAACCATACGATTGGTGGTTGAAGAGGTGTTTGCCATGATCAATGCGCAGCCTGCAAGGCAAATGCAGCAGCCTGCTCCTGCGGTGGAGCAGGTACCGCTTCAAGCAGCGGAACCGAGAAGGGTGGAGCAAGTAGTGTTGGAGCCTTTGGTGCCTAGGAGAGCAACTGAAAGGCAGCTCAAGCATATTATGGGCTTCAATCCTCCGGTGTTCTCGGGGACAGGAACCCCATCCCAAGCTGAAGATTGGCTCTCCCGAGTGAAGAGAGACTTGACAGCGACGAAAACGGAGGAGTGGAAAATGACCACTATAGCTACATTCCTGTTGGACGGAGATGTTAAACTGTGGTGGGAAGGTTTGGAGCTACATCACTTGAGGGGAAGGCAACTCACGGACGTCTCGATGGAAGAATTTTCGAGACTATTCTTAGCAAGGTACCTTCCCTCGGCTCAGAGGATAGCGTTGGAGAATGAGTTCCAGAAATTGTCGCAAAGAGAGAGTAGCGTGAATGAGTATCTCCACAAATTTACTCGGTTGGGTCGGTACGCTAGCTCTACGTTCGCGGATGAGGAGCGTAAGGCAAACCAATTCTATGAAGGTCTGAGGGATGACCTAAGGCTACTGCTCTCGAGGCCTATGACGCAGGGCTTCTTGACCATGGTCAATTCAGCCCGGTCTTTGGAGAAGGATCAAAGCACTAGCAAGTGAAGAAAACCTCTGGTGATAAGAGGACAGAGTTCAAGGTGCCGACTACCTCAAAGTCTAGGTATCGTAAGTTCAACAAGAAGGCAAAGACTTCGGGTCCAGCCCATTCTTCTAGTGCTTCTGGGGAGACTACGGGTTGAACCCCGGGCGCATGCTTTACTTGTGGAAAGCCGAGACACTATGCCCGAGACTGTTGGAGCGGACGTCCAAAGTCTGAGAGAAATCCGGGAGCAACCTATGAGAAAAAGGGCAAGGCGGTGGAGTCAACCGCATCCCATTATGCTCAACCTAGAGTCTATAATCTTGGCCAGCAAGAGGTCAGTTAGAACCCGCCAACCCATTAGTTCATCTCAAAACCCAGGTGTTGAGATGATGGGTGGCAGGGTACATGAACACAAAGTGGAGAAGTCTGCGGGCGATGTGGGATTAACCCCAACCACAGGACCGCGGGGATATTCCGCCACACAAGGGGGCCCACCGGGGTCAACACCCAGACCTGGAACGCGATGGGGAAAGCCCAAACATGCGGTCCCACACACACGTGTCCTGCTGGCTAATATAATCTCAACACACCCCCGCAGCAGGACAACCTCCTCTGATACCAAGTTAGAACCCGCCAACCCATTAGTTCATCTCAAAACCTAGGTGTTAAGATGAAGGGTGGCAGGGTACATGAACACAAAGTGGAGAAGTCTGCGGGCGATGTGGGATTAACCCCAACCACAGGACCGCGGGGATATTCCGCCACACAAGGGGGCCCACCGGGGTCAACACCCAGACCTGGAATGCGATGGGGAAAGCCCAAACATGCGGTCCCACACACACGTGTCCTGCTGGCTAATATAATCTCAACAAGGTCATAAAGCAAGCGGACGTGGTGACAGGCTTTGTTTTGATTTACAATAGTCCGGCGAGAGCACTTTTTGATACGGGAGATTCGCACTCCTTTTTGTCCGAAGGATTTATATCGCGCATCGGAGTACCTACTTCGATGGCAAAGGACAAACTGGATGTGTTGTTACTGAATGAGTGTTCAATGCGCGTGGATAGAGTCTGTGGCGTAAAGATTCGTATTGGGAATCAGGAGTTCGATTTGCAAGCGTCGTTACTGCCGTTGGTGGAATTCGATGTGATATTTGGTATAGACTGGCTCTCGGAGTAGCAAGCTTATATTGATTGTAGTCGCAAGGAGGTCAAGTTGGGGACATGTCGTGAGACGACGTTTGCGGTCTTGAAAGGGTCGAGCAAGACTTTGATGTCTGCTCTTCAAGTGTTGAAGGCGGTTCATGCTGGAGCAGAGCTGTTCTTCACGCTAGTGGAGGTTGCAAAGCCTAAGCCTACGTTGGACAATATTTCAGTGGTATCCGAGTACCCTGATGTGTTCCCTAGCGATCTTCCTAGAGCCCCACCTCAGCGGGAGATAGACTTCACTATCGAGCTAGTGCCAGGTGCGAAACCTGTGTCACGCTCTCCGTATCGGCTAGCGCCTAAGGAGATGGCAGAGCTGAAGGTACAACTTCAAGAGTTGTTGGAGCAGGGTTATGTGCGTCCAAGTTCGTAGCCTTGGAGCGCACCAGTCCTTTTTGTTAAGAAGAAGGACAGAAGCTTGAGACTTTGTATCGATTATCGAGAGCTGAACAAGCTAACGGAGAAGAACAAGTACCCGATCCCAAGGATTCATGATCTATTCGATCAGTTAGTCGGGTCATCGGTGTACTCAAAATTGGATCTTAAGTCCGGTTATTATCAGCTGAGGATAAGAGAAAGTTATATCCCCAAGACAGCTTTTAGTACGAGATACGGGCATTATGAGTTTACGGTCATGCCGTTTGGGCTGACTAATGCGCCATCAGTGTTCATGGATCTGATGAACAGGACTTTCAGGGAGTACCTAGACCACTTTGTGATCGTCTTCATTGACGATATATTGGTGTACTCGAAGAGTGAGGAGGATCACTTTAAGCATTTGCATTTGGTGTTGGAGACACTGAGGAGGAATCAACTGTACGCCAAGTTCTCCAAATGCGAGTTTTGGTTGTCCTCAGTAGCATTTCTTAGTCACATAGTTAGTGGAGAGGGAATTACGATGGATCCGACGAAGATTGTTGATATATGAGAGTGACTTGTGCTGTCTATGAGAGCGGAAGTCCGAGGTTTTTTGGGGCTTGCCGGCTATTACAGGCGCTTCGTGGAGAACTTCTCGCGGATAGTGTTACCCCTCACGACTCTGATGAGGAAAGAGAAGAAGTTTGTTTGGACGCCGGAGTGCGCCCGAGCTTTTGAGGAGTTGAAGAGTCGGTTGACCACGGTGCCTGTGCTGAGTTCGCCAAGTGGGACCGAAGGCTTTGATATCTACAGCGATGCTTTTGACAGTGGATTGGGTTGTGTCCTACTACAACATGAAAGTGTTATAGTGTATGGCTTGCGTCAGCTGAAGGTGCATGAGAGGAATTATCTGGTCCTTGACTTGGAGTTAGTGGCCGTGATATTTGCCCTGAATCTGTGGAGGCATTACTTGTGTGGGGTGAAGGTCGATATCTATACCGACCACAAGAGCCTGAAATACTTGTTGGATCAGAAGGATCTGAACATGCGACAGCGGATATGGATGGAGTTCCTGGGGGACTACACATTCAAGATTCATTATGTGCCTGGGAAAGGCAATGCAGTTGCGGATGCGTTGAGTCGTAGGGCCCCAGCTCAAGCCAACTGGCTGTCGGTCCATGACGAGCGTTTGGTTCGGGAGTTGGAGGCGTTGGAGATCTCTTGTATAGACAAGCAGTCTAGTGCTGAAGCGCTATTGAACTGGATAGAAGTTCAGTGTGACCTGACTGATCGGATTCGACAGGCTCTGGATATGGATGGCCACATGAAGCAAATCATGGTTGAGGCTTTGGATGGGTCAAATTCACAATTTGAAGTTGTGGATGGATTGCTATGGAAGGACAGTCATTTGTGCGTCCCGAGTGTGGGCAAACTGCGGGTGGAATTGATGTACGAGGCTCATCATACCAAGTACTCGATTCACCCGGGGAGCACGAACATGTACCGTGATATGAAGAAATTGTTCTGGTGGCCAGGACTTAAGAAGGATGTGGCACTGTACGTGGCGAAATGTCAAACATGTGACTTATTGAAGGCGGTGTGCTAGAAGCCTGGATGTTTCTTGAAGTCCTTGCCTATTCCGGAGTGGAAGTTCGACGATATTACTATGGACTTTGTGCATGGGTTGCCGAGGTCGCAGAAGGGTAACGACGCCATCTGGGTGGTCGTAGATCGTTTGACGAAAGTGTCGCACTTCATTCTGCATAGGAAGAATGATTCTGTGGAGAAATTGACAAAGTTATATGTGGATAATATTGTGCGGCTTCACGGTGTGCCCCGCAGCATTATGAGTGACCGAGATGGGCGGTTCACGTCCAATGATTGGAGGTTGGTGCAGCATGAAAGTGAGCAGTTAGATCTTAACTTTCTTCTAAACTAGAGTTAATGAAAAAAAGTCACAACACAAAGATAAAGAAGGAAAAGCAAGCACACAGACGACACAAGAATTTATAGTGGTTCCCCTAAACTTGGGTACATCCACTCTTCTACCACCCTGGTAGGAATCCACTGCAGGATGAGTTGATCGGGTGTCCTGGGCACCAATGAGCTTTTGATAAGGTGCTCAAAAACTAAACCAGATTTTTTGATCAGGTGTCTTGTCACCACTGAGTTTTGATAAGGTCTCAGAAATCATTCACAAACTTTTGAAGGGAGTTTGTAAAACCCTTTATAGAGGTGGGGATGAGAGAGTGATGAAAGTCTTCTTTTCTCAATCACAATGAGAAGACTATGTGGATTCAGTGATGTTGTCAAAGCTCCCCCTGAGATGTAGAATAGTTCATGAGTGAAAGCTTTGATTCAGGGTGTAGGCCTTCAAGTTAATGTTGCTCTCCAACAAGCTTTTAGACTGATATGAATTGATTCTCTTGAAATCCTGGAGCAGATGAAGATGATGTTGATTTGCTGTAAGAAAACTTGTAGCTAAGTTCTTCTTTGCTGAGAGAAAAAAACCTTCTTGAATATTCTCTCTCTATCTCTTCTATTCTGTCGAGTGCTGTATTTCTCTTCTTATATATTCTCTGTAAGATATAATATCTGTATATTTAATGCCTGAAGAATTCAAGCATTTGAATTCTTTCTATCTTGGAATGGCTAAATCAATTCCCGAGAATGGAATATGTCTTGAGAAATCAATTGGCATTTAATCTCTGTAATAAGCCATATTTTATACTGTCATTCAAACGGCTATATTTGATAGCATTAAATCTGAGAGCTATAAATGCCTGCAGTTAAGCCTTAATTAAATCTGCCAGCAGTAAATAAGAAGGTCTGAAAAACGGCACAGGAAATCGCCAAACTAAATTTTAAAGCTTCTTCAAACTGTGTTCGGAGATCGTTGAACTCAGCTCGGAGATCGTTGAGCTGAGTTCAGAGATTTTGAACTACATCTGAATTTTAAAGCTTCTTCAACCTGGGTTCAGAGATAGTTGATCTCCGCTCAGAGATAGTTGAACTGAGTTCAGAGATTTTCTTTCAGCAATTTTCTGAACTTCAAATCTGAACTTCTCTGGAATTTTTCTGAATGACCAAACCTAGAAATAATCCTATGACCCATGACTATACATTTTGGGTCAATCTAATAAACCATAATAGTGATCCTTACCAAAATCCAACCTTGGGTTCCAACAATCTCCCCCTATTTGGGTGAGGACACTATTCACATAAAATAAAACACAAAGCAAAAATAATCTGCCTGATTTAAAAGTTTTTCAGCAGATGTACAAGGGTACTTTGAGAAATAAAATACATGAAAAAAAACTACTAGAGAATCCTATTAAGCAATTTTCTTTACACATAAAATTGACAATCTCCCCTTATACAGCTACTGCTGTATCCTCTGCATTTCCTGAAAAAAGAGGTTAGGAGTTCTGAACCCAGATTACCTTGGGTCCTATTTTTCTTTCACAATAATAATTTGAAATAAAAGAATAAAAATTTCTGTTTTGAAATTCTGAGTTCAACGAAAAATATTTTCGTCGATCTGAGTTCGACGTTCGTCGTTCTCGGTTCGACAAAGGGTATTTATTTCGTCAATCAAGATTTTCTGGCCAGAAATCTCTGTTCAGAGATCGTCGACCTGAGTTCGACGAAGAGTGTAGTTTTCGTCGAGCTCCGTTCGACGTTCGTCGACCAGATGACTTCTGTTCATCGAGCTGAGTTCCAAGATCGTCGAGCTAAAATAGAACTGCATTCTCTAGAAACTTTGCCTTTTCTGTGTATGGAGTTCGTCGAGCTGATAACTGCTTTGATCGACTAAAGTTCAGCAAAGTATTTCTGGACTTAGAATATTTTCAGATGCTTCTAGAATGAAGTGTTGAAGTTAAGTATCCAGAAATCGTCGACCTGAGAATTTGTTTCGTTGAGCAGAGAACCACTAACTGCTGCTTCATAACTCTTGCCAAAGTGGTCAAAGTTTGTCGAGCTGAGAATCTTGAATTCATCGACTGGAGATGATTCTGGACTTGGGAAACTGAGAGGCATCTAGATTAATAAGTTGAAGTAGAGAATCCAGAAATCGTCGACTAGAAAACTAAGTTCGTCGACCTGAGTGTAGAGAACAAAGTCTGGACTTAGAATGCTAAAGGTAGAGTCCAAAGATCGTCGGCCAAAGAATCAAGTTCGTCGAGCTCAGCTTAGAGAAGTTTCTCTGAGATCGTCGAGCTGAGCATGACTATCGTCGACCTGAGTTCGACGAATGTCGAACTCATTTTACTGAGTCTTTGGAAAATCTCTAAGTCTTGAGTCTCTGGCAGTCTGATGATGGCTGGTCCATGCAGTGTTGATCCTAAGAACTTGGCCTAGACTATAGGACACAACTATGACCCTGGCTATACATGATGGGTCACAAGATCCTAACTTAGTGAACCTAGCCCACATCAAACTAGGGATCCAACAATTTCCCTCTATTTGAGTGAGGTCACTAATTACAGACTCAGACAAAACTGAAAATATACAAAGCAGGAAAAACATATATCTGGCAGAGAAAAATGAACACATGCAGTAGATATATATATATATATACACAGATAAGCTTTGTTCAGAAATAAGAAAGCAGTTATAAACATAACAGAAATTAACCAGTTCAAAACTCATTTCTTTTGCTTCTTCTCTTTTGGCTTTTCTTATTTGCTCTTGTCTCCTGACTTAGTAAAAATAATTTCTTTGTTTGGATCTGAAGCTTGCACTTTGGTCATGGTCATATCAGCATCCCCTATAATCTTCAAAGATATGGCTCTGGGGACTACTGCTTCTGGGTGTAATTTCATATAATCATCAACATTGAAAAACTTGTTAGCATTCTCAAACCTCTTAAGCTCTTTTTTCCTGTACTTTAACATTGTTGTATATTCTGAGGGATCCTTTCCTTCAGCTCTGGCTTTGTTGATCATAGAAAGGCCAACAAGTTCTTGGAACCTGGCCATCCTAGCTGAAGTACCTGTTTCTGGATCTTCAAAGGGTACAGGAGGAGAAGGAGGTCTGTTGGAGCTTTCAACTTGTTGATGTTCAGGGAATTGTTACTGTTTTTGTTTTTGATGTTACTGCTGTTGTTGAGGTTGGTGCTGCTTGCCTGATGGATATTGTCTTTGATGGCTGCTTTTTGAAGATGAGAACCTACCCTGATGTCTTTGATAAGTTTGAAATTGGGTAGTCCTTTGAGAAGTTGTGCCTGAAGCACCAGCAGCTGGAGGAGGAGGTGGAGGAGGATCCTTCATATATCTATGAGTTGGTGGAGGAGAATATCTTCTGCTTCTTTTCCTTTATTTCTGTTCATTTTTAGATAACCACATCCAAGCTGGCATCCCTTTATATGGAGTTATCTTCTGAAGGATATAATAGAGAGTGTCATTGGCTGGATTTGGTTTAGGAGCAGGAGGAAGAGGAGCTTTCCTTTTCTTAGATACTTTCTTATTCTTTGGATCCTCATCAGAATCCTCATCCTCATCATCATCATCAGATCCCTTAGGATTATCATGTAGATCATTTAAAGCCTTTAGGGCCTCAGTAGAAATAATAGGCTTCTCAGATATAGATGGAACTGCAGAAGGAGCTGGAAAACTAACTGTGACAGTGCTTTCAACAATTGCCTTATTCTCTTCTTCAATGTCAGCCAAGATCAAAGCATCAAGATCTGGCATTGGAGAGTCATCCATCACAAAGCTTGGAGCAGAAATAGCTTCTGGAGAGGATGACATGACTGCAGGCTCTAAAGCAGCAAAACTATCCCTGAGTTGCTTGACAACTTTTGGACAAATTGGTGAAGAATAGGAGACAATAGCCAAAGATGGCTTAATATATCTGCTGGAAGGAAGCTCAAAAATGCAGTATCAAAAATTTTCAACAAATGTGCTAAATCTACTGTGGGATTTAAAATAAAATCACCAGCAGTAAGAATCTCTTCAGTAACTGACTTATCTAAATCCATGTCAGTCTCAATAAAATGAATTGTTGGGTACATTGGTTTAAATGTACCTGATTTGAAGAAGCATCACCCAACTCAATGATATACATCAAAATGTATTTGATGTGTTTTGATTTTACTTGTGCAGGTTAAGTATTTACAGGAAAGAAGAAAAAGTTTCTAAGTCCATGTGTCGACACCCAGAGGGAAAGTGTCGACACTTAAGAAGACTTGTGTCGACACCCAAGCAAGCAGTGTCGACACTTGGAGTCATTGTGTCGACACCAGAGATGCTGAATCGACACCAGACAGAAAGTGTCGACACAAGGAGCTGTGTCGACACTCAGTGAAGACGAGTGCAGTGAAGCAGTGTCGACACATAGCAGTTGTGTCGACACCCAGAGAAACTGTGTCTACATAAGAAAGTGTCGACACTTGGAGGCTGTGTCGACACTCAGCAAAAGTCAGCAGACACTAAGTACAAGTGTTGACACCCAGAACAATGTGTCGACACACAGCAGAAGAGTCAACACTTGAAGTAAGTGTCGACACCCAGAGCAATGTGTCGACACTCAGCTGAAGACTCAACACTTGAAGAAAGTGTCGACACAAGGAGCTGTGTCGACACTTAGCAAAGTTTAGAAATTTCTAAGTACAAGTGTCGACACTAAGGAGATGTGTCGACACTCAGCCAGAGTTTCAACAGAAGAAGTATGTGTCGACACAAGAAGCTGTGTCAACATTAACAAGTATCAACACTGAAGACATGTGTCGACACCAAGAAGAAGTGTCGACACTTAACAGATTCAACACATGAAGATGTGTCGACACAAAGGAGATGTGTCGACACTTACAAGAATTCAGCAAAATACTGAAGTACAAGTACTTGTGTCGACACTCAATTTCAGTGTCGACACATGAAGAAGAAGCAGTGTCGAGATATAAAATCTACAACACAAGGAGTTGTGTCGACACCTTGTAGGCTAGTGTCGACACTTAGTCAACATGTGTCGACACTTGGTCTATAAGTGTCGACACTTAAAGACAGACAGTCTCGACACTTACAGACAGTTATAGAATTTTCAAGAACTGACTGGATGACTTGACAACTGCCATTCCAGCCGGTCTACTGCACCTGTCAGAGTTGTCAGAAATCAGTTATGAACCGGACCAGCCGGTTACCATGAAGAAGGCCTATAAATAGGCTTATACAGTCTACAGAAACTGTTGTTGAAGTTGTTCAGATTATTGATCAAGTAATTATCAAAGAAGAAGATCTAGCTATTCCTTGAAGAATCTAGTGAAGATCTAAGAAGTTGGAGAGAGAGAGCTCCATCCAAGAAGTCAGCTATTGGAACCAGACTGAGAAGAAGGGTTCAGATTTATTCTGAATCTTAAGTAGCAGAGATCAAGGATCAACTGCAGAGGAGATCAATCTTATTGAGTTCTACATTCAAGAAGCTTTGAAGAAAGCCAAGTCAGATTGATTTCAGCTGAGTTCTTCCAAGAACTCATCAAGAAACTTACAACTCTTCTCTCTTTTCTCAGAGTTGTTGAGTTATAATTTTTGTATTCATTTTATCTTGTAGGATCCTTAGGGATCTGAGTCTTGTAAGCCTGTAATTATAAAGGCTGAGTGTAGGGCTTGAGTGCCTGAGTGTAGGAGATTGAAATCTCTGAGTGTAGGCCTGTTGTGGCTGAGTGTAGGCCTTGGTGGATGAGTGTAGGCCTTGGTGGCTGAGTGTAGGCTTTGTGAAGAAGCTGAGTTGTAGGGCCTTGGGCCTGAGGTGTAGGAACCTGTGTTGTGGGTTCTGAGTGTAAGATCTGAGGATCTGAGATAATGGAGAAGTTGGGCCGAATCTAGTACACTGCTAGATAGGCGAAGGGGGAAAGTGGATGTACCCAAACCTTGGGGAACCACTATAAAACTGTGTGTCTACTGTGTGCTGTGAAATTCTGTGATTGCTGAATATGTGCTGTGATAAAGTAGATAGAATTTTGTGTTAGATTCTGTATTCTGCCTTAAAAAGTTAAAAAGATTCAAATCACCTATTCACCCCCCCCCCCTCTAGGTGTTTAGGTACAATATCTTTCAAGTGGTATCAAAGTGAGATTACTCAAAAAGGGACATAACTGTCTGAGTAGATCCTGTTGGCAGATTCAGTCAAAGTCACATTACAGAATCAAGAAAATCAAGAACCATGGGTTCCACTGAGAATCACAAGAAATTGGGATCCATGAAGCTACCCATATGTAGGAAAGAGATCTTTGGTATCTGGAAGGAAAGGGTGAGACTGTTTATGGAAGCCTCAGACCCTAGGATTTATATCACAGTAAAAGAAGGGCCATATGTGCCCATGAAGGTGTCAGTCTTAGATGCAACTCAGAGAACACCTAAGGATTTCTCTGAAATGACAAATGAAGAAATTGTTCTAGCCACTATGGATAAGAGGGCTCAAAACATTATTGTGAGTGCCATAGATGATGCTACTTTTCAGAATTTGATACACTGTAAGACAGCTAAAGAGATGTGGGATACTCTTATTGTGTACATGGAGGGTTCTGAAGAAGTAAGGCAAGACAGAAAATCCTTGCTAAACCAAGAATATGAAAGTTTTAGACAAGGTAAAGCTGATAGCATAACTGAATGCTATAAGAAGTTCTACATGATTGTGAATGAGCTCATATCCTATGACAGAGAGTTCAGTAATTATGAACTCAATGATAAGTTTCTAAGATCCCTAACAAAAGATTGGGACACCAAGATCTGTGTCATTAGGGAAATGGCAAAGTTGGCAGAAATTCCTCCACCAACACTGTTTGGCAAATTGTTGTCCTATGAAATGCAGTTAATGGTGAGGAAAGAAGAAGAGAAATCAACAAGAAGTGAACATAAAGAAAGGATAGTGGCCTTCAAAACAGAAGCCCCCAGAAAGTACAGAAGTAAGTCACCACCTCCACCTCCAAAAGCAGCTGAATCTGAGTCAGATGAGTTAGTCAGCAGAAAGTCTGAAAGCAGTGAAAGTGATGAGGACTTTGCTGCCTTCACAAGACATTTCCAGAAGTTCTTAAAGAAGAAACAGTGGAGGATAAGGCCATCTACTTCACAGGGAAAAGAAGACTATTATCAGAATAAAAAGCCTTCAAAGAAAGACAGGAAAAAGACTAAGTCTAGCAAAGCAACTCTTTCAAAAATAGTATGTTATTGCTGTAATAGACAAGGACATGTCATTACAGACTGTCCAGAGAAGAGGAAGGAGTCTAGTGACAAGAAAAGGACTCAATACAAGGGCAAGAAGGAAAAGTCTTTTGTTGCCAAAAAGGACAAGAGCCTGTCAGATATTTCTTCATCAGAAACTGAGTCAGATGCTGAGGCATATATAGGACTGTTTGCTGAGGAAGAAGAAGAAGAGTTCATTCAGATCATGAACTCTATTTATGAACAAGAAGACAGTCAGTGCCAAGGGCTAATGACATTGACAGAAAGTGACAAAATCCTGGAGCAGCCAGGACCTAGTAAGGTACAACATTGTTCTTTTAGTTCAATTTCTTGTGCCAGTACAGAATCAGATTCATCTTCATCAAGTGATGAGAGTGCATCTGAGTATGAAGAGGATATTCATCAGTTGATAGATGAATATAAAGTTCTGTTGCAAGCTTATAAGAAGAGCAAGTCCCTAGCCAAAAGTCAGGCAAAGGAAATTGCTAATCTCAAAGCTGCTGCAACTGATTTTGAGAAGTTGTTTGATCAAAAGCTTAATGAGATAGCCAGACTGAAGTACATAACTGTGATTCAGATGGGGACTATATAATTTAAGAATGATCAAATCAAGAGTCTGGAGATTAATCTTCAGAAGGAGAAAGACTTAGTTGCTAGGTTTTCTAAACCTAAGTCAGTTCTACCCTTAATTGATGAATTTATTCATCACAAAGGTAAAGCTGGACTGAGATTTACTAGACCTGCAAGGACTGTTCAGTCTAAGTCCAAGTCCAAGGGCAAAGCCCCAACTCTCAACAAGTCAGCTGTAGATAAAATAGCTAAAACTGTACCTAAGCAAAGGTATAATAAGTTTGAGTGTTGGTGTCGTGGCAAGGTAGACCACTTTGCAATGAACTGTTGGCACAATGCTAGTGCCAAAGTGAGTAGCAAACTGCCTGTTTGAAAACTTGCAGGTAGCTTTGTTAGGATGCAAACTAACCAGTACCAAGGACCCAAGAATTCTTTGGGTTCTAAGGTTCACTAATCTGTTTTGCAGGTGAGTCCAAGTGGCCATGCCCCAATATGGTACTTGGACAGTGGATGTTCCAGACATATGACTGGAACAAGGGGTTTACTAAAGGACTACACACCTATCAAGGATGGTCCAAAAGTCACCTTTGGTGGTTCTGAAAAAGGGATCATCAAGGGTTTTGGTAACATATCTAACTCCTTTATTACAATTACTCAAGTGGCCTATGTTAAAGGTTTGAAACATAACCTTATTAGTATAAGTCAATTGAGTGATGTAGGATATGATATCTCATTTGTGAAAGATGGTTTTCATATCAGGAGGTCAAATAATCAAGAGATCATTTTGACTGGTTATAGAAAAAGGAATGTCTATTGCTTAGACATAATGGTTGAGAACAATGGTTCTCCAGTATGTCTTGTAGCTGATGAGACAGTCTCTCATTGTGTCAAATGGCACAAGAGGCTATCCCATCTAAACTACAAGACAATTGACAAACTCTTTAGTAAAGAGTTAGTGAGGAATGGTCCTCAAGTTAAGTGTATTAAAGATGGTATTTGCTCAGCTTGTCAAAAGGGCAAGCAGACTAGATCCACCTTTAGAAGCATTGAAAACAAAGATGCTGTGAGGTGTTTATACCTCTTGCATATGGATCTCTTTGGTCCAATGCCAGTTCACAGCCTGGGTAGGAAGGTCTATACCTTTGTAGTTGTAGATGACTACTCAAGGTTTTCCTGGGTGTTCTTCCTTAGACAGAAATCTGAAACACCCAGTGTCTTCTATAGCTTTATTAGACAAATTCAAAATGAACTAAATAGTACAGTGGTCAAAATAAGAAGTGACCATGGTACTGAATTTCAGTCTGATAGCATTACAAAACTATGTGAAGACTTTGGGATATTTCAAGAGTTTTCTTCACCAAGAACACCTCAGCAAAATGGCATTGCTGAAAGGAAGAATAGAACCTTGATTGAGGCTGGTAGGACCCTATTAAGTGATACATCACTACCAGAATACTTCTGGGCTAAGCCAGTGAATACTGCATGCCATATTATTAATAGAGCTACCATAACTAAAAGCCTCAACAAGACCCCCTATGAGGTTGTGAAAGGCAGGAAACCAAACCTATCCTACTTCAGGATCTTTGGTTGTAAGTGCTTTATACTTAACAATGGAAAGTCTTACTTGACTAAGTTTGCTGGCAAGTCCCAAGAGGGAATTTTTGTTGGGTACAGCAACAACAGTAAGGCTTATAGAGTCTACAACTTGTCAACTCAAGTTGTAGAAGAATCTGTACATGTAGTATTTGATGAAACTAGACTTATTAATAATGAGTTGTCTAGTAGTATTTGCAGCCCCACAGGTATAACTAAGAAGATAGACAAGCTCACTATTGAAGAAAGACCTACTGCAAGACAGCAAGTAGAAGACAGTGGCTATTGTCCAGGGGGAGTACTACATGTACCTAATGCAGAAGAAGTACAAGGAGTACAGTAAGATGAAGAAGTTGAAGAAGTTCAACCTGAAGTCAGGATGCCTCCAGCCAATAGGCATCTTAGAGATCATCCAGCAGAACAAATCATTGGTGATCCAAGACAAGGGGTATAAATAAGGAGCAGAAATCTGAATGCAGCAATCTACTCCAGTTTTCTATCCCAAGTTGAACCAAAGAAGTTTGAAGAAGCCATCCTAGACCCTCATTGGATTGAGGCAATGCAAGAAGAGCTGAATCAGTTCAAAAGGTGCAAGGTCTGGGAGCTTGTTCCTAAACCAAAAGACCACAACATAATTGGAACCAAGTGGATCTATAGGAACAAGATGGATGAACATGGAGTCATCATTAAGAACAAAGCAAGATTGGTTGCTAAAGGATATAGGCAGGAAGAAGGTATTGACTTTGATCAAACCTTTGCTTCAGTAGCCAGACTGGAAGCCATAAGGATGTTCCTGGCCTATGCAACCTTTCAAGGATTTAAAGTTTACCAAATGGATGTCAAGTCAGCATTTCTGAATGGTAATCTTAAAGAGGAAGTCTATGTGGAACAGCCATCAGGATGCAAAGAAGACAGAAAAAGCACAACTAAAACCTGTCAATTCCTAGGTGGAAGACTGATTACATGGAGTAGCAAAAAGCAAACAAGTGTGGCTATCTCCACAGTAGAGTCAGAATATGTGGCTGCAGGAAGTTGTTGTGCTCAACTTCTATGGATACAACATCAGCTTGAGGATTATGGATTTCAGGTAAGTAGAACTCCACTCTTCTGTGATTCTACTAGTGCTATATCAATTGCACATAATCCTGTTTCCCATAGTAGAACTAAACATATTGAGATAAAATATCATTTTCTTAGGGAGCATGTAGAGAAAGAAGATATTTTACTAGAATATGTTAAAACTGATAATCAACTAGCTGATATGTATACTAAGCCCCTAGAAGAAACTAAGTTCAATAGGTTTAAAATTGAACTAGGTATGATAAACTTAGAATAAGTTTATAGAAATGACTAAGTAAAAAAGTGTCGACACACAGAGATATCTGTGTCGACACAGAAAAGTGGTGTCGACACTTCAGGGAAAAGGTGTCGACACATCTAGGATGTTGGTGTCGACACTTCAGAATATTAGTGTCGACACATGACAAGTAGGTGTCGACACATCCAAGGTGGTGTCGACACTTAGGTTTTACTCAGAATTATCTAAGTAAAGTCTCGACTGAATGTCGAGTTGAGTGCTGTCGACACATAATCAAGTGTCGACACATATTATCTGTCGACTAAACCTGTGTCGACACAGTGTGTCGAGACATTATAAGTCAGTGTCGACACTTATCGACAGTGTCGACACAATTTAAGTTAGCTGCCCGCCTTTTCATCTTCAAACCTAGAAAGGTATAAATAGGATTTTGCCTTTGTCTGTCGACACGCTTTCAAAAGTTTCGAGACCAAACTTGTGTGTCGACACCTCTCTTCTCTCAGTTCCAATTCTTCAAACCCTAATGGCGCCAAAGCTTGAGGAGAACGTTAATGAAGGCTATGAACTGGTGCGAGACGCGTTTGGTGATGCAGACCCAGAGATCAAGACCGTGATAACCCTAGTTGCAGACTCAGGGTTAGAATTTCTTGTTTCTAAGCCCACAAAGATCTGGAAGAAGGAAGCTCTAGAGTTTCTAAATGGAGCTAAACTAGACGAATCCGGATTCAAGATCATATCCAGAGTTCATGGTGCAAAAGTTAAGGTTTCACCAAAAAGTTTGAGGAAAGTCCTTCAGTTGCCAAGAGCTAAGGAAGAAGAAGAGGTTACTGCTTCCAGGACCAGAGATGCATTGGCATGGTGTGGTTTGGATGCAAAGATGAAAATTGGTTCTGTCTTCAATAGGAAAGGGATGAATAGCCAGGGTAAATTTCTATCAGAAATTGTTGGCAAAGTGATCTTAAGCAAACCTGGAGGGCATGACAGGGTATCTGCCCATATGTTTAGTATTATGAAAAGGATAATCTTCACTCTGAAAACTGATTGGTCTGTAGTAGTCTTTGAAAAGATCAAGGAAAGTATGAAGAAACCCAACTTGGGTAGGATCTTAAGCTTTTACCTAGCTGGTAGCATACCAGAGGTTATGGGTCAAGCTGCTGGCAGCAAAATCAACCATATGAGAAAGATGGACATGAGGATCTTCTCTAGATGGGACATGGTTTTGACTAAGGAGATGCCTACTCCTGAGAAGGACACTCCACTGAAGAAGAAGAAGAAAATAGCCCCAGTGGCTCAAGAGTCAACAAGCAGCTCTAGAAGTGAAGAGCAAGTTGTCTTCACACCTGATGAGAATGAAGGAGGAAATGTTGAGAAGTCTACAGCTCAACAAGAAGTTGCTGAGAGGCAGGGGGAGCTACCACCAGCTAGCCCCTTACACCAGGAACAAATCCAAGGGGAGCCACTAGTTGTGGAAGAACCCACTCCTCTTGAGAGTGAGCAAGCAACCAACATCATCCTTGAGGTAATCACTGAGCTTAATGCTTTAGATTTCCTTAAAATGGATACTGTTTTATCTGATCCATTGGTTCATGTTAATCAGCAAACTCAGCTGGATAGCCATCTCCCAGATGTTGTCATGGAGGACACATCTGTTGCTGCTCAGTTAGTATCTGATTCAGTGGTAGATGAGCAAAGAATTTCTCCTGCCCATTCTCCACAAGAAATTACAATGGAAGATTTATTTCTTAATCTGGATCAAGAAGATTTTGACAAAGTAACTGCTGCTGCTGAAGGGGAGAATGCTCCAGTTGAGGGGGGAGCAAGTAGTACATGTTGAAGAGCCTGTAAGACAAGAACCTGAGAAGCCCAAAGAAGTTGAGGAGCTACCTAAGGAGAGGGTAGAGATAGCCAGCACATCTGCTTCTGAAGATGAGGAGACTACAAGAGCTAAGAAAAAAAAATTTCAAGTATTCAAGAGAAGGAGTCAGAATTATAAGAAGTCATTACAAACTATTGCAACACAGCCTATATCACAGCCAGCACCAACTGTTGATTATAGTGCTCTCATGGTTGCAATGCAAATTAAGCTTGATGAGCATAGGCAGGCCATTGAGAAGTATGTGGATGAAGGGCAAAAATCATTGAAATTTGATCTGGCCCAGGATATAAAGTCTATAAGATTTGAAATGAATCTTAATAAGAAGGAGATGACAGACTGCTTCCATAAGGGAGGGAATGCAGTGGTGTACTTGGCTACACATCAGGAGAAGATTAAAGCTCAAGTAGATGACATAGCACTGAAGCAGGGGTATGTTCTAGAGAACCAAATCAGAATGAATGACAATTTGACAGAATCTCACAATGCTATTGCCACAGAGATGAAGAACATTGCTCCTGGCCTGACAACTCCAGCTAATGCTACAGCTAAAGCAGATTTTGACAAAGCATTCCAAGAGGAAATAACTGCTATTAAGACTGCCATACTAGACTCTCAGAAGATCATAACTGACAAACTCCAAAGGTTAAAGCCTTATTTTAAAGATGGAGTCAACTATTTGGATGCCCAAATAAGGTTTCAAAAAGATGATCTGAGGGATCACATGGTTAGAGAAGTCATAAAGGGGGAGAGAGTATTAGTCAAAGCCAGCTCTGATCATGCTAAATGGATTTCTAATTCTATCAGAGCTACTCTTGGATATCCTCCTCTTTGTGATGATGATAATGTTGTAGAATCTGGGATTAATCCTGCATATCTAGGAGGGGAGCAACCTGAAGTGGCTTAAGTCATCTACCCTCCTCCAGATTTTGAGATGGTACATGCTGATATCCAGACCATGTATAGTCCACCTGATGGTACTCAGAAGGTTATCCTAGAGAAAGTTGTTCAGCCAGTCTCTGAAGCTATGCAAGAAGCTATGCAGAAAGAAAAAGAAACCAGATTGTCTAAGAAAAGGTTTAGGGAGCAAGCTGAACAAAGACCAGATTTTGAGCAGTGGAGCCCTACTTCAAGAAATATTATCTTAACTACATGGAAAGCTGCCAAAGATAATATACAGGACAGAAACAAGTGGTTTTCTGAACTTGAATGGAGGAAACATGAGACTAGGCAAGAGGCAATAGTCCAATACAGAAGGAAGGCCAAGATGAGAAAGATACCTCCTACTGCCCAGGAGCCAAGCAAGTACTTTCCCAAGCCATATCATTATTTTGAAAGGCAAAAGATTAAAGCAGAAGAGCTTAAGAAGAAGGAGCTTAAAGGGAAAAAGTCTGCTGCTGCTGAAGACACTGAAGCCTCAGTACAAGCCAAAGTACAATCTGGGAAGGGCATAGTAATTAAGGAGGCTGAACAAAAATAGAATTGAAATTTTCTTAAGTTTACTATGTAATCTTTTGATGTTAATATTCTGTAAACTTTTGAAATATGAAAAAGCTGTTCGAACAATATGCTGTGTGATAAATTTGCTATGTGATAAATTTATTTCATAATTGTTCTGAGATGTTATCTGTGTATACATGTTTTATTCGATACATGTTTATGTTGGCCCTGATTTATAATCCTGCTTTACATCATTTTGTAATTTTATTATGAATGGTGTATATCATTGACTAAGGGTTATGACTTCTCCAAATAAGGGGAGATTGTTGGGTACATTGGTTTAAATGTACCTGATTTGAAGAAGCCTCACCCAACTCAATGATATACATCAAAATTGTATTTGATGTGTTTTGAGTTTACTTGTGCAGGTTAAGTATTTACAGGAAAGAAGAAAAAGTTTCTAAGTCCATGTATCGACACCCAGAGGGAAAGTGTCGACACTTAAGAAGACTTGTGTCGACACCCATGCAAGCAGTGTCGACACTTGGAGTCATTGTGTCGACACCAGAGATGCTGAGTCGACACCAGACAGAAAGTGTCGACACAAGGAGCTGTGTCGACACTCAGTGAAGACGAGTATAGTGAAGCAGTGTCGACACATAGCAGTTGTGTCGACACCCAGAGAAACTGTGTCTACATAAGAAAGTGTCGACACTTGGAGGCTGTGTCAACACTCAGCAAAAGTTAGCAGAGACTAAGTACAAGTGTCGACACCCAGAACAATGTGTCGACACACAGCAGAAGAGTCAACACTTGAAGTAAGTGTCGACACCCAGAGCAATGTGTCGACACTCAGCTGAAGACTCAACACTTGAAGAAAGTGTCGACACAAGGAGCTATGTCGACACTTAGCAAAGTTCAGAAATTTCTAAGTACAAGTGTCGACACTAAGGAGATGTGTCAACACTCAGCCAGAGTCTCAACAGAAGAAGTATGTGTCGACACAAGGAGCTGTGTCGACACTTAGCAAGTATCAACACTGAAGACATGTGTCGACACCAAGAAGAAGTGTCGACACTTAACAGATTCAACACATGAAGATGTGTCGACACAAAGGAGATGTGTCGACACTTACAAGAATTCAGCAAAATACTGAAGTACAAGTACTTGTGTCGACACTCAATTTCAGTGTCGACACATGAAGAAGAAGCAGTGTCGAGATATAAAATCTACAACACAAGGAGTTGTGTCGACACCTTGTAGGCTAGTGTCGACACTTAGTCAACTTGTGTCGACACTTGGTCTATAAGTGTCGACACTTAAAGACAGACAGTCTCGACACTTACAGACAGTTACAGAATTTTTAAGAACTGACTGGATGAGTTGACAGCTGCCATTCCAGCCGGTCTACTGCACCTGTCAGAGTTGTCAGAAATCAGTTATGAACCGGACCAGCCGGTTACCATGAAGAAGGCCTATAAATAGGCTTATACAGTCTACAGAAACTGTTGTTGAAGTTGTTCAGATTATTGATCAAGTAATTATCAAAGAAGAAGATCTAGATATTCCTTGAAGAATCTAGTGAAGATCTAAGAAGTTGAAGAGAGAGAGCTCCATCCAAGAAGTCAGCTATTGGAACCAGGCTGAGAAGAAGGGTTCAGATTTATTCTGAATCTTAAGTAGCATAGATCAAGGATCAACTGCAGAGGAGATCAATCTTATTGAGTTCTACATTCAAGAAGCTTTGAAGAAAGCCAAGTCAGATTGATTTCAGCTGAGTTCTTCCAAAAACTCATCAAGAAACTCACAACTCTTCTCTCTTTTCTCAGAGTTATTGAGTTACAATTTTTGTATTCATTTTATCCTGTAGGATCCTTAGGGATCTGAGTCTTGTAAGCCTGTAATTATAAAGGCTGAGTGTAGGGCTTGAGTGCCTGAGTGTAGGAGATTGAAATCTCTGAGTGTAGGCCTGTTGTGGCTGAGTGTAGGCCTTGGTGGCTGAGTGTAGGCCTTGGTGGCTGAGTGTAGGCTTTGTGAAGAAGCTGAGTTGTAGGGCCTTGGGCCTGAGGTGTAGGAACCTGTGTTGTCGGTTCTGAGTGTAAGATCTGAGGATCTGAGATAGTGGAGAAGTTGGGCCGAATCTAGTACACTGCTAGATAGGCGGAGGGGGAAAGTGGATGTACCCAAACCTTGGGGAACCACTATAAAACTGTGTGTCTACTGTGTGCTGTGAAATTCTGTGATTGCTGAATATGTGCTGTGATAAAGTAGATAGAATTCTGTGTTAGATTCTGTATTCTACCTTAAAAAGTTAAAAAGATTCAAATCACCTATTCACCCCCCTCTAGGTGTTTATTTACAATATCTTTCATGAATGAAATCAATAAAATTTGTATCTTCTGCTATTGCTGCCTCTGCATCTACTGGAGCTGGAGCTGTTGAAACTAAAACTGCTGCTACTGCTGGAGCTGCTGCAGCTTCTTCATCAAGCATCTCCCCCTGCCTGGTTTTAGTGTGAACTGGAGCCAGGCCCCTGACTGAAGAGGGGGTAGCAGTGAGGGCAGATATCTGGGCAGATATGGTAGATATGGAAGTAGCAAGAGGTGTAATGGCCTATGCTATTATTGTTTTGAGGAGGGGTGTGATGAGGGCAATGACATATGAGATGGTGGAGGGATCTAGTGGTGGAGTTGCAGTTGGTGTTTCAGATGGTGGTTGGGTGGAAACATTTGGAAGGATGGTAGATGTTGGTGAGGATGGAGGAAGAGCATCTTGCATTTGGACATCCTGAATGGATTCAGTTGGAGGAGGAGGAGGAGTATTGGGAGGAGATGACCGTAGATTGAAAGATGGTATGGAGGACAAGTGTGGTGGAAGAGGAGATGATGGTGGTGTTGGAGCTGGTGAAGCATGAGGAGATTGGGCAGGTGTTCCATGTGGAGATGGAGGAGATGTAGGAAGATGAGTATGTGTTGGAGAGATATGAATGGGGGAAGATGGAGGTGTGGGAGTATGAATGATGGTGTGGACTGAGGAGGGAAGTTGTGGTTGAATGGCTGGAAGGGATGGGTATGAGGGAGTGATCTCTTTAGAAGGGTGGGGAGTGGCTTCTATAGCCCTTGTGCTCTCAGAAGCTTTGGTGGCAGAGGATGAGGCCTTAGAAGGCTTTATTATTGTCCTCTCTCACCTGCCAAACAAGGCGCATGTAAGCCTTTTGCTGGCATTGATGAATATGGTCGGGGAGACCAGTGATTCAGCAGCTTGTTCCTTCAAAAAGATCCCCAGGATCCTTCTAAAACAAACTTCCTTTTTGTTATTCTTTTTCTTTATTAGATCAAAGATGATCTGAGCCCAGTCCACTTGCTTCTTGTTAACCACTGCACACATTACCAGAAATTGATGTCTGGTTATATAATCGTGTGTAGTGTGCTTGCCTAGCAAGACTTTCCCGACAATGTCTGCCAGAAACTTGAATTCTGCAGATTAGTGTTTCTTCAATAATTTATTAGGGTTATCTGCAGTATAACCCATCAAACTCAACATCATAGCATATTCCTCATTATCCATTTCCAAATCATCTTCTCTATTATTCAATCCAAATATTTCAGTTAATATGACGGGAGATAGAGAAACAGTATTACCCGTAATTAATCCAGTCATGGTATTCTCCTCTATGGTTGAAGATGTGTAGACACATTCTCTAATCTCAGTTCCAGACAGTTTGATCCTTGTTGTCATCAGGTTCTTCAGATGCTGCTCTTCCAGAAGTTCCAGAATATTAAAAAAACCGGGTCTGAATGCTGGAAAGAATCAAAGTCGACATCGAAGCCGGTGTCGAACTTCATCGCAGCAAGGGTTCCTGCTTGAATCGCCATGAGATCACCTGCAAGAGAAAACGACGATCAAGTGGAAAGGAACAGAAAGCGCGGGACGAAGGTCGAAGAAAACCTAAATATAGGGTTTTCCAGAATATGAATCAACAAACTCCGTTCCACGAAAATTAAAACATTCTTCGATTTGGGTTTGACAAAATAATTTAGAGTTAAACAATTCGTCGAGCTCAGTCTGAAGATTTGAAGACATTTCGTCGAGCTCCGTTCGACGAAAGTTTTCTAAAGTGGATTCGTCGATCTCCGTTCGACAAAAACAACTCCAATCACAGAGAATTGGTTGACCTCCGTTCGACGAATATCTCCCGAAC
This sequence comes from Platanthera guangdongensis, assembly GCA_039583875.1. Taxonomy (NCBI): domain Eukaryota; kingdom Viridiplantae; phylum Streptophyta; class Magnoliopsida; order Asparagales; family Orchidaceae; genus Platanthera; species Platanthera guangdongensis. The sequence continues at coordinate 90,937,583 of CM077157.1, read as the reverse complement.
TATCACTAGTTTGTTGAGCTCTGTTCGACGAACTCTCAAAAATTCATCGAGTGCAGACAGAAACTAAACTAAGTCTTCTTCATTGATCATTCCAAGCTGATTTATAAAGAACAGAGGTTTGGTGAAAATGTCAGCTCTTTGTAAATCAGTGTAGACATAGAGAAGTTTAATTTTATTTTTGTCTACACTCTCTAATGAAATGATGCCTAATATCTATATGCTTAGTCCTACTATGATTGACTGGATTTTGTGCTATGGCTATACACTTGTGTTATCACATAGTAGAGTTGAATTATTTAAGTTGAGACCATAGTCTAGTAATTGATTTTGAATCCACAGCATCTGGGAACAATAGCTGCCAGCTGCAATATATTCTGCCTTAGCAGTTGAGGTAGACACAGATGACTGTTTCTTACAAAACCAGGATACTAATCTCATACCCAGGAACTGGCAGGTTCCTGAAGTACTTTTCCTGTTCACCCTGCATCCAAAAAAATTAGCATCTGAGTATCTAGTTAACTCAAATTCTGATTCAGTGAGATACCATAGGCCTAGACTTGGACAACTCTTTATATATCTCAAAATTCTTTTTAGGAAAATTAGATGAGATTCTTTAGGGTTCACTTGGAACCTAGCACAAAGGCATGTGACAAACATGATATCAGGTCTGCTAGCTGTAAGGTATAATAGGGACCCAACAATGCCCCTATATAATTTATGGTCAACAGGTTTCCCATGTGGATCAGAGTCTATTACAAAATTTATAGCCATAGGTGTTTTCTTTGCTGAGACATCAGCCATCCCAAACTTTTTGATAAGCTCTTTTGCATATTTAGCTTCGAAGATGAAGATGCCATCAGAGAGCTGCTTCAATTGGAGACCAAGGAAGTAGGCGAGCTCACCCATACTACTCATTTCAAATTTAGAATGCATGAGGTCAGAGAACCTCTTGCATAATTTGGAATCAGTAGACCCAAATATGATGTCATACACATATATTTGTACTAACAATGTTTGGTCTTTATGATGTCTAGTGAAAAGTGTCTTATCTACTATGCCTCTAATGAACTTATGGTCTATCAAAAAGCTAGCTAGGGTCTCATACCAATCTCTTGGAGCTTGCTTTAGACCATAGAGGGCTTTATGCAATTTAAAAACATGATAAGGGTGAGTTGGAGAGACAAAACCTGGAGGTTGTTCAACATAAACCTCTTCTTTTAGTACTCCATTCAGAAAAACACTCTTCACATCCATTTGATAGACCTTGAATCTCCTGTAGGCTGCATAGGCAAGGAATATTCTGATTGCCTCTAACCTTGCCACAAGTACAAAGGTTTGGTCATAATCTATTCCTTCCTCTTGCCTATATCCTTGAGCAACAAGCCTAGCCTTGTTTCTCACAATCACTCCTTGGACATCCAGCTTGTTTCTGTAAACTCATTTGGTTCCAATTATTGGGTAGTTTTGGGGTCTTGGAACCAAATCCCAAACTCTACATCTCTCAAATTGGTTTAATTTCTCCTGCATTGCAATGATCCAGTGGGGATCTTGCTCTGCATCATGGATGGATAGAGGTTCAACCTGAGAGAGAAAACATGCATGCATCAAATCTTGGTTGAGTTGATGCCTTGTCTGTACACCTGCTGATATGTCTCCAATCACTTGAGATTTGGGGTGATCCCTTAGTGTGACAAGATCAATGGGTCGAGTTGGTTCTGTAACAGCATTAGGAACTAATTCCTCTTGTGGAATTATGTTTGCTGTTGGGGGAAGATCAATTCCTTCAGTGCCTTCATCTTCACTTTCTTCAATGACTTGTGGAGAAGGATGTGTTGGAACCTCTTGGGTGAGATTTAGTCCATCCAAATTCTCACACAAGTGAGTTACCTGCAAAGTGCTTTTGGTAGAAATCTCTTTCTCCTTGCAAGACATGTTAGCTTCATCAAATGTAACATGAATAGATTCTTCGATTTTTAGTGATGATTTATTAAAAACCCTATAGGCTTTGCTTACTTGGGAATATCCTAGAAAGATTCCCTCTTCAGCCTTAGCGTCAAACTTTCTAATGTATCTTTTATTGTTGTTGTGAATATAACATATACATCCAAATACTTTAAAATAGTTGATTTTAGGTTTCTTCCCTTTAAGTAATTCATAGGAAGTCCTATTCTTTAGTTTATATATCAAGCTTCTGTTCAGGACATAATTTGCAGTGTTTACAGCCTCTGCCCAAAAGGATAGTGACATGTAAGCATCTGCAAGTAATATACCTGCAGCTTTAATTAATATCCTATTATTCCTTTCAGCTACCCCATTTTGTTGAGAAGTTCTAGGAGCTGAGAAGCAATGCATGATACCTTCCTTCTCACAGAACTCATGCATAAGAAGAGACTCAAACTCTGTGCCATGATCACTTCTGATCAATGCAACATGAGTAGAGAACTCAATCTGTATGGTCCTGAGAAAACATGTAAAAACCTTAAAGATATCTGACTTAGATCTCAGAAAGGACACCTAAGTGAACCTTGAGAAGTCATCCACTATAACTAAGGTGTAGGATTTCCCTCCTAGGCTTTGTACAATAATGGGTCCAAAGAGATCCATGTGTAGCAAGTACAATATCCTAGGTGAATCACTTTTATTAACAGATTTAAAACTAGATTTAGTTTGCTTGCCTAGTTGACAAGCCCTGCAGAGTCCTTCCTTCTTGTAGGGACCAGAAGGTAGACCTCTCACAAGATTGTCTTTTGATAGCCTAACAATGTTTTTCAAGTTTACATGACCTAGCCTTTTATGCCATAAATCATTCTGATTACTAGTTATATTAAGCAGATATCAGAATTGGCGGAAAGAAAATCAACTAAGTATATGTTACCTTGTCTATTCCCAATTAAAACAGTTTGTTTTTCTTTATTAGCAATAATGCAAGAAGATGAGTTAAAGTGTACCTGATAACCTTCATCACATAACTGGCTTATTGAGATGAGGTTGTGCTTGAGTCCTTTGACATAAGTCACTTTGAATCACCAAAGATAACCTTTGGTCCTAGCTTTGACTTATAGTTCGTTAAGTTGTCCTTGCTGCCAGTCATATGTTTGGAGCATCCACTATCCAGGTACCATGTCTGATTATTTACTGGATAGCTCTTCACTTGCAATGAAAAACAATTAGTTGTTCTTGACCCAGGTTACCTTGGGTCCTTTGTTTTGCTGGTAAGAGAAACTGGATATAACAAAAAATTTAGGTTGAGATTTATATCCTAGTGGGTGATATCTTTTAGGTGGTATTACCCAATCAACTACATGATTAAATGGTTTCCTAGAATTATTAGAGTTGCTGCTAAAATTACAGTTTTTGTTAAGTCTTTCTAGGTTCGACGAATTATTGTGAGTTCGTCGACCAGAGTTCGACGAATTGGGATGAGATCGTCGATCTCTTCCCAGAGAATGAACATGTTTATTTTCTGTGCCCCACGTTCGTCGACCTCTGCTCGACGAACCATACAGAGTTCGTCGATCGCAATTAGACGAATAATTATAGCTAAAGTTTGCGTTCAGTGTTCGTCGAGTTGGGTTAGACGAACGGGCAACATTTCGTCGATCTGAGTTCGATGAATTCTGCTGAACTTTGTTTTTACTTGTGGTTTTCTGATTTTTGTTATTTTGACCATTTGATTTTGGAATTTGTTCTATGGTTTGATTATGATTTATTTTTTCTTTCCCCTTAGCTGAAACAAATTTAATGGGGGTAGTCAGAATGTTCTTCTTGAGAATAGGGGGCAAACTTGGTGAAGCACCCAAGACTAGCTTGCCATTCAATCTGGCATTTACAGTGCTTGTGATGTCCATCAGCTTGAGGCTTCTCCCATTGAGAGACTACTCAAGTTGTTTAGCCTCACATAGCTCAGTCTTTAACAATATAATTTGTTCATTAGCTAAGGTTAATTCATCATTTAACCTATTGTTTTCTGAATTAACATTCTCTATGTTTCCTAATTTTTCCCTAAGAGTCTTAATTTGTTTTTCCGAGTTAATTAAGTCTATATATGCACATTCTTTTAAATTCAGATTTAAATGAATCAGAACTGTAATCAAAAGAAGATAATACCTTGTCAGCTTCAGAATCTGAAACTGCTTCATTGTCTGAATCTTCTTCTTCTGAATGGCTCGTGGAGGCATCAATGACCATTAGGCAGACCTCTTTGGCCCTTGCCTCTTCTTCATCTTCACTAGAGCTGGAAGATGTTGATTCATCCTCAGTTTCACTTCAGGATTCAGCCACAAAACCTTTCTCCTTCTTCTTGTATTTGCTGGAGGAAGGCCTGCTGTTGTGCTATCTTCTTGTGTCCTTCTCTCTTCTCTTCTCCTTCTTCTGATTCTCTGGACACTCAGAGATGAAGTGTCCAGGTTTCCTGCAATCAAAACACACCACTTCTTTAGTTGGTGTTTTGTCATACCTTGGTTTGTCATCCTGCCTTGATGACTTTCTCCTGAAGTCTTTTCTTTCCATTTTGTAGAATCTTTTGGCAAAAAGACTCATCAGCTCTTCATTTGTGGTTGAAGTCTCTGTCTCCTCAGCAACCTTGAATGCAATTCTTTGTTCTTTTCTTGCTGGAGGAGTTGTTCTTTACTCAACTGCCTCTCTAGATTTGATCAACTATTCAGAGGACTTAAGCTTTTTTAAAAGAGATTCAGTGGAAATCTCATTTAGGCTTCTGGCCTCCTTGATGGGCCAGATCCTTGAATCCCATGAGCTTGGGAAGAACATAAGGATCTTATCATTTACCTCTGTGAGGGTGATGTCCTTGTCCAAGGTTTTTATCTCATTGATGATTGAGCTTAACCTATTATATATATCAGCTACTGTCTCTGCTTCCTCATTCTTGAAATTCTCATATAGGGATATGAGATTGGATCTCCTGTACTTTCTTTCATCTACTGATCCAGCCACCATTTGATTTAGAGAGTCCCAGCTGGCCTTGGCTGATGTGCATTCAACCACCTTTTCAAAAATGTCATCAGACATTGTTTGGGCCAGAGTATTCATGGCCTTGACATCAACAATTTTAGCCTTCTTCTGGGCTTCAGTCCACTCAGGTGGTGGAACTGCATTTGTGCTTGAAGCTGTTGTAGATGTAGAGGCAGTGGCTTTAGGATGACCTATCAAAATAGAATTTAAAATATCCTCATCAATAGAGTTCATGTACAATTTGATTCTTGCCTTCCACATAGCAAACTTATTCAGATTGCATATTGGAGGTCTGGTGCTTGCATAATCTTTATTCTGTGTCATGCTGTGTGAGAATAAATCTTATGGAAATGAAAAGATAGATCTAACTCAGGATCTTTGGTTCAAGGGTTAGCTTCTATAACCAAGGTAATCCTCCTCTGATACCAATTGAAAGTGATGTGTTAAATCTGAAATACTCTAGGGGGGGGGGGTGAATAGAGTATCCTAAAATCTTTTAGAAAACTTTTCAGCTTTTGCTGTAAATAAAAACTGCAGAATAACAAATAAATAACCACAAACACATAACAGACCTAGTTAGCACAAACACAGCAAGAACAAAAGAAAGGGCAACCAGACACAAGAAAATATAGTGGTTCCCCAACCTTGGTACATCCACTCTTCTACCACCCTGGTAGGAATCCACTTAGATTTTTGATCAGGCGCCTGACACCAATGAGATTTTGATCTGGTGCTCAAAAACCAAACCTCAAGTCTTTTGGTCAGGTGACTTGCAACCAGAAATAACTTTTGAAGGGAGTTATAACCCTTTATACAGTGGGGGGTGAGAGATGATATTGTCTTCTCTTTCTCAATATACAACTGAGAAGACTTAGTGGATATGATGTTAGCAAATAGCTCCCCCTGAGATGTAGAATGGTTCAAGAAAAACTGGAGATTTGCTTCAGGGTGATAGGCCTTCAATCTTTAAGCCTTGACCAAAAACGATCTTCAGGAACTTCTTGACAGATGGAATTGATGTTGTCCTTTGAAGTCTCCTGGAGAGTTGAATAATGAAGATTCTTGATTTTTGATTGATTGTTCTTCTTCTTCTTCAGATAGAAGATGTTCTTCTGGTCTAGGGCTTATTCTCTGTACCAGAGATCTGTGAAAGAAAGAGCAGAGAATTCCTTGATTCAGACTGACTGTATTGTTTTTGTCTGTGTCTATGTCCTCTGCAGAAAAAGAAAAAAATCTCTCTCTTTTTTATCTTCTATCAAAAATTGCCTTTCAAAATTTGTAATCTTCTACAATCAATGCTGGCGGCCTTGAGAATAAACTGCATTGAATTATTTCCCCAACTGTCCCATGAAAAAATGACAAGCAATAATCCTAGATAAGACCATAATCAATGCTCCTTTTAACGGTTATATTCAGAGAATATTTGAACATTAATTACACATGAATTATTGTAGTAAGATGGGGACAGAAGGAAGGAAATAACTAAGTCTGGATTCGTCGAACAGATAACAGAAATCGTCGAGCTGAGTTCACAGTTCGTCGAGCCGAGTTGCTGTGGTCGTCGAGCAGATGACTTCAGATCGTCGAGCTAAGTTCCAAGATCGTCGAGCTAAAACAGAACTGCATTCTTTAGAAACTTTGCCTTTTCTGTGTATGGAGTTCGTCGAGCTGATAACAGGTTTCGTCGATTGAAGTTCAGCAAAGTATTTATGGACTTAGAATATTTTCAGATGCTTCTGGAATGAAGTGTTGAAGTGAAGTATCCAGAAATCGTCGACCTGAGAATTTGTTTCGTCGAGCTGAGAACCACTAACTACTGCTTCATAACTCTTGCCAAAGTGGTCAAAGTTCGTCGAGCTGAGAATCTTGAATTCGTCGACTGGAGATGATTCTGGACTTGGGAAACTGAGAGGCATCTGGATTAATAAGTTGAAGTAGAGAATCCAGAAATCGTCGACCAGAGAACTAAGTTCGTCGACCTGAGTCTAGAGAACAAAGTCTGGACTTAGAATGCTGAAGGTAGAGTCCAAAGATCGTCGACCAAAGAATCAAGTTCGTCGAGCTCAGCTCAGAGAATTTTCTCTGAGAACGTCGAGCTGAGCATTACTATCGTCGACCTGAGTTCGATGAAAGTCGAACTCATTTTACTAAGTCTTTGAAAAATCTCTAAGTCTTGAGTCTCTGGTAGTCTGATGATGGCTGGTCCATGTAGTGTTGATCCTAAGGACTTGGCCTAGACTCTAGGACACAACTATGACCATGGCTATACATGATGGGTCACAAGATCCTAACTTAGTGAACCTAGCCCAAATTAAACTAGAGATCCAACATAATTTCTCCCGTGTTTTGACATTCCCTTGCGAGTCGAGGTTCTTTTTGGAACACGGTGAAGCCTTTTTTTGGGAATGATGACAATTTTACTTCGATAGATTTTTACCTGAGATTGGTTTGTCTGATTTTGATTTCGACTTCGCCGTTGGATTCGTAGCGTCAACATTTAGCTATGGTGCGATTTTCGTAGAAATCCGAGTTGGTGTGAATTTTGGGTCGTTTGGACGATTATTTAATAATAAACTATTATTATAATACTTATATTTCTAAGTATAAATAGCCTTGTGAATATACAAACCCTATTCATCATCTCCTCATGGAAACCATCGGCCTAAGGCGAAAGAGGGAAAGCGGCGGACACTCCTAAGATTTCAGCCACCGATTTCTGGAGCTTTGGTGCTCGATATCGTCGTTGGAGGGTAGATCCGGATAACTCTCAACTAGATCTACGTTTCTATGGAAAGATTTTCCCATTTCGTGAAATTTTGGGTGTTAGGGATTTTGTTTTTGACCCTCTTTCGTCCTGAAAAGTTTCAGGAATTATTGCTTAGGTGTTCTTACGGCCAGATCTATGAGGTGGAGCGTTGCTTGGCCGGATTTCTAGAGATTTGAGGCAATTGGTGGTTCCCCCCTTGCTTGTTCTTGATTCCACTATTTTTTGATTTTCTTTCCTCCCTGTATAGAAATTGGGATTAGAACAGGATTTTCTCCTTGTCAAACCTTGTTTGCTATAGATCTTGAGGCAAGTGGTGATTTACACCCTTGCCAAGATTTCAACTTGTTGTATTCTGTTCTTGTAGGCCGTATGGTACTTAGCATATATAACACCCCCAAATCCTAATTTGGGTTCAGATTGGGTGACACGTCCTAGGACACGGGCATGTCCCAGGGTGTGTCGTGCTCTGGTTGAGTGGCCTCTCGAGTGCTTGACGAAATGTACTCGAGAACCACTCGAGAAGAGGGAAAACGCCCAACGACACGGTCGTGTTAGGGGGCGTGTCCTCCTCGGGGTCATCGAACTCCCCTCGATGAATACATGGCGGAGCGTGTCTGCAGCCGTGTAAGGGTACACGGCTGGTAACACGGGCGTGTCACCGGCTGTGTCGTTCTCGGGATCAGCCCGGGGAATGCGTGTGCTGGTGGACACGGGTGTGTCTTGGGAAACACGTACTGGGACATGGGCGTTTCCCATGTCGTGTCCCGCTCAGGTTAAGTTCATGTTGTGCTGTGTGTGGTACACGGCTTCTAGACACAGGCGTGCCGACCATGACACGGGCGTGCAGGATGTGACACGGGCGTGTCACATGGCCGTGTACTATTTGGGTTTGAGTTGGTTGTGTGCTGCTTAAGGGACACGACCTGTGACACGGGTGTGTCATCGGGCGAGTCAGGCCATGTTCAGCCATTTTCTGGGCAAATCAAGGCCATTCTTTTCCCTTATCCTGGATCTAAGCAGGCCCTTCCTTGTTGATAAATGGTCGAGAATGAGAGGTAAGCTCATTCATGAGCCATTTCTTCGTCTTCTCAAATAGAGAGAGAGAGAGGGAGAGCAAGGGAGGAAGGAAAGGGAGGAGGAAGCCAGCTGTTGGAGGAGCTGCGGAGTGCGGAATCAAGATCTGAGATCAGATTCATGGAGGCAAGGTCGTGGTAGTGATTTCCATCAAGCTAGTTCATGGCTCCAAAGCGATCGTCAAGGATAAAGATCTCCTTCTTAGACAATCGAAGTCCTTTCTTTATGCATGACATGGAATCCTCCACTAAGAGGTGGAAAGCGTAAGTGATTCCAAGTTGAGTCTGCATCTAGAGCCGAAAATGTTGAGTACGGCATAGGCATACTATGTGAAGCCCATCTAGATGGTTAGTCTGGATTGGTGATGCTTATGGGTAAACCAGAGAAGACTCCGTGTATTGTGTGGATTTGTATGAATTATGAGTGTAAGCTCTTTTTGTTGGGTACATTGGAATATATGTACCTGATTTGAAGAAGCCTCACCCTACTCAATGATATACATCAAGGTGTATTTGATGTGTTTTGAGTTTATATATGCAGGTTAAGTAATTGTAGAAAATGCAGAAAAGTTTCTAAGTCCATGTGTTGACACCTAGAGGAGAAGTGTCGACACTTATGAAGGCTTGTGTCGACACCTAGAGAAGCTGTGTTGACACTTGGAGTAATTGTGTCGACACCATGAAGGCAGAGTCGACACCAGAAGAAAAGTGTCGACACATACAGGCTGTGTCGACAAACTGTGAAGAATTGTCGACATCAAATGTGTCGACACTTAGAGACAGTGTTGACACCCCGAGAAACTTTGTCGACATCAAAAGTGTCGACACCACGAGGCTGTGTCGACACTCAACAAACTTCAACAAAGTTAAAGTACATGTATCGACACAAAGGAGATGTGTCGACACTCGGCAAGTTTCAACACATGAAGACTTGTGTCGACACAAAGGAGATGTGTCGACACTCAGCAAGTTTCAACACAAGAAGATGTGTCGACACAAAGGAGTTGTGTCGACACACAGCAGAATTCAACTAAGTAATAAAGAAGAAGTACTTGTGTAGACACACTCAACCAGTGTCGACACATTCAACAGAAGGCTTGTGTCGACACACAGAATCAATGTCGACACATTCTGAAGAAGCAGTGTCGAGAAGCTGTTACAACAACACAAGGAGTTGTGTCGACACCATCAAGGCTAGTGTCGAAACTTAGTCTACTTGTGTCGACACATAGTCTATTTGTGTCGACACATAATGACTATCTGTCTCAACACTTTCAGACAGTGACAGTGATTTCAAGAAGTGATTGGATGACTTGACAGCTGCCATTTCAACCGGTCAACTGCAACTGTCAGAACCGTCAGAAGGTTGTTAGAAACCGGATCAGCCGGTCACCTTGGAGAAAACTTATATAAAGGCCTTTCTCCTTCAACAGAAAGAGAGATTACAGAAAGAGGAATCACAATTAATCAAGAGATCTAACAACACAAAGAAGACCTTCAATAGAAGATCTAAGAAGTTGGAGAGAGAGAGCTCCTTCTAAGAAGAGCAGTTGCTGAACCAGGCTGCTAAGTAAGATTCAGATTGAGATCTGAATCTTAAGACAGAAGTTGATTAAAGATCATCTTCAGGAGATTCAACCCTACTGTGTTCAAATTCAAGAAGCTTTGAAGAAAGCCAAGGGAGGTTGATCTCTGCCAAGTTCTTCCAAGAACTCATCAAGAAGCCAGTCAACTCATCTCTCTCTTTTAGAGTTGTGGTTATTTACTTTGTAAACTTTATTTTCTATAGGATCCTAAGGGATCTGAGTTGTAAGTCTAAATCTATAAAGGCTGAGGTAGGGCTTTTAAGCCTGAGTGTAGGAGAATCAAATCTCTGAGTGTAGGCCTTGTTGAAGGCTGAGGTAGGGATATTTAGCCTGTGTGTAGGTCTTGTTGAAGACTGAGTGGTAAGGCTTTGTGCCTGAGTTGTAGGAGTGGGGTCACTCTCAGTTGTAGGAACCTGTTTGGGGTTCTGAGCTGTAAGATCTGAGGATCTGAGGAGATGTGCTGAAGTAAGGCCGAATCTAGTACACTACTAGATAGGCGAAGGGGGAAAGTGGATGTACCCAGACCTTGGGGAACTACTATAAATCCTGTGTGCACTCTGTGTATGTTTGTTTGTATGGTTGCTGTGTTGTGATAATTGTAGAATTGCATTTGTTGTACAGTATTTCTGCCTTAAATTTAAAAAGATAAAGTTCACCTATTCACCCCCCTCTAGGTGATTAGGCACTATTTCTTTCAAGTGGTATCAGAGGGAGGTTACTCTAAAAGGACTAATAGTCTGAGTAAGATCCTGTAGGCAGAATCAGAATAAACAAAAATCAAGAAAATGGGTTCAAGTGAGAATCACAAAGAGCTGGGGTCCATGAAATTGCCAATCTGTAGAAAAGAGATTTTTGGCATATGGAAAGAGTGGGTTAGACTCTTTATGGAAGCATCTGACCCAAGAATATACATTACAGTCAAAGAAGGGCCATATGTGCCAATGAAAGTATCTATTCTGGATGCAAATCAGAAAACTCCCAAGGATTATTCAGAAATGACCAAGGATGAAATAATCTTGGCAACTATGGATAAGAGGGCTCAGAACATCATAGTGAGTGCCATTGATGATTCTACCTTTCAGAATTTGATTCATTGCAAGACTTCAAAGGAAATGTGGGATACTTTGATAGTCTATATGGAAGGGTCTGAAGAGGTAAGACAAGACAGGAAATCCTTGTTAAATCAGGAATATGAAAGCTTCAGACAAGGAAAGTCTGATAGCATTACTGAATGCTACAAGAAGTTCTATAGGATAGTAAATGAATTGATGTCCTATGGAAGAGAATTCAACAACTATGAGCTGAATGACAAGTTTTTGAGATCCCTGACTAAAGACTGAGACACCAAGATTTGTGCCATTAGGGAAGTGACCAAACTAGCTGAAATACCTCCTCCAACTTTGTTTGGAAAACTGTTATCTTATGAGATGCAGTTAATGGCTAGAAAGGAGGAGAGAAGACTACTAGAGTGGAGCACAAGGAAAGATCTGTGGCCTTCAAGACTAAAGTCCCTAAGAAGTATTGAAGCAAGTCTCCATCTCCACCTCAAATAGTTGCTGATACTGCTTCAGAAAATTCAGATAATCACAATTCAGACAATAGTGATTCAGATGAGGATTTTGCTGCCTTCACAAGGTAGTTTCAGAGATTTTTGAGGAAAAGACAGTGGAAATCTAAGCCTTCCACATCTAAGCCTAAGGATGATTACTATCAAAAGAGGAAGTCATCCAGGAAAGATAGGAGCAAGTCTAAGTCAAACAAGTCTACAACATCAAAGATTATTTGCTACTGTTGTAATAGGCCTGGACATGTAGTAGCTGACTGTCCAGATAAAAGAAAAAAGACTACAGATAAGAAGAAGAGTCAACATCAGAGCAAGAAGGAGAAATCCTTTGTTGCAAAGAATGAGAAGACCTTGTCAGATCAGTCATCTTCAGAGTCAGAATCTGAAGCTGAGGCTTACATTGGTCTGTTTGCTGCAGATGAAGAAGAAGAGTTCCTGCAAGTGCTGAACTCTATATATGAACAAGAAGACAATCAGTACAAGGGACTGATGGCTTTATTTGAAGGAGACAAGATCCAGGATCAGCCTGGACCAAGTAAGGTACAATGTCTTTCAGATTACAATACTGAATCAGAGTCAGATACATCTGCATCAAGTAATGTAGATGGGTCTGAGTCTGAAGGTGATATTTATCAGTTGATAGATGAATATAGAGATTTATTGCAGGCACTTAAGAAGAGCAAAAATCTGGTCAAAACACTAACTAAGGAAATTGCTAATCTTAAGTTGGCTGCTGCTGATGCAGATAAGTTGTTTGATCAGAAATTGAATGAGATTGCCAGATTGAAGAACATAACTGTTATTCAAATGAGCACAATCAATTTCAAGAATGATCAAATTAGAAATCTGGAGGTTAGACTTCAGAAGGAGAAAAATATCGTTGCAAGTTTTTCTAAACCTAAGTCTGTGTTACCCTTGATAGATGAGTTTGTACCTCAAAAGGGTAAGGCTGAGTTAGGATTTAAGAAAACTGCCTGGACTGCTAAGTCCAAATCTAAGGACAAAGTCCCAGCACTAAACAAGAAGCCTGCTGTAGATAAAACAACCATGGTTGTACCTAAACAAAGGTACAACAAGTTTGAGTGCTGGTGTTGTGGCAAGGTATGCCACTTTGCCTTAAATTGTTGGTACAATTCCAGTACCAAGGAGAGTAGCAAACTGCCTGGTAGAAGAGCTACAGTTAGTTTTGTTAAAAGTCAGACTAACTTGCACCAAGGACCCAAGAGTTATTTGGGTTCTAAGGTTAAGTAATCTGTTTTGCAGGTGAGTCCAAGTGGCCATGCCCATATACGGTACTTGGACAGTGGATGTTCCAGACATATGGCTGGAACAAGGGGGTTGCTGAAGGACTATACACCTATCAAGGATGGTCCTAAAGTTACCTTTGGTGGTTCAGAAAAAGGAATCATCAAAGGCTTTGGTGACATTTCTAGTAACCTGATTACAATTACTCAAGTGGCTTATGTAAAGGGTTTGAAACATAACCTCATTAGCATAAGTCAGTTGAGTGATTTAGGATATGACATCTCATTTGTCAAGAATGGTTGTCATATCAAAAGGTCAAGTGATCAAAGATCATTTTGACAGGATATAGGAAGAGAAATGTCTATTATCTAAACTTTGTGTGTGAGAACAATGTTTCTCCTCTTTGTCTTGTAGCTGATGAGAGAGTCTCACATTGTGTTAAATGGCACAAGAGGCTGACTCATCTAGACTATAAGACAATTGGCTAACTCTTTAGCAAAGAGTTAGTGAGGAATGGTCCTCAGGTTAAGTGTATAAAGGATGAGATATGCTCAGCTTGTCAAAAAGGCAAGCAGACCAAATCCACCTTTCATAGCCATGAGAACAAGGATTCTGTAAGGTGTCTATACCTCTTGCATATGGATCTTTTTGGTCCTATGCCAGTTCACAACCTAGGTAGGAAGGTCTACACATTTGTGGTTGTAGATGACTATTCAAGGTATTCCTGGGTGTTCTTCCTATGACAAAAATATGAAACCCCAAGTATCTTATATAGTTTTGTTAAACAAATTCAGAATGAATTGGACAGTATAGTGGTCAAAATCAGAAGTGACCATGGTACTGAATTTCAGTCTGAAAGTATGACAAAACTGTGTGAAGAGTTTGAGATTTTTCAGGAACTTTCTTCACCAAGAACACCTCAGCAAAATGGTATTGCTGAAAGGAAGAATAGAACCTTGATAGAGGCTGGTAGAACCCTATTGAGTGACACTTATCTCCCAGAATATTTCTGGGTTGAGGCAGTAAATACTGCTTGTCATATGATCAATAGGGCTACTATCACTAAGAGACACAAGAAGACCCCCTATGAGATTGTGAAGGGCAGAAAACCAAATTTATCCTATTTCAGGATCTTTGGTTGCAAGTGTTATATACTTAACAATGGAAAGTCTTATCTAACTAAGTTTGCTGCCAAATCCCAAGAAGGGATCATTGTTGGGTACAACAATAATAGTAAGGCTTATAGGGTCTACAACTTGATTACTCAAGTTGTAGAAGAGTCTGTTCATGTAGTTTTTGATGAAGCTAGACTCATTAACTGTGAATTGCCAAGAAGTGTTTGTAGCTCCACATGTGTAACTGAGAGAATGGACAAGCTTACCTTAACAAAAGGATCTTCTACAAGTCAGCAAGTGGAAGATGGTGGCTGCTATCCAGGGGGAGTACAAGATACTCCTGATGCCGAAGAAGACCAAGAGGTGCAGCTAAATGAAGAGACTGAAGGTGTACAACCTGAAGACAGGCTGCCTCCAGTAAATAGACACTTAAAGGATCATCCAGCCAATCAAATAATTGGAGATCTCAGACAAGGAGTGCAAATAAGGAGCAGGAATCAAAGTACAGTTCTTTACTTCAGTTTCCTATCCCAAGTTGAGCCAAAGAAATTTGAAGAAGCAATCCTAGACCCTCATTGGATTGAGGCCATGCAAGAGGAGCTGAATCAATTCAAAAGATGTAAGGTCTGGGAGCTAGTTCCTAAACCCAAGGATCACAACATTATTGGAACTAAGTGGATCTTTAGGAATAAGTTGGATGAGAATGGAATCATCATAAAGAATAAAGCTAGACTTGTTGCAAAGGGATATAGGCAGGAAGAAGGTATTGATTTTGATCAAACCTTTGCTCTAGTAGCAAGACTGGAAGCAATAAGGATGTTCCTTGCCTATGCAACATATCAAGGGTTTAAGGTATATCAAATGGATGTAAAGTCAGCTTTTCTGAATAGAAATCTGAAGGAAGAAGTCTATGTAGAGCAGCCATCAGGTTTTGTTGATTCTATTAAACCTAATTATATTTATAGACTTAGGAAGGCTTTGTATGGGTTAAAACAAGCCCCTAGGGCTTGGTATGAAACCCTGTCTAGTTTCCTCATTGAGAACAAATTCTCAAGGGGGAAAATAGACAAGACTCTATTCCTTAGGGAATCCAGAGACAAGATTATCTTAGTCCAAATATATGTAGATGACATAATATTTGGGTCTACAGAAAGTAGTCTTTGCAGAAAGTTTACAAAACTTATGCAAGGACAATTTGAAATGAGCAGTATGGGGGGAACTTAAGTTCTTCTTGGGTCTCCAAGTTAGACAGACTGAAGATGGCTTGTCCATATGCCAGTCTAAGTTCACCCTCGAGTTAATAAGGAAGTATGGTATGGAATCATCCAGTACCATGAAAACTCTTATGGGGTCAAGCATGTCTCTAAGCAAAGATGATGCAGGGAAACCTGTAGATGAGACTTTGTATAGAGGGATAGTTAGCTCCCTACTATATTTGACTGCTAGTAGACCAGATATCATGTATGCTACATGTGTCTGTGCTAGGTACCAAGCCTGCCCTAAAGAATCTCATCTGACTGCAGTCAAAAGGATTTTGAGATATCTTAAGGGCACATCTTATCTAGGCCTTTGGTACCCTAGGAATGGATATTTTGTACTGACAGGTTATTTAGATGCAGATTTTGCAGGCTGCAAGGAAGATAGGAAGAGTACTACAGGAACCTGTCAATTTCTAGGTGGAAGGCTGGTGTCATGGAGTAGTAAGAAGCAAACCAGTGTGGCTATCTCCACAGCTGAGTCAGAGTATGTGGCTGCAGGAAGTTACTATGCACAACTTCTATGGATTCAACACTAGCTAGAAGACTATTGTATTCAAGTAAGTAGAACACCTTTATTTTGTGATTCTACAAGTGTCATTTCTATTGCAAATAATCCTGTCTCACATAGTAGGACTAAGCACATAGGAATTAAATACCATTTTCTAAGAGAACATGTAGAAAAAGGAGATATTTCACTAGAGTATGTTAAGACAGATAATCAGTTAGCTGATATGTTTACTAAGCCTCTAGATGAAACCAAATTCAATAAGTTTAAAATTGAATTAGGTATGATAAACTTAGAATAGTTTAAAAAAATTGGCCAAGTAAAATGGTGTCGACACACAGAGTTGTCTGTGTCGACACATAAAGTAGGTGTCGAAATTTCAGAGAAATGGTGTCGAAACATCTAGACAGTCAGTGTCGACACTTCAGAGAATTAGTGTCGACACATGCAGAGTAGGTGTCGACACATCCAGGGTGTTGTCGACACTTAGGATTTACATAGAATTCTTCGAGTAGAGTCTCGACTAATCGTCGAGCTGAGATGTATAAGTGTCGACACATATATTCTGTCGACTATATTTGTGTCGACACATAGTTGTCGAGACATTAGATGTAAGTGTCGACACTTTTCAACAGCGTCGACACATTTCAAGTATTTTGTCGTGCCTTTTCACCTTCAATTTTAGAAAGGTATAAATAGGTCTTCACCATTGTTTGTCGACACGCTTACCTTAGTTTCGTGACCAAACTTGTGTGTCGACATCTCTCTTCTCTAAATTCAAAATTTCTTCAAACCCTAATGGCGCCCAAGCTAGAAGAGAACATCAATGAAGGTTATGAGCTCGTGCGACACGCCTTTGATGACGCGGAACCAGAAATCCAAGGTGTGGTAACCCTAGTTGCAGAGACTGGGTTAGAGTATCTTGTTTCAGAACCTATCAAGATATGGAAGAAGGAAGTCCTCGAATTCTTTAGTGCAGCAACTCTTGATGAAACTGGACTGAAGATTAAGTCCAAAGTCCATGGGGCAAAAGTCAAGATCACCCAAAAAAGTCTAAGAAAGATTCTACATCTCCCTAGAACTAAAGAAGAGGAAGATGTATCTGCATCAAAGACAAGGGAGGCACTGACATGGTGTGGACTTGATTCAAGCATGAAAATTGGATCAGTTTTTCATAGAAAAGGGATGAATATGCAGGACAAGTTTTTATCTGAAATAGTAGGCAAGGTAATTCTGAGCAAGCCTGGTAGGCATGATAGAATTTCCGCTCACATGTTTAGTTTGATGACAAGGATTATTTTCAAACTTAAAACTGATTAGTCAGCAGTATTGTTTGATAAGATAAAGGAAAGTCTGAAGAAACCCAATCTGGGTAGGATTCTGAGTTTATACTTAGTTGGAAGTATTCCTGAAGTGATGAACCAAGCTGCTGGTTCTAAGATAAACCATATGAGGAGAATGGATGTAAGAATTATCTCAAGGTGGGATAGAGTATTGACAAAAGAAATGCCTACACCAGAAAAGGAAACACCTCAGAAGAAGAAGAAGAAAGCCATTGTGGCTCCTGAATCCTCAAGTAGCTCAGAGGAGCAAGTGGTCTTTAGTTTCGATGATGGAGAGGGTGGCAATGCTGGACAGTCACCAGCAAGACAAGAAGATGCCCAGAGGCAGGGGGAGCTACCATCAGCTAGCCCTATTCACCTGGATCCACTCCAGGGGGAGCCTCTACATGTGGATGAGCCAACTCAATTAGATAGTGAAAGGGCTACCCAAACAATACTAGAGGTAATCACTAAAGTTAATCAATTAAATTTCAATTTTGAGGATGAAGTCTTGACTGAATCATTACTTGATGTTGATCAGCATACACAGTTACATAGTCAACCCCAAGATGTTGTCATGGAGGACACATCAGTTGCTGAAAAAGGGGTATCGGTTGCTCCTGAGATCAGAGATTCTCCAGTCCATCCTCAACAGGAGTATACACTAGAAGAGCTATTCCCTGATCTCTTACAAACTGACTTTGAGGGAGAGAAAGCAGCTGTTGAGGGGGAGTCAGCTAATACTGAGGGGGAGCATGTAGAGCATGTAGAAGAGACTGCTAGCAAAGAGACTGAGGAGCAAAGGAATGTCAAGGAGCTACCAAGGACTGAGAATGATTTGCATCCTAGTCCTAAGGATAGAGTAGACATTGCCAGTACTTCTGCTTCAGAAGATGAAGAGGCTGCTAGAGCCAAGAAAAGAAAGTTACAGGTTTTCAATAGAAGAAGCCAGAACTACAAAAAAACACTGCAAACAATTGCTCCACAGCCTGCTCCAACTATTGATTATAGTTCCATGTTGGTGGCATTGCAAATAAAACTGGATGAGCGAAGAAAGGCTATGAAAACTTATATGGATGAGCACCATAAGGAGCTACAATTTTCCTTAGCTCAAGACATAAAGTCCATAAGATTTGAAGTGAATCAACATAAAAAGGAAATGACTGACTGTTTACACAAAGGAGGCAATGCAGTGGTATATCTGGCTACTCATCAAGAGAATATAATGACACAAGTTGATGACATAGTAGTTAAACCGGGCTATGTCTTAGAAAATCAAATAAGAATGAATGAAAACTTGACTGAATCACACAATGTGATTGTCACTGAGATGAAAAACATAGTTACTGCACAGTCTGTAGTGAGTGCCACTGCCAAAGAAACATTTGATAAGCACTTACAAGAAAGCCTGTCTGCTGTTAAAACTGCTATTGCAGATTCTCAGAAGATTATTACTGACAGGCTCCAAAGGTTCAAACCTTTTTATAAAGATGGAGTTAACTATTTGAATGCTCAGATCAGATTCCAGAAGGATGATCTTAGGGATCATATAGAGAGAGAAGTCATAAAGGGGGAGAGGGTACTAGTCAAAGCAGGCTCTGACCATGCTAAATGGATTTCAAACAGCATCAGAGCTACCCTTGGATATCCACCTTTATGTGATGATGATAATGTAGCAGAATCTGGGGTAAATCCTGCATACTTTGGAGGAGAACAAGCTGAAGTAGCTCAGGTGATCTACCCTCCTGCAGATTTTGACATGATACATCAAGAGATACAGTCTATGTATAGTCCTCCTGAAGGTGCTCACAATGTGATCATTGAGAAAGTAGTACAGCCTGTGCCAGCGGTAGTACTAAAAGAGCAAGAGGCATTATTAAAAGAGCAGGAAGCCCAATTATCTAAGAAGAGGTTCAGAGAACAGGCTGAATTAAGGCCAGACTTTGAGCAATGGAGCCCAACCTCTAGGAATATCATATTAACTGCTTGGAAGGCTGCAAAGGATAATTTCCTATAGAGGGGCAAATGGTATTCTGACCAGGAATGGAAAAAACATGAGGCTAGGCAAGAGGCCATTGTTCAATACAGAAGGAAGGCTAAATTTGGGAAGCTACCTCCTAATGCACAAGAGCCTAGCAAGTATTTCCCTAAGCCTTATCACTATTTTGAGAGATAGAAGATAAGAACTGAAGAATAGAAAAAGAAAGATCGTAAAGGGAAGAAGCCTGCTGATGACAATGATGCTCCAGTTCAAGCAAAGATTCAATCTGGAAAGGGCATTGTTATCAAGGAGCCAGAGCAGTCATAGATTAGGATTTTCTTAAGTTTACAACTCTGTAATCTTTTACATTAAAATCAATGTAAACTTTTGATTAATGAGACTATTGAAAGTTATAACAAAATAATATTTGATCTGCTACATTTTTATTTTGTAATGATTGTTTATACATATTTTGTTAAGTATTTACCCTATCATATAATACTGTTATACATCATATTGAGTATTTGTTATGAATGGTGTATATCATTGACTAAGGGTTATGACTTCTCCAAATAGGGGGAGATTGTTAGGTACATTGGAATATATGTACCTGATTTGAAGAATCCTCACCCTACTCAATGATATACATCAAGGTGTATTTGATGTGTTTTGAGTTTATATGTGCAGGTTAAGTAATTGCAGAAAATGCAAAAAAGTTTCTAAGTCCATGTGTTGACACCTATAGGAGAAGTGTCGACACTTATGAAGGCTTGTGTGGACACCTAGAGAAGCTGTGTCGACACTTGGAGTAATTGTGTCGACACCAGGAAGGCAGAGTCGACACCAGAAGAAAAGTGTCGACACATACAGGATGTGTCAACATACTGTGAAGAATTATCGACATCAAATGTGTCGACACTTAGAGACAGTGTCGACACCCAGAGAAACTTTGTCGACATCAAACGTGTCGACACCAGGAGGCTGTGTCGACACTCAGCAAACTTCAACAAAGTTAAAGTACATGTGTCGACACTCAGCAAGTTTCAACACATGAAGACTTGTGTCGACACAAAGGAGATGTGTCGACACTTAGCAAGTTTCAACACAAGAAGATGTGTCGACACAAAGGAGTTGTGTCGACACACAACAGAATTCAACTAAGTATTAAAGAAAAGTACTTGTGTCGACACACTCAACCAGTATCGACACATTCAACAGAAGGCTTGTGTCGACACACAGAATCAGTGTCGACACATTCTGAAGAAGTAGTGTCGAGAAGCTGTTACAATAACACAAGGAGTTGTGTCGACACCATCAAGGCTAGTGTCGACACTTAGTCTACTTGTGTCGACACTTAATGACTATCTGTCTCGACACTTTCAGACAATGATAGTGATTTCAAGAAGTGACTGGATGACTTGACAACTGCCATTTCAACCGGTCAACTGCAACTGTCAGAACCGTCAGAAGGTTGTTAGAAACCGGATCAGCCAGTCACCTTGGAGAAAGCTTATATAAAGGCCTTTCTCCTTTAACAGAAAGAGAGATTACAGAAAGAGGAATCACAATTAATCAAGAGATCTAACACCACAAAGAAGACCTTCAACAGAAGATCTAAGAAGTTAGAGAGAGAGAGAGAGCTCCTTCTAAGAAGAGCAGTTGCTGAACTAGGCTGCTAAGTAAGATTCAGATTGAGATCTGAATCTTAAGACAGAAGTTGATTAAAGATCATCTTCAAGAGATTCAACCCTACTATGTTCAAATTCAAGAAGCTTTGAAGAAAGCCAAGGGAGGTTGATCTCTGCCAAGTTCTTCCAAGAACTCATCAAGAAACCAGTCAACTCATCTCTCTCTTTCAGACTTGTGGTTATTTACTTTGTAAACTTTATTTTCTGTAGGATCCTAAGGGATCTGAGTTGTAAGCCTAAATCTATAAAGGCTGAGGTAGGGCTTTTAAGCCTGAGTGTAGGAGAATGAAATCTCTGAGTGTAGGCCTTATTGAAGGCTGAGGTAGGGTTGTTTAGCCTGAGTGTAGGTCTTGTTGAAGACTGAGTGGTAGGGCTTTGTGCCTGAGTTGTAGGAGTGGGGTCACTCTGAGTTGTAGGAACCTGTTTGGGGTTCTGAGCTGTAAGATCTGAGCATCTGAGGAGAAGTGCTGAAGTTAGGCCGAATCTAGTACACTACTAGATATGCGAAGGGGGAAAGTGGAAGTACCCAGACCTTGGGGAACCACTATAAATCCTGTGTGCACTCTGTGTATGTTTGTTTGTATGGTTGCTGTGTTGTGATAATTGTAGAATTGCATTTACTGTACAGTATTTCTGCCTTAAATTTAAAAAGATAAAGTTCACCTATTCACCTCCCATCTAGGTGATTAGGCACTATTTCTTTCACTTTTGTTTGGCTGATTGATCGGGGATGCTTTAAGTAAGCTCCTTGTGGTGTGAGCGCGGTGGGCGCTAGTTGCTCTGGGAGAGCGAAAAGCTGCGGCTAATCAGGAGGGAAGGCTGACCCGCGTCGAGTGGTGCACTATTGACGATTTGAGCACGAGAAAGGTTGATCTACCGTTGATTGTTTGAGAGGTCGATTGGTGGCAATGCCTGGGGAGCGTGAAATAAACCCGGATTGCTACACCACTAGGGTGGGTCGATCTGAATGAGGTTGGGAGGTCGATTTGTGGCAATGCCTGGGGAGCGCGAGATAAACCCGACATGCTACACCACTAGGGTGGGTTGATGAGTTGTAAATATACCTATTTTATGTTAATTAGTTAAGTAGTTTTCGTTTTCTTTTGTTGTTTTAGGTTAAATTTCTTTAATAAAATGCTCCTTTTATTTTATATATTTTGCTAACCTAGTTTATTTAATTTTTCAGAAATTTTCAGAATTTTGCCAGAAAAATCATGTGTCACGCCCGTGTATTATTGGTCACGCCCGTGACAACGTCGTGACACATCAAAACCGTGGAAATCAGCAATTTTTGGATGAAATTGATGGACACGCCCGACCACACACCCGTGTCGGATGACACGCCCTGTGTCCCGAGCCCGTGTCCATCTCGCTCGATGAAATTCTCTCGACATTCGTCGAACAACATGACACGCCCGTGTTAGCCAACCCGACACGCCCGTGTCACTTGCTCTCGACATCTTTTGCTCAACAATTTCAGTCTCGACACAATTCGCTCGACGATCATTGACCAAGCCGACACGCCCCCAGTCACGCCCGTGCCCTAGGGCGTGACTCCTCCACCTGGCCCGACAAACTGCTGCCGGCGACTTTCGACACAGATGACACCCAGTTCAACCTCCCCGACACACCCACTGTCACGCCCGTGACCTGGGGCGTGACCGCCGTGTTTTCCGCCGCAACGTCAAATCGCCGTCAGATCACCGAAATCAGCTGTTGAATAGTGCTGACACGCCCCCCGACACGCCCGTGTAGGAGGGCGTGTACTTGGAAATTTTTGCCTATAAAAGGGCAGCTGCTGTATGAGTTAAGGGTTCCAAATTTTTGAACCATTTTGATGAGTAAGTGCTGCTGTTTGGAGCTATTGTAGTGCTATGTAAGGATTCTCCCCCCTTCTTTTGAAGTTTTTTCGTTTAAGCTTTTGTAATCAACCTGTTTTGTTAATAAAATTGTTATTTTTCTTATCCTTACAAAGCTTTGGATTGTCTTTGAAGGCCTCCTTCTCATCAATCTTATGTAGTTTTGTTTTCATTTTCATATTGCGTGTGTGTGTGTATGAGTTAAAATTGTGAAACTTATTCTTTAAAATGAAAAACTGTTTTCCTAATTTTCATTTTTATCAAAATTTCTAGCCGTTATTATAGCCGTTTTTCTTATCAAAATTGGTTAGACTTAGGATTTTTATTTTCATTTTCTGCTACTTTTTAAACTCTTTTACAAATATATAAGAATGAATCAAGCGTTATTTTAGTTTTTCAAAAACATTGATTTTAGCAAATACATAAAAAGATTTTTGCTCAAACAATTTTTATTTCAACTTTTTATGCATTTCTAGCAAAATCTAACGGTAAAAATGCAAATGTTTTAATTTTTCAAGCACTTGCTTTTCTCGCATTAATTTGAAAATTCTTTGCTCAAATAATTTTTATTTTGCCTTTTTATGCATTTCTACGGCATTCTAGCGATAGAAATGCAGTTGTTTTAATTTTTCGATAACTTTGTTTTGCTTAATTTTTTTGCCTACGTGCGTGCATGTATGAGATAAGTTTATTGCTTTCTCCAATTATGTAGAGTGTGTGCGTGTGCGCATTTATTTCCTTCTACTCGTTAAGAGTTAAATGACGTGTCTTTAATTTTTCACCGACTCATTTGAGTATAATTTGCAAGTGTGAGTATTTACTTTCTGCAGTATGAGTATCTAATTTTCTGTCGTGTGTGTGTGTGTGTGTGTTTTAATTTCAGCAAGTGTGTGTGTTTTTATTTTCCGCCTACTCATTTGAGTTAAATGGCTGGATTTTATTCAAGTAGGATTTGTGTGTTTTTATTTTCCGCCTACTCATTTGAGTTAAATGGCTGGATTTTATTTAAGTAGGACTTGTTATTTTTTTACTTCTGCCTACTCGCTAGGAGTTAAATGACCGGACTTCATTTCCCTCCTACTCGTTTGAGTAGGACATGCCATTTTCAGTTTTTATTTACCGCCTACTCATTTGAGTTAAATGACAGGTTTTTATCTTCCGCCTACTCGCTAGGAGTTAAATGGCCGGACTTTATTTCCCTGTAAATATTTGAGATTAACTTGTAATTGCATTTATTTCCGCCTACTCATTTGAGTAGGACTTGCTTTCATTTCAGCCCTACTCGTTTGAGTAGGACTTGCAAATTTTAAGCCTTTATTTCCTGCCCACTCGTTTGAGTGAGACTTGCAATTTCAATTATGCAATTTTCTCTTACTTGTAACTTAGTTTTATTTCTGTCTCTTTATTATGTGTTTGGATGAATGCGGGTGTTTTTATTTGCAGTAACTTTTCTAAAATTAGGTTATCTTGCATTTCTTCTTATTTTTTTAATAACCCTTCAGCGAATAGTTTAGAACGCCCGCCTAACCAAACTTATAAGCTATCCCCATTCCGATGAGTGGCTAATCGCTTTTAGCCCTCGGTATCGAAGAGCATTGGGATATAAAAAAAGTTTTAAATAATTAAAGGTCTTATTTTTCTATTTAATTAAAAACATAAGCTTTACCCCGAGTTAACGACGCCTAGAGCCACATATCGATGTGTGGGCTCTATTTCTGTTATCCATATGCTGCTAGCCGAGAGGACGTGCGTATGGACTGATCACCCCTGGGTAAAGAGAGTTCCGCACTAACCATCAAGAGAGGAGGCGCGCTAACTCTACCGGATTGGGTTCCCCACCCAATAGCGGGGTTCTTAGCGTACTGCGGGCATTAAGAGGAATCCTTCGTCGGACGAGAGCCCGGTTGAATAGTCTTAATGTCCAGGTGAGCGATATTTCTAGAGATAGGTGAGCTCATTATTTTGGAACCTCCACGACCAAGTTTCTGCTTTAATTAAATTGAAACTTTAGATCTCTAGTTATTTAAATCTATTTTTAATCCTAGCGTAATTCGATACCGAGTGTTATCTTTTCATCGATCTTTAATATTAATCTATTTTCGTCCTATTTTAGTTAAATTAACAACTTACCATTCCGGTAAAATAATAGTGCTTTCGGAGCAGTAGGGATAATCAAACCGTTCCCGGGAAATTTACTATCTGGATATTCCCCCGAATATTCTGTATTACTTGCGATAGGTGCACTTGCCTAGCTAAGCAAGCCCGCGGCAATCGACTCATCGAACCAACCACCCACATAAGAGTCTGTTCGCGGGCTCCATCAAGTTTTTGGCGCCGTTGCCGGGGACAATCTTTGAGTTGTTATTTCGAATTCGAAGTCTATTACTTTTACCTTTATTTCTAAAAAACTAAAAAAAAACTTAAAAAATTTTCTTCAAAATCCAAAAAAAGAAAGTTAATTTTCTACTTTATATTTTAGGGTGTATGACCCGTGGACAACCTTCAGAGTCCGAAAATTTGGATTTCGATCCTGAGATCGAACGCTCGCTTGCACGTATTCGGTCTCAATGCCGAAATCCCTCTTTGGATCCCAAAGAATCCATCGTAGAACCCTCTGCCGTTGCTATGGCCGACCCCAATCCGAACGCGGTCGTCGAGCGTACAATGTCATATTACGCCCGACCGAATTTGGACGATACTGGGTCCAGTATTGTTCGCCCGACGATGGCGAACAATAATTTTGAGATCAAATCGAGCGTTATCCAAATGATCCAAAATGCTGTGCAGTTCGATGGACTGCCGGATGAGGACCCGAACATTCATTTGTCTAGTTTTTTGGAAATTTGCGATACCTTTAAGATTAATGGCATCACTGATGACGCCATTCATTTGTACCTTTTTCCATTCTCACTCAGATCCAAAGCTAAGGCGTGGTTGAATTCCCTCCCACGAGGATGTATCACCACCTGGGCCGACCTTGCGGAGCGGTTCTTAACGAAGTATTTTCCACCCGCCAAAACTGCAAAGTTGCGGGCAGACATTTCTTCGTTTGTGCAGAATGATTCTGAGTCTCTATTTGAGACTTGGGAGCGCTTTAAAGAATTTCTCCTCAAGTGTCCGCACCACGCGCTGCCTACGTGGTTGCAGGTCCAAATATTCTACAATGGGCTTAACTATCAGACGCGTCAAATGATTGACGCGGCTGCCAGGGGTACCTTGAATAATAAGACCCCCGAGGCTGCCCAAGCTCTTATTGAAGAGATGGCTATGAACGCCTACCAATTGAACGTCCCACGGGGATGTCCCAAGCAGGCGGCCGGCCTCTTCGAAGTGGATGCCACTGCCCACTTAGCCCTTCAAGTTGAAAGGCTGACGAAGCAGGTGGCGGAGATGTCTGCTGCCTTCACCACTCCGTCTTGGGCGATTCCCCCTAATGCCGGCGTAGTTAATGAATTCGTAGACTACGTGGGAAATGCTGGGCGACCTTCCTTCAACCCCAACAACAACCCTTATATTAATAACTATAATCTGGGTTGGAGGAACTACCCCAACTTCTCATGGAGTAATACGAATAATGCACAGCGCCCGGATTTTTGTCGCTTCCCCCTCTTCCAAAACCCTCCCCGATGAAGGAGAAGTTTTCTAAATATATCGCTTCCAACGAGTCAAATATCCGGAACATCACCAGATCGCTAAAAAACTTAGAATTCCAGGTTGGATAGCTTGCGCGAATGATGTCCGAGCGCGCGCTCGGGGCACTACTGGGAAACACGGAGCCCAATCCGTGGGATAATATCAACGCTATAACCCTCCGTATCGGAAAGGAGGTGATCAATCCAAAACGGACCGATCCGCAGGTACATATTTCACCTCCGACCCCTCTTCCCCCTTCTTCGATTACGCCGCCTTTACAAATTTCAAATGAAAAAATTATTAAAACGCCCTTGCCGTATCCGCATAAACTCAATAGTGAGCGTAAGGACGCACAATATGAAAAATTTATTTTATTATTAAAACAAATTCATATTAATGTTCCCTTCTGCGAGACAATCTCGCAGATGCCTAAATACGCGAAATAATTAAAACAACTTCTTTCGGATAAACAAAAATTAGAAAATATTTCACATATTTCTCTGAATGCTGACTGCTCAGCGGCTCTTACTAATAAATTGCCCCTTAAAAGAAATGACTCGGGACGGTTCTCCATCCAGTGCATTTTTGGCAATATATTAGTAAAATACGCTCTAGCAGATTTAGGCGCGAACATTAATTTGATGTCGTTCTCGCTCTTTCAAAAATTATGTTTGGGCACTCTGGCCCCTACTAGAATGCGAATCTAACTAGCGGATCGCTCGATTAAGTTTCCCGTCGTGGTAGTGGACGACGTTCTTGTCCGAGTTGATAAGTTTATCTTTCCGGTAGACTTCGTCATCTTGGACATCGAGGAGGACACCGATGTACCAATTATACTCGGTCGCCCTTTTCTCGCCACCTCCCGCGCATTAATTGATGTCAGTAACAGTCGTCTCCTCCTTCGGGTAGGAGATGACGAAGTTACTTTCTCGATTAATCCCTCCATAGGAGACTCGTCATCGAGCGACGACTTCTGTTATAATTTAGATACATGTTTTGGAGATCGTTCTTCTCCCATTTTCGAGTCCGTATTTTTAAACGATGATATTTAAGCGCTCGAAAATTTTAAATGCGATGAGGATACCTCTATAGACTTGCCTTTCGAACCAATTGGTAAGAAAGACATAGGAATTAAAACCTCGTTAGAAGAACCGCCCTGCCTTGAACTTAAACCCCTACCCGATTCACTCAAATATGCCTTTTTGGGGGAAGATGATACCCTCCCTGTTATCATTTCTTCACATTTGAGCAAATCGGAAACTTCCAATTTATTGGGAGTTTTGCTTAAGCATCGCCACGCAATTGCGTGGCAAATTTCTGATCTAAAAGGGATTAACCCTTCTTTCTGCACCCATAAGATTTTCCTTCTCGATAATTGCCGCAAAACCATTCAGCCGCAGCGACGACTAAACCAAAACATGAAAGACATTGTTAAGGCCGAAATTATTAAATTATTAGATGCGCGGATTATTTATCCTATTTCAGATAGTACGTGGGTTAGTCCCGTTCACGTGGTGCCCAAAAAGGGCGGTCTTACCGTAGTGGAAAATGAGCACAATGAACTCGTCCCAACTCGTACTGTTACGGGTTGGCGGGTGTGCATCGATTATAGAAAACTCATTGATGCCACCCGTAAGGATCATTTCCCACTACCTTTTCGAGAACAAATTCTAGAGCGTTTGTCCGGTCATCCATATTTTTGTTTTCTTGATGGATTATCGGGGTTTTTCCAAATCCCCATTTCTCCTGATGGCCAAGAGAAAACAACTTTTACCTGCCCGTTTGGTACCTTCGCATATTGATGAATGCCATTTGGCCTTTGCAACGCGCCCGCTACATTCCAATTATGTATGCTGGCAATCTTCGGCGTGCTGGTAGGAGACATTATGGAAGTCTTTATGGATGACTTCTCTGTTTTCGCAAGCTCTTTCCCGTCCTGTCTTCGTAATTTAGATCGTGTCCTTCAACGATGCGAGGACACACATCTTGTTTTAAATTGGGAAAAGTGTAACTTTATGGTTCGAGAAGGTTTGGTTCTTGGCCATAAGATTTCGTCCAAGGGGATGGAGGTCGATAAGGCCAAAGTTGAAATTATCGAAAAACTTCCCCCGCCTTCCAACGTTAAATCCATTAGGAGTTTCTTAGGCCACGCAGGCTTTTATAGGCGTTTCATTCAAGATTTTTCAAAAATAACAAAGCCGCTTACTCGCCTCTTGGAAAAGGAATCTAATTTTGTCTTTGATAGCGAATGCGAGTCTGCATTTAATTTTATAAAACAAAAACTTATCAATTCACCCATTTTAGTGGCGCCCGATTGGACCCTTCCGTTCGAAATTATGTGCGACACTAGCGATATTGCCGTAGGAGCCGTTCTTGGCCAATGTGTAAACAAATATTTTCATCCTATTTATTACGTTAGCAAGACGCTCACTTCCGCACAAGTAAATTACACGATAACGGAAAAGAAACTTTTAGCCGTCGTTTTTTCTTTTGATAAGTTTCGCTCGTATATAACGCTATCTAAAGTTATCGTGTTTACCGACCACTCCGCCTTAAAATATTTATTAGCTAAAACGGACGCCAAACACCGTCTTCTTCGATGGATCCTCCTCTTGCAGGAGTTCGATTTAGAGATCCGGGATAAGAGGGGCGTGGAAAATTTAGCCGCCGATCACCTCTCCCGCTTAGAAAATCCTGCAGCGGAAGCACTCGTCGAATCTGACATAAATGACAGATTCCCTGAGGAACGCCTCCTTGCCATTACTACTAATTCATCTTCCCAGCCTTGGTTCACAGATTTTGCGAACTATTTAGTTGCGAGGGTGCTTCCACAAGACTTTTCGAGCCAGTAAAAGAAGAAATTCTTTTCTGACTTGAAATATTTCTTTTGGGAGGACCCTTTTCTTTTTCATATCTGCGCGGACCAAGCGGTCCGAAGATGTGTCACGGGTGTAGAGTGCACGCAAATACTTAGGCACTGCCACGAGGGTCTGGCTGGTGGGAATTATCAAGCTAACCGGACCGCGCGAAAGGCGCTCTAGGCGGGCTTCTTTTGGCCCACTCTATTCAAAGATGCTCACAATTTTGTGCGCGCATGCGATAGCTGTCAGCGGTTGGGTAACATCTCTCATCGCGACGAGATACCCTAAAATTTGTTTTTAGAATGCGAAGTCTTCGATTTATGGGGCATATATTTCGTTGGCCCCCTAACTCCATCTTTCAAAAATAATTATAATTTAGTGGCGGTCGACTACGTATCGTGGTGGTCGGAAGCGCAAGCTCTCCCCACCAACGATGCACGAGTCGTCGTTACTTTTCTTAAAAAACTATTTTCCCGCTTCTGCACACCTCGCGCTATTGTAAGCGATAGGGAGACGCATTTCTGCAACACCCAGATGGCTAAGACGTTAGCTAGATACGACGTCATGCACAAACTTGTCACCCCCTACCACCCGCAAACTAGTGGCCAAGTAGAGGTAGTCAATCGAGAGATTAAGCGTATTTTAGAGAAAACTGTTTCACTTAATAGGAAAGATTGGTCAATCAAACTCGACGATGCGTTGTGGGCTTATCATACTGAATACAAAACCGCAATTGGTTGTACGCTGTATCGATTAGTCTACGACAAAGCGTGTCATCTCCCCTAGAATTAGAACATCACACACTTTGGTCTTTAAAACTCTTAAATCTCGACGCTAACCTAGCCGCCCAAAATAGAAAACTGTAACTAAACGAGCTCGATGAATGGCGTGCAAATGCTTACGAGAGCAATAAGTTCTATAAGGAGCATTGTAAGTTTTATCATGACAGAAAACTCAATCCCCAAAAAACTTTTTCTCCGGGCGATCTCGTCCTTCTATATAATTCACGACTTAGACTTTTCCCCGGGAAACTTAGATAACGTTGGTCCGGCCCCTTCAAAGTTGAAGAGGTTTGTCCATATGAGACTGTATTCGTCTCACACCCGGATAGAGGCTCGTTTAAAGTGAACAGTCATCGCTTAAAATTATACATAGCAGGCGATCCTGTGGGCGGTAATTTCGAATCCATAACCCTCCTCGATATATAAACCGCCAAAATAGTCAAGCTACACGACTATAAACAAAGCGCTCCTGGGAGGCACCCCATGTTTATCTTTTTCGCTATTTTTTTACTTTTTCTTTGCTATTTTCTTAATAATGCAGGGTTCCTAAACTGCGCCTTCCCAACCTTCTTTCAGGGAAGCTTCTACCCCCCTCTCTTTATTTTCTTTGTACATATTGCCTTTCCTATTTGTTCCGCATACTTACGTTACAACATTGGGGACAATGTTGCACTTAAGTATGAGGGTGTTTTCTCGCTTTATTTTTCGAACTTCTATTTTCTGCACTGTATTTCTATTTTCTGCACTCTAAAAATTTAAAAATATATTCAAAACAATATATAACAACAAAACAAAACAAACAAACAAAAATTTGAAAATGAAAATCCCCCCAAATTTTTTTCTTTTCCTTTCTTTTTAACTCGAAAATTCCAAAAAACTTATAAAACAAAAATTCCAAAAAAACTTATAAAACAAAAATTCCAAAAAAATTATAAAACAAAAAATCCAAAAATATTTAGTTTCATTTTGTAAATATCTTTTTAAATATTTTTGTAAGTAATCTTCTCTCTCACCCCCTTCCTTTTTGTTTCTCATTCTTGTAAATAACATCACTTTTTAAGTTTTTTGCAAAACTTAAAAATCTAAAAAAAGAAGAAGATTAGAAGTCAAAAAAATTTGAAAATGAAAATCCCAATTTTTTTTCTTTTCCTTTCTTTTTAACTCCAAAATTCCAAAAAACTTATAAAACAAAAATTCCAAAAAAACTTATAAAACAAAATTCCAGAAAAATTATAAAACAAAAAATCCAAAAATATTTTGTTTCATTTTGTAAATATCTTTGTAAATAATTTTGTAAGTAATCTTCTCTCTCACCCCCTTCCTTTTTGTTTCTCATTCTTGTAAATAACGTCTCTTTTTAAGTTTTTTGCAAAACTTAAAAATCTAAAACAAAAAGAAGAAGATTAGAAGTCAAACAAAAATTAAAGAAAAAAAATGTTTTGAAACTAATAAATCAAATATTCCATTTCTTGATCTTCTTGCTATCCAAATATTTTGTTTTGAGTTTATTTATATGTGAATTTTATTAATTCTTTGTTTGTTAATTATTGATTGAAAAATTTAAATACCCGGGGTTAAGTTTTAAAGAATTCATTATGCTTTGTTAAAAATATCGAACTCGTTTTAGGCACTAATTCTCATTTTTCATTGATAGGAGCACATGTATTATGTTAGACAATAACGACTATAGAATTCAATAACGACTATAGAATTCAATAACGACTATAGAATTACACATATACATTAGGTCAATTTTATCTTTATGAAGTTAAAAAAATGATATTAGGAAAATAAAATTTCATTTTCCTAATAATCCAAAAAAATGGAGGTTCGAGAAAAAATTACCTCACCTCAATTTTAAATCCTCTTCATAAACCAACATCAATCCCCTTGGCAAATTTCACGATTCTAGTATTAATTCAAAAATCTTTTTGAGAGCATAATTTGTAAATTACATTATTTCCAGTAAAACTCCTATATACTAAAGTTCATATAATTCCAAACTATTTTCGTTAATCTAACCATTACAATTTCTGCTTTCTATTTGATTACATCAAGAAGTCTTTTGGCCAAAACTTTTGCGCTATTTAAATCATCTTCATAAATTTAGGACTTAACTCTTACACCCCGTATGTTTATTTAGATCTCTCTTATAATTAATTAAGCGGTAGCTAAACTTAGAATTTTTCTATTCCTTATAAGTTCACCTCAAACTTTTGCTCTGGAATAGCAAAAGCCTAAGTATGAGGGTATTTGATGAGTTGTAAATATACCTATTTTTATGTTAATTAGTTAAGTACTTTTCGTTTTCTTTTGTTGTTTTAGGTTAAATTTCTTTAATAAAATGCTCCTTTTATTATATATATTTTGCTAACCTAGTTTATTTAATTTTTCAGAAATTTTCAGAATTTTGCCAGAAACATCATGTGTCGCGCCTGTATACTATTGGTCACGCCCATGACAAGGGCGTGACACGTCAAAACCGTGGAAATCAGCAATTTTTGGATGAAATTGATGGACACGCCCGGCCACACACCCGTGTCGGATGACACGCCCCGTCTCCCGAGCCCGTGTCCATCCCGATCGATGAAATTCTCTCGACGTTCGTCGACCAACATGACACGCCCGTGTCAGCCAACCCGACATGCCCGTGTCACTTGCTCTCGACATTTTTCGCTCGACAATTTCTGTCTCGACACAATTCGCAAGACGATCGTCGACCAAGCCAACACGCACCCAGTCACGCCCGTGCCCTAAGGCATGACTCCTCAACCTGGCCCGACAAACTACCGCCGATGACTTTTGACACAGACGACACCCAGTTCAACCTCCCCGACACGCCCACCTTCACGCCTGTAACCTGGGGCGTGACCGCCACGTTTTCCGCCGCAACGTCAAATCGCCGTCAGATCACCGAAATCAGCTGTTGAATAGTGCTGACACGCCCCCCGATACGCCCATGTCGGAGGGCGTGTACTTGGAAATTTTTGGCTATAAAAGGGCAGCTGCTGTATGAGTTAAGGGTTCCAAATTTTTGAACCATTTTGATGAGTAAGGGCTGCTGTTTGGAGCTATTGTAGTGCTATGTAAGGATTCTCCCCCCTCCTTTTGAAATTTGTTTGTTTAAGCTTTTGTAATCAACCTGTTTTGTTAATAAAATCATTATTTTTCTTATCCTTACAAAGCTTTGGAATGTCTTTGAAGGCCTTATTCTCATCAATCTTATGTACTTTTGTTTTCATTTTCATATTGCGTGTGTGCGTGTATGAGTTAAAATTGTGAAACTTATTCTTTAAAATGAAAAACTGTTTGCCTAATTTTCATTTTTATCAAAATTTTAAGCCATTATTATAGCCGTTTTTCTTATCAAAATTGGTTAGACTTAGGATTTTTATTTTCATTTTCAGCAACTTTTTAAACTCTTTTACAAATATATAAGAATGAATCAAGCGTTATTTTAGTTTTCAAAAATTTTGATTTTAGCAAATACATAAAAAGATTTTTGCTCAAACAATTTTTATTTCAACTTTTATGCATTTCCAGCAAAATTTAACGGTAAAATACAAACGTTTTAATTTTTCAAGCACTTGCTTTCCTCGCCTTAATTTGAAAACTCTTTGCTCAAACAAATTTTATTTTGCCTTTTTATGCATTTCTACGGCATTCTAGCGGTAAAAATGCAGTTGTTTTAATTTTTCGATAACTTTGTTTTGCTTAATTTTTTTGCCTCCGTGCGTGCGTGTATGAGATAAGTTTATTGCTTTCTCCATTTATGTAGAGAGTGTGTGTGTGCGTATTTATTTCCGCCTACTCGTTAAGAGTTAAATGACGTGTCTTTAATTTTTCACCGACTCATTTGAGTAGAATTTGCAAGTGTGAGTATTTACTTTCTGCAGTGTGAGTATATAATTTTCTATTGCGTGTGTCTGTGTTTTAATTTCAGCAAGTGTGTGTGTTTTTATTTTCCGCCTACTCATTTGAGTTAAATGGCTGGATTTTATTCAAGTAGTACTTGTGTGTTTTTATTTTCCGTCTACTCATTTGAGTTAAATGGCTGGATTTTATTTAAGTAAGACTTGTTGTTTTTTACTTCCGCCTACTCGCTAGGAGTTAAATGGTCGGACTTCATTTCCCTCCTACTCATTTGAGTAGGACATGTCATTTTCAGTTTTTATTTACCGCGTACTCATTTGAGTTAAATGCCAGGTTTTTATCTTCTGCCTACTCGCTAGGAGTTAAATGGCCGGACTTTATTTCCCTGTAAATATTTGAGATGAACTTGTAATCGCATTTATTTCCGCCTACTCGTTTAAGTAGGACTTGCTTTCATTTCAGTCCTACTCGTTTGAGTAGGACTTGCAAATTTTCAGCCTTAATTTCTTGCCCACTCGTTTGAGTGGGGCTTGCAATTTCAATAATGCAATTTTCTCTTACTTGTAACTTAGTTTTATTTCTGTCTCTTTATTATGTGTTTGGATGAATGCGGGCGTTTTTATTTGTAGTAACTTTTCTAAAATTAGGTTATCTTGCTTTTCTTCTTATTTTATTTATAACACTTCAGCGAATAGTTTATAATGCTTGCCTAACCAAACTCATAAGCTATCCTCATTCTGATGAGTGGATAATCGCTTTTAACCCTCGGTATCGAAGAGAATTGGGATATAAAAAATGTTTTAAATAACTAAAGGTCTTATTTTTCTATTTAATTAAAAACTTAAGGTTTATCCCGGGTTAACGACGCGTAGAACCACATATCGATGTGTGGGCTCTATTTCCGCTATCCATACGCTAGCTATCCGAGAGGCCGTGCGTATGGACAGATCACCCCTGGGTAAAGAGAGTTCCGCACTAACCCTCGAGAGAGGAGGCGAGCTAACTCTACCGGATTGGGTTCCCCACCCAATAGCGGGGTTCTTAGCGTACTGTGGGCATTAAGAGGAATCCGTCGTTGGACGAGAGCCCAGTTGAATAGTCTTAATGTCCAGGTGAGCGATATTCCTAGAGATAGGTGAGCTCATTATTTTGGAACCTCCACGGCCAAGTTTTTGCTTTAATTAAATTGAAACTTTAGATCTCTAGTTATTTAAATCTATTTTTAATCCTAGCGTAATTCGATACCGAGTGTTATCTCTTCATCGATCTTTAATATTAATCTATTTTCATCCTATTTTAGTTAAAATTAACAACTTACTATTCCTGTAAAATAATAGTCCTTTCAGAGCAGTAGGGATAATCAACCCGTTCCTGGGAAATTTACGATCTGGATATTCCCCCGAATATTCTGTATTACTTGCGATAGGTGCACTTGCCTACCTAAGCAAGCTCGCGGTGATCAACTCATCGAACCAACCACCCACATAAGAGTCTGTTCGCGGGCTCCATCATGGGTCGATCTGAATTAGGTTGGGAGGTCGATTGGTGGCAATGCCTGGGGAGCACAGATAAACCCGGCTTGCCACACCACTAGGGTGGGTCGATCTGATGTGGTATTGCTCATGTTTATTATATGGTTCCCTGAGTGCGTGGAGCGTCTGGTGGTTCCTGGCGTTTGTGATATTGTTGTTCCTGAGGGCACTCATTGTGATTGGTAGATAGTATGATTGCAATGCATACAGGGAAGGAACCACTGCCCCGGGCAAGGGGTAACGTCATTATAATTGGTCAGCTAATGCTGACCATTGCTTTGTTTCCTGCTCTTGGGGTGGATGTCTATTTGCAGGTGGTGGTGAATTTAATTTAATTGAGCGAAAGGAAGGCTTGCTGCTTGAAGGCCCTTAAAGGCCATGCAAAGAATATTTGGATTTCATGTGTGGCCGGCCTGCGTGCCGATGAATGAAATTGTATATATTTGTAAAGAGTAACCTGTAAGGCCTTAAGGCCGTGAGCGTGTGTGTGTTATATACATTCCTGGGTTATGTATAAATGTGGCATTTATATATAGTCGTGGACATTCGGTATGTTGAGTTCTTATAACATAAAATGCTGCGCTAGAATTCTTTGAGTTAGGAAGCGAGTAAAGTAAGATTTGATATTCACACGTAATTCCGCCGTTTGTCTGTGAAATTTGTTGTGGGGCCCCGGCCGGACCCACCGTTATATTCCATGGGATGAGTGGAGGCGTTACAAAGTGATATCAGAGCTAGGTTTGAGATTTATTGGAGGGAGAACATAATTGAACACAATAATGTCCACTAGGAATGTTATACATGCATGTGAGAAGCGTGAATGTGAAGTCACTGTATATTTGCCATTATGAAATGGATGATTAATGGTGTTTTGTACATTGCTAGGTGACGAGGAGTGGTGCTGGGCAGTCTGAGCCCCAGCGATATGATGAGAGTGCGGCACCAGTTGAAGTGCCTACACCTCCCTCGGCGAAGACCATACGTGTGGTGACTGAGACGGTGCTTGCGGTGTTACAAGCACATCCTACTGGGCAGGCAAGGCCTGCAGGGGTGCCAGTACGGCAGGGTGCAAGACAAGAGCGCGTTGAAGTTGTGGTGGTTGAGCAAGCGGTAGATGAGAAGTTGAAAAGGTTTATGGAATTTCATCCACCTACTTTTGGTGGGACAGGTTCCCCAACGCAGGAGGAAGATTAGCTTGCAAGAGTAAAGAGGATCCTGACCGCAATCAGGACTGCGGAGGAGCAGAAAGTGACCTCAACCACTTTTCTGCTGGAAGGAGATGCGAGACTTTGGTGGGATGACGTGGAAGTGCATCACTTGGCAGGTCGAGGATTAGAGGAGGTCTCGATAGAGGAATTCTCCATATTATTTCTAGCCAAGTATTTGCCAGTGTCGCAACGCATTGCGATGGAAAATGAATTTCAACGTTTGGTGCAGGGTGAGACTGATATTGATACGTACTTGCATGAGTTTACCAAACTGGGGCGCTATGCGTGGTCTACTTTCGCTGAAGAGGCTCGGAAGACAAATCGATTTTATGAAGGACTGCGTGATGAGTTTAGGTTGGCACTCCCGAGTTCGGTGAACCAAGGCTACCAAGCATTAGTAGATATGGCCCGTGCGCTGGAGAAAGATTTGAAACGGGTGCAAGATAAGAAGAGCCTAGCGGTGGAGAAGCCAGAATTTAATGTTCCACAGTCGGAAGCATCAGAGTTTCGAAGACGAGATAAGAAAAGGTTCAGGCCTGCTGAATAAACCCCTCGACTATCTCTTCTGGGGCAACCGATGGGCAAGAACATGTTGAGACACGCACATGTTTTAACTGCGGGAAGCTGGGATATATAGCCCGCTATTGTTGGAATGACCCTCCAAGGGGTGAGAAAAAGATAGGTGCGTCTTATGAAGAAAAGGGTAAAGTAGTGGCCGAGTCATCTGCATCCCGGATGCAACCTCGACTACATAATCTTGAAGTGCAAGAGCCGCAAAGCTCAATCAATAAAGTTCAACCTCACGTGTTTAATTTGGAACTTCGAGAGGCTATTAAACGACCGATGAAAGATGATGCTGATGAGTGGAAATGAATGAGCTATGTGATTTGTTTTGATGTAAATCTAGCTTGTATGTCGTATCGGACAATGAACTGTTTGTGCACACCTTCTTTTATTTTGGTGATCAATCAATCAAGGTGGATGTATATGATGTTTGGATATATACCTATATGAATTTGTAGATGGACATATACTGGATGTACATATGTTAGCGATATGTATGTATGTATGTTAGGATATGTTATGTTTGTTTTGTTAGGATATGTTTGTTTTGTTAGGATATGTTATGTTTGTTTTGTGCGATGTCGTGGGGTGAGACAAGCTGCGGCCTCTGAGCTCTAACCAGGCTCGCTTTCTTCGGGTGATCTGTTGCTTATGGTGCAACAAGGAGTGCTCAGGAGAATGTCTGTAGTTGAGCTAAATTTGGGGACGAAATGTTTTGAAGGAGGGGAGGGTTGTAACACCCCCAAATCCCAATTTGGGTTCAGATTGGGTGACACGGCCTTTGACACGGGCGTGTCCCCGGGCGTGTCGTGCTTGGGTTGAGTGGCCTCGAGAAGAGGGAACATGCCCGGCGATACGGGCGTGTCAGGGGGCGTCTCCTCATCGGGGCGTCGAACTCCATTCGACGAATACACGACGGGTTGTGTCTGCTGCCGTGTAAGGGTACACGACCGGTGACACGGGCATGTCACTAGCCATGTCATTCTCAGGATTAACCCGGGGAATGCGTGTGCTGGTGGACATAGGTGTGTGTTGGGATACAAGACCTGGGACACGGGCGTGTTCCATGCCGTGTCCCGCTTGGGTTAAGTTGATATTATGTTGTGTGCGGTACACAACTTCTAGACACGGGCGTGTCGGCCATGACACGGGCATGTCGGCCATGACACGGGCGTGTAGGATGTGACACGTGCATGTCACACGGCCGTGTACTATTTGGGTTTGAGTCGGTTGTGTGCCGCTTAAGGGACACGGCCGGTGACACAGGCGTGTCACAGGGCATGTCAGGCCGTGTTCAGCCTTTTTCTGGGCAAATCAAGGCCGTTCTTTTCCCTTATCCTGGATCTAAGGGTCCGGGCCCTTCCCTATTGATAAATGGCCGAGAATGAGAGGTAAGCTCATTCATGAGCCATTTCTTCTTCTTCTCAAAGAGAGCGAGAGAGAGGGAGAGCAAGGGTGGAAGGAAACGGAGGAGGAAGCCAGATGCTGGAGGAGCTGCAGAGTGCAAAATCAAGATCCGAGATCGAATTCGTGGAGGCAAGGCCATGACGGTGATTTCCATCCGGCTAGTTTATGGCTCCAAAGCGATTGTCAAGGGTAACGATCTCCTTCTTGGACAATTGAAGTCCTTTCTTTATGTATGGCATGGAATCCTCCACCAAAAGGTGGAAAGCGTAAGTGATTCCAAGTTGAGTCAGCATCTAGAGCCGGAAGTGTTGAGTACGATATAGGCATGCTGTGTGATGCCCATCTGGATGGTTAGTCTGGATTGGTGATGCTTATGGGTCAACCGGAGAAGACTCTGTGTATTGTGTGGATCTGTATGAATTGTGAGTGTAAGCTCTTTTGTTTGGCTGATTGATCGGGGACACTTTGAGTAAGCTCCTTGTTGTGTGAGCGCGGTGGGCGGTAGTTGCTCTGAGAAAGCGAAATGTTGCGGCTAATCAGGAGGGAAGGCTGACCCGCGTCGAGTGGTGCGCTACTTACGATTTGAGCACGGGAAAGGCTGATCTACCCCTGATTATTTGAGAGTTCGATTGGTGGCAATGCCTGGGGAGCGCAAGATAAACCTGACTTGCTACACCACTAGGGTGGGTCGATTTGAATGAGGTTGGGAGGTCGATTGGTGGCAATGCCTGGGGAGCGCGAGATAAACTCGGCTTGCTACACCACTAGGGTGGGTCGATCTGAATTAGGTTGGGAGGTCGATTGGTGGCAATGTCTGGGGAGTGCAAATAAACCCGGCTTGCCACACCACTAGGGTGGGTCGATCTGCTGTGGTAATGCTCATGTTTAGTATAAGGTGCCTTGAGTGCACGGAGCGTCTGGTGGATCCCGACGTTTGTGATATTGTTATGCCTGAGAGCATTCGTTGTGATTGGTAGATAGTATGATTGCAATGCATATTGGATCGCGGCATGCCTTGGGAGAAGCTGCTGCTACTGATCGAGTTCTCATATAATAACAGCTACCAGTCTAGCATAAGGATGGCTCCTTGTGAGGCCCCGTATGGTCGGAGATGTAGGACTCCGCTGTCATGGATACAGGACGAGGATCCGAAGGCTTTGGGTTCGGAGTTTGTTGAGGACACCGAGGCTCAGGTGAGATTGATACGGGATAGGATGCTAAAGGCACAGAGCCGACAAGCTAAGTATTACGACACACGACATCGTCAGTTAGAGTTTCAGGTGGGGGACCAAGTGTTCTTGAAGATCCGACCAATGCATGGGGTTTCACGGGTGTGCGGTCGGAAGAAGAAGCTCATCCCAAGATATATAGGACCTTATAGGATCCGGGAGCGGATCGGTCCCTTGGCATACAGGATGGAACTGTCGCCGGAGCTGGCGAACCTGCACGATGTGTTCCATGTATCCTCTCTCAGGAGGGCTCTACTATGCTCAGAGCTGCAGATTACGGCCACGGATGGGACGGTAGCATCTGATCGGTCAGTTCACCTGGAATCGGTCCGGATCGACGACAAAGGGGTATGAGTCTTGTGCCGCAAGAAGGTTCCATTGGTCAAGGTCCTGTGGATGAATCATGGGTGAGAGGAGCACACATAGGAGCCTCAGGACTTGATGCAAAATAGGCACCTGGAGCTTTTCAGTCAGGTATTACTCATAACCTCTCGGGATGTTACAATTTTCCTTTCATATTTGAAACCCCGTAGGCCTAACTAGAATTTCGAGGACGAATTTTTTTGTTATATATTGGGATTTCTAACATCCCTCAAACAACTATACCCCTAGGAGTGGTTTTGTCATGACTAGGTCATGACAAAACCCTAGGAAGCCCAAGAAGGCCAAGTAAACCTAGGGATGTAGGTGAGACCACTATGGTCTGCAAATAGTAGATTTATGAACCTGATAATACGTTTGCAGTCAATTTTATTAGGATATTTTCGGGGTTTTAAAGCCAATCATGTCTTGTAAAGTACTTGTTTTGATTCCCCTTTGTATATATTTTTGTCGCTAATGCATTTTTTCTGCTTTTTGCAGGTTTTCACGGCTTTCAGCCGAAGTTTGCTGTGACACGCCCCAAGGTCACGCCCTACCAGGGCGTGTACCTAGGGCGTGTACCTAGAGGAATGAAGCAATTGGTCCGAAACTGCATTCCGTGGAAACTTTGTGTACACGCCCTCAGTCACGCCCGTGACACACCCGACACGGGCGTGTACTATAGGCGTGTCCCCAGGTTCCGAGGAATTGCCGCAGCGCGCTCGTCTTTCCCGCTCCACCGCCGCACCGAAAGTGTCACGCCCCAGGGTCACGCCTGACCCGGGCGTGACATATGGGCGTGTACTTCAGCAATTCCGCCCGTCACCTCCAGAATTCAATTCCTGCCCGAAAAAGTCGCGCCGAATGTGTCACGCCCCAGGGTCACGCCCGACCAGGGCGTGACAGGGGGGCGTGACCTGACCCGAAAAAATTCTATAAATAGAGCCCAACTCCAGGGGTTTTAGGACAACTTTTCGCTTTGAGAGGGGAGGTTCTGTCCTTTGTTTTTCTGAACTTTTAAGCATGTATTTTCATTTCTAGTTCGTAGCTCTAGCTTTATGCTTTTCCTGTATTAGCTCCTAGCTTCTTTCTGTAGTATGACGCTAATGATAGTGTAGTTTCCTTTTCATGTTCTTGTAATCTCTCATTTTCAAGCTGTAGATCACTGTTTCTCTTAATAAAAAGTGTTGTTTTATTTTTCGTTCCTGCTCTGTTTTCAGTATTTTTCTTCTACTCATCTCCCTCTTCCACCTCACCATGATTAACTAATCCTCTATGTACTCGATCTAATTGATCCGAGGTTCGAGTGATTAGGTTATGATGCTTTGAATTTTACCTTTTCTTTTTAGGGTTTAGCTTTGAATTACTCTTGATTTATCACGGGTTGGAGGTATATTATCGATATATACTCTCCACCTTTGCTTTCATTCTGGGCTAGCCGAGAGGCCGAAGGTTTGAAATGAGCACTCAAGAGTAAAGGGAGTTGTTCGCACCCCTCGAGAGAGGCAGACGTTCAAATCTCCCGGATTGGAGTAAAATCCATTAGAGGGGTTCACCGCGTAAAGCGAGTTTTAGGCCTCCGATTTAGGCGAAAGTCGGTCGGACCTTCCTAAACTCAGTTAGGCACGGCCTTCGAGAGAAGCGTGTCAATATTCATGGAACCTCCACGGTCAAAGACCTTTACCCTAATTAGCTTAGGTTTATTTATCGTATTTTTCTAACCACTCTTGCCGAGGTGATTTCTGATCGAGTGCATTTTCCTTTCATCGTTACTAAGCTTAAGTTAATCGCTCTTTTAGCTCTCTTTATCTTTTCATACAAGTAGTTCTCTTCTTTTAGTACATTTAGCCAAACCTTATTTTGCCGTCGATAAAATAATAGATTTCGTGTGAGTAAGCTTACTCAACTGTTCCCGGATTTCAATACGACACTTGTGTCCCCTAGCTGCATTTTGATAGGTATACTTGCCTTGATGAATTGTTAGTTTGGTATTTTCTCTTTGCAGATATCTCAGAGACAATCAAGTTTTTGGCGCCGTTGCCGGGGAAGCAACGCTTGTTGATAAATTGAAAACGCGAATATATTAATTTTATCACTTCTCTTTCTCAGCCTCCTTCTTAATTTTTCCGCCTACTCACTTGAGTTAATTGGCTGGATTTTGTTAAGTGTGCGTACTTTTAATTTTTCCGCCTACTCACTTGAGTTAATTGGCTGGATTTATTTCAAGCAAGTGTGCGTATTTTATTTTTCCGCCTACTCACTTGAGTTCATTGGCAGGCTTTATTTCAGTAGAGTGTGTTTACTTTCTGTAGAGTGGGTGTGTTTTAATTTTCTGTCGAGTGCGTGAGTATAGCTTTTAATTTCCGCTTACTCGCACAGAGATAAGTGGCTGGATTTTAATTACCGCATTCGTAATAGAAACCCACATCACAAAATTTTCTACACCACCTAACTCTCTCGAAAAGGGCAAAGTGGCTCTAAATGCCACTATCTTGTCTAGTACCTTGCGAACCCTTCACCGGGTAGCCCTTGGGAAGTTCGGGAGTTAAAATATAAAAAAATCTATTTCAAAAATTTTTTTTCTAACTTCATTAGCTTTTTTACTTTTTAGTCTTGCTTCTCCTCTTTTCTTCTAGTGTATGACCCGCGGTAGTCCGTCGGTTACTTTGGACCTGGACCACGAAATTGAGCGTACTCTTCGGAGAAGATCGCGATTTCAAGGCCCTACTACCCAAGTGCCGGTTGAGGATTCCGAGTCATTTTCTTCCTTAAGAATGGCAGAACCCAACGTGGAGGAAGTCGTGCAAAGGCCTATGTCCTATTATGCACGACCAAATCTCGAGGGTACAGAAACTAGTATAGTTCGCCCTGCAATAAATAATAATAATTTTGAACTGAAGCCTAGCATAATTCAAATGGTGCAGCAGTATGTGCAATTTGACGGGCTTCAAGATGAAGACCCGAACGCACACATAGCCAGCTTTCTTGAGATTTGTGACACCTTCAAGATAAACGGTGTCACAAATGATGCTATTAGGCTAAGATTATTTCCTTTCTCTCTTAGAATTAAGGCTAAGCAGTGGCTGAACACCCTTCCTAAAAATAGCATAACTACTTGGACGCAATTAACTGAAAAATTTTTGGCCAAGTATTTTCCGCCTGCTAAAACTGCTAAACTTAGGAATGACATTTCTGCCTTTGGACAAATAGACTCAGAGACCCTTTATGAAACCTGGGAAAGATTTAAAGAATTATTAAGACGATGCCCACATCACGCTCTGCCTGTATGGTTGCAGGTGCAGACGTTTTATAATGGGCTAAATCAAAGCACGAAGCAAATGATAGACGCAGCTTCTGGCGGTACTTTAAACCATAAGACCCCGGAAGCAGCTCTTGAGCTGTTTGAAGACATGGCCATGAACACTTACCAATGGAATGTGCCTAGGTCCCGCCCAAACAAACCTGCAGGTCTCTTTGAAGTGGACAACGTCTCACAACTCACACTGCAAGTTGAAATATTAAGCAAAAAAATTACGGAGATGACTGCTGCCTCCGCCCCTCAGGTATGGGAATCTGCAACTCCTCCCGCCGAACATTTGGATTATGTAAATAATATGCCTAGAACTGCTTTTAATAATTTTTCTGCTGCGAATTATCATCCTCCTGGTTTTAATTTTCCGAATAGTTATAATCCTGCGTTAAGAAATCATCCGAATTTTTCGTGGAGCAATCCATCGAATGCTGTGCGCCCGCCACCGCAAAGTGATTTTTCTGCTCCA
This sequence comes from Platanthera guangdongensis, assembly GCA_039583875.1. Taxonomy (NCBI): domain Eukaryota; kingdom Viridiplantae; phylum Streptophyta; class Magnoliopsida; order Asparagales; family Orchidaceae; genus Platanthera; species Platanthera guangdongensis. The sequence goes on along the minus strand of CM077157.1, from coordinate 90,893,423 downwards.
CCCCCACCTCCTCCTCAAAGTTTTCCAAAACCTCCAAATTTGGAGGAAGTGTTTTCAAAATACATGAATGCTAATGACGCTACGATTAGGACCTTAACCGGAAGTGTTAAAAACTTAGAAAATCAGGTAGGACAGCTCGCTAAAATGATTTCTGAGCGACCCGTAGGGTCTCTTCCTTCCAATACCGAGCCCAACCCGAGAGAGCAAGCGAAAGCTATAACTCTTCGGAGTGGGAAGAAAGTTCCTGGTATGGTAAGTGAAGAACCCGAGGCAAGCTCCGCTCCCGTTTTTAAAAATCCAAGCTCCGCTCCCGTTTTTAAAAATCAAAGCTCCGCTCCCGTTTTTGAAAATCAAAGCTCCGTTCCCCTTTTAAAAATTCCATCCTCTGCCGAAGAAATTATCACCCCTATCGTAGAAAAAGAATTCACTCCACCACCCACCTTTAAAAATAATCCATCCCCGCCATACCCTTCCGAACTTAATAAACAACGACAGGATGATCAATACACCCGTTTTTTGGAAATGTTTAAGCAAATCCACGTAAATCTGCCTTTCCACGAAGCCATATCCCAGATGCCGAAGTACGCAAAATACCTTAAGGACCTCCTAACTAACAAGAAGAAGTTAGAGAACCTTTCTCATGTCACGTTAAATGCCGCGTGCTCGGCGGTTTTGACAAACGGATTACCGAAAAAAATCAGTGACCCGGGTAGTTTCTCTATCCCGTGTGTCTTTGGTGATCTCTTTGTCAAACACGCTTTAGCCGACTTAGGTGCGAGTATTAATCTTATGCCCCTCTCGTTGTTTAAAAAGTTAGGAATTGGTAGTCTCAACCCCACACGAATGAGTATCCAGCTAGCCGACAGGTCAGTCAAATACCCGTTAGGAATAGTGGAGGACGTCCTAGTCAAAGTTGACAAGTTCATCTTCCCGGTGGACTTTGTCATTTTGGACATCGAAGAAGACGTCGAGGTTCCCTTGATCCTTGGCCGACCCTTCCTTGCCACCTCCCGAGCTATCATTGACGTAAGCAATGGTAAGCTCTTCCTTCGAGTGGGCGACGATGAGGTAACTTTCTCCATCACCCCCTCGATGAAGAACACACTAGCTAATGATGACTCCTGTTTTTTCATGGATACCGTAAGTGAAGAATCCTTCTCTCACACCTCTGCTTTTGAAGAAGAATTTTCAAATTTTTGTTCCTCTCCTCCTCCTCCAACTGAATCTCTACACCTACGTGAAGAATCCTCCACCCGCCTTTCTGATTTTGAAAAAGAATTCTTTGATTTCTGTTCCTCTTCTACTTTTCCAAATGAATCGCTGCACGAAGCCGCCATGGCCGATAGCAACACCCCTTTTAATTTTACATATAAAAAAGTGTACGAGGACATAGTTTTTGAAAAAGAACAAATTTCCAAAACCTCGTATGATGACCCCCCTACCTTGGAACTGAAAGAACTACCAGAGCACCTTCAATACGCTTTCTTAGAAAAGGACTCTAAGCTGCCTGTCATAATTTCGGCCTACCTCACGGATGCACAAAAAAATAAACTTCTTTCAATTTTACAAAAGCATCGCCAAGCTATTGCTTGGCAGATATCTGATATCAAGGGCATAAGCCCATCTTTCTGCACTCATAAAATCTTAATGGAAGATAATTCTCGTAACTCTATACAACCTCAGCGCCGTATAAACCCAAACATGAAAGACGTAGTTAAGGGCGAGGTTATGAAATTGTTAGACGCAGGAATTATCTATCCTATATCCGACAGTAAGTGGGTTAGCCCAGTACAGGTAGTACCAAAGAAGGGAGGGATAACGGTCGTAAGTAATGAAAATAATGAATTAATCCCGACTCGGACGGTGACCGGATGGCGAATGTGTATAGATTACCGTAAGTTGAATGACGCCACCCGCAAGGATCACTTCCCCTTGCCGTTCATTGATCAAATTTTAGAACGACTTTCCGGACATAGCTTTTATTGTTTTCTCGATGGCCTCTCGGGGTATCTTCAAATCCCCATCTCCCCCGAGGACCAGGAGAAAACTACGTTTACTTGTCCCTTCGGCACCTTCGCCTACCGAAGAATGCCGTTTGGATTGTGCAATGCGCCGGCTACATTCCAACGATGTATGCTCGCCATCTTTGACAAGTACGTAGAAAGCATTATGGAAGTCTTCATGGATGATTTCTCCGTCTTCGGGAATTCCTTCGATAGTTGCTTAGAGAACCTCGAAAAAGTCTTAGAGCGATGCGAAGAAACTAACCTCGCCTTAAATTGGGAAAAATGTCATTTTATGGTAAGGGAAGGGTTAGTTTTGGGACATAAAATTTCTGAAAGGGGTATTGAAGTAGACGTTGCGAAAATAGAAGTTATCGAGAAACTGCCGCCACCTACGAACATAAAAGCCATAAGAAGTTTCCTGGGTCATGCGGGTTTCTACCGCCGCTTCATAAAGGACTTTTCCAAAATCACCAAGCCTCTTACCCATCTCTTAGAAAAAGACGCCCCATTCATCTTTGATGACCTCTGTCTAGCTGCCTTCAATTTAATAAAAGAAAAATTAGTTAATGCGCCAATCATGATAGCTCCGGTGTGGGATCTTCCATTTGAAATAATGTGTGATGCGAGTAGTTATGCGGTGGGAGCCGTACTAGGTCAACGTATTTCCAAAAACTTCCACCCCATTTATTACGCTAGTAAAACACTCACATCTGCACAGGAAAATTACACCACAACCGAGAAGGAGCTCTTAGCGGTAGTATTCGCATTTGACAAATTTCGCCCTTATATTACTCTTTCGAAAATCATTGTTTTTACGGACCACTCGGCCCTCAAATATCTTCTCTCTAAAACGGATGCCAAGCCTCGCTTGATTCGCTGGGTCTTACTCCTCCAGGAGTTTGACTTAGAGATCCGTGATAAGCGAGGTGCCGAGAACTTGGCCGCCGACCACCTTTCGCGCCTAGACAACCCGTTTATCGAGCAATTAGATGAAAATTCTTTTCATTACTATTTCCCTGATGAGAAGCTTTTCGTAATTAACACATCTACTTCTCCTTGGTTTGCCCGCATCGCCAACTATCTAGTGGCCCGTGTGCTCCCAAAAGAGTTTTCATCTCAGCAAAAGAAGAAATTCTTTTCTGAGCTGAAGAACTACTTTTGGGAGGACCCGCATCTTTTTAAAGTCTGTGCAGACCAAGTGATCAGGAGGTGTGTTTCCTTTGAGGAAGGATTAGATATTATTAAACATTTGCATGAAGGACCGACAGGTGGGCACTATCAAGCTGCTCGCACCGCTCACAAAGTGTTAAGCGCGGGTTTTTACTGGCCCAGCCTGTTTAAAGACGCGCATGCCTTTGTGAGTAGGTGTGATAGTTGCCAACGGTCGGGGAATATTTCGAATAAAAATGAAATGCCACAAAATTATTTCCTAGAGTGCGAAGTTTTCGACCTCTGGGGGATTGATTTTGTCGGCCCTTTTCCTTCTAGCTTCGGGAATAAGTATATTTTAGTTGCCGTTGATTATGTTTCACGTTGGGCCGAAGCCCAAGCTCTTCCTACGAATGACGCCCGAGTCGTAGTTAATTTCCTCAAAAAATTATTTTCTCGATTCGGTACGCCGCGCGCTATCGTTAGTGATAGGGGTTCCCATTTCTGTAACGCGCAATTTTCAAAAATCCTAACTAAATATGACGTTACTCATAAGCTTTCCACTGCCTACCACCCCCAAACTAACGGACAAGTCGAAGTAGTAAATAGAGAAATAAAAAGAATTTTAGAAAAGACTGTTTCAACTTCTAGAAAAGACTGGTCCGCCAAATTAGACGATGCTCTATGGGCCTACCGAACAGCGTACAAAACCGCCCTCGGCTGTACGCCATATCGGTTGGTTTATGGAAAATCGTGTCATTTACCCGTAGAGTTAGAGCACCGCGCCTTTTGGGCCTTACGATTTTAAAACTTCGATCCCCACTCTGTCGGCGATTTTAGAAAATTTCAACTTAACGAACTCGACGAGTGGCGCTCTTACGCATATGAAAATAACCGACTTTATAAAGAGCGGACGAAGCGTTTACACGATCGACATCTTAGGCACCCAAAAATCTTTAAGTCGGGCGACCAAGTGCTTCTTTATAATTCTCGTTTACGTTTATTCCCGGGTAAATTAAAATCACGTTGGTCTGGGCCTTTTACTGTTTTAGAAGTCTTTTCTTATGGTACTGTTTTAATTTCTCACCCTGATAAGGGTACTTTCAAAGTGAATGGTCAGCGTCTTAAACTGTATTTCTGTGATGATGTCAGTCTAAACCCTGTTAACTCTATCTTTTCGGTCCTGACATTTGATTAATCTGAACATTATTTTACTCACAAACTTTGACATTTATTCGAACTTATTTTTAAAACAATATTTGGGACAATCTTATTTTGATGCGTCGAGCTCAAACGACGCTTTAAACAAAGGGCGCTCTTGGGAGGCAACCCAAGTTATCTTTTTCTGTTTTCTTTCTTTTACACTTTTTGCCCCGCCTGGCTCCGGCAAGCTGAAACTTCTGCGATCGCCTGCTCCAACGGTTCTGCTTCCATGCCAACGTCCGCCCGACGACGTTTCATGAAGATCCACAGCACAAGCATGGAGGAGCGGCATCACTCAACTTGCCCTGCAAAATAAAACCGGGGAAGTACCTGCTTTTCAATTCTGTCTTTTATTTCTGTACTTTACTTTTCTCTCGTTCTCCGACCTCCTTCTCCATTGCGGACAATGTAGATTTTCAGCTTGGGGGAGGACTTCCTCCTTCTTTTTGTTTTCTTTTTGTTTTGTAAATATCCCAAAAAAATCCAAAATTTCAAAAAAATTTCATAAAACTCTTATATATATATAGCTGCATTTTGGTATTTCAATAAGTACCCCATGTTTATGTTTTGTTTTTCTCAAACTTCTTTATAAACAACGTAGTTAATTATAATTTTTCTAATCATTCTTTTTAATCATATTTCACAAGTAAAATGTTGGCCATGCTGTGTTTCTAATTCACGGTAGCATGTTAAGGTAAAATATTTCTCTAAACCGTGCATTTCTATTATGGTTTTTCGTTCTTTATTTTCTTTACTTTCTCTAAAAATTTATCATCCACTATTTTCCTTTTCGTCTTTAGATGATTTTTGTAAGAACATATTTTGAATAACGTAGTAGATATGAACGATCCAAGTGACATATTATTTTTATTTTCAAGATAATTTCATCAATCTTCTTTTATTATCTCGAACTTGCTTTTTGAAATTTATCGACTCTATGTTTTAAATAAATTTTAAAAAAAATGCGTGAAAATGATTTAGGCCATTTTTGTTTACGTTTGAGCTTTCTTGCCAACCTAAACTCTTTTACCACTAGTTAGCCGCTTTTGAGCCTTTTTTCCAAATTCATTTGATAAACTCCACACACCATTTCATTTCCACCAAAGCCCAAATTCCTACCTATCTAATCACGCTAATTTTGTTTGATAGTAAATTTTGTCTTATCTGTGGAGATATTGTTGAAAAAGGTGTACTCAAAAGCAATAAATTGAAAAAGAAGAAGAAAACAAAAATGAATGAAAAAAAAAGAATAATAATAAAAAAAAGAGATAAAAAAAATCATAAAGAGAAAAAAAATAAATTTATTTATACATATTTTGTTTAAAATAAATTTATTTTTTTGAAACTCGTTGTTTTGGTTTAGTGTGATTTTTAAGCCTCCATGTTTATATTTGAATTCCACTCCTATTCATATTCCTAAACCAAACGTTTCGGTCCTATTAAGTCCTTTTGATTCACGCCCCTTTTTTTTAATTTTATTTAACAACTAAGAAAAGAAGAAAAGTAAATCAGTTTTAGTTTTGGATTTAAACTTAGATTTTTGTTATTTAATTGATATAATTATAATGAATTGCTTGGATCTAGTAATAACTCAATACGTTCTTTTCATTTTCATTGCCTTGCTCAAATCTATTTAAAGAATTTTGTCAAAATTCTGGATGATTTATTTTTATTAAGTAAAGTTTATAAAAGTTAAAACCATACCTAAATAATTGTTTTAGATTTACGTTTTACATTCTCCCTGCCAAGAATTTCGCATAGTACTTGTGTGAGTATGATTAAAACTTTTTGAATTAGTCACTTTTTATGATTAGCTTGTCTTTATATCTTTGCTTGGGGACAAGCAAAACTTAAGCTTGGGGGAATTTGATAATACGTTTGCAGTCAATTTTATTAGGATATTTTCGGGGTTTTAAAGCCAATCATGTCTTGTAAAGTACTTGTTTTGATTCCCTTTGTATATATTTTTGTCGCTAATGCATTTTTTCTGCTTTTTGCAGGTTTTCACGGCTTTCAGCCGAAGTTTGCTGTGACACGCCCTAAGGTCACGCCCTACCAGGGCATGTACCTAGGGCGTGTACCCAGAGGAATGAAGCAATTGGTCCGAAACTGCATTCCGTGGAAACTTTGTGTACACGCCCTCGGTCACGCCCGTGACACACCCGACACGGGCGTGTACTATAGGCGTGTCCCCAGGTTCCGAGGAATCGCCGCAGCGCGCTCGTCTTTCCCGCTCCACCGCCGCACCGAAAGTGTCACGCCCCAGGGTCACGCCTGACCCGGGCGTGACATATGGGCGTGTACTTCAGCAATTCCGCCCGTCACCTCCAGAATTCAATTCCTGCCCGAAAAAGTCGCGCCGAATGTGTCACGCCCCAGGGTCACGCCCGACCAGGGCGTGACAGGGGGGCGTGACCCGACCCGAAAAAATTCTATAAATAGAGCCCAACTCCAGGGGTTTTAGGACAACTTTTCGCTTTGAGAGGGGAGGTTCTGTCCTTTGTTTTTCTGAACTTTTAAGCATGTATTTTCATTTCTAGTTCGTAGCTCTAGCTTTATGCTTTTCCTGTATTAGCTCCTAGCTTCTTTCTGTAGTATGACGCTAATGATAGTGTAGTTTCCTTTTCATGTTCTTGTAATCTCTCATTTTCAAGCTGTAGATCACTGTTTCTCTTAATAAAAAGTGTTGTTTTATTTTTCGTTCCTGCTCTGTTTTCAGTATTTTTCTTCTACTCATCTCCCTCTTCCACCTCACCATGATTAACTAATCCTCTATGTACTCGATCTAATTGATCCGAGGTTCGAGTGATTAGGTTATGATGCTTTGAATTTTACCTTTTCTTTTTAGGGTTTAGCTTTGAATTACTCTTGATTTATCACGGGTTGGAGGTATATTATCGATATATACTCTCCACCTTTGCTTTCATTCTGGGCTAGCCGAGAGGCCGAAGGTTTGAAATGAGCACTCAAGAGTAAAGGGAGTTGTTCGCACCCCTCGAGAGAGGCAGACGTTCAAATCTCCCGGATTGGAGTAAAATCCATTAGAGGGGTTCACCGCGTAAAGCGAGTTTTAGGCCTCCGATTTAGGCGAAAGTCGGTCGGACCTTCCTAAACTCAGTTAGGCACGGCCTTCGAGAGAAGCGTGTCAATATTCATGGAACCTCCACGGTCAAAGACCTTTACCCTAATTAGCTTAGGTTTATTTATCGTATTTTTCTAACCACTCTTGCCGAGGTAATTTCTGATCGAGTGCATTTTCCTTTCATCGTTACTAAGCTTAAGTTAATCGCTCTTTTAGCTCTCTTTATCTTTTCATACAAGTAGTTCTCTTCTTTTAGTACATTTAGCCAAACCTTATTTTGCCGTCGATAAAATAATAGATTTCGTGTGAGTAAGCTTACTCAACTGTTCCCGGATTTCAATACGACACTTGTGTCCCCTAGCTGCATTTCGATAGGTATACTTGCCTTGATGAATTGTTAGTTTGGTATTTTCTCTTTGCAGATATCTCAGAGACAATCAGAACCCTAGTTTAAGATGATCATGGGGCTTCACCAAAAATTCAAGACCCCATCATGGCCTCACCAATCCATTGTAAGGTTCATCTGAACCCTAAGGGTCCATTGGAGTCGACTCATGGTGGCCAAGTTGACCTAGAACCACTCTAGGCCTAAAATGGGCAATGTGCCCTAACTAAAGGTAGTGTGCCCTAGTAAAAGGCCAACTAACCCTACCCGGGGTATTTCTAAACCTAAAGTGGGGTCAATGGGTCACTAAGGACCCATGGAAGGTAGTCAAATTGGTTAAGTTGACCAAGGTCAACTCTATCCATAAATGGGTCAAACTAGCCTACTTAGGGTCAATTGGCCAACCCCTAGCCAGGTGGACACCACCCATGCCCTACTAACCCTAAGGTGGGGTCAATGGGTCACCAAGGACCCATTGGGGTCAAACTTAGGACTAAGTTGACCTAAGTCAACTCTAGCCCTGAAGTGGTCAAAGTGCCCTTACCATGGGACAAATGACCTCCAAGGTGCCAAGTCAGCCCTACCCAACCCTACCTAGGCCTTAGGGGAGATCAATGGGTCACCAAGGATCCATTGGTGGCAACCCAAAAGGTCAAAAAGACCAAAGTCAACCCAATCCTACTTTGGGTCAACCTAGCTCAAATGGGCTAGCCCAAGCTCAAGCCTCCTCATGTCGCTTCTTTAGGGAATAATGTGCATGTATGGGCTGCAAATAGTCCTCCAAGTTGATCAAGTCAACTTGGTGACTAGGAGAGAGGGTGAGCTCCATTCCATGTTAATGGAGGAGAGAGAAAATAAGAAAGAGGAGGGATGAAGCGGCTCGGCCAAGGGGAGGCCAAAGGCCACCTTTAATGGCTGAATTCAACTCCCCTAGGGAAGGGGAGAAGTTTCCAGCCTTTTCCCCGGCCACCAAAGGCCTGGTTCATCCCCCTCCTCCATGGCCGAGCCTAGCCATTAATGGCTTTAATGGACATTGATAATCCAACCCCTCTTCTCCCCAACTGAGGCTTTAAACACCATCAGTAGGTCGAGAGAAGACTTTCCCAATCCTTACCTGAAGAAATCGATCCCCCCCACTATACAGTTGCAGAAATCGAGTGGCGACACCTTCAAAAATGGTTTCCCGACGATCTTCTCGACTTCAGGCGCCGGCAAGGTCCTCCTTCTCTCCTTGCCTCATGGTTAGATCATAGCAATGCTTAGGTTCAAGGTTCGGGCTCAATTGAGCCTGAACCAATTCCTAGTTTTCATGGTTTCGGGCCGAGAAATCTTATTGGTAGAACCGCCGAAATCCACCCCTCCGGTGGTTGTGTCGCCGCCAGTCGATAGCCACCATCTCGATGGAGGTGTTGGTGGCGGTGGCCGGCCAGGGAAGTGCCGGGATGGGCGGCAGTGGCGGTTGGTAGTGGCTCCAGGCTCGGGCTATCTCAGCCATTGGCTGGAGGAAGACAATGAGCCTGGGCCATTGGATCTGCGCCAAAATTCGTGCACCAGATTTGATAAGAATCATTTTAATTTCATTTTTATTTCATTTCTATCACACTATTTGTAGTAGATGGGTTTAATTTTTAAAAATACTTAGACTCATCTACTGAAAAAGTTACCAACATGAAGTTTGTATCCCTAAGGGTCTACGTTTATTCAAAATTGATTTGAACCAATTTGGACCTGTGGTTGGACTAGGGCACCCATTTTGGTGGGACCTATACCTAGGGCTATCTTGAGATTAAAATGGGTGCCCACTCTTCATCCCTTGTCCAAATAACCTGAAATTTGGGCAGGGGGTCACCCTTAGCTATACCTAGGGCCAGCACAAAAATGGGAATTTTTGGAGATACTTTGGCTATGTTTTTAGTTTTTATTTAATAATAGTAGGGTAATTTAATTAGGAGGCCTAATGACCTCCAAACCCTCTCAATTTTGGTGAGTGGTCTCTGGCCTCCTGATATGTCTCTTTATAAATTTTCACCTCATTTGGATGTGTTTTGGATAGGGAATGACCTAACCCTAGTTTTACTTTAATGAGGGGTTCTTAAGTAACCCTAGTTGAGTGGTCAAATCACCTCAACAGAGGCTGAGATTTTGACCACTGACTTGGCATGACCTTTAACACCCTCATAGGGATTATGGGGTGATCTAGGGTAGTTTTGCCCTAGGATCCAAACTCAATCCCTAAGGACGGGCTTTTGAGTGTTGTGAAGGGCATGAGGTCAAATGCCCTTGTATGATCTTGCAACTTTGTAGAAATGATGCTAGGGTAGCCCAAGTCCCTTGGTATGAATCTTAGAGGATTTGGAGATGGATAGACATCTCAAATCCCTAACCCTAGTTTAGGGCATAATCACTTTTTGTGTAGAATAAGCCACCAAAACTTACTAAAAAGGTGTGAAACTTAGGTAGCATGGACTCAAAGTTAGATAGGACCTCTGGTGAATTTATTGGAATTTTATGAGTAATATTACTAGCACTCCTTTCGTTATACATGATGTGGCCCTAAATGGTATTTTATTTATTATGATCACACTGTACATTATAGACTCATGAAATTTGGGCAGAAGATGTTTTAAGTCAAAATGATTATTCCTGAATTTTGTTATAAATTTTAGTTGAACAACTTTAGTACTTTCTTCACAAGTTTTAAAAGGTGCAATTATGGTCAATAAATTATTTAGAGCTATTTACTTATTGCAAATTGTGAAATTAGGTCTATGATAATTTTAGGTCAATAACCACTTGGAGAAATTAATTCATGATTTTTAAATGACTATTTGCAGTTTATACTTTACAAACCCATAATTTTAGGGATCTGATTTATAATTTATTCAGAGCTTATTTCCTGCTAAAAAATTGGGAGACACTGGATTTTATGTTAAATAGTCATATTGAATTTATCATAAAGTTTGTAGAGCATTTGCTTGTATGAAATGGGTACTTCATGTTCAAACTTGGATTTTTGGATTACTAGAATAAATAAATAAATTATCTGATAAATTAGGAAAAATTATGAATTTCTGGATTTAGACTAAACATGTCATTATAGCCCTCCAATAATATTATAGGGGTACTGGGTGATTATTTTGTGTACCTCCCATTATACACTTCATATAGCTTAGGTTGGTCTACATTTAGTAAAATCACAGAAATTGAGTTGGAATAAGAATTTGGGCACACGAGTTGGGGTTAGAGATTATGCTGTTTCGATAAACAATTGGGGGCATCTCTGGAAAACAGGTTGAGTAAAGTGTGGAGTTGGCTAGTGTTAGGCGGTGCTCGAGATCGATAAAAGATCGTCTTCCCCGTGGGGAGGAAGTGTCAAATACACTAGAGTTAGACTCAATACAACATCTAAGGAACTAGGAGTTGGGTATCAACCAATATAAAATAAGTGCCTTACGAAAGGGAGCTTTGGGCGTAATCCCATCGTAGTTCCTAGTGCCTTCGAGAGCCCTTCACGGGGTATACCTGGGGCAGTCCTGGGCTAACCTAAATAGTAGGTAAAACTAAAATGCAAGAGTAATTAGAAATAATTTAGGGTTGCACTCACACTCCCCGGGGTTATGGGAGTTAGGTTAGGTCACTTGGGCAGTAGTCTCGGTGGATTTGGTGATGGGCAGGTTGGCCCGACGAGCTTTGGCTCGGTTGATGTTTGTGATGGGCAGGTTGGCCCGGCGAGCTTTGGCCGGTTGTTGTTTGTGTTGGACGGGATGGCCCAGGGAGCTTTGGCTCGGTGGTTATACATCAAGGTTGTATGTGGATAAAGTAAAGTTGGTGGGTCTTCGGTATTGGAGAGTCGATGCACCGACGCCAATACGTTGACTCGATAAGTGTGGTTTAGCACTTGGCCAAGTAAAGTCAGGTGCGCCAGCTGGCAAGAGTACGCAGGATATCTGCTTAGTGCACCAGCATTGAGGCGTACGATAGGTCTGACTGGTAGTGCAATTACCGGTTTAGAGGTGGGCGAGGCCCAACCCACCGCTTCTATTTGCCACTACGGAGGTATCCTGGGAGTTTCGGCTCCAGAAAGGGGGAACTAAAGGTCTGTGTACATAGAGTCGAGTGGGTGCGTTGCACTTGCATGTTCACAACATGGAATAATTGTATTTCATAGCATACCATTGCATATAACTCTGACACGTATTGTATAAGGTGGTATGGGACGCTTTATACAATAGGCTCTGCAAAATGACCCCTTGGATTATAAGTTCGCACGAGCGTGCTTATAAGTTAAGGTTTTTATTCAGTAAATTTATATATTATGACTGCTAGAAAACCGACACCCTAACGTATAAATTGGTATGAGATTTTTTATACGCTAGGAGCCCTACAAAAGATCCCTTGGCCTATGTGTTCTCGCATACGTTAAGGTTACCTTTCTTGTTCAGGTTTTCTTGCTTTTATTACTGCCTTAAATACTATTGGACTGCTAGATTAGTTCTGCTGCCATCTGCTAAATTGCTATTCTCCACTTTCATGTCCTCTCCTCTCTTCCTCCCCACTCGGTGCCTAGGAGCCATAGGGGAAGGGGCGGGGGATGATAAGACTTAGTCTTTTAGACTAACGGTTTTTGAACCACATCATTTTAGGGGACCATGGAGCCCATCATGGAGGTGCAGCCCCAGAGGTCGACGCGCTTGGAGATGGGGTAGTCTAGTATCGGAGTTCAGACTGCAGGGACTGTGAGTCCCGATCGTTAGTAGTTTGTTTAGTTTTGCTTCCGCGCTGAGTGATATGTAGTGAGGATATTGATGTACTGGGCATAAGCCCAAGATTTCGTACGTTTTCTATTATTTCTGTGGACACTCCCTTCGTGGAGATTATTTACTTTATCATATATGTGATTCTCTGTGGACTTTCTTTTCTTTTATTACTTGCTACAGATGTGATCGATTTTGGCCGGCAGGATTGACGTTTTGTAGTGATGACCTTACCGGGCGTGAAGGTGTCACCGCAAAGTGGCGGTTCTGGGCCTAAGACCCCGAAATTTCAAAAAAGGGGAGGGGGGGCTTATAAGTGGTATCAGAGTAGACCTTGATCGAAAAGTAGCAGTCCACAACCCATGGGTCACCCCCGCATGAGTTTAGTTTGGGGACAAACTAAGCAGCGGAAGTAGTGGTGTGCCCATATGGGGGATCACATGTAAATTGTCCACCGCTAATTAGGTTTGAGTCGATTATTTACTATTGGCTTTTATTACGCAGCCCCCAGCAGAGCCTACACCATAGGGCGGAGTCCAGCAGATTCCCGATGTTGCACCACCTCCCCTGGTTCCCACTCCATTCCTACAGTCAGAGATGGGGCAGACTCTGATAGCTATCCTGGAGGCGTTTAGGGCACAACAGGTTCCAGCTCCGCAGCCAAACCCGGGGGCCAACTGGCTGAGTATTTTCCGAGGACATTCTCGCCCATCCTACTTGGGGACAGAGTCGGCCGTTCAGACGAAGGAGTGGCTGGACATTATGTATGAGATGCTGACCGGGATCCGGTGCCCGTGGGAGGAGAGAGTGCCCTTGGTCGTCTCTTGCTTGGAGTCCCATGCCAAGAGTTGGTGTAATACATCGATGGACATGACGTTTGCTGATAGAGAGGTTGCTGAGATAGCTTGGGGGGAATTCAGGGCCACAATGTTGGAGCATTTTCTCCCGCAGTCAGCCAGAGATGAGTTGGAAGATAAATTTCTACAGTTGAGACAGGGTAGAAAGACAGTGGTGGAGTATCATCGGGAGTTCAACCATCTGGCCCGGTTTGCGGATTCTTACCAGTTGGATGAGGCAGGTTACACCAAGAGGTTCTATAAGGGCCCGCGAGAGGATATGAGGGAGGCTCTGCTATTCGTGTCCGACGGACCAATTTCTCGAATATTGGAGATGACGAAAAGGATCGAGGCAGATTGGCATACTACCCAAGGCCGAAAGCGGCCAACCGAGGACCAGGGCCGGGGAGTCAGGAATGATCAGCGGCGGGGCCACATCACAGATGGGAGAAGAGCAGAAGACCAGCCTCGGCAGGAGGGGAGACAGGAGCAGAGGGAACCAGTAGTGGTGGCCCCTCAGCCACCCCATATGCAGGAGGTGCAGAGACCTGGGGGTATGGCATATCCCCCGCCAGAATGCTTCAATTGTCATCAGGTGGGGCATATCCGGAGGAACTGCCCCATGAGGGGGGCACCCCCACCAGCACCACCGGCTTCCCCGCCAGCTCAGTATTTTGGAGGCCGAGGATGTGGCCAAGGTCATGGATACCATGGCAGAGACCACAGGCAGGAGAGGGAGCAAGTATATGCATTGAATCTGACTCAACAACGAAATCCGGAGCAAGTGATCACAGGTACGCCAGTTAATTTTAAGTCTGCTCTTTCCTAGATAATTAAAGTTATGGATATAGAACTGATAGACTAGGAAAGAAAACCACAATTAGATTTATAAGACTTTAAGTTTGCCCCCAGGCATAGTCTTCATCAGCAGCAAGCCCGCCTATACACCGTTCGATACGGGTGCTTCGCACTCGTTCGTGTCGGAGGCCTTCGTGGAAGGGCTGGAAGGCATGGAGCGGTTCACAGGCCTGATGATGAGGATACGACTACCTAACGGATCAGAGTTATTCACCACCGCCCGCTGCAATATGGAGGCGAAGATCGGCGGAAAGATATTTGAAGCACCAGCGACGATCATGAAGATTTCATTCTTTGATTTGATCCTGGGAATGACATGGTTGCGCTGGAACCATGCTCAGATTGACTGCATGTCCAAGAGGATTACTGTGAGGCATGGAGATTCCTTCATCATCATCGAAGGTATTAGATCTATTCCCCCTCTCTTGCAGTCATCCGTGCAGGCCGTTAAGGCCCATTTACAGGGGGAGGAAGTCTATGAAGTGTTGTATGAGATGGCCGAGGCAAAGGGTTCCATCTCAGACATCCCGGTGGTGCGAGATTTTGCCAACGTATTTCCAGAGAAGCTTCCAGGGTTACCCCCGCACTGAGAGCAGTTTTTCCGGATACAGCTGGTGCCGAGGGCTAAGGCAGCATCTAGAGCCCCTTACCGGATGGCCCCGAAGGAGCTGACAGAGTTTCGGAGCCAGCTGCAGGAGCTAGTGGAGGCAGGATTTGTCCGGCCAAGCTCTTCACCATGGGGAGCCCCGATGTTATTCGTCAAGAAGAAGGACGGGACACTCAGATTGTGCATTGACTACCGGGCACTGAACCGACTGACAGTCCGGAATACCTATCCACTACCAAGGATAGATGAGCTGTTTGACCAGCTAGAGGGCGCGTATTTCTTTTCAAAATTGGACTTAAGGTCGGGCTACTATCAGCTGTGGATCCAGGAGGAGGACATACCGAAGGCTGCCTTTAGTAATAGATATGGGCTGTTCGAGTTTACTGTGATGCCCATCGGTCTCACGAATGCACCGTCGGCGTTCATGAACCTCATGAATTGGGTGTTCACGTCATATCTAGATGTGTTCATCATTGTATTTATTGACGACGTCCTCATCTACTCGAGGACAGAGGAGGAGCATACACGACATTTGATGCTGACCCTGGAGAGACTACGGGAGCAACAACTCTACGTGAAGTTCAGCAAATGCCAATTATGGTTGAAGGAGTGTGCTTTCCTAGGCCATATCATCAGTAGTGCTGGGTTGGCAGTGGACCCATCCAAGATTCAGGCAGTTCGGGATTGGCCGCACTTGAAGTCGGCCTCAGATGTGCGGAGTTTTCTAGGACTTGCCAGTTATACTGGAAGTTTGTGGAGGGATTTTCTCGTATTGCCCTGCCACTCACATCCATGACGAGGAAAGATGTGCCCTTTGTTTGGACCCCGCAGTGTGAGGTGGCCTTCCAGGAGCTAAAGGATCGACTCACCTCAGCTCCTATACTAGCCCTTCCTTCGGGGAAAGAAGGATTCCAGGCCTACACCGACGCTTCCTACCAGGGCATGGGTGCGGTGCTGATGCAGAATGGTCACGTGATAGCATACACCTCTTGGCAGCTAAAGAAGCATGAGCAGAACTACCCAGTTCATGACTTAGAGATGGGAGCAGTCATATTTGCTCGGAAAGTCTGGCGACACTATCTGTACGGTGTCCACTGCAAAATTTACTCCGATCATAAGAACTTGAGGTATGTGGACACGCAGAAAGAGCTGAACATCAGACAGAGATGGTGGGTGGAGTTTCTAGCAGATTACCAGTACGAGATGCACTACCACCCATGGAAGGCAAATGTGGTGGCCGATGCACTGAGTCGGAAGGCCACAAACCCTGAAGCAGGACCACAGTTGATGGCCTTGGAGTTGGTCCAGATGTTAAAAAAGATGCAGATATCCTTTGTGTCCGAGGATCACCCTGAGCTGTACCGGGAGTACCTAACATCGTTGGTTGCTCCAGATGACATTCGAGACCGAGTCAGAGATGGGCAGAGGCAAGATGCCCAGCTAGAGCCAATATTCCGAGCCTTGGAAGCAGGCACAACTGGAGATTACTCGCTGAGGGATGGCCTAGTGTGTTTCAGGGGATGGATTTACATACCAGAGGGAGGCCAGGTCCGGGAAGATATCATGACGGAGGCTCATTGCAGTCGATATTCAGTACACCTGGGTGTTACGAGATGACTGCGGACCTAAAGAAGACCATGTACTGGCCAGACATGAAGAAGGATATCACCTACTTCATGACCATTGCGAGGCATGCTAGTTGGTGAAGGCAAAGTGCAGAAACCCCACAGGATTATTGCAGCCACTCCCAATGCCGGAGTGGAAGTTCGATGATGTCACGATGGACTTCATACATGGGCTTCCCTGATCGCGGATGGGAAACGATTTGATCTGGGTGATCATCGACCGACTGAGAAAGGTAGCCAGATTTATCCTGATCAGGAAGGATGACTCAGTTGGTGTGCTAGTTTGGAAATTCGTGGAGCAGTTCGTCCGTTATCATGGCATACCAGGACGATTGTATCGGATCCGGATGAACGATTTACGTCCAGGGAGTGGAGATCAGTACAGACTTAGTTGGGCACTCGACTAAAATTCAGTACAATGTTTCATCCCCAGACTGATGGGCAGACGAAACACACTAATCGGACTTTGGAAGATCTGCTGCGACTTTGCATATTGGATCGCGGCGAGCCTTGGGAGAAGCTGTTTCCATTGATCGAGTTCTCATATAATAACAACTACCAGTCCAGCATCATGATGGATCCTTATGAGGCCCTGTACGGTCGGAGATGTAGGACTCCGCTGTCATGGATACAGGACGAGGATCCAAAGGCTTTGGGTTCGGAGTTTGTTGAGGACACCGAGGCTCAGGTGAGATTGATACGGGATATGATGCTAGAGGCACAGAGCCGACATGCTAAGTATTACGATGCTTGACATCATCAGGTGGAGTTCCAGGTGGGGGACCAGGTGTTCTTGAAGATCCGACCAATGCATGGGGTTTCACGGGTGCACGGTCAGAAGAAGAAGCTCAGCCCAAGATATATGGGACCTTATAGGATCTGGGAGCGGATCGGTCCCTTGGCATACAGGCTGGAACTGTCGCCGGAGCTGGCGAACCTGCACGACGTGTTCCATGTATCCTCTCTCAGGAGGGCTCTACTACGCCTGGAGCAGCAGATTACAGCCACGGATTGGCCGGTAGCATCTGATCGGTCAGTTCACCTGGAACCGGTCCGGATCGACGACAAAGGGGTACGAGTCTTGTGCCGCAAGAAGGTTCCATTGGTGAAGGTCCTGTGGAGAAATCATGGGCGAGAGGAGCACACATGGGAGCCTCAGGACTTGATGCAAAAGAGGTACCCAGAGCTTTTTAGTCAGGTATTACTCACAACCTCACGAGATGTTACAATTTTCCTTTCATATTTGAAACCCCGTATGACTAATTAGAATTTCGAGGACGAAATGTTTTTGTTATATATTGGGATTTGTAACATCCTCAAACAACTAGACCCCTAGGAGTGGTTTTTTCATGACTAGGTCATGACAAAACCCTAGGAAGCCCAAGAAGGCCAAGTAAACCTAGGGACGTAGGTGAGATCACTATGGTCTGCAAATAGTAGATTTATGAACCCCAGTTTAAGACGATCATGGGGCTTCACCAAGAATTCAAGACCCCATCATGGCCTCACCAATCCATTGTAAGGTTCATCTGAACCCTAAGGGTCCATTGGAGTCGACTCAGGGTGGCCAAGTTGACCTAGAACCACTCTAGGCCTAAAATGGGCAATGTGCCCTAACTAAAGGCAGTGTGCCCTAGTAAAAGGCCAACTGACCCTACTCGGGGTCTTTCTAAATCTAAAGTGGGGTCAATGGGTCACTAAGGACCCATGGAAGGTAGTCAAAGTGGTTAAGTTGACCAAGGTCAACTCTATCCATAAATGAGTCAAACTAGCCTACTTAGCGTCAATTGGCCAACCCCTAGCCAGGTGGACACCACCCATGCCCTACTAACCCTAAGGTGGGGTCAATGGGTCACCAAGGATCCAAACTCAATCCCTAAGGATGGGCTTTTGAGTGTTGTGAAGGGCATGGGGTCAAATGCCCTTATGTGATCTTGCAACTTTGTAGAAATGATGCTAGGGTAGCCCAAGTCCCTTGGTATGAATCTTAGAGGATTTGGAGATGGATAGACATCTCAAATCCCTAACCCTAGTTTAGGGCATAACCACTTTTTGTGTAGACTAAGCCACCAAAACTTACTAAAAAGGTGTAAAACTTAGGTAGCATGGACTCAAAGTTAGATAAGACCTCTGATGAATTTATTGAAATTTTATGAGTAATATTACTAGCACCCCCTTCGTTATAAATGATGTGGCCCTAAATGGTATTTTATTTATTATGATCACACTGTACATTATAGACCCATGAAATTTGGGAGAAGATGTTTTAAGTCAAAATGATTATTCCTAAATTTTGTTATAAATTTTAGTTGAACACCTTTAGTACTTTTTTCAGAAGTTTAAAAAGGTGCAATTATGGTCAATAAATTATTTAGAGCTATTTACTTGTTGCAAAAATTGTGAAATTAGGTCCCTCATAATTTTAGGTCAATAACCACTTGGAGAAATTAATTCATTATTTTTAGATGACTATTTACAGTTTATACTTTACAAACCCATAATTTTGGGGATCTGATGTATAATTTTTTCAGTGCTTATTTCCTGCTGAAAAATTGGGAGACACTGGATTTTATGTTAAATATTCATATTGAATTTATCATAAATTTTGTAGAGCATTTGCTTGTCTGAAATGGGTACTTCATGTTCAAACTTGGATTTTTGGATTACTAGAATAAATAAATATATTATGAGATAAGTTAGGAAAAATTATGAATTTCTGGATTTAGGATAAACATGTCATTATAGCCCTCCAATAATTATTATAGGGGTAGTGGGTGACTATTTTGTGTACCTCCCGTTATACACTTCATATAGCTTAGGCTGGTCTGCATTTAGTAAAATCGCAGAAATTGAGTTGGAATAAGTATTTGGGCACACGAGTTGGGGTTAGAGATTATGCTGTTTGGATAAATAATTGGGGGCATCTCTGGAAGATAAGTTGAGTAAAGTGTGGAGTTGGCTAGTGTTAGGCGGTGCTCGGGATCGATGAAAGATCGTCTTTCCCGCGGGGAGGAAGTGTCAAATACACTAGGGTTAGACTCAATACTGAAAGTCCACCTAGTGTCAGCTATGTGCACCTATGGGGGGGGGGGGAATAGGTGACGTGTGGTTCTTTTGCGGAATTTACGGATGTACCTGCACAATAAAAACAACAAGCACAGCACACAGAATACACAGCAAATTTATAGTGGTTCCCCGACTTGGGTACATCCACTTTCCCCCTTCGACCTATCTCCCCAACAAGGGACGACTCGGTCACTTCTCCAACGGGATTGAAATCCAATCCCTTCACTAACGGAAGGAGTCCTTCCACACGTGAGAGTCAACACTCCCACAAAATGGGTTGCACCCAACCCTTACAACACGGAACAAAAGTTCCTTTACAACAAAAGTAAATATGGAATGTATATGAGATACAAACTTCTTTCGGAGACTACGGTGTTCCTCTTCGTTCGACGACGTGTTCTCGAGGTCGATGAAGAGTCTACGACCTTGGTCTCACTTGGAGAGGATCTCCCCGGAACCGGCGGCGGCACACGAGCGGCGGCTAGCTTCGGGGTCGGCGGCTACGATGACGAGCGGCAGCTGCAGGACTTTGAGATCCAAACTTCGTAGCGAAGCAAGCTCGGTCTTCCAACGGTCACACGAGGATCGGTCGTCTCGATCGATTCGGATGGGAAGTTTTTCCGATCAACAAATCGAGAGACAAAGGATCTCTGGATAGACGTGTGAGACACAAGCCTTGCTAAGCTTCTGTCGCCGGAGATCGGGAAGAAGATAGATCAGCGGCGGCGACGAACTTGCGTGAGCGGCGACGGAGGCGGCGGAAGGATTTCGCGATCTTAGGGTTTCCGTAAGCTCGGCGTCTTTTTCTGTGTGTCTTTCGTTCAAAAAATACCCGTGTATAAATACTGTAGGATTCTCAAATATGACCGTTTGTGGGACCCACAAAAGAATTCCCCAAATCCCGGTTCAAACTAGTCCAAAAGCAGAATCCGGTTCAGCAGCGTTCTGAGAAAACGCCAAGTAAAAATCGGCGAGAATCACAGACGATTCTCGACGAATCGGCGAGAATCACCAAGTGATTCTCGACGATTCGTCGAGAATCGTTTGTGATTCTCGTCGAATCACTTGTCGATTCTCAACGAATTTTACTTTATACATGGGCTGCTTGACCACTGGTTCGGCGGGAATTACAAGTGATTCTCGCCGAATCTTACTTGGCACCATTTTGAGGTGGCCAGAAGGAGTCGGCGAGAATCACTAATGATTCTCGTCGATTCGGCGAGAATCACTAGTGATTCTCGCCGGTTCGGCGAGAATCACTTGGTGATTCTCGTCGAATTTGCCTTGGACGATTTTACGTCTTCCACCCAGGAGCTGCTCCTTGATCCTCCATGCTCCTTGTCTTCTCTTGCATATGAACGGCCATGTACTTGAAAGTAAGTGCACTCCAATAGAGAGAGTACACATAGGCCAACACACTGATCTGCTCAACGAGGGATTACGTCGTGCAGACCCGTGTATATTGACCTACTGCACCCTGACATTGGTGTGCACTTAGCGTGGAGAAACTGCAAGTACAACTTGAAAAAGTTTATCAAATACATAGTCTATTGACCTTAGCTTGTCCAGGGGCTTCTTCAAATCAGGTACATTGTGGATACAATACCCAACAATCTCCCCCTATTTGAAGAAGCCTAAACCCTACAAGCTAAGGTGAATAGAGCAAATGGAAAGGAAAGCAACTGAAATCCATAAACTTAACATCATTAAGTGGAGTCATCCCTTACCAATACCGATTGCTTGGGAGCAAGCTGGAGCCACCTTAGCCTTGACCCCGAGAGGGTAATCTCCCCCTTTTCGGCTTCGGCAAATCGGGGTCAGCAACCTTTGGCCCTTAGCTCCCCCTCAGATCATGCACGGGTCGGAAGCTTCTGTAGTCTTCATTCTTCATAATTGAGCATCCCCAATTCAGTCTTGAAAAGATTGAACTTTGCCTCGTCTAAGGGCTTTGTGAATATATCAGCAATCTGCCTGTCCGTGGGGACATAACAGAGAGAGATGTCCTTGTTTTCCACGTGCTCCCGAATGAAGTGGTAACGCACTTCAATATGCTTCGTTCTGCTGTGCGAGACAGGATTATTGGCAATGGCAATAGCACTGGAGGAGTCGCAGTACATAGGAACTTCCTTGAACTGAAGGTTGTAGTCGGCCAACTGATTTCGGATCCAAAGGAGTTGTGCGCAACAGCTGCCTGCGGAGATGTACTCAGATTCTGCTGTGGAGGTAGCCACACAGTTCTGCTTCTTGCTGTTCCATGAGATAAGCCTTCTTCCGAGGAATTGGCACGTCCCGGAAGTGCTTTTCCTGTCATCCCTACTCCCTGCAAAATCAGCATCTGAAAAGCCTATTAGCTCGACATCATTATTTCTCGGGTACCACAAGCCAAGATTAGGAGTACCTTTAAGGTATCTTAGAATTCGCTTTGCAGCGACATGGTGAGATTCCTTAGTGTTCACCTGATATCTGGCACAGACACATGTGGAGAACATAATATCCGGTCTACTGGCAGTAAGGTAGAGCAGGGATCCAATGATGCTTCTGTATTTGGTTTCATCGAAAGGTTTACCTTTCTCATCCTTATCCAGAGACATGGTGGATCCCATTGGAGTCCTCATAGAGGTTGCACTCTCCATACCGAATTTCTTAAGGAGTTCATTTGTGAACTTCGTCTGAGAGATGAAGATTCCATCCTCAGATTGTTTCACTTGAAGTCCTAAGAAATACTTGAGCTCTCCCATACTTCTCATTTCAAACTTTCCTTGCATAAGTTTAGAAAACTTTTTGCAAAGATTGTTGTCCGTTGAGCCGAATATTATGTCGTCGATATAGATTTGCACCAGCAAAATCTTGCCTTTGACTTCCCTGAGAAACAATGTTTTATCTATTTTACCTCTAGAGAACTTGTTCTCAAGAAGAAACCTAGATAAAGTCTCATACCAAGCTCGTGGAGCTTGTTTCAACCCATATAATGCTTTATTAAGAAAGTAAACATGGTTGGGAAAAGTAGGATCGACAAAACCTGGGGGTTGAGCGACGTATACTTCCTCTTTCAGATCTCCGTTTAGGAATGCCGATTTCACATCCATTTGATAGACTGTGAATCCTTTGACTGCAGCATACGCCAGGAACAACCTGATTGCCTCGAGCCTTGCTACTGGTGCAAAGGTCTGATCGAAATCAATCCCTTCCTCCTGTCGGTAACCTTGAGCCACCAGCCTGGCTTTGTTCTTTACGATGACACCATGTTCATCCAGCTTGTTTCTGAAGATCCACTTTGTGCCGATCACATTCTGCTTGTATGGTCTGGGAACCAGCGTCCAAACTTTGCACCGTTCGAATTGATGTAGTTCCTCTTGCATGGCCAGAATCCATGCCGCATCCTTGTTCGCCTCGTCGAACTTCTTTGGCTCTACCTGTGACAGGAAGCTAAGATGCAATACTTCGTTAGTTGTACCTCTTCGAGTTCTGACGCCGACACGAGGATCTCCGATGATCTGTTCTCTAGGATGATTCCTCACGTGACGGAGCTCTAGAAGTCTGGCGTCCGGTGCTTCAACTACTTCTTGGGCTTCTCTTTCTTCCAAGTGATTTGATTCATCTTGGTCTTCGACATTTTCAGATGACGTGGAGGTGGACACTTTGATGTACTTAGGAGTGTCATCTTGAGCGGGCTCATCCAGACTCAGCTGTTTCAATCGTGCACCTGCATCTTCAAGAATACCACTGGAAGAGTAGCTGTGAAGCAAACTTCCTTCATCAAATACAACATTTATTGATTCTTCTACCACTAGGGTTTTCTTATTGAAGACCCTATATGCCCGACTATGGGAACTATATCCCATGAATATGCCTTCGAAGCATTTTTCACCGAATTTAGTACGCGGGTACTTCCCATTATTTAGTACATAGCATCTGCAACCAAAAATCCTAAAGTAGGACATGGTTGGTTTCCTGCCTTTCAGTAGCTCGTAGGGTGTCTTACGATGGTGCTTGTTGATCAGTGCTCGGTTTTGTGCATGACAAGCTGTATTGACAGCCTCTGCCCAGAAGTATTCAGGGAGAGAGGCGTCTTTCAACATTGTCGTGCAGGCTTCAATGAGAGTTCTATTTCTCCTCTCCACAACCCCATTTTGCTGAGGAGTGCGTGGGGAGGAAAACTCATGAAGGATACCGTGTTCTTCACAGAATTCTGTCATAGCACCAGATTCAAATTCTGTTCCATGGTCACTTCTGACTTTGACCACGGAGCAGTTAAATTCGTTCTGAACTTGCTTGACAAAATTAGTGAAGATGTCAAAAGTATCCGACTTTCGTTTCAAAAAGAACACCCATGTAAACCGAGAGTGATCATCAACTATCACTAGCGTATATGATTTGCCTCCCAAGCTATGAACTTGCATTGGACCAAACAAGTCCATATGTAGCAGGTAAAGACATCGGGAAGAGTCTTTGTCTGCAATGCTCTTAAAGGTAGCCCGTGTCTGTTTGCCCATCTGGCATGCATGACAGGGGCTATCCTTGATGCACTTGATACTGGGAGCATCTCTTACTAAATTCTTAGAAAATAGCATACTAATTGTTTTATAATTAATATGTGCCAATCTCTTGTGCCATTGTTCACAAAGAGATGCACTGCCGGTTGCCACAAGGCATACGGGGGTAGATGAATTGATGTAGATTTTATAAGTTTTGAAAAATATCCAAACTAAACTCTCAACTAGGCAAGTGCACCTATCGAAATTTAGTATAGGAAATATCGTATTTAAACTCGGGGACCGTTGAGTATTTGTACTCACAAGGACGAACTATTATTTTATCGATCGGAAAATTGGTTTTGCGAAAAACGAAAACGAACGTTAAATGAAGAGGAGAAATTCGATGATTAAAAGACTAGCACTTGATCTAGAATCCCTTTGGGCTAGAATAAAATCCACGAAATTAAAGAGCACAAGCATCTAAATTATTAACTTTGACCGCGGAGGTTCCAAAGCTACGAAGCGCCTCTCTCGAGAATACGCACTCGACTAACCTTAGGTAGATCGATTAAGACCTCTCGGCCAGTCGAAAGACCTAAGCTTGCTTTAGGCGGTGAACCTCACTAATGGAGTTGACTCCAAGGCGGAAGAATTTTGCGTTCCTCTCTCGAGGGGAGCAAGAAACTCTCTTTATCCTTGAGTGATCTACTCGTATCCACAACCTCTCGGTAAATCTAGGATACGAATCTAAGCTCGAATAAACATAATTTGCAACTTATGAATTCGAAGAAAAATTAAATCAAAGTTTAGAAAATAGAATGCTTGCTAATTTGAGACAAAAATAAGAATTTTATTCCATTCCAAAGTTCATCATGATCAAGTGCTAATTGGGAAATTAGCTACTCATCATGATGGGAGGATTACATGAAAGCATAAAGAAAGACATGATTAAAGAAAAGACTTGAAAGTAAAGATTACACTAGGAATTGAAAATGCAGGAAAAACAGTAAATAAAACAGAACTAAGCTCCCCAAAATCTCCCCCTGGCCATCTGAAGCTGTCTGGAATTTATAGAAAAAGTTGCTGGGTGGTCACGCCCCTAGGTCACGCCCGTGACCTAGGGCGTGTCGGTCTCGGAACCGTCGTCTTCAAGTCTTCTGAACGTTGGCGCGAAACCGCCAAAAGTCGTTAATTTGCTGGTCACGCCCCTAGGTCACGCCCGTGACCTAGGGCGTGTCTTGACGGTCGTAGAAAAACGGCGGGAAGCAGAAACGGCGGGAATAACTCCGGCCGTTGTTGGAGGGGTCACGCCCCTGGTCACGCCCGTGACCATGGGCGTGTCTTGAGAAAACTTCCAGCGACTGAAACTGCAGCATTAAGTCGGCACGCCGGGCAGTCACGGGGTATGTCACGCCCGTGTCAAATGTGTCACGCCCGTGACTTGTTGCAAAGTAAAACTGCCGTTGACTGGAAATCAGGGCAGGGCACTGGATGTCACGCCTGGAGTACACGCCCGTGTAATGATGGTCACGCCCGTGAACTTAAGGCGTGTAATTTTAATTGACGTGGCAGGTAACTCCTTCCACGAGCCGTTTCCTCGCCAGGATGTCACGCCCGTGACCATGTAGGTCACGCCCGTGACTATGGCGTGTCTTTTGAAAAATTATTGCTTTTGCTCAGTTTTGTCTCCTGGTCAACCCTATAGTCTCCAAATTGAAGTTTGCAGCCCAGATTGCCCTGAAATAAGAAATTAGAAAAATTCAATAATAAAATTACAAAATATAATTAAAAACTAATTAATTATTAAATAAAAATAACATAAAAACATGGACAAAATTAGAGTTATCATGAATCTATACTGAGAAAATCTAAGCAAAAGATATTTCTGCTCCTGATGCCTGATAATACCGTCTCAGAAGAGGTACGTGAAATTATCAGATATTTATCCTTGCAGAACTTAACGTCATAACCTTTGTCACATAACTGACTTACGCTGATCAGGTTATGGTTTAATCCTTCAACATAAGCCACGTCGGTGATAGAGATTATACCGTTGGAAATCATACCGTAACCTCTGGTGACTCCTCGATCTGACCCTCCGAAGATGACTTTGGGTCCATTCTCGACGGGAGTGTAATCACGCAGCAGGCTTCTTGTCCCAGTCATATGCCGGGAGCATCCACTGTCCAAATACCAGATTGGCGTTTTGGTGGCCTTTGGACATTCCTGCAAAACAAAATTAATTCGCCTTAGGAACCCAATCGACTTTGGGTCCTAGATTCCTGGTTAGCACACTCCCCCTCGGTTGGTTAACCCTACGAGTGGTCGGCCTCGCATTGTTAACATGGGGAGTCTCGTAATGTCTTGGATTAAACCAACAATCCACGGCAAAGTGACCGACTTTGCCACAGCACCAACAGTCGAACCTGTTGTATCTCTTCCTAGGCTCCTGCCTTACCCTTGGAACGGTGGGTGCAGCTGGGGCCTTGGATCTGGAGGTGGAGACCTCATGGTGACAACAGTCACATGACTTTGTCACCTTCTGTATAACAGGTTTGGCCTTTGGTGCTTGCTTTCCGTTATGGCCGCTAGAGAACGGACCATAATTTCCTATGTGGATTTCTTCATAAGGTGCCTTGAAGGCACTCTCACCAAAGTTCCGGGGGAAGTTCCAACCGTCATACCGGCTCTTAGGATTTGCAACCGAGGGCCGAAAATGATGCCCAAATGTTGACTCAAAGTCATGTTGGTTGCAAGGAAAGCCAGGCTTTCTGAACGCAACAGGACTAAGAGGAGCCTTACCCTTTTCATCAGCAGAGGCCTTCTTGGCGGCCTTATTCTTCCTCTAGTTCTTGTTTCTCCTAGATGAAGAACCAGATGCCCCAATATGCCCCAAGCCAGCTCCCTTGGCCTGAGCAGAGAAGGTGTCAACGACTGGAAGCACTGTTTTTGGCATAGAGAAGCTCTGTACGATCTTCCTTTCTGCCGCAAGTAGTTCTTCCAATTTGTTGACTTCCTCTTGCTTGAGATCAAGGAGCTTCAAAGACTCTGAGTGCTTAGAAGTTAGGTCAATGTGCTCCTGTCTGAGAGAGATCAAGCTAGTGACCTCTTCCCTTAGGGATACACACTCACCCTTAAGGAATTTTACTTCCTTCTTCTCAGCCTTCAGTCTCTTGCGGCACTCGTCGAAAGTGTTGAGCAGAAGCTCATACTTTTCGAGAAGCTCAGCTTCACGGGCCGTAGGGCCATCCTCAGGTTCATCATCCTGAGACTCAGGATCAGAGTCGGAGTCGGAGAGAGGGGTGTGAGCTTTTACCTTCCCAGTGAATGGGGGGCATTCTCCTTCTGAGTCCGATCGACCCACCAGCCCGAAGTAGGCTTCTTCATCATCACTGGAGTCTGAGGAATCAGACTCACTTAGTGTCTTTGGCCTTCTGGCGATATAGCTCCGCTCCTTCTTCTTATCTCTGGTGGATTTGAGCTCCTCACCATTTCCCTTTTCTCTTTTGCTTTGATAGCAGTCGGCCACGACGTGTCCTGGCTTATTACATCCAAAGCAAATAATGTCAGAAGAACGATGTTTATTGGGTTTAGATGCATACTTGTCAGAAGAGTAGTTTTTCTTCTGATGTCTGGAAGAGGAGCCGTCTCTCTTTCTTTGATTCCTCATCTTGAGGAACTTCTTGAACTCTCGAGTGATGAGGGAGAAATCCTCCTCTGACAGTTCTGAGCTGGAGGAGCATGGATCGGAGTCCTCCTCCTCATCCCTTTTCTTGGCACGGTACGACACCGTACTCTTCCCTTTTCTGGAGTGACTGGCTTTTAGGGCCACAGTCTTTTCCTTTGCAGCAGCCTTTTCTGCTTCTTCCTCAGCTTTCCTGGTGTTCAGCTGAAGCTCATAGGACATCAGCTTCCCAAACAGAATTTGTGGATCGGTTTCTGCCAGTCTGCCAAATTCTCTGATGGCGCAGATCTTAGTGTCCCATTCCTTAGTAAGGGACCTAAGGAATTTGTCGTTGAGTTCACCATTAGTGAACACTCTTCCGTACCCCTTGAGGGCGTTGACAATCTTTAGGAAGTTCTCGTAGGTGACCCCGATCTCTTCCTTTGGCCCTTGTCTGAAGGCTTCATACTTCTGGTTCAGGAGGGATCTCCGATCATCCCTCACTTCATCTGTGCCCTCCATAAGAATGATCAGACACTGCCAGATCTCCTGAGCTGTCCTGCAGTTGCTGAAGTTCTGCATCATCGAGTCATCAACTGCACTGACCAGGATGTTTCTTGCCTTCATGTCAAGGCCCACTAGGACCATCTCATCCTTGTCCATTTCAGAGAGTGTCTTCGGCACTTTCTTGGTGGGATCAATGGTGGAGGCCTTAGTGGGGACATAAGGTCCCTCCAGCACGATCATGAACAGTCGAGGGTCCACTGCTTCCATGTAGAACCTGATCCTTTCCTTCCAGATAGGAAAGTTGAGTCTGTTGCACACTGGGATCTTGCCGGAGTACTTGAGCCCGTCCATAGTAGATGTAAGTCTCCTTGTTGACACTAGTGGCAGGATTCTACTCAAGGTGTTAACCTTTTGATGAGCAACCTCGCTTTGATACCACTTGAAAGTCCACCTAGTGTCAGCTATGTGCACCTATGGGGGGGGGGGGGGAATAGGTGACGTGTGGTTCTTTTGCGGAATTTACGGATGTACCTGCACAATAAAAACAACAAGCACAGCACACAGAATACATAGCAAATTTATAGTGGTTCCCCGACTTGGATACATCCACTTTCCCCCTTCGACCTATCTCCCCAACAAGGGACGACTCGGTCACTTCTCCAACGGGATTGAAATCCAATCCCTTCACTAACGGAAGGAGTCCTTCCACACGTGAGAGTCAACACTCCCACAAAACGGGTTGCACCCAACCCTTACAACACGGAACAAAAGTTCCTTTACAACAAAAGTAAATATGGAATGTATATGAGATACAAACTTCTTTCGGAGACTACGGTGTTCCTCTTCGTTCGACGACGTGTTCTCGAGGTCGATGAAGAGTCTACGACCTTGGTCTCACTTGGAGAGGATCTCCCCGGAACCGGCGGCGGCACACGAGCGGCGGCTAGCTTCGGGGTCGGCGGCTACGATGACGAGCGGCAGCTGCAGGACTTTGAGATCCAAACTTCGTAGCGAAGTAAGCTCGGTCTTCCAACGATCACACGAGGATCGGTCGTCTCGATCGATTCGGATGGGAAGTTTTTCCGATCAACAAATCGAGAGACAAAGGATCTCTGGATAGACGCGTGAGACACAAGCCTTGCTAAGCTTCTGTCGCCGGAGATCGGGAAGAAGATAGATCAGCGGCGGCGACGAACTTGCGCGAGCGGCGACGGAGGCGGCGGAAGGATTTCGCGATCTTAGGGTTTCCGTAAGCTCGGCGTCTTTTTCTGTGTGTCTTTCGTTCAAAAAATACCCGTGTATAAATACTGTAGGATTCTCAAATATGACCGTTTGTGGGACCCACAAAAGAATTCCCTAAATCCCGGTTCAAACTAGTCCAAAAGCAGAATCCGGTTCAGCAGCGTTCTGAGAAAACGCCAAGTAAAAATCGGCGAGAATCGCAGACGATTCTCGACGAATCGGCGAGAATCACCAAGTGATTCTCGACGATTCGTCGAGAATCGTTTGTGATTCTCGTCGAATCACTTGTCGATTCTCAACGAATTTTACTTTATACATGGGCTGCTTGACCACTGGTTCGGCGGGAATTACAAGTGATTCTCGCCGAATCTTACTTGGCACCATTTTGAGGTGGCCAGAAGGAGTCGGCGAGAATCACTAATGATTCTCGTCGATTCGGCGAGAATCACTAGTGATTCTCGCCGATTCGGCGAGAATCACTTGGTGATTCTCGTCGAATTTGCCTTGGACGATTTTACGTCTTCCACCCAGGAGCTGCTCCTTGATCCTCCATGCTCCTTGTCTTCTCTTGCATATGAACGGCCATGTACTTGAAAGTAAGTGCACTCCAATAGAGAGAGTACACATAGGCCAACACACTGATCTGCTCAACGAGGGATTACGTCGTGCAGACCCGTGTATATTGACCTACTGCACCCTGACATTGGTGTGCACTTAGCGTGGAGAAACTGCAAGTACAACTTGAAAAAGTTTATCAAATACATAGTCTATTGACCTTAGCTTGTCTAGGGGCTTCTTCAAATCAGGTACATTGTGGATACAATACCCAACAAATACAACATCTAAGGAACTAGGAGTTGGGTATCAACCAATATAAAATATGTGCCTTGCGAAAGGGAGCTTTGGGCGTAATCCCATCGTAGTTTCTAGTGCCTTCGAGAGTCCTTCACGTGGTATACCTTGGGCAGTCCTGGGCTAACCTAAATAGTAGGTAAAACTGAAATGCAAGCATAATTAGAAATAATCTAGGGTTGCACTCACACTCCCCAGGATTGTGGGAGTTAGGTTAGGTCACTCGTGTAACACCCTAAATTCCAGAGTTGGGAAAAATTGGGTGACACGGCCTGGGACACGGGCGTGTCCCAAGGAATGTCCATCTTGGTTGAGCAGTCGAAGATTGTCGAGTAGAGAGTATACAGCCTGTGACACGAGCGTGTCACAGAGCGTATCCTCGCGGGTTGATGAATTTCAGTTCGACGATTGTCGAGTGCAGAGTACACGGCCTGTGACACGGGCGTGTCATAGGGCGTGTCCTTATGGTTCGACGAAGTTCAGCTCAACGAAGTTGAGCTGGGGTGTATCTAGTGCCGTATATGGGCACAGGGCCTAGAATACGGGCATGTCACAGGCCATATCCCTCTCGGGTTGGTCTCAATTTTATGCAGCCTAATGTACACGACCATAGATACGGGCGTGTCTGAAGACATGTCGGGTGACACGGACCGTGACACGGGCGTGTCACATGGGCGTGTACTGGATTGGATAAGTCGGTTGAGCACCGCTTGAGGTACACGGCCTGGGATACGGGCGTGTCACAGACCGTGTCAGGCAAAAAATATGATTTTGTGGTAAAATCGTGGTTGTCGATTTCTTCAGATGTGATCCAATGGCTTAAGTGCCTCCCTGCTTCCTTATGGCTGTGGATGAGAAGGGAATTCTCATTTCTCATTTGGCCTTCATATTTTTAAAGGCCTAGAGAGAGAAAGAGAGGAATAAGGAGGAGGAGGAAGAGGAGTTGGCCACTGGTGGTGCTGCGGAGTTCCGACAAGAGATCCGAGGCCAGCGTTGCGGAGGAAAAGCCGTTATGGTTCTTTCCAGCCAGCTAGGAGCTTATGACGCCGAAGCGATCTTCGAGGGTAACGACTTTTCTTCCAATCCATGTGAAGGCTTCCTTTTTGGCATGTGCATATGATTCCCCCACCAGAGGGGGGCTTGTTCTGGGAGTCGTTTGGGTTGATTCTTGGAATCCCCACTAAGTTGGCATATAGATCCGGAAATGAAGTACGAAATAGACATGCTGTGTGAAGCCCATCTGGATAGGTTGGTCTGGATTGGTGATGTTGCATATACGCACTGGAGAAGACTCCGTGATAAACGAGTAGTTAGGAGTCGAAGGGTTGCACCTGTGACAGGAAGTCGCAGGAAGTACTGGAGTGGTAGTTCAGAAAATACCCTTGTGTAATGCTTGGTGTTCATGGGTGGTACCTGTGAAGAGGAGTAGCAGGAAGTACTGGCGTGGTAAGCCAGGAAAACACCTTTGATACTTGTGATATTTGTGCGGTTGTAGCTACGAAAGGGAGTAGTAGGAAGTACTAGATTGGACTTCTAGGAAAGACCCTCTGATGTTGTGAAACGTAATGGGTGTGATAGTAAGTACTGGTGTGCCCAGGAAAACACCCAGGCTTTATGCCAAACAGGTAAGGTGAAACCGACCCGTGCCTTTTATTTACCCGCGAGTACACTATGCTCGGTGATGACAAGGCGATTTGAGAAATGGGGGGTGGATGATACGACCTGCGTTATGTCCGTCCGATGTGAGACCAGAAAGTGCGGTCTGTTGGAGTGTAAAGAGAGTCTTAGGCATGCGCGCCGTGATACAATGGGGGGCTACGAGCCAATCCCGGTTCACTAAGACTATAATCTCCGGCTGCATGCCATGGAGTAAATGCTCATTGTTTTACCGTTGGGTTGCGACCCTGATACGGTGGTGGGCAACTGCTTTGCCGGTACACCAAGAATGTGCCCTGAGTGCACGGACTGTCGGGCCGCGTGGCTGACTGTTATGATGGAATGTATGTGCATGAGAGCAAAATATATGAATATATATTTGCCTGTGAAATGCTATGCCTGCATGGAAAAATACTACTACCCCGCGAAAGGGGTAGGGTTGTTATAAAATTGGTCAGCTGAACGCTGACTGTTGCCTTATTTGCCACTGTTGGGTGGAATGTCCTTGCACAAGCGCTGGAGAACCAAGCGAGACACGTATAGGCTGAAGACCCTGCTATTGTTGTTGTTGCTGCTACCGCTAGCCCTTGAAGGCGAAGCAAATGCTGTGTTTTATTTATATGTGGCCGGCCTGCACGCCAATGTGTACCACCACAGTTGTAAGAGACTTGTAAGGCCATAAGGCCACCTAACTGTGTATTTGATGACATTCCTGTTTTATATAAATGTGTTGTTTATATGGTGGACATTCGTGGTGGCGTTCAGGTTAGAGGCTTCCACTATAATGCATATGTGTTAGGATGCGCAACTCTAGTATCACTCCGTAACTTCACCGCCTATTTTTTGGTATATGCCGTGGGG
Organism: Platanthera guangdongensis; assembly: GCA_039583875.1. Classification (NCBI taxonomy): domain Eukaryota; kingdom Viridiplantae; phylum Streptophyta; class Magnoliopsida; order Asparagales; family Orchidaceae; genus Platanthera; species Platanthera guangdongensis. The sequence goes on along the minus strand of CM077157.1, from coordinate 90,860,595 downwards.
CCCCGGCCGGACCTTCTAGTATACACTATATGAACGGATGGGGTTGTTACAACTCGGGCAGTAAGCTCAGTGGATTTGGTGATGGGCAGGTTGGCCCGGCGAGCTTTGGCTGGGTTGATGTTTGTGATGGACAGGTTGGCCTGGCGAGCTTTGGCTCGGTTGTTGTTTGTGTCGGACGGGATGGCCCGGGGAGCTTTGGCTCGGTGGTTATACATCAAGGTTGCATGTGCATAAAGTAAAGGTGGTGGGTCTTCGATATTGGTGAGTCGATGCACCGATGCCAATACGTTGACTCAGCAAGTATGGTTTAACACTTGGCCAAGTAAAGTTCGGTGCGCCAGCCGACAAGAGTATGCAGGAGCTCCGCTTAGTGCACCAGTGTTGAGGTGTACGATAGGTCTGACTGGTAGTGCAATTACTGATTTAGAGGTGGGCGAGGCCCAACCCACCGCTTCCGTTTGCCACTACGGAGGTATCTTGGGAGGTTTGGCTCCAAAAAGGGGGAACTAAAGGTCTGTGTACACAATGTCGAGTGGGTGTGTTGAACTTGCATGTTCACAGCATGACATAATTGTATTTCATAGCATACCATTGCATATAACTCTGGCACCTATTGTATAAGTTGGTATGGGAAGCTTTATACAATAGGCTCTGCAAAACGACCCCTTGGTTAATAAGTTCGCGCGAGCGTGCTTATAAGTTAAGGTTTTTATTTAGTAAATTTATATATTATGCCTGCTAGAAAACCGACACCCTAATGTATAAATTGGTATGTGACTTTTTATACACTAGGAGCCCTGCAAAAGATCCATTGGCCTATGTGTTCTCGCATAAGTTAAGGTTACCTTTCTTGTTCAGTTTTTCTTGCTTTTATTACTGCTTTATATACTATTGGACTACTATATTAGTTCCGCCGCCATCTGCTAAATTGCTATTCTCCACTTTCATGTCCTCTCCTCTCTTCCTCCCAGCTTGGTGCCTAGGAGCCATGGGGGAAGGGGCGGGGGATGATAGGACTTAGTCTTTTAGACTAACGGTTATTGAACCACATCATTTTAGGGGACCGTGGAGCCCAGCATGGAGGAGCAGCTGATGAGTCCACTTTATATACCTATTTTCGGACTCATCTGGGCTAATTTTCATACGGTTGCACTTCACTTTTAGTTCTTTATTGTTCCTATTTCTTCTAATCTTTATTTCCATAGGAAGTGCACATTTATGCCCGTGGTTGTGTATTTTGTTATTTTTATAGTCTGTACTCCTTTTTGTGATTGTATGGAATGTCTGCACAGATTAGTGATTGGTTTTTTCCTTTCGGTACAGGGGTCGTATGAGTGTTCCGGGATGGTGGTGAAACAGGAATACTGCGCACGATCATGGGATCTAATGCGCACGACCACTGGTCATGCGCCCCGAATCATGCGCACTACTCTATGTTTTCCAGAATCAGCCTGGGGTAAGCGCACGACCACTGGACATATTGCGCACGACCACCGGTCGTGCGCCATTGATCGTGTGCTTTGATTCCTCATTTCTGGAGTCCTGTCTGGGTAATCACACGATCATTGGACTTAGTGTGCACGACCACTGGTCGTGCGCCACTACTCGTGCGCATTATCCCAGTTCTTCTTCCTGATTTTCCATGCCATTGCGCACGAGCACAGGACATAGTGCGCACGACCACTGGTCGTGCGCCTGTGATCGTGCGCATTGTTCATTTCTGCTTTTGTATAAATTGTGCAGGTCTCGCCCTAATACTGAGATAAGGAGATCACTCGTTTTCCTCCGCCGTTTTCCGCCTTATACGCAGTTCCCCTTCATCTTCCACCCTAGGGAGGTGCTCCGGGCAAGCTTTCACCGCCAAATTCAAGCCGGAGCTTCCTCTCGGCCTCCTCCATCATCTCTTGGATTCATGTCAAGTTTCAACGCCATAGCCATCAAGCAAAGGGAAGCTTTCAACTTTCGTCCGCTATTGTGAGACGAAGAAGACGGGCCATTGGAAGGTGGTGACAGCCCTTCTCTATCCCGGACGCTGTTGAGGACCGAGCTTGGATGCGGAATGACAACCCCACGATTCCAACCGTGAATCCTCAGCAAGACTTCGGATTCGGTCGATCTCTTGACTTGTTCTTCCTTTATTGTTGTTTATGTGTTGTTGTAAACCTTATGTATAGATGATGTGTGTGTATTTGTAAATCGTTTTTATAAAATCATGTCTTTGTTATTTATAATTTCGTATATTTGCTTGAGGTGCGCCATATATCCATCCACCACCATCCACCCTTGCCGCACTAGCAATTGCTAGTGGCGTGCGTTACGAAGAGGTGCTTTCGACCCTCATTCCGCCATTCTAACCACCTCATCCGCTAGCCTTCTCGTCCATCCGCCTAGTGATTCGGTGCATAGCGGCCCGACTAGTCTTCCATCCCGCCTGGCGAAGCATCGCATAGCGGCGTTGCATAGGAGTAGTTGATAGTGTTTTATTTTCTGTTTCCGCATCCATCAAAACCCCCTTAGTTAGCTCCGACCTGAGGACTTCAATCTCAAGTCCTCCTCGAAATTAACTCCACCTTACTGTGTTCCTTGTGAGATCGATACTTGGGAAAAGCCCCATTTTATATTACTTGTGCGACCGGTTCACTGCCGTGATCTATATCATCAAGTTTTTGGCGCCGTTGCCGGGGAACACAGTCGTGTGAGTTTTTGGAGAGGGAGATAATAGATTGAAGCCCTTTTCCATTTGTGCATATCATTTTTTATTTGCTTTTGCTATTAGAATTTTTATTTTGCTTATTTCTTTTTCCCCTTTTCTGATTTTTGATTCAGATAGCAGATCCGTGCTATTTTCATTTTAGCTGTGTAGCACTTTTTCAGTAATTATTTTTGTTCGTGATGGATTCTGATGCTGAGTGCCGTATCCTTAACACTTTGCGCCGATCCATCGATGCCATTGCTGTTATGAATGCCGAGCATTGCATTCAGTGTTTGTTATGTCAAGATGAGGGCCACATGTTGAAGGATTGCCCTTGTTTGTGCAAGCCTTCTCCCTCTAAGGGCGTGTGTACAACAACCTCCCGTTCGTGGAAGACTGTTGTGGACAGGCCTACCAGGGTGTTCCCTGGCCCATACACTGACATAACGCACTTTGCTCATTCTTTACCCGTTGAGATTACTGAAGAATCTCTGGCCGCATACAACTCTTTCATGGGTCCCTCGATCCCTTTTTACGAGCTTTCCTTGAGTGATGATGATCACTCTGGTGTTAGCCAACAAAAAGAGGAGCAGGAACTTATGGATGCTCCTATATGGGACGATGAGATTGTTCCGGTCGTCGACGGGGTGGCGTCAGCGAATGATTTTGCGATGGGGCCTACTCATTCAGTGCTTGATTTTGAGAGCAGCCTTGCCCCTCCGCAATTTTTGCCGGATTGTGCTATTCCTCTTTCTTGTGAGTCGGTTGATGATGCCGTGATTGTGGCTGATTCGGTGCCCGAGGTTGCACCGAAGTGGGATGATGACTCCACTATCTCCGACGGAGAAGGTGGATCTTCGGAACACTATGGCGCACCCCGGTGGGATGAGGAATATCCTCTTTCCGATGCAGAGGTTTGCACCTCTTTATTGGATGAGGCCGTTCCTCTTACCACCGTGGACCTTGAGTTCTCGGATTCCCCTCGGTACGACTCGTATGATACCGACGATGATCTCTGCTTGGATCCTGCTGAGAGTGATACCGGGATCACTCTCCCATTTTCTGATTCTTTTAGTTCTTCTTCTCTTTTATTACTTGATCCCCCTTCTTTATCTGAGCCTGTGCAGGATGAGTCTCCACAAGTACGTTGGGATGACGATGAGCTTTGTGCTCATGCCATTGCCATCGCCTCCTGCGGGCCTCTGATAGACGATACCTTGCTAGGCAAGAATTTGTTTTGTGGTGAGATGAGTGAGGACCAGGCCTCCTCCTCTTCTTATTTCCTATTTCCTCTACCTGTGTTGGGCATGTATTATTATTTAGGTAGAGGGGTAACTGCTCTATCACCGTATCGGTACCCGTTACCGAAACGGATATTGGAACAGTTACCTGTGCACTCTTTATTTCATAGGCCTATAAGCTAGAACTGTTTAGAATGTAATAAGTCGTGCTGGGATGACAATAACCCCAGTACTTATCTTTCATTTTCTGCATTTTATTTTTCTTGTCTATTTTAATTTTAGCATTTCTTTTTGCACATATTTTTTTGTTTTTGCGGAGCTCACCCCTGCATGTATTCTTGGCAAATTGCATTGGCAGGGTTCTGATTCTTCATATGGCGGGCCTGCTTCGGTTTCCACGAGTCTTCTGGTATGCTCACTAGCTGAGCATGGGGTAAAATATTCCCTTAGCTCTTTATGATTTTAATTTCTCTATCTTATGATTTGTTGCTTAGTTTAAGTCTGGGGGAGAGATTTGTTACCTTTTGTACGCACACATTTCTTGTGCATACTAGAAGCCTTTATTGTTTTATTTTGCTTACTTCATTGCATCACACACCACTGCACCCACATGAGCGCGTGCTTAGCTTTTTGCATGCTGCGAGTTAAACTCATTTCTTTGTTAGATTTGGGAAAATTATGGTGCTGACATAGGATTGTGAGACAGAGTAAAATGTTGGCCTTATTGTGATCCTAGTCAACTGCTCTCGTCTCGTGTAGAAATTGGAGTAGATTTAATTTTTCTGTATGCTTTTAGTCTTATATTTTTCTAATTGCGTAAATACTTTTTATTCTACTCAAAAGTTGGTGAATCCGGTGTAAATCCGACGGTAGCTTAGGGATGTGTGTAGACGGTCGTTAGTTTTGTATTGCTCGAGTCTGGAGGATGGATAGTCTTTCTCGTTGGCTAAGAACTTGCCCCAAGCTATTCTTGAACATGGGTATAGGTTAGTTCACTCGCATGAGTGTGATGTAGGCCATCATTTTGGCCCGGTTGATCTTTGTACCGTTCCTAACGTCTTGTTCTCGCTAGCCCCATTGTGCCTACCCTTCTTTTGATTCAACTCCACCTTCATTGACCAAAGCCTCATAGCCAATCCTAGTCTCACACCCAAGTTGAGCTTTAGTGTTTACATTTTAATGTTGGGATGTGATGTGGTGCTTTTACTTGTGATTATGTGGATGTGCTCCAATGTTATATTTGCTGAATTGTGAAAATAAAATGAAGAGAAAGAAAAAGAAAAATATTTGTAAAAAAAAAGAAAAGAAAAAAAAGTGAAAAGAAAAAGTTTAAATTGAAAATCTTTTTGGAAATGTGATTATTTTTGGAGTATGCGGTACACACACCCATATGTAAAAGTTAAGTCTGGTGGTGTGGTGTACCCGCGTGTATTTTGCTTAGTAGAGGGATTCCTTTTATATTAGCTCCTTTGGGTTAGGTGCATAGCCTTCATGTTTATCCTTGTTTACCTCACCAAACCCAAGCCCCATCTCTTCACCTAAAGTCCTACTGATTCGTGTGTGAACCAAACCAGTACCGTGGAAAGAATGCGAAAGGGCAAGCATATGGTCACCGACATTGGTGGATTCCTTTGGAGGTTATCCCGAGCCCCGATATTTGGCAATGCTCGCCTAGCGATTTGTCTACTTTATCCCTACGCATGACCAAATGATTCACCGTGATTCCATTTTTGAGTAATAATAAAATTTTGATACGTATTGTGAAAAGTATAAACTATTTTGTATACTTAGAAATTTCTTATATTATATTTTTACGCGCACGAGCATGCGACTTCGCATGGTACTTCATATCGCAATTTCTTTGTTAACTAGTATTTTTCCCTATCTGCTTAGATTTTGTTTGCTCGGGACGCGCAAACAGTTAAGTCTGGGGGTGTGATGAGTCCACTTTATATACCTATTTTCAGACTCATCTGGGCTAATTTTCACACGGTTGCACTTCACTTTTAGTTCTTTATTGTTCATATTTCTTCTAATCTTTATTTCCATAGGAAGTGCACATTTATGCCCGTGGTTGTGTATTTTGTTATTTTTATAGTCTGTACTCCTTTTTGTGATTGTCTGGAATGTCTGCACAGATTAGTGATTGGTTTTTTCCTTTCGGTATAGGGGTCGTGTGCGTGTTCCGGGATGGTGGTGAAACATGAATACTGCGCACGATCATGGGATCTAATGCGCACGACCACTGGTCGTGCGCCCCGGATCGTGCGCACTACTCTACGTTTTCCAGAATCTTCCTGGGGTAAGCGCACGACCACTGAACATATTGCGCACGACCACCGGTCGTGCGCCATTGATCGTGTGCATTGATTCCTCATTTCTGGAGTCCTGTCTGGGTAATCACACGATCATTGGACTTAGTGCGCACCACCACTGGTCGTGCGCCACTACTCGTGCGCATTATCCCAGTTCTTCTTCCTGATTTTCCATGCCATTGCGCACGAGCACAGGACATAGTGCGCACGACCACTGGTCGTGCGCCTGTGATCGGGCGCATTATTCATTTCTGCTTTTGTATAAATAGTGCAGGTCTCGCCCTAATCCTGAGATAGGGAGATCGCTCGTTTTCCTCCGCCGTTTTCCGCCTTCTACGTAGTTCCCCTTCATATTCCACCCTAGGGAGGTGCTCCAGGCAAGCTTTCACCGCCAAATCCAAGCCGGAGCTTCCTCTCGGCCTCCTCCATCATCTCTTGGATTCATGTCAAGTTTCAACGCCATAGCCATCAAGCAAAGGGAAGCTTTCAACTTTCGTCCGCTATCGTGAGACGAAGAAGACGGGCCATTGGAAGGTGGTGACAGCCCTTCTCTATCCCGGACGCAGTTGAGGACCGAGCTTGGACGCGGAATGACAACCCGACGATTCCAACCGTGAATCCTCAGCAAGACTTCGGATTCGGTCGATCTCTTGACTTGTTCTTCCTTTATTATTGTTTATGTGTTGTTGTAAACCTTATGTATAGATGATGTGTGTGTATTTGTAAAACGTTTTTATAAAATCATGCCTTTGTGATTTATAATTTCGTATATTTGCTTGAGGTGCGCCATATATCCATCCACCACCATCCACCCTTGCCGCACTAGCAATTGCTAGTGGCGTGCGTTGCGAAGAGGTGCTTTCGACCCTCATTCCGCTGTTCTAACCACATCATCCGCTAGCCTTCTCGTCCATCCGCCTAGTGATTCAGTGCATAGCGGCTCGACTAGTCTTCCATCCCGCCTGGCGAATCATCGCATAGCGGCGTTGCATAGGAGTAGTTGATAGTGTTTTATTTTTTGTTTCCGCATCCATCAAAACCCCCTTAGTTAGCTCCGACTTGAGGACTTCAATCTCAAGTCCTCCTCGAAATTAACTCCACCTTACTGTGTTCCTTGTGAGATCGATACTTGAGAAAACCCCCATTTTATATTACTTGTGCGACCGGTTCACTGCCGTGATCTATAGCATCAGCAGCCCCGGAGGTCGACACACTTGGAGATGGGGCAGTCTAGTACCGGAGTTCAGACTACAGGGACTGTGAGTCCCGATCGTTAGTAGTTTGTTTAGTTTTGCTTCTACGCTGAGTGATATGTAGTGAGGATATTGATATACCAGGCATAAGCCCAAGATTCTGTACCTTTTCTATTATTTCTGTGGACACTCCCTTCGTGGAGATTATTTACTTTATCATATATGTGATTCTCTGTGGACTTGCTTTTCTTTTATTACTTGCTACAGATGTGATCGATTTTGGCCGGCAGGACCGACGTTTTATAGTGATGACCTTCCCGGGTGTGAAGGTGTCACTGCAAAGCGGCGGTTCTGGGCCTAAGACCCCGGAGTTTCAAAAAAGGGGGGGGGGGGGGGTCATACGTATTGCACCTGGTGCAAGTACCTTACCCTTGGATTTGGTAAGTTTATCGTTTATCACGATTTTATTTCTTATTTTGTTGAGGCTTTGTCAGCTATTCTTGGATTTGGGGTTGGTAACCCTCTTTACCTCTTTTTGTCATTGCTACTACTGACCCTTGTTCACCACTTGTATTTTTTTATATCTCTTGCTGAGGTGTTCTTTCTTTGAATGCCTCGGGTTTGAAGTAGTCGCTTGAGCGGCTAAGACTTTTGGTTTTAGGCCGGTGTTCTGCAGCTGTCTTTTCCTCACCGGTTGTGAGGTAGTTGTTTACTTTTCCTTTAGTTCAGACATACTTTGTTTTGGTGGGTTTGTGTCAGGTTGTTGACGCCCACAAAATTTTGTTTTATATTAAGTACTTGCTAGCTTCTAAATCATTTTTGTATGATTTAATTGTTTCTACTTGCTCTCTGGGAGGTTTTATGATAGGTTGCATGTTAGATATTTTAAACTATTAAGTATTATTTCTAACTCATGCACATCACTTTTGAAAAGCTAAAGTCATTATATCTTATTGAACGTAAAAATTAATTTCTATACTTATACTAAATTTAGAGTCATGCATAACATGAGTTGTCTAGTTGGGATGTCTATGCTCATGTAGGATGTTAAGTAATATAGACAAAAGTATTTTTTTTCCGCAACATATAATTATATCTTTACTTGTGGACTAGTGATCCACTATGCCGAGGGATACGACCATCTAAATTTAAACTGGTTTTTACTTAATAACTTATGGATTTTATTTAACTTGTAGAGTTTGGAGTCTTTCCCGAGCATCTGCAATTATCCCCTGCATGGCGTGGCATCACGACGCGTATTTTCTCTTACTCTAATATAACTTAAATGTTGAGAAAATGCGGGTTGTGACATGTACTGCCACATGTGGTTTGACACGTATCAGATAGCTGCTCGGTGGTCGAAGAGCGGTCGTTGACTAGAGCCAAGGTGGTTACGATCGCTATCACCAGGCGATAGATGATATCTCATGGAGATATCATTTTGTTTGACTATTCAGCTGAAATCGTGGCCTTTGCTTCCTTTTAATGAAATGATCATGTGGTTGGGATTAATCGCGAGGCCACTTAAGCAGAGGATGGGTAAAAGAGAAGTCATTTCTCTGCTTCTTTCTCCCTCTCCTTTCATTATCATCTTAAGTGAAAAGAGCTAAGGAAGAAGGTTGAGGCTAAGCTTGAAAAGCTCGGTGAAGGAGATCCAGTGGACGAAATCAAAATCCAAGGATAGATTCACAAAGAGGAAAGTGAGAGATCCTTCCCATACAGATAGAAAGCTCGTTTATGGCTCCGAAATGGATTACGAGAGTAACGATCTTCCTTCTTGGACAAGTGTACTCCTTTTTGCATATGCATGGAATCCCCCACCAAAAGGTGGAGAATTGAGGGAATTCCGATGGGTCGATTCATGATATCCCCGGTTTGGTGTTGCATATAGATCCGAAAATCGCAGTACGAAATAGGCATGATGTGTGAAACCCATTTAGACAAGTTGGTCTAGATTGGCAATGTTTTGTTTTGTGTGCCGGAGAAGACTCCGAGTATAAACAAGTAGTTTATGGAGTCTGTGGGTTGTACCTGTGAATGAGAGTAGCATGAAGTACTGGGGGTGAGCTTCAGGAAAATACCCAAAAAATACCACAATTTGCATAACTGTTGGATATCACCGGGCGACAGCGAGTATCGTTGGCGATAGCTCTTGGTGAGATATAATTGTAGTGAAAGACCAGCTTTCTGGCACTGCAGGATGCTGCAGGTTTTTGGCTGGAAAGATGTTCCAGTTGTGGCTGAGTCTGGAGATAGAAGAGAGTTCTGTCACTAACGCCAAGCGATAGTCACTATCACTGGCAATAGCTTCCAGATAGCATTTTATGTATGAAGCCAGTCTCTCAGAGACCATGTGGCTAGTGTGAGCTTTGAGCTCTTAAAAGGCTAGAGAGCTGAATGAGAAAGGGGAGTCTGAGCCGTATCTTGTTGTTCGCCTTGATGGCTGAGACCGTCAGCGTTGACCTGAAAATTTGAGCAACGGGAAATAGCTGAACTGTACCCGCGTTATGTCGTTCGGACTAGATTGCCGAAAGTAACTTGAAAGTGAGGGATAAATCTGCTTAACTTTAGAGGGGGGGGGGGGGAGGGGTGAATAGAGTATTTTGAAACTTTAATTAATTTTTACAGCTGATTAAAATAGGTGATAAGTATATGTATAAAGAGAGAATAAAAACAAAATAATCACAGCACACATAAAATAAATAATAGAGCATTCCAGACGACACAAGAAATTTAAAGTGGTTCCCCTAAACTTGGGTACATTCACTCTTCTACCACCCTGGTAGGAATCCACTAACAGGTTTTTGACCAGGTGCCCTGCCACAACAGGTTTTTGCTCAGGTGCCCTATCACCACAAGATCTATTTTTTCAAGGGAGATCTCACAACCCTTTTGAGCTTTTGATCAGGTGCTCAAAAACCAAACTAGTCTTTTGATCAGGAGACTTAACGACCGAGGGGGTTAACTTTTCATGGGAGTTATAACCCTGTACATAGTTGGAAATAAAAAGTGATGTTGTCCACTCTTTCTCAAAATAACTGAGAAGACTTTATTGGATGATGTTGTCAAAGCTCCCCCTGAGATGAAGAATGGTTCAGGAAGATGAGAACTTTGCACAGGATGTAGGCCTTGATGAAGATCTTTAGAAACTTCTTGGACTTATGTTGATGTGTTGTCATTTTGAAGTCTGAAGTAGAAACTGAAGAAGACTAAAGATTTGTGTGTTGTTGTTCTTCTTCAATTTCCTATAGAAGGCAATCTGTTTCTCTATAAAACTTCTATCAGTTGTTCTGTGACAGATCTCTTGTAATTCCTTCCTTGTTATTCCTATTGTTGTTCCTATTGTTGTCCTAAAGAGAAGAATTTTCTTTTTATATAGTCTGAAGGATTTCTGCCATTTGAAATTTGAATTCCTGAATTAATACTGAAATCCTGGGACTTGAATGGCTGAAATCTGTCTTAAATGTGTTTCCTCAACTATCTCAGTAAATAAGTCAAGTAATTACTCTGTGAAATCCATAATGAATGCTGCCAAGCAACGCCATATTCTTGAGAATATAAACATTAATTATCAGAGAATTACTGCATTATAATAATCCAAACTGAAAACAAACTGAGAGAAAACGCCAAACTGATACCGAGAGTAATCGTCGAACTCATAACAGATTTCGTCGACCTAAACTCCATGTTCGTCGAGCTGAGAAATCGCCTTCATCGAGCTGAGAAATCATCTTCGTCGAGATGAGCTCCAAGTTCGTCGACCTGAGATAGAATTTCGTAGACCAAAGAACTTGAGAGAAGAGGGAAGATCGTCAAACTTAGCTCCAAGTTTGTTGAGCTCAGCTCAGAGTAGGGACTCTGAGTTCGTTGATCTGAGATCGACGATCATCGAGCTGAGTTCGAAGAACTTCAAACAAATTCTCTGAACTCTTAAAGACTTCCATTCTTTTAAGTCTAGAACTCTGACTTTTTATGAGAGCTGGATCAATGTTTGTCTAACCTAATCAAACTGACCTAGACCTTAGAACTAATAACTTGACCCTAGACTATACATGGAGGTTCAATAACCTAATAGTGAACCTAGACAAAATCCAAACTAGGGATCTAACAATCTCCTCCTATTTGGGTGAGGTCACTATGAACAATAGAAAAAGTAAAATCACAAAGCATAAAAAAGATATTTGGCAGAATTAAAATTGTTCAGCAGATATTAACAACATTGCCTTGTGAAGAATAAATAATAGATAACAGTTCAAATCAAAATAAAGAAAGAATATTTTCAGGCTTTCTTTGAGTCCTTCTTCTGTTCATCTGAAGCTGGTCTGGTGAATATGATTTCTCTTTTGGGATCTACAACTTGTTGTTTTGTCATTTTCATATCACTAGCTCCAAGGATTGTCACAGATGCAACTCTTGGTACAACTGCTTCAGGATGTAATGACATATAAGCATCAACATTAAAAAGATTATGTACCTGGTATTTGTCTATGTTGGGTATTGTATCCACACTAACCCAGATTTGATGAATTCATCCTTGAACTAAGATGAATTAAGTTATATTTGATGCTCGGTTTGAGTTATGTGTTTGTAGGATTCTTATGGAAGTTTAGACCAATGTTAGTCTACAATGAGTCACCAAACACAAGACCATACAATGTAACCCCTCATTGTGTGATCCAAGGTGTTGACTCATGTGTAGCCTCTCTATTGGGATACACTTCATATTCAAGCTCTAGGACTAAGTGAAAAGACTTGATGCTGGTCTCACCTTAGAAGAAGAAAAAAATTCTGTCAATAAAATTTCCTAAGTATTTTACTCGAGTAGTTCTATACTTACTCGAGTAAAATGCTGAGTTCATACTCGAGTAATAATACTCTTACTCGAGTAGGTATGGTATATCCTGAGTAGTCTAATTATGGCTCTCGAGTAGTTAAGACAACTACTCGAGTAGTTTCCTTTCTCCTCTCGGGTTTACAGAATTTTTCTCCTCAAAAGTTTTCTAAGTTAAATACTCGAGTAGTACTGTATAATACTCGAGTAGTTTTATCTTCTATCTTGAGTATTTGAATTCTGCCTCTCGTGTAGTTCTCACTTACTCGAGTAGTCTAAGTCATGTACTCAAGTAGTTCATCTACTACTCGAGTAGTCCAGAATTAATACTCGAGTAACCCAGAATTATATTCCAGAACATTTTTCTAAGTGAATTACTCAAGTAGTCATTTCCATATACTCGAGTAGTTCCTATCGTCTCGAGTAGTTCAACTTCTATACTCGAGTAGTACAGTATTCCAGTTCGGAAAAATTTCTAAGTCCCTGACTCGAGTAGTTTCTCAACCACTCGAGTAGTTCATTCTCATCTACTCGAGTAGTATTCCTTGTACTCGAGTAATTCTCTCCACCTCTCGTGTAACTACCCGAGTACTCGAGTATGTCATTTTTGATACTCGAGTAGCTGAATTCTGTTTCGTCAAGTTTACTCGAGTAGTTGACTCCATGTACTCGAGTAACTAAATTATTCTCTCTCGAGTAGTTTTCTTATATACTCGAGTAGTCATCTTCTACCGACTCAAGTAGTGCTGCAATGTACTCGAGTAGTCCTTTCTCTCTCGAGTATCTTACTTCGATTTTTCGGAAAATTTTGTTAAGTCCAGTATAATCGAATTCTTTATGAACCCTGACGTGATTGGTCCACGTGTATCTCATAATGACTTAATTATGGCTAATCTTCTCCTCTCCTATAAATAGTCTTATCAAACCGACAAACCCTAATTAATTATTTTTTATCAAAGAGAATTTTCAGAAGTTTTGCAGCTGTATTCTCAAGTTTTCTGAATTCCTCATTCTCTCTCCAAGAAACGAAAACCGTCGCCACCGCCGTCGCTGATTCCCGACCGGCTAGGGTTTCGCCTTTAGAGGATTCGAATCAAGAAGGCTTTACAGATCGAGATTTGCTCAACTCCTCATCTTCTGATTCGATCGGTCGTGTGAAGCCAAGATGTTTCAGATCCAATCTTGCAGAGATTTCTCTTCATAATTCTGATAAAGACGAAAAGCCTAGAAGAAGAAATTTCTGGCCGACAGTTGCAGATCTAAAAAAGAAGATTTACTGTTTGTATTTCTATACAATTTATTTCATTCTTGTAGGAGAAATTTCTCCGAGTGTAGGAGCTTTTGTCTCCGAGATTGTAGGAAGTTTTACCTTCCGAGTGTAGATCCGTTTTGTGGATCGAGATTGTCGGAACATTGTTTCGAGGGTAGGATTGATTTTCAATCCGAGATAGTGGAGTAGCCGAGTCTAGTGTATTGCTAGATCGGTGAGGGAAAGTGGATGTACCCAAGGTTGGGGAACCACTATAAATCTTGTCTCGTCTGTGATTAATTGGTAGAGAGATCTGTGCTTTGGTTTGAAATTTTTATTCTGCAAAAAGACGCACATCTCACCTATTCACCCCCTCAAGGTGATTTAGGTAGGCAACTATAAACTTTCAGTCTAGCTCTTTCTTTCTGTAGGTGGACATGGTAGTATACTGTGAGGTGTCCTGTCCTTCTTCCTTTGCTTTTATGATTTGAGAAAGAGCTATTAATTCTTGAAATCTGGCCATTTTGGAGTTAGGATCCATTTTTGGATACAAACTGGAGAAAGAGGCATTTCATGACTTGCTTTATCTGGTTGATTGTCTTCAGAAGTTTTCTACTGCCTGCTGTGCTTTGATGTTGTTGTTGCCTACTGCTGCTGCTAGAACTATGTTGATGTCTGCTGTAGGATGGTTTAGATTGATGAGAATATGTAGATTTCTAAACTTGAGAAACACTTCCAGAAGATCCTACTACAAGAGGAGGAGGAGGACCTCTCCAGATTTTAGGAGGTGGAGAGTATCTCCTGCTCTTCTTCCTAGTTTTTTGATCATTTTTGGAATATCTCATCCACTTTGGGGTGTCTGGAGTGAGAGTTATATTATGCAGGATATAGTAGGGAATATCAGTAGAAGGATTAGGTTTAGGATCAGCCTTAGCAGGAGCAGCCTTCTTCTTTGCCTTTATTTTTTTAGTGCTTGTATTTTTAGAATCATCTGACTCATTATCATCATCAGAAGAATTTTCTGGATTGTCATAAAGAGCATCCAACTGATTTAGCAAATCAGCTGAGATTCCAGGAATCTGTGGCTTTGCTTGACTTGCAGGCTCTGTAGAACGTTCTGTAGCAGTCTGAATACTTTCTTCTTCTTCCATGTCAGTAAACATAATATCATCCAGATTGGGTATTGGAGATTCACACCAGCCAAAAGTTGGTGGAGGGAATGCCTTCTGCTCAGGAGCTGGCTCACTAATATCTTTAACAACAAAACTTTCTATAATCTCAGGAGTTACAAAACTTGCCTTTAGTTGATCTACAACTGCAGGACTTATTGGAGTAGTATAAACTACAACAGCTTTAGGGTACTGAGAAACAAAATTGGGTAAAGCATTTTTGTAAGCAGAATTAAAAGAATTTAGTAAAGAATTTAAATCAACTGTGGGATTTATAATGAAATCACCAACAGTGGTTATTTCTGCAACTGTATCACAAATTATGTATCTATCAGAATCATCAACTATATCTATTATTTTAGTTGGAATGTCTGCCTCTACTGAATCATCAGTCATTTCAGAATCTGCAGCTGCTGCTGCTGGAGCTGGAGGAGGAACTGGAACTTCTTCATGGAACATCTCCCCTGGCTAGTTTTAGAGGGTCCTGAAGCCAGAAGAAGGAATAGAGGAGAGAGCAGAAATTCTGGTAGAGAGAGAAATGATGGTGGTAGAGAGAGGAGCAGTAACATTTGCTATTAATTGCTCCATAGTTGGAGAAATGAAGGCTAGAAGATCATGAGCAATGTCAGAGAAATTTATGTAGAGAGGTTTAGGAGCAGAGGTGGTGTAAGGGGTGTGATGTCCACAGTTGGAACACACACAAAAGGTATGGGAGAAATCTATATGGGTGTATTCATGGAATGTGGACGGAGGGTTGGATGGAATTTCAGTAGTGGAGGTAGGAACTTAGGTAGTGGGTGTGGAGGTGGTTTCCTGAACAGGAGATGGAACTGGGGAATGGTGCATAGATGGTGGAAGAGGAGACAACAGATTGAAATTTGGCTGTGAGGATGTGGATGGAATATCAGATACATGAGTTTGGAGAGGATATTGAGGTGGTGGAGATGGAATGTCCTCATGGATGATAATTGGAGAGTGTGGAGGTGATGGTTGTGGAAGAGGTGAAGATGGTTGTTGTTGTTGTTGTGGAGGAGGTGAAGGAATGCTGGTGGAAGGAAGAACTTCTTCTAGAGGTGGTGGAGAGGCTATTACTGCCATGGTGTCCTCAAAAGTCCTGGAGGAGGAGGCCCTGGATGGTTTAGGGATGGACCTCTCCCATCTGCCAAACAAAGCAGAGGTCATCCTCTTGGAGGCATTTATTAACATTGGCTGGGAGATCAATAATTCAGGTGCCTTTTCCTGGAGGAAAATTCCTAAAATTCTCGCAAAACAAACCTCTTTCTTGGAATTTTTCTTCTTGATCAACTCAAACAGTATTTTTCCCTAATTTATTGCTTTCTTATCTACCAGAGCACACAACACCAAGAACTAGTGCCTGGTTATATAATCATGGGCTGTATGTTTGCACATCAAAACCTTATCGACAATATCTGCCAAAAACTTATATTCAACAGATAGCTTCTTAAGAAGCTTATTAGGGTTTCCTTCAGAGTGACCCATTCTAGTTAGCATATTTTCATATTCAGAATTGTCTATTTCAATATCTTCTTCTCCACTTGCCAAATCAAAAATCTCAGTTAAAATTTCAGGGGTTAGGTTAACTTGATTGCTGTAGATGGTTCCAGTCATAGTGTCTGCATCTGGAGAGGTTGAAGTATAAAACCATTCCCTGATTTCAGTTGCGGGCAACTTCATCCTTGTAGTCACGAATTTCTTCAGTTTCTATTCTTCACACAGTTGTAGGATGTCTATGAAAATCTGATCAGTGTGGTTGAAGGAATCAAAGTTTATGCCGAAACCGGTGTCGTATTTCATGCTGGAGAGGGAGAGCGCCAGAATTGCCATTGGTTTTCCTGCAAAAATAAGAGAGAGATCAAGTGCAAGAGAACATAAAGCATGGGATAAAACACGACGAAAATCTAGTTATAAGGTTTTCAGAATATGAAGCATCGGGCTCTGTCCTGTGAAAAATAAAAGAATCTCCATTCCTAGGTCGACGAAAAAATTTCATGAAGAAATAATATCGTCGATCTCGGTTGGAAGAGAGGAAAACTTTTTGTCATTCTTAGGTCGACGAAAATTTTTCTGAAGCAAGATCGTCGATCTCCGCTCGACGAAATAACTTCACGTAGAGAGTTCGTCGATCTCAGGTCGACGAAATATCTCAAGAACAGTTCTCAGATCGTCGATCTCCGTTCGATTAAATGTGATCAATTCTTCGACCTTGGACCAAAATAGAATTAAACTTCTCCACTAATCATACCTAGCTCATTCAGAAAGAACAGATGTTTCTTCTCATTTAAAGGTTTAGTGAAAATGTCTGCTCTTTGAAATCATTAGAGATAAAGACAAGATTAACTTTATTTTTGTCCACACAATCACTAAGGAAATGATGTCTAATCTCTATATGCTTAGTTCTACTATGCAGTACTGAATTTTGTGCAATAGAAATTGCACTGGTATTGTCACAAAGTATGGTTGAATTATTTAAGATGAGACCATAATCCAGAAGTTAGTTTTGAATCCACAATATTTGTGAGCAACAACTGCCTGCTGCAATGTATTCAGCTTCAGCAGTTGAAGTTGACACAGATGTCTGCTTCTTACAAAACCAGGACACAAGCTATCTCCAAGGAACTGGCATGTTCTTGAAGTGCTTTTTCTGTCCACTCTGCATCCAGCATAGTCAGAATCTGAAAATCCAGTTAAGTCAAATTCTGACTCTGTTGGATACCAAAGTCCTAGATTAGGACCACCCTTTATATATCTCAAAACTCTTTTAAGGAAAATAAGGTGAGATTCTTTAGGGTTCACCTGGAACCTAGCATAAAGGCATTGTCATGCCTCCATTCGTCACATGGAATATAACAGTGGGTCCGACCGGGGCCCCATGCCATATTTCACAAACAAACGATAGAATTACGTATGAATATAAAAATCACGTTCTACGTGCATCTTAACTCAGAGCATTCTAGCAAAAGCATTTTAAGTTGCAAGAACTCAACATAATGAATGTCCACTAAATATATAAATCACACATTTATATATATCACCAGAAATGTATACAAATACACAAACACTCATGGCCTTAAGGCCTTATAAGTTGCTCTTTACAAATATGGCTTCATACATCGACACGCAGGCCGGTCACACATGAAATATAAGACTTTGCACGACCTTCAAGAGCCTTTAAGCAGCAATGGCTTCAACCCACTCAATCCAATTCAGCCCGTCAGCACCTGTAGTTGAACATCCACCCCAAGGGTGGTAAACAAAGCAATAGTCAGCATTAGCTGACCAATTATAATGACCCTACCCCTTACCAGGGGCAGTGGTTCCTTCCATTTATGCATCGCAATCATAACATATATCTATATCACAACAAGTTCTCTCAAGCACAACAGCATCACAAGCACCCACCTTCGCCAGACGATCCGTGCACTCAGGTCACATTAACGGTGTACCGAATCATCCTTGGCACCACCACCGATCAGAGGCTCTTAACTTGTTGGCTATGGGTATAAGTCTAACCCAACACGCATGCTGGAGACCTCATGCACCCATCCCACTCAGAGGTGTTAACCTCACGACAAATTTGAGCATTTCAGATCGACCCACCACCGTGGTGCAGTAACCTGGGTTTGGCCCGCAGCCTCCCATTTGCATTGCCACCAATCGATCTCTCACAAAACATGTACAAGTCAGCCTTTTCCCGTTACTCAATTCGTCGATAGCGCAGTTCTTGACGCGAGTCGGCTTTCCCTTCCCTGCTCAGCACACAGCTCTCATAGAGCCTCTTTCCAGTTTAGCATACACAATACAAGGGCTCATACAAAGCTTTTGAAAGTATTCACAATTCACAGGCATCCACATAATATACGAAGTCTTCTCCGGTTAACAACATAAACATCACCAATCCAGGCTAACCGTCCGGATGGGCTTCACATAGCATGCCTATGCCGTACTACACATTTCCGGCTCTAGATGCAGACTCAGCCGGGGATATCAGCTATCAACCCACTGGAATCACTTACGCTTTCCACCACTTCGTGGAGGATTCCATGCTCATGCATAAAGGAGGACTTCACTTGTCCAAGAAGGAGATCGTTACCCTTGACGATTGCTTTGGAGCCATGAAAATCTCATCGGATGGAAATCACCGCCACAGGCTTGCCTCCACGAATCTGAACTCGGCTCTCAATTTGGCACGCTGAAGCTCCTCCGGCAGCCGGATTCCTTCTCCTCCTTCCTTGATCTCCTCTCTCCCTATCTTTTTAGAAATAGAAAAACCAAAGATGAATGACCTTATCCTTCCATTCTTGGCTTTATAACAGCAGGGAAAGGCCTGGACCACTAGATCTAAGTTGAAGGAAATGAACAACCATGATTTTCCCAAAAAAGTATTTTCTTGGGCTGACACGGCCTGTGACACGCCCGTGTCACAGGCCGTGTTACTTAAGTGGCAAAGGAACCTACTCAACCCGACCAGGACACGACCATGTGACACGCCCGTGTCACAGACCATATGCCCTAACACAGCTTTGGGCACGCCCGTGTCCAGCCCGTGTTCACAGCCCTGGCCACAAATAGAGAAGGACACGGCCTCTGACAAGCCCGTGTCATAGGCCATGTACCCAACTCGACTTGCCTCTCGAGAATTGTCGAGTGCATTTCTTCGAGTGGAGTTCATCGACCCAGAGGAGGACACGACCTCGGACATGCCCACGTCCTAGTCCGTGTGCCTTACTCGAGACCCACTCGAGACCCACTCGAGTGCACAGAGTAGGACACGGCGTGGGACACACCAGTGTCCCAGGCCGTGTTGCCCAACCTGAACCCAATCGTGAGATTTGGGGTTCTTGGAAGCAATGGGTGTTTTCATTGCTGAGGCATCAGATATCCCAAATATTTTAACTAGCTCCTTAACATATTTTGATTGGTATATGAAAATGCCATCAGGGGATTTCTTCACTTGGACACCAAGGACGTAAGAAAGCTCGCCCATGCTACTCATTTAAAACTTGGAATGCATCAGGTCAGAAAACCTTTTGCATAGTTTGGAATCATTAGAGCCAAAAATAATGTCATTTACATATATTTATACTAACAATATTTTATCTTTATGATGCCTAATGAACAAGGTTCTATCTACAATGCCCCTAGTGAACTAATGCTTTAAAAGAAAGCTAGCTAGGTCTCATACCAAGCTCTTGGAGCTTGCTTTAAACTATAAAGAGGCTTATTCAATTTGAAAATATAAGAGGGATGAGTTAGAGAGATAAAACCTGCTGATTGTTCCACATATACTTCCTCTTTGAGTTCACCATTTAAGAAGGCACTCTTGACATCCATTTGGTAGACCTTGAACTTCTTGTAGGCTGCATAAGTAAGAAATATCCTGATAGCTTCCAGTCTTGCAACAGGAGCAAAGGTCTGATCAAAGTCAATTCCTTCTTCCTGTCTATATCCTTGTGCTACCGATCTTTTTTATTTCTGATGATAGCTCCTTGTGCATCCAATTTATTTCTAAAAACCCATTTAGTTCCAATGACTGGGTAGTCTTTGGGTCGTGGAATTAAATCCCAAACTCTGCATCTCTCAAATTGATTGAGCTCCTCTTGCATTGCAACAATCCAGTGTGGATCTTGCTCTGCATATTTTATGGATTAGGTCTCAAGTTGAGATATGAAGCAAGCATGCATCAAGTCTTGATTGAGTTTGATGAACTGTAAATATGCATATTTTTATGCACATTAATTTAGTCTTTTTTATTTACTTTCGTCGTTTTTACTTATTTTTGTTCAATAAAATGTTCCTATTCTTGTAAATTTTCTCCTAACTTGTTTTATTTGATTTTGCAGAAAAATTCCAAAATCTGCCAAAATTTGGGAAGTACACGCCCGTGACACATGGGTCACGCCCGTGACCGAGCCGTGACTGTGCATTTCCCGTGAATCGGAAAATTTCTGAAGAAAAGGCTTGACACGCCTGGCGACACACCCGTGTCACCCGACACGGGGCGTGACCCAAGCCCGTGTCCTCTCCTCTCGACGAATTCCGCTCGACGATCGTCGAGTGTCGACACCAACTGTCACGCCCAGTGTCACGCCCGTGACCTGGGGCGTGACCCAATTTCAGCTCAACGATTTCGACTCGACACTTTCCGCTCGACATTCGTCGAGTGTCGACCCAACTGTCACGCCCATAGTCACGCCCGTGACATGGGGCGTGACCTTTCCAGCTGGCCCGACAAGATGCTGCCGAGGACATTTGACGCAACCCGCGCCCGGTTCTACCTCCCCGACACGCCCATAGTCACGCCCGTGACCTAGGGCGTGACTGCTGCGAACTCAGCCCGAAGTCAACTTTGCTGTCCAATCGCCAGCCGCCTTCATGAATAGTACTGTCACGCCCCCCCTACACGCCCGTGACCGAGGGCGTGTACTTTGAAATTTTTTTCTATAAATAGCCCAGTTCTGTAAGGTCCAAGGGTTCAGATTTTTGGGCCAAGTTAGTGTCTTTTTGTGGGCTGCATCCGTGATTTTCAAGGCTATGTAAGGAGAATTTTTCCCTTTTTATTTCATAACTTGTTTTGCTTTAGTTTTAGCACTTGTAATAGCTTGTAATAGTTTCATTTTGATCAAATAAAATGTTAATTTTTCTCTTCATATATGGCTTTGGAATGAACACTTGTGCCCACTTTCCTTCTCCTTTTTATTCTTTGTTCTTCACTTGTTCTTCATTTATGAAAAGTGTGTGTGTGTGTATGAGTGTAATTTGCTTACTTTACATGTTTTTTTTACTTGTTTTCATGCTTAGGAATGTTAGGTTTTCCCCTTTCTTTCCTTGTCTTTTTTTTCCCTTTAACTTGTCTTCATGCTTAAGATTTTGATTTCATCCTTATGATTTTATAAAAGAGATTTTTAAAAAAGTGATTTTGTTCTTTTTTTTACTTAGTTTTTTTTTAATTGTAAAACCTCTTTTGTTCTTTTCAACTTCTTTCTCACTTTTTTATCACTTTCATAACATCATAAGAATGAAAATGTTGAAATTTTTATTTTCCAAAAACTTTGGTTTTTAATTTGTTTTGAAAAACTTTTGTCTTCTAAAATTTTAATTTCTTCTTTTTATTTGTTTTTGGCAAAACCTATGCTTGAAATAGTTAAAGTTTTAATTTTTAGGTAACTTTGATTTTTCTTTGTTATTTGTGTGTGTGAGTGTATGAGCCTAAATTTCCTTTTGTTCTTCTTAATCTTCATGAAGTGTGTGTGAGTGTAGGTGTTAAATTTTCATGCTTTGTTTTAATGCTTTCTTTTAATGCTTTATTCAAATTATGTAGAGTGTGTGAGTGTAGGTGTATAATTTTATCGCTTTCTTGAATTTCATATGGAGTGTGTGCGTTCGTGTGCATTTATTTCCGCCTACTCGTTAAGAGTTAAATGGCGCATCGTTTTCATTTTCAGTCCTACTCGTTTGAGTAGGACTTGTAATTTTTCTTTCTTTATTTTTCCGCCTACTCACTTGAGTTTAAATGGCCGGACTTTTTTTCAGTCCTACCCGTTTGAGTAGGACTTGCAATTTTACTTTCTTTATTTTTTTTTCCGCCTACTCACTTGAGTTAAATGGCCGGACTTTTTAGCCCTGTAATCGCATTTATTTTCTCCTACTCATTTGAGTAGGACTCGCTTTCATTTCAGTCCTACTCGTTTGAGTAGGACTTGCAATTTTCAGCCTTTATTTACCGCCCCCACTCGTTTGAGTGGGACTCGCAAATTTGAATTATGCAAATTTTCTTTCATGTGTAACTTAGTTCCTTTTTTATTTATAATTTGGAGTGTGCGTGAGTTCTCGTTTAGTTAACTTTTTAGCTCTCTAAATATTGTTATTTTTCTTTTGTCCCTTTCTTATAATCGTGTAGCATTTAATTTCGAACTCGCGCCTCACTAAATTATAAGCCGTCCCCATACCGATGTGTGGCTAATCTCTATTAGCCTCGGCATCGAAGAGCATTGGGACATTTGAAATGATTTATAATAATTAAAGTTCTTTATTTTCATTTTAATTTAAGCACTTAGGGTTTACCCCGGGTTTACGACGCGTAGGACCACATAATCGATGTGTGGGCCCTATTTCCGTAGTCCATATGCTAGCTAGCCGAGAGGCCGTGCATATGGACCGATCACCCCTGGGTAAATAGAGTTGCGTGCATACCCTCGAGAGAGGAGTAGCGTAATTCTACCGGATTGGGTTCCCCACCCAATAGCGGGGTTCTTAGCGTAAAGCGGGCGTTAAGAGGAATCCTTCGTCGGACTAACGTTCGGTCGAATAGTCTTAACGTTTAGGTGAGCGATATCCCTATAGCTAGGTGAGCTCACATTTGTGGAACCTCCACGGCCAAGTTGTCTTATTATTAATTTGAAAACTAAGTCTTTTTATTATTAAAAATTATTTTAGTCTTAATCCGATTCGATGCCGAGCGTTAACCCTTCATCGAATATTTTCTAAACCGTTTTTTCGCTCCTTTGTTTTCCCGTTTTTAGTTTTCAAAAAAAATCCACCTTTTCTTTCAGTAAAATAATAGTCCTCCCGGAGGAGTAAGAATAGTCAACGCGACCCCGAGAACAATACGACCTCGGTATTCCCCCGAATATCGAGTACTACTTGCGATAGGTGCACTTGCCTACCCGAGCAAGCCCGCGGCGATCGACTCACCGAACCAACCACAGTAAGAGTCTGTTCGCGGGCCCATCAAGTTTTTGGCGCCGTTGCCGGGGAATCTCTTTTCGAGTTGCTATTTCGAATTCCGGAGTCTATTAATTTTACTTATTTTCTATAAAAAAAAAAAACTAAAAACTTTATTTTAAAAAAAAAAACACAAAAAAAAAGAGTTTATTTTTGTTTTATTTTTGTTTGGGTGTATGACCCGAGGACAACCCTCAGAGTCTGAAGATTTAGACTTCGACCCTGAGATCGAACGCTCTCTTGCGCGTATCCGATCTCATCGCCGAAATCCTTCTTTAGATCCCGAGGAATCTATCGGAGAACCCACTGTTGTAGTTATGGCCGCCCCTAACCTTCCCCCGGCGGCCGAGCGTACTATGTCTTATTACGCCCGGCCTAACCTGGATGATTCTGGGTCGAGTATTGTTCGCCCTGCGGTGGCCAATAATAATTTTGAAATAAAGTCAAGTGTCATTCAAATGGTCCAAAACGCCGTGCAGTTCGATGGACTGCCGGATGAGGACCCGAATGTCCACTTGTCCAATTTCTTGGAGATATGCGACACCTTCAAGATCAATGGCGTCACTGATGACGCCATTCGTTTGCGCTTATTTCCTTTTTCCCTTAAGTCCAAAGCCAAGGCGTGGTTGAATGCCCTCCCGCGAGGATGTATCACCACGTGGGCTGAGTTGACGGAACGGTTCCTAACGAAGTACTTTCCGCCCGCCAAAACTGCAAAGTTGCGGGCGGACATTTCTTCGTTTGTGCAGAACGATCCTGAGTCTCTATACGAGACTTGGGAACGATTTAAGGAATTCCTCCGCCGTTGCCCGCACCACGCGCTGCCAACGTGGTTGCAAGTTCAAATTTTTTATAATGGGCTGAATTTTCAGACGCGTCAAATGATTGACGCGGCTGCCGGGGGTACGCTTAACAACAAAACCCCCGAGGCCGCCCAGGCTTTATTCGAAGAGATGGCTATGAACGCCTATCAATGGAACGTCCCGCGGGGACGGCCAAAGCCGGCGGCTGGTCTTTTTGAAGTGGATGCCACTGCTCTCTTGACCCTTCAAGTTGAAAGGTTAACAAAGCAGGTGGCGGAGATGTCTGCTGCCTCCTCCACTCCGCCTTGTTTTATTCCCCCTAACGTCTGCGTAGCTGAAGAGTTCGTGGACTTCATGGGAAATTCGGGTCGTCCTCCCTTCAACCCCAACAACAACCCTTATAGTAATAACTATAATCCGGGTTGGAGGAATCACCCCAACTTCTCGTGGAGCAACCCGAATAATGCTCAGCGTCCCCCTATTTCTTATGCGCCCGGATTTCTTCCTCCCCCTCCTCTTCCGAAACCCTCCCCGATGGAGGAAAATTTTTCGAAGTACATTGCGTCCAACGAGTCAAATATCCGGAACATCACCGGATCGCTAAAAACACTCGAACAACAGGTTGGACAGCTGGCGAGGATGATGTCCGAGCGCGCGCTCGGGGCACTGCCGGGAAATACGGAGCCCAATCCGCGGGAGAACGCCAACGCTATAACCCTCCGTAGCGGAAAGGAGGTGGTCGATCCAAAACGGACCGACCCTCAGGTACATATTTCACCTCCGACCCCTCTTCCCTTTTCTTCGCTCACGCCGCCTTTACCTATTATAAAAGAAAAAATTATTTTAAACAAGGCTCTTCCGTATCCGCATAAGTTAGAAAACGAGCGTAAGGACGCGCAATATGAAAAATTTATTTTATTATTAAAACAAATTCACATTAATGTTCCTTTTTGCGAGGCTATCTCGCAAATGCCCAAATATGCGAAATTTTTAAAAGAACTACTTTCTAATAAACGCAAATTAGAGGATATTTCGCATGTATCTCTCAACGCTGTCTGCTCGGCGGCCCTTACTAATAAATTGCCCACAAAACAAAACCACCCGGGACGGTTTTCCATCCCGTGCCTTTTTGGCGATATATTAGTAAAGTACGCCTTAGCTGATTTAGGGGCTAGCATTAATCTGATGCCGTTCTCGCTCTTTTCGCGTTTAGGTTTGGGTACTCCTAGTCCTACGAATATGCGCATCCAATTAGCGGATCGCTCGGTTAAGTTCCCTATCGGGGTAGTGGAGGACGTCCTTGTCCGAGTCGACAAGTTTACCTTCCCGGTAGACTTCGTCATCTTAGATATCGAGGAGGACGCCGAGGTACCAATAATACTCGGTCGCCCTTTTCTCGCCACCTCCCGCGCACTAATAGATGTTAGTAATGGTAGCCTTCTCCTCCGAGTAGGCGATGACCAAGTTACTTTCTCTATTAATCCCTCGATGGACAATTTGTCATCGAGCGACGATTTCTGCTATTCTTTAAATACTTTTTTCGGAGATCGTTCTTCTCCCATTTTCGAGTCCGTATTTTTAAATGACGATATTTATGCGCTCGAAAATTTTAACTGCGATGAGGATACGTCTATAGACTTGCCTTTCGAACCAATTGGTAAGAAAGACATAGGAATTAAAACCTCCCTAGAAGAACCGCCCATCCTAGACCTCAAACCCTTACCCGCCTCGCTCAAGTACGCTTTTTTGGGAAAAGGTGATACGCTCCCCGTTATCATTTCTTCGGACTTGAGTGATTCGGAGACTTCCGATTTATTGGAAGTTTTATTTAAACATCGCCACGCAATTGCGTGGCAAATCTCTGACCTAAAGGGGATTAGCCCCTCCTTTTGCACCCATAAGATTTTCCTAAACGATAATTGCCGCAAAACGATTCAGCCGCAGCGTCGTCTTAACCCAAACATGAAAGACGTCGTTAAAGCCGAAATCATTAAGTTATTAGATGCGGGGATTATCTACCCTATTTCGGACAGTGCATGGGTTAGTCCCGTGCATGTCGTGCCCAAGAAAGGCGGCCTTACCGTAGTGGCGAATGAGCATAACGAGCTTGTCCCAACTCGTACTGTTACGGGTTGGCGAGTGTGCATCGACTATAGGAAACTTAACGACGCCACCCGCAAGGACCATTTCCCTCTGCCATTTCTAGACCAGATTTTAGAGCGTTTATCCGGTCATCCGTATTATTGTTTTCTTGATGGTTTATCGGGGTTTTTCCAAATCCCCATTTCCCCCGATGATCAAGAGAAAACAACTTTTACTTGCCCGTTCGGCACCTTCGCATATCGAAGAATGCCATTTGGACTCTGCAACGCGCCAGCTACATTCCAAAGATGTATGCTAGCGATCTTTGGCGAGCTAGTAGAAGACATTATGGAAGTCTTTATGGATGACTTTTCTGTTTTCGGACGCTCTTTTTCCGATTGCCTTAACAATTTAGATCGTGTCCTTCAACGGTGCGAGGACACAAGCCTTGTTTTAAATTGGGAAAAATGCAACTTTATGGTTCGAGGAGGTTTGGTCCTCGGCCATATGATTTCGTCTAAGGGGATAGAGGTGGATAAGGCCAAGATAGAAATTATAGAAAAACTTCCGCATCCAACAAACGTCAAATCTATTAGGAGTTTCTTAGGCCATGCGGGCTTTTATCGACGCTTTATTCAAGATTTTTCAAAAATAACAAAGCCGCTAACTCACCTCTTGGAAAAGGAATCACGCTTCATCTTTAGTAGCGAATGCGAGTCCGCCTTTAATTTGATAAAACAAAAACTTATCTCTTCACCAATTTTAGTGGCCCCTAATTGGTCCCTTCCGTTCGAAATAATGTGCGACGCTAGTGATATTGCCTTAGGTGCCGTTCTTGGCCAACGCGTAGAAAAACATTTTCATCCTATTTATTACGCTAGCAAGACGCTCACTTCCGCACAAATAAATTACACGACAACGGAAAAGGAACTCTTAGCCGTCGTTTTCGCTTTCGATAAGTTTCGCTCGTATATAACGCTATCTAAAGTTATCGTTTTTACCGATCACTCCGCGCTTAAATATTTATTAGCTAAAAATGATGCGAAGCCCCGCCTTCTTCGATGGATTCTCCTCCTACAAGAGTTTGATTTGGAGATCCGAGATAAGCGGGGAGCGGAAAATCTAGCGGCGGACCACCTCTCCCGTTTAGAAAATCCGGGTGCGGAAGCGCTCGTCGAATCTGAAATAAATGACAGATTCCCCGAGGAACGCCTTCTTGCAATTAATAAATCTTCGTCATCTTCGCCTTGGTTCGCAGATTTTGCAAATTTTTTAGTAGCGCGGGTCCTTCCAAAAGAATTTTCCGGTCACCAAAAGAAGAAATTCTTTTCTGACTTGAAAAATTTCTTTTGGGAGGACCCATTTCTTTTTCGTATCTGCGCGGACCAAGCGGTTCGACGATGCGTTGCGGGTGTGGAGTGCTTGCAAATTCTTAAGCACTGCCACGAGGGTCCAGCCGGTGGGCATTATCAAGCCAACCGGACCGCTCGGAAGGCGCTAGAGGCGGGCTACTTTTGGCCCACTCTCTTCAAAGACGCGCATAATTTTGTGCGCGCATGCGATAGCTGTCAGCGGTCGGGTAACATCTCTCATCGCGACGAGATGCCCCAAAACATGTTTTTAGAGTGCGAAGTATTCGATTTGTGGGGCATAGATTTCGTTGGCCCCCTACCTCCGTCTTTCAAAAATATGTATATTTTAGTGGCGGTCGACTACGTATCGAGGTGGGCGGAAGCGCAAGCCCTCCCCACCAACGATGCGCGAGTCGTCGTTACATTTCTTAAAAAATTATTTTCTCGCTTCGGCACGCCTCGCGCAATTGTTAGTGATAGGGGAACGCATTTCTGTAACGCTCTTATGGCTAAGACGTTAGCTAAATACGGAGTCACGCACAAGCTTGCCACCCCCTACCACCCGCAAACAAGTGGCCAAGTCGAGGTAGTAAATCGAGAGATTAAGCGAATTTTAGAAAAAACCGTTTCGCTAAATAGGAAAGATTGGTCCGTTAAACTCGACGATGCGTTGTGGGCGTATCGGACGGCATACAAAACCGCTATTGGATGTACGCCGTTCCGGTTAGTCTACGGCAAAGCGTGCCATTTACCCGTAGAATTAGAACATCGCGCACTTTGGGCTTTAAAACTCTTAAACCTCGACTCCAACTTAGCCGCTCAGAATAGAAAACTGCAACTAAACGAGCTCGATGAATGGCGTGCGAACGCTTACGAGAGCAATAAATTCTATAAGGAGCGCTCTAAGTTATATCACGATCGAAAAATCAAGTCCCAAAAATTATTTTCTCCGGGCGATCTTGTCCTTCTTTACAATTCACGCCTTAGGCTTTTTCCAGGTAAATTAAAATCTAGATGGTCCGGTCCCTTCTTAGTTGAAGAAGTTTTTCCTTATGGAACCGTACTCGTCTCCCACCCGGACAAAGGCTCTTTTAAAGTAAACGGTCATCGGTTAAAGTCTTATATAGCAGGCGACCCAGTGATCGGTTTTAGCGAAACCATAACTTTCCTCCACATTATAAACCCGCCAAAATAGTCAAGCTACACGACTATAAACAAAGCGCTCCTGGGAGGCACCCCTCGCTTATCTTTTTCACTCTTTCCTTATTATCTTTGTTTTTTTTTTCTAATAAACGCAGGGTTTCTGATCGGCCTCCCTTTCCTTACGCGTTTCAGGGAAGCTTCTACCCCCTTCCCTTTCTTTTCGTTGTACATATTGTCTTTCATTTCTGTTCCGCATACTTACGATACAACATTGGGGACAATGTTGGACTTAAGTATGGGGGTATTTTCGTGCTTTACTTTCTGCACTTCAATTTTTTCTGCATCTCAAAAAAAAAAAAGGGAAAATACAAAAAAATACATATAACAACCAAACAAAAACAAAAAAAATTAAAAAAAACATCTTAAAATGAAAAAAAAAAAACTTTTAAATGAAAAAACAAAAAAAAAATAATTTTAAATAAAAAAACAAAAATCCAAAAAATTTTTTACTTATTATTTTGTTTAGTTTCACTTTGTATATATTTTTTGTTTTTTTTCTCTCTCCCCCTTCCTCATTCTTGTACAAACCTTTTTCTTTTTCTCCCTTATTTTTGTACATATTATGAAAATTCTCTTAAAAAATACAAAAAAAAAGATAATAGTTCAAAAAATTTTCAAAAAAATTGAGAAAAACAAAAATACAAAAAAAGATAATAAATGAAAAACAAACAAAAAAAATGATAACAAAAACTATAAAAAATCAAAAAAACAAAAAAAAGTTTTGAAATAAATAAATTAAATATTCCATACTTAACTTTTCTGCTATCCAAAAATTCTGTTTTGAGTTTATTGATATGTGAATACTATTAATTCTTTGTTTGATACCCGTTTGTTAATTATTGATTGAAACATTAAAGATAATAAATGAAAAACAGATAATAAATGAAAAACAAAAATACAAAAAAAGATAATAAATGAAAAACAAACAAAAAAAATGATAACAAAAACTATAAAAAATCAAAAAAACAAAAAAAAGTTTTGAAATAAATAAATTAAATATTCCATACTTAACTTTTCTGCTATCCAAAAATTCTGTTTTGAGTTTATTTATATGTGAATACTATTAATTCTTTGTTTGCTACCCGTTTGTTAATTATTGATTGAAACATTTAAATAGCCGGGGTTAAGTTTTAAAGAATTCTTTATGCTTTGTTAAAACTAGCGGACTCGTTTTAGGCACTACTTCTAATTTTTCATTAATAGGAGCACGTATATTATGTTAGGAAATAACGACTATAGAATTCAATTATACTTACTTTTAGCTTTCTGAAAAATTGGAACGTACAAATTATTAAGGTTGCTCTCAAAAATTTTTTAGGATTACAATCTAGTTTTCCTTTCTCCCCTCACTTTTCATGACCTACTTGGCATGAAAAATTTTTATCCTTAAAAGATCTTATGTCAATGGGAACAAGATTTCGTTCCGTAAACATAGGCACCCAATAATTTTAAAAGATTATATAAGGAGTAAGAGGATAAAATTCATTACTCCTACAAATATACATTGGGTTAATTTTTCTTATGAAGTTGAAAAACAAAAATCATATTAGGAAAATAAGATTTCGTTTTCCTAATAATCCAAAAGAAAAAAAAATGGAGGTTCGAGAAAAAATTACCTCACCTCAAATATCAAAACCCTCTTCATAAACCACACTACCCCCTTAGCCAATTACACGATTCTAGAATTAATTCAAAAATCTTTTTGAGAGCATAATTAGTAAATTGTATTATTTCCGGTAGCACTCGTATAAGCTAGAATTCTTATAATTCCAAACTATTTTCGTTAACCTAACCATTACAAATGTTGCCTTCTATTTGATTGCATCTAGAAGTCTTTTGGCCAAAACTTTTGCACTATTTAAATCATCTTCATAATTTTAGGACTTAACTCTTACACCCCGTATATTTATTTCGATCTCTCTTATAATTGATTAAGCGATAGCCAAAACTTAGAGTTTTTTTTTATTCCTTATAGATTCACCTCAAACTTTTGCTCTGGAATAGCAAAAGCCTAAGTATGGGGGTATTTGATGAACTGTAAATATGCATATTTTTATGCACATTAATTTAGTCTTTTTTATTTACTTTCGTCATTTTTACTTATTTTTGTTCAATAAAATGTTCCTATTCTTGTAAATTTTCTCCTAACTTGTTTTATTTGATTTTGCAGAAAAATTCCAAAATCTGCCAAAATTTGGGAAGTACACGCCCGTGACACATGGGTCACGCCCGTGACCGAGCCGTGACTGTGCATTTCCCGTGAATCGGAAAATTTCTGAAGAAAAGGCTTGACACGCCTGGCGACACGCCCGTGTCACCCGACACGGGGCGTGACCCAAGCCCGTGTCCTCTCCTCTCGACGAATTCCGCTCGACGATCGTCGAGTGTCGACACCAACTGTCACGCCCAGTGTCACGCCCGTGACCTGGGGCGTGACCCAATTTCAGCTCAACGATTTCGACTCGACACTTTCCGCTCGACATTCGTCGAGTGTCGACCCAACTGTCACGCCCATAGTCACGCCCGTGACATGGGGCGTGACCTTTCCAGCTGGCCCGACAAGATGCTGCCGAGGACATTTGACGCAACCCGCGCCCGGTTCTACCTCCCCGACACGCCCATAGTCACGCCCGTGACCTAGGGCGTGACTGCTGCGAACTCAGCCCGAAGTCAACTTTGCTGTCCAATCGCCAGCCGCCTTCATGAATAGTACTGTCACGCCCCCCCTACACGCCCGTGACCGAGGGCGTGTACTTTGAAATTTTTTTCTATAAATAGCCCAGTTCTGTAAGGTCCAAGGGTTCAGATTTTTGGGCCAAGTTAGTGTCTTTTTGTGGGCTGCATCCGTGATTTTCAAGGCTATGTAAGGAGAATTTTTCCCTTTTTATTTCATAACTTGTTTTGCTTTAGTTTTAGCACTTGTAATAGCTTGTAATAGTTTCATTTTGATCAAATAAAATGTTAATTTTTCTCTTCATATATGGCTTTGGAATGAACACTTGTGCCCACTTTCCTTCTCCTTTTTATTCTTTGTTCTTCACTTGTTCTTCATTTATGAAAAGTGTGTGTGTGTGTATGAGTGTAATTTGCTTACTTTACATGTTTTTTTTACTTGTTTTCATGCTTAGGAATGTTAGGTTTTCCCCTTTCTTTCCTTGTCTTTTTTTCCCTTTAACTTGTCTTCATGCTTAAGATTTTGATTTCATCCTTATGATTTTATAAAAGAGATTTTAAAAAAGTGATTTTGTTCTTTTTTTTACTTAGTTTTTTTTTTAATTGTAAAACCTCTTTTGTTCTTTTCAACTTCTTTCTCACTTTTTTATCACTTTCATAACATCATAAGAATGAAAATGTTGAAATTTTTATTTTCCAAAAACTTTGGTTTTTAATTTGTTTTGAAAAACTTTTGTCTTCTAAAATTTTAATTTCTTCTTTTTATTTGTTTTTGGCAAAACCTATGCTTGAAATAGTTAAAGTTTTAATTTTTAGGTAACTTTGATTTTTCTTTGTTATTTGTGTGTGTGAGTGTATGAGCCTAAATTTCCTTTTGTTCTTCTTAATCTTCATGAAGTGTGTGTGAGTGTAGGTGTTAAATTTTCATGCTTTGTTTTAATGCTTTCTTTTAATGCTTTATTCAAATTATGTAGAGTGTGTGAGTGTAGGTGTATAATTTTATCGCTTTCTTGAATTTCATATGGAGTGTGTGCGTTCGTGTGCATTTATTTCCGCCTACTCGTTAAGAGTTAAATGGCGCATCGTTTTCATTTTCAGTCCTACTCGTTTGAGTAGGACTTGTAATTTTTCTTTCTTTATTTTTCCGCCTACTCACTTGAGTTTAAATGGCCGGACTTTTTTTCAGTCCTACCCGTTTGAGTAGGACTTGCAATTTTACTTTCTTTATTTTTTTTCCGCCTACTCACTTGAGTTAAATGGCCGGACTTTTTAGCCCTGTAATCGCATTTATTTTCTCCTACTCATTTGAGTATTACTCGCTTTCATTTCAGTCCTACTCGTTTGAGTAGGACTTGCAATTTTCAGCCTTTATTTACCGCCCCCACTCGTTTGAGTGGGACTCGCAAATTTGAATTATGCAAATTTTCTTTCATGTGTAACTTAGTTCCTTTTTTATTTATAATTTGGAGTGTGCGTGAGTTCTCGTTTAGTTAACTTTTTAGCTCTCTAAATATTGTTATTTTTCTTTTGTCCCTTTCTTATAATCGTGTAGCATTTAATTTCGAACTCGCGCCTCACTAAATTATAAGCCGTCCCCATACCGATGTGTGGCTAATCGCTATTAGCCTCGGCATCGAAGAGCATTGGGACATTTGAAATGATTTATAATAATTAAAGTTCTTTATTTTCATTTTAATTTAAGCACTTAGGGTTTACCCCGGGTTTACGACGCGTAGGACCACATAATCGATGTGTGGGCCCTATTTCCGTAGTCCATATGCTAGCTAGCCGAGAGGCCGTGCATATGGACCGATCACCCCTGGGTAAATAGAGTTGCGTGCATACCCTCGAGAGAGGAGTAGCGTAATTCTACCGGATTGGGTTCCCCACCCAATAGCGGGGTTCTTAGCGTAAAGCGGGCGTTAAGAGGAATCCTTCGTCGGACTAACGTTCGGTCGAATAGTCTTAACGTTTAGGTGAGCGATATCCCTATAGCTAGGTGAGCTCACATTTGTGGAACCTCCACGGCCAAGTTGTCTTATTATTAATTTGAAAACTAAGTCTTTTTATTATTAAAAATTATTTTAGTCTTAATCCGATTCGATGCCGAGCGTTAACCCTTCATCGAATATTTTCTAAACCGTTTTTTCGCTCCTTTGTTTTCCCGTTTTTAGTTTTAAAAAAAAATCCACCTTTTCTTTCAGTAAAATAATAGTCCTCCCAGAGGAGTAACAATAGTCAACGCGACCCCGAGAACAATACGACCTCGGTATTCCCCCGAATATCGAGTACTACTTGCGATAGGTGCACTTGCCTACCCGAGCAAGCCCGCGGCGATCGACTCACCGAACCAACCACAGTAAGAGTCTGTTCGCGGGCCCATCAGAGTTGATGCCTCGTTTGCACACCAACTGATATGTCTCTAACCACTTGAGATATAAGGTGATCTCTAAGTGTGACAAGATCAGTAGGAGGGGTTGGTTCAGCAATAGCATTAGGAATTAATTCCTCTTGTGGAATTAAGTTTGATGTTGGAGGATCAGCAATCATTTCATTTAAATCTTCTTCACTCTCTTCTTCAATATGTGTAGAAGGATGTGATGTAGCCTCATTGGTGAGGTTTAAAACATCCACTTTCACACAGTTGGGGTACCTACAATAAATCTCTGGTAGAAGAATCCTCCTCCTTATAATACATGTTAGCTTCATCAAAGGTTATATGTACAGATTCTTCCGTTCTTAAGGTTAATTTATTAAAAACCCTATAAGACTTGCTAACTTGGGAATATCCAAGAAAAATTCCCACTTCAGCTTTGACTTCAAACATTCTAATATGTTTCTTGTTATTATTATGAATGTAACATCTACAGCCAAAAATTCTAAAGTAATCTATTTTAGGTTGCTTCCCTTTGAGTAGTTCATAGGGAGTCTTGCCCTTAAGTTTATGTATTAAACTTCTATTCAGGACATAATTTACTGTGCTTATAGCCTCTGCCCAAAAGGATAGGGGCAAGTAAGCATCTGCAAGCAATGTACCTGCAGCTTCAATGAGGGTTTTGTTTTTTTCCTTTCTACTACCCTATTTTGTTGAGGAGTTCTAGGAGCAGAGAAGCAATGCCTGATACCTTCCATCTCATAGAATTCTTGCATAGGAAGAGATTCAAATTCAGTACCATGATCACTTCTGATCAATGCAACTGGAGTAGAGTACTTAATCTTTACGATCTTAAGAAAGTCTATAAGAACTTTAAAGTTATCTGACTTGTTTCTCAAGAAGAACACCCAAGTGAACATAGAGAAGTCATCTATAATAACTAATGTATAAGATTTCCTTCCCAAGCTCTTTACAGCAATGGGTCCAAATAGATTCATATGTAGCAGGTATAGAATCCTGGGTGAATCACTCTTATTAATATATTTAAAGCTATTTTTTGTTTGCTTGCCTAATTGACAAGCCCTGCAAAGGCTTTCCTTATTGTAGGGGCAAGAAGGCAATCCTCTAATAAGATTGTTCCTAGAGAGTTTAGCAATATTTTTTAGATTAACACGTCCTAATCTCTTATGCCATAATTCATTATTATTACTAATTTGATTGAATAAGCAAATTTCCGACCTAGTTGATTTAAAGTTTACAACATAGATGTTTCCTTGCCTAAGACCAGTTAAGACAGTTTTATCATCTGCAGAAGATATAATGCAAGAAGAAAGGTTAAAGGATAACTGATAACCTTCATCACATAATTGACTTATGGATATCAGGTTATGTTTTAAACCACTCACATATGCAACTTTCTTGAAAGTGACAACTCCAATATTTACATTTCCATAGTCTTCAGTCTGGCCACAATTGGAGTCCCCAAATATCACCTTTGGACCAAGCTTGGACTTATAGTTTGTTAAATTGCCCTTGCTTCCTGTCATGTGCTTTGAGCATCCACTATCCAGGTACCACTGTTCCTCTATGGTAGGATAGCCTTGCACCTGAAAAATAAAAGTTAAGTGTTCTTGACCCAGATAACCTTGGGTCCTTGATTCTTTATAAATTTAAAAATAGAAATATAAGAACATTCAGGTTGGTTTTTATATCCTAGGGGGTGAAATTTCCTAGGTGGGATTATCCACTGAGTAAATGAGTTAACAAATTCTTTTGATTTATTAAATGTTCTGTGGTAATTAAAGTTTCTGTTAATTTGAATTGGGATCGATGAATTCTGATAAGTTCGTCGAACTGAGTTCGACGAGTAGGGATGAGTTCGTCGAACTCCGCTCAGAGAATGGAAATATTCATTCTCTATGCCCTAATATCATCAATCTCGGCTCGACGAACCATATTGGTTTCGTCGATCGTTGTTCAAAGAATAATTATAATAAAAGTCTGCGTTCAGAGTTCGTTGACTTGAGTTCGATGAACTGTACATATTTCGTCGATCTGAGTTCAACGAAATCTGTTGAACATTGTTTTGCTTTAGGCTTTTCTTGTTCTTTTTCTTTTTCTTGGGTTTCTGTTTTAGTTCAGTTGGTTTGTTATTCTCTTCTGTTTTTTCTTTACCCTTTTCAGATATGAATTTAATGGGGGTTGAGAGGATGTTTTTCTGAATTAAATGAGGTTGGCTTGATGAAGCACCCAAGCCCAGCTTGCCATTAAGTTTGGCATTTATAGTGCTTGTGATGTCCATCAATTTTATGCTTCTCCCATTTAGGATTCTTCAAACTGCTTAGCCTCATTCAGTTTAATTTTTGAGTATTAATCTGTTCAGAAGCTATAACTAGTTTATCTTTTAGTTGAATATTTTTTGATAACAAATTTTCTTGTTCAACTAGCTTATCTCTAAGAAGATTGATTTCCTTCTCAGATTTTATTAGATCACTGCATAATAATTTAAATTTAGTTTTGAAATGATCAGAATTAAAATCAAATGAGGATATTACCTGATCCTCTTCAGTCTCTGAATCTTCTGATTCTGAATCTTCAACTTCTGATGAATTACTTGATGCATTGATAGCCATCAAGCAAACTTCTTTTGCTCTAGCTTCTTCCTCATCTTCACTGGAGCTGGAAGATGAAGATTCTTCTTCTGTTTCACTCCAGGTTTCAGCAACAAAACCTTTTTCTTTCCTCTTGTGCTTGCTGGAAGAGGGCTTGTTGTAGTGTTTTTTGGAGTCCTTGTCTTTCCTTTTGTCTTTCCTCTGCTTCTCTAAATACTTAGGGAGAATGTGTCCAGTTTTTCTACAACCAAAGCAGACAATCTCCTTGGTAGGAGTTTTGTCATATCTCGGTCTATCATCTTGTCTGGATGACTTTCTTCTGAAATCTTTTCTGGCCATCTTATAGAATCTTTTGGCCAACAAGCTTAGGAGTTCATCATTTGCTGGAGGAGCTTTTGGTTCTTCAGATGCCTTGAAAACAATATTCTACTCCTTCCTTCCTAATGAGGAGGCCTTCTGCTCAGCTGCTTCTCTTATTCTTATAAGCTGCTCATAAGATTTGAGCTTGCCTAGAAGAGCCTCAGTAGAGATTTCATTCAGACTTCTGGCCTCCTTGATTGACCAAATCCTAGACTCCCATGAGCTAGTGAAGCACATAAGGATTTTGTCATTTATCTCAGTCAGTGAGATATTTTTATCTATGTTCTTCAACTCATTGATGATTAAGTTGAGTCTGTTGTACATGTTAACTACTGACTCAGATTCATCCTTCTTGAAATTTTCATATTGAGAGATGAGATGAGATCTTCTGTCCTTTCCCTCATCAGCTGATCCTGCAACCATTTGGTTTAGAGAGTCCCAAATGTCCTTTACTGATGTGCATTCAACAACCTTTGAAAAGATATCATCAGACATAGTCTGAGCTAGGATGTTTATGGCTTTAGCATTAGCCATCTTCAATTTCTTCAAAGCTTCTGTCCACTTAGGCGGTGGAACTGCTGAGGTACTTGTTGAAGTTATTGCTGAAGGAGTAGGGGGACCTGCCAAAATAGAATTGTATATATCCTCATCAATAAAGTTCATGTATAATCTGATTCTTGCCTTCCAGATTGCAAGCTTATTCAGATTGTAGACTGGAGGACTGGTTCTTAAATATTCTTTATTCTATGCCATGATATATAAGAGAGACACTAGAGATAATAAGATCTATCAAATATCTTTTGGTTCAGGTGTTAGCCTATGAAAGCAAACAACCTTACCCTCTGATACCAATTGAAAGTGAGGGATAGATCTGCTTAACTCTAGAGGGGGGGGGGATGAATAGAGTATTTTGAAACTTTAATTAATTTTTACAGCGGATTAAAATAGGTGATAAGTATATGTATAAAGAGAGAACAAAAACAAAACAATCACATCACATAGAAAATAAATAATAGAGCATTCCAGACGACTCAAGAAATTTATAGTGGTTCTCCTAAACTTGGGTACATCCACTCTTCTACCACCCTGATCGGAATCCACTAATAGGTTTTTGATCAGGTGCCCTGCCACCACAGGTTTTTGCTCCGGTGCCCTGTCACCATAAAATCTATTTTTTCAAGGGAGATCTCACAACCCTTTTGAGCTTCTGATTAGGTGCCCAAAAACCAAACGAAGTCTTTTGATCAAGAGACTTAACAACTAAGGGGTTTAACTTTTGAAGGGAGTTATAATACTGTACATAGTTGGAAATAAAAAGTGATGTTGTCTTCTCTTTCTCAAAATAACTGAGAAGACTTTAGTGGATGATGTTGTTAAAGCTCCCCCTGAGATGAAGAATGGTTCAAGAAGATGAGAGCTTTGCACAGGGTGTAGGACTTGATGAAGATCTTCAGAAACTTCTTGGGCTGATGTTGATGTGTTGTCCTTTTGAAGTCTGAAGCAGAAACTGAAGAAGACAAAAGATTTGTGTGTTGTTGTTCTTCTTCAATTTCCTGTAAAAGATAATCTATTTCTCTGTAAAACTTCTATCAGATGTTCTATGACAGATCTCTTGTAATTCCTTCCTTGTTATTCCAATTGTTATTCCTATTTTTGTCCTGAAGAGAAGAATTTTCTTTTTATATACTCTGAAGGATTTCTGCCATTTGGAATTTGAATTCCTGAATTAATGCTGAAATCCTGGGACTTGAATGGCTGGAATCTGTCTTAAATGTGTTTCCTCAACTGTCTTAGTAAATAATTCAAGTAAATACTCCATGAAATCCATAATTAATGCTGACAAGAAACGACTATATTCTTGAGAATATAAGCATTAATTATCCGAGAATTACTGCATTAGAATAATCCAAACTGAAAACAAACTGAGAGAAAATACCAAACTGATACCGAGAGAAATCGTCTAACTCAGAACAGATTTCGTTGACCTGAACTCCAAGTTCGTCGAGCTGAGAAATCGCCTTCGTGGAGCTGAGAAATCGTCTTCGTCGAGCTAAGCTCCAAGTTAGTCGACCTGAGATAGAATTTCATCGACCAAATAACTTGAGAGAAGAGGAAAGATCGTCGGCCTGAGATCCAAGTTCGTTGAGCTCAGCTCAGAGTAGGGACCCTGAGTTCGTCGATTTGAGATCGATGATCGTCGAGCTAAGTTTGAAGAACTTCGAACTAATTCTCTGAACTCTTAAAGACTTCCATTCTTCTAAGTCTGGAACTCTGACTTCATCTGAGGGCTGAATCAATGTTTGTCTAACCTAGTCAAACTGACCTAGACCTTAGAACTAACAACTTGACCCTAGACTATACATGAAGGGTCAATAACCTAATAGTGAACCTAGCCAAAATCCAAACTAGGGATCCAACATAACTGGCTTTCGTCAATGGAATAATGAGTATCTTAGGCACCATGCCAGAAAGACTAGATTGCTCAAGTGAACCATCAAGTCCGGGACTGTGGATGGTGGTGGGACCCAGAGAAGTCTGGTACACCGAGAATGTGCCCTGAATGCACGGAATGTTTGACCATTGAGGGACTTGTTTGTGATATATTGAATGGTGCTTGAGTGCACCTCCTTGTGTTATATCTATTATATTAATGCTATGCCTACAGGGAAGGAATACCACAACCCCGTTATAAATTAGTCGGCTGAAAGCTGACCGTTGTCTTGTTTGCTTCCCTTGTGATGGATTGTCCCCATGCAGGTGCTGGAGAGCTAGGAGGGAGATATAGGGTTGCTGCCCTTGTTGTTATGCTAGTCCCCAAAGGCTAAGTGAAGGCTTTTTAGTGTTTTCATGTGTGGCCGACCTGCATGCTGATGTATGAAAATACTCTTGTAAAAAGGAAAATGTTGTAAGGCCTTAAGGCCATTTTGACTTAGGTGTATTTTTGTAAGCATTCCTATTTGTTTTTTATTAGTGCAACCCGTGAAGCTTCCGCTAGAATGCTCTGAGTTAGGATGCATGTAGTTTTGATATTAACATGTAACTCTGCCGACTGTCTGCGCGATATGGCGTGAGGCCCCAGCCGCACCCTCTGTTATATTTCATGTGACAGATGGAGGTGTTACAATTTTGTTATCAGCTTGTCTTGGTTTTCCTTCTTCGAATTTGTGGTCGAATTCTTTTGGGGGGGTGGCAAGCACGTGTTTGTGATTACCATTATAACACAAATGAACTAAAGAATGTCCACTTAGGAATGAAAATACACATGTTTGAGGAACCTGCACGTTCCTATTAGTCATTGTTTGTTATTGAGTAATCGCTAAATTGTGTATTTTACACTTATAGGTGACTATAAGTGCTGCGGGGCAGTCTGAACCCCAACGTTCTATCGAGAGTGTGACACTAGTTGATGTGACCACACCTCCTCCTTCTGTGGAAACAATGCGCTTGGTTACTGAGGCATTATTTGTAATGATGAATGCACAACTGACTGGGCTGGTGTGACCTATGATGGTACCGGTTCAGGTTGGTGTAGCTGAGCCTGTAACTGCTAGGCAAGTGC